>JAHRHY010000009.1:1200000-1800000 GCA_019671135.1 Linnemannia hyalina | reverse complement strand
GCTCAGGCAAAAGAAAGCGCAGGAGGTCGCCAAAGCAAATCCTGAAACGTGTTCACCACATAATAACGTCGCGATGAAACCCAAGGATCAAATCAATTCCTCAATGTCCTCCACATTGAAACCCCTCCTGCGCCCGCACGGTCGCACCTATCCTCCTCTCAAAATGGGTTCTCAATGAAAGGACCCTTGCCCCATCTGCGGCTGTCGAGGCGCCTCAACCTTATAATCGCGATACGTCTCCATGGGCACATCCCGGACCGCATGTGGCGCCGCGTACCGCCGTCGATCGTTCGTCCATGGCCCATGGAACTCATTGTACCCTTCGATGATTGAAGGCTGTGGCGACTGTACCCCGTCTTCCTCTGCCGTTGCCGTCGAGTATCTGTACTGTCCCGGGGTTGGACTCGGTTGTTGGTATGGTTGTTGGTGTTGGCTGTAGTGTGGACGCTGCTGTTGTTGTTGTGACCGATAAATTTGTTCCTGATGCTGAGCATGTTCATCGCCCCTGTACTGTGGACCAGGTGCTGACGGTGAAGGCGACCGCCGCTGTTGTTGTTTTTGCTGCGCTGAAGCCATCGGAGCTGTCGTGTCTCCGACAGAAACCATCGAATAATATCCAGAACCAGAAGGAGGACGACGCGGGATAGGAGGGGGAAGATCCATTGTAGGACGAGCAGGCGGACTGATCATCGTGCTTACATGACCCAGAATTGTCGAATCCGTATTATCCGAGTAAGAGGGCGAATAGCTTGAGGTATAGGATGTCCTGGGCGGCGCAGATGTTGATGGCCGTGGCGGTTGTGGTTGTGGTGGTGCTGGTGGATGGGGTTGAGGTTTGTCCATCTCTGCCTGCATCTGTTTGTAATAGAAGGAGGGATCCGACTGCGCTGTTGTGGTTGTGAATGAGGCAGGTCGAGAACTGGCCGAGACGGGCCTGGAACTGTTCACGACGGCGGCAGCTGCCATGATTGGAACGCCTTTTGCTATCACTACCGCTGTTGTAGTCGATGGTGCACTGCCAAAGACGGTTGGGTAATATCCGGTGGATTTGAGGGCTGTTGATCCTGTTGCTGGCACTGGTGCTGGTACAGCGGTTGGTATATAGCCATAGGCGGATGGATAATACTCAGTGGGTGTGAAGGGCTTGTACGGGTGGTAGTTGTTGGTAGGTGGACCAGGTGGACTCCGTGGTCGACGAAATGGTGGGTAATCGTCCTCATCATCATCCTCATTGCCAACTCTACCTCCTGCTCTTGCTCCTCCGCTGGGATGAATGAACGCGTTCGCTTCACTGGGGATTACAGCAGTACCATCCGGTCTCTTGGTATGCTTGTCACCAGCCAAAAAGACATCCCGTTTCCTGTGCTCTCGCTTTCTTCTACTCAAAATCACCGCGACCATAACACCAAGCAAAACCACAAACCCTCCAAATGCACATGCAACAATCAGTCCAACATTATTCTTCTTCCTGGTCTCACCACCATTTCCTGTCGCATTCCCTCCGCCGTTCGGAGAGGAAGGCGGATAAGGCACTTCCTTGGGTGTAAACTGCAGCACCCAAATCAATGCCTGGACATCAAAGACCAGCGGTTGGGTGGTATGCATATCCTCCGACATGTTCCTGCTGCCCGTTCCTCCAAAGACAATAAACTGCCCGTCATGATACGCGCATGCAGATTGAGACCGTTGGGTGGGGACATCTGGTCCTCGTTTCCAGATCTGTGTTGCGACGTCGAGGACGTATATTGAGCTTAAGAATGATGTGACGTCGAGCTCTCCTCCGAATACAATGATCTTGGAACCATCGTCCGCTAGTTTGGTTTGATTAATGGGAAGTTAGGTGGGGGGCTTGGTGGCGGTGTGAATGATTAACCAATGTGATGGGAAATGACTGCCGATTGGTTACTGATCAAACACGAGTAGAGCCACTTACAGGCGGAGGCGCAGGCGTCCAGCCGAGCTCCCGGGAGAGACGGTCCACTCGTCAACTATCGAACGATCAAGCGTCAGAAATAAATCCATTAGCACATGGTCAAAAAGGAGAGCTCGCAAATGAACATGCACCAAAAAAAAAAAAGGACATACCATGGTCCTCCAGGTACCTCTAACAGGATCATACTCATCAACACTCGTCATCCCCAACCCAGCAACATGCGCAAGTGACACCGCCCTCGACCCACCAAACACCAACACCGACCTCCTCATTGTCGACCAAACCGCCACCGCACCCGTCAAGTTATTCAACCCCGTCGCCGGCGCCTGGCTCACAATCCGGGTCCCGATACTCTGCGTCGGATCTATCACCGTCAAGAAATTAGCGATCCCGAGCGTCGTCGCTATCTTTCCGTCCAGGTTCCAGAACCCTCCTATCACATAGACCAGCCCCGTATTCGGATCTGACACGGCTGTTTGGCCTTCCAGACCGGGGTAAGGCGCTAGTTGTGATGTGAGGGGCGTCCATTGCTGGGTCTGGATATTGTAGTATGCCCAAAAGTTGATTCCTGGCACAGTGTTCCCACCAATCGACAACAAATACCCCTGACTCCCAGCACTGGCGCCACCAAGTCCCGCAGAGTGCTCAGGTTTAACATAGACCATGGCATGGTGGTAGTTGGGTAACCCCGGTGGGAGGAGTGACCATGCAGGAGCAGAGGTCGACCAAGATTTTGTGAGGTCGAGTTCGTTGAATTCGGGAGTGTATCCTGTTCCTGTGGGGAGGCCACCTTGGATGTAGAGACGGGTGTTGTTGGGGGTTTTTGCGTAGGCTGTTCGACGGCGTGGGGATGGCGCTTGAGCAGTTGTTGGTGTTGTGCAGAAGAGGAGGACTGAGAGTGTGAAGTGAGCGAGGAGGAGAAGGAAGAGGGCGAGGGATGGCTTCGAGCGTGTGGAAGAGAGGGAGAAGGGGTGCCGATGACAGGATTTTGAGTTTATTGGCGTTGGTGGTGGTGGTGTGTGATTTGGCTGATTGTTGTTAAGTGCAAGGTGAATTTGGAGGGTCATCGTTGTACATTTGTACATTATTGCC
The DNA here is from genome assembly GCA_019671135.1 of Linnemannia hyalina. Lineage (NCBI taxonomy): Eukaryota > Fungi > Mortierellomycota > Mortierellomycetes > Mortierellales > Mortierellaceae > Linnemannia > Linnemannia hyalina. Next base: position 1,796,975 of record JAHRHY010000009.1, on the reverse strand, counting down.
TGCAAGAGTAAGAGGAGAGGGTATAATCGTTAGAAAGAAGGAAAAGAATTGGATAGGGGATAAGGAGGAGAGACAAGGAAGAGGAGGAGTAGATAGAGATGGAGAGGAAGAGGAAGAGAAAGGAAAGAAAGGAAGGAAAGGGATGAAAGAGCGAAAGCACATCAGGGAAAAACAAGAAAAAACAATAAAAAAAGGGCAACCATGAACTGACAATCCATCGCTGCTTCTTGCCTCCTCTCCCTCCTCTTTACCCTTTCGCTCTCTTCCCGACATATTCACACCAAAACCCCATCAAAGCATATATCCTCGCCCGTTATTCGAAAGCCCAGATTCGCCATCAGGAACCTTCGCAAGTGCATATTTTTCGTCCCATATGCCATCTTTTTTGTTCTGAACTCGCCATTCGGATCGTTCGTGAAAAGTCGTTCGCTCCGTTCGCATGTCTCAAAATAACAAAGGGAGGTCCAACACTCTCAGTTACTTTCGACTCTGAAAAAAAGAAAACGCCCCTCAAACAGGAGAGTAGTAAAAATGGATCTGATGAAAACCTTGAATGCCCCCTTCCCTACCCCTAGACAATTTTTCATGAAGTGCAAATGGTCTCGACCCCATCGGTCAACCGAACAAGGGAAAGAAAAAAAAGATGCCAGGATTCTGTAGGTCTTTTTCCTGTGCACTGCCTTCAACACAAACTCAAACAAACAAACTCAGGCACGCACGCACACTCAAAACTCCACATACACGCCGACAACCTCATCTCTCGTAATAAAACCCAATTCATAACCGTGACGATGCAAACAATGGTTGTTGGAGGACAATTGGATTGTTGTATTCTTAAACAAATACGGATTTTCTATGTAAGATGAAAGCGGTTGGGTCAGCGCCAGGCTGAGGCTCTTTTTTGATAGCAAAAAGGGGAATGATAGTGATGGGGTTTGATGTACATGGTGTAGAGAAGAAAGATAAATAGGTAAAAATGAAAGTGAATGGAAGGATATTAAACTAGTAAGAGTGGTAGTATGTAGAAAAAAAACGACAAAAAAGCAAAAAGGAGAAGAAAGATAACGACTATTAAAAGTAAAAACGAAAAGAAAACAGAACATAGCAAGACGGGGATAAGAATGAAGTAGACACCTAGTGTTCAAGGAAAAGAACAGGTCTAAGCGCGGTGGCGGACAGGGATGGGTGCAGAGTGGAAGCGACGGTCTTCGATGGTCGTCGAAGGGGAGCCATGTGGAGGAGGAGACGACTGACGATGCGAGGGCGAAGAGTGTTGGTTGTAATAGGAAGAGCGTGATGAGCCTTGCGAGGGCGAGGCAGTAGGGTGCGAGGGGAAATACGATGACGAGGGCGAAGACGAGTAGTGGTGGTGGTGACCCGAGTGAGGCGAGTGAGCATGCGCTGATGGGGAGGACGCATGCTGGTGCATGGGCGAGTAGTTGGGGAAGGACTGCGAGTGAGAGTGGAGAGGGGACGACGTCGAGTGGTGGTGTCCGCTGTGTCCGCCATGTCCAGAGTGCGAAGAAGGTCCATGACCGCTGCTACCATGCTGCTCGTATCCATTGTGATGACTTGGGGAGGAAGTCGACAAAGGCGAACGACCAAAGTCCTGCGAATGTTGATGGCGATGGTGGTGAGGGTGCTGCATGGGCGAGTGAGGAGGAGGAGGAGGGGTGCTGTTGCTGCTGCTGGCACTGTGGTGGGTGTAGGACAGGGCTGGTTGGGCACCACGAGGAGAGGGGTGGCTGGATCCAAGGGAGGGGAACGACGAGGGCATCGACGACGACATGGTCGCGTCCATAGGCTCAGTCTTGGGGCTCACACTGCTCGCGTGGCTGCTGTGGCCATAGCGACCAGTGGGTCCCTGAGGTTCCCAGCGAGGAGCCGGCGACCGCTGCTGCTGCGAGGGGTGCATGTGGAAGTGAGAAGGCAGCGACGAAGACAACTCATGGTGGTGATGAAGGTTCTGATCAGAGTGCTGGCGGTGCAGAGATGGGTTGTTTCCTTGAGGGTATCCATGCTGGCGGTTCTCGCTGGGGTAGCTGGGTCCATGGCCGTGCTGAAGATGGCGGGGGAGGCTGCTGCTCTCACCAGGGTAAGAGGGAGAGGATCCAAAGGTAGGGGGAGACGGCCGCTGGAAGGAGCTGGGTGAGCTGGTGCCAAAGTACTTGGAAGACATGGGGCCAATGGTCTTTGAGCCATGGGGGGAAGTACCGAACCTCTCGTGCCCTGATCCCTGCATGAAGCCTGGGCTATAGGGGTGACCGTGGGGGCTGGGCGAGGGTGGTCCCGAGTGCATGAGGCTGTGAGATTGCGATCGCTGAAGGTGGGGGCGACCAGACATGGGCGACTTGACGTTGTAGCTGAGCGAATCCAGGATCCCGGCAGCCGCAAGCTGCTCTCTGTTGTCACTATTAGCATTGACGAAGTAATGATAATATATAAGTATAACTAAACAGAAAAGAGATGAATGTATCGTGGTTGCTGGGATCCGACTTGGATGTTATCAACGAGTGATAGTTCACAATGATGCCTTTATCCTTACCAGATGAAGGTCCTGATGTCTGGTTCGTGTCCTCTCTGGTGGCGGGTGAGGGTGGTGCGGCGAGTGAACGTCTTGCCACAGTGGGGGTGCTCACACACATAGGGTCGCTTTCCGGTATGGGTTCTTCTATGGCGAGCCAATGACGACGACTATTCAAGGAAAGTGTGTGTTTTTAAGGTATTGATATGTGAGTACACACGAATCGTGGGTGTGACAATAGCATACAACGGGGTTTGAACCATGTTGGGTACAATAAAGGGATGGGGCAACTATGGAGCAGTGATGTTCTCCAGATCATTGAAAGAGAGGGATGCGCATATGTGATCCCATCGATCGATCTGATCCAGTCCAGCTGGTGTTACACACTTACATCGCTGAACGACTTTTGGCAGGACTCGTACTCGCAGACGTGAGGTCTCTCGCCAGTGTGGGTGCGGTAGTGGACCGTCAATGCCGAACGCTGAATGAACTGCTTGCCACATCCTGCCCAGTCGCACTGGTATGGTCTAAAAAGGGAGAAAGGAAGAACATCGGATGAGTTGGTTTTGGGTGTTCATCACGGTACGACGGTATTTGTTTGTATCCATGGTTGGGTATCCCTTTGTTTGTATGTTCCTGACTGTGACACCCTATTTTTTATGTTTAGTCAACTATCTCCATGCTTTGTTTGCTCCAGGCACTTAGTTTTTTTCCCCTTCTTTTTTCCAGCAAGGAGAGATGGTCAGGGACATACACAAGCACGCACGAACGCATATCCACAAAATGATGACTAAACAAAAGAACAAAAAAACATGTAGATCTTCCTGAATTTGTCACCACTATTGCAATGTGCAAGGGTAATTGCTATTTACCTTTCTCCGGTATGGATCCTGCGATGTCTGGCCAGATCAGATCGACGAGAGAACGACTTTGTGCAATCCTCCCATACACACTCATAGGGACGCTCAGAGACGGTACCCTCGGCCTCGGACGAACTGCCGCTCTCCTTGCCACCGTCCTCGTCATCGTCGACGTTGTCATCAAGATCGATATCGAGGTCCAGGTCAATATCCTCGCTACCACGGCCAGTGCTCGACCGAGACTCACGGGCATTATTTTCCTTGTCCATTTGCTCCTGTTTTAACTTTTTGGCATCAGAGCCGGAATTGAGCATGCTGTGGATATCCATTTGTCGTATATTTGATCGGAGCGGTGGATGTATTGATGTAGTTATCGAGTGGGGAAAAAAAAAAGAGTAGGAAGGAGGTGTAGGGATGGACAATCGATCGATTGAACAGTAAAATGAGAAAAGACAGGGAAAGAGAGAAGGAGTATTATATTTCTTTTTTTTTCAATTAGGGGTGACGATAGAAGAATGGGCCAGGGAAAGGCAAGAGAAGAATGTCCTTGCAGGGTGTGTGTGTCTTGTGTGGGTGCGACAGAGGGGGAGGTGTATGATGCTGGTATGGAATATGGGAGGAAAAAAATAAACAAAAAATGTAACGGTTGAAAAAATATGTAAAAAAATATAATGGGTCGCTGTTGTGCGCACGGGACAGGAGGGAAGGGAGGTGTAAGGAATAAATAAGAGTAGATCAACTGAGGAGGATCGAGATCATGCAAACAAATTGAAGGAACAAGAGATGATCAAGGTTGTGAATGAAGAGAGAGTGGGTGTGATGGTATAAAGGTTGATGAGAAGGAGAGGGAGGAAGGGTAAGAATGAGAGTGAGTGTAAGAGTGGAGAGCGGATGCGAGTGAGAGAGGGAGATATGGGTAGTGTAAGTGTAAGTGTAAGTGTGTGTGCGAAGTGGGAGCAGAGAGGAGGGGGTTAGCTGAAGAAGAAAAAGGGAAAGAGAAGAAAGGAGAAGAAAAGAGGAAAAAAGAGTAGGGGCTGAGAAGAAACAAAGAGGAAGAGAGGTTGAAGTGTCTGTGTGGATTAGATAATGAAGAGAGAGACACATACGCACGACAACAATGACACAAAAAAAAGCAATAACAAACGACAATTTATACCACGCACGACGCAGGGTTCTTTGATTTATTTTGACAAGTCTCAGCCTGCCTTACTTTTCACTTGCTCCTCTCTTTGATTCCATGGCTGTGAACAACAACTTCATAGGTCGAACTTCCTTCTTGCTTTCTTTCTGTCACTTTGCCATTGGATCACTTGTCAACCATCTAACAGCTCATACGCAACTACATTGCCCTTTGACGAGCCCATTCTCTTTTTTCAGAGCGAAAAAAGAGAGACTTCTCATGGTGTATATGTGTGTCGATGCGCTCTTTTTGTTCACCGGGGACAAAAAACACACACGCAGGGCGGGAATGAGTATCTCGTCTTTAACCAAAACTATCCAAATTAAATTGATATTGGTATTCAATCCAATTTGCTTAAGCCATCTTAATGAGAAACATGGCACTGATCTTGCCAACTGACACTGATTGAGTTAAGTGACCAACGAGCCACAGCGATGATGATGGAAGGGCAAAGGATGGACTGAAAAAGAGAGTGATCAGTGATCAGGTTTGTGTCTGTGTCCATTCTTCCACTGTTTGTACCATGGCGTATGTGCAAAGTGTGTGCGTACGTCTGTAGATGTTGTTTGTCCGTCTCTCTGCTTTTTTGACGACAGGTGCAGATGCCCGCTTGAGCCACGAGGGCCACGTTGTTTCTCTCTTACCTCTCGTCCCTCTTTGCTCTTGTCAACGAGATGTGCTTTATCGCGATTTATTCCATCTCCTCCCTTCTCTCCCCTTCCTTTCCTCTCTTCTTCTCACCACCCTGATTGACCTTGTTCTCTTCCCACCATTCAAACTAAAAAAGTGAATTCACCCCTTCCTTCCCATCTCGGCTCTTGCCTCTTCTCCTTCCTCCCACTCGACAACACGTCATGGACCAAACCAGCCAACCGTTGGAAGAAAGGGTATTCTTCGATGGGACAGTGCCCATTCCTTCCTCCCCAAAGAGGGCCGAGATTCTTTCCCGCTGAAAAAAAAAGTCTCTTCAGGGTGTTGACCACATGGGAGAAGGACCATCGCGGTATTTTTTGTGTGTCTGCAAGGAGGGTTGTGTTCACGAATGATCCCACTCCATTGTATTTGTTTCTTTCTCAAACAAGCTACTTTGTACGACCCTTTGTCCTCTTCCTGGCCCATCTCGCTGTTTTGTTTGCTCTTGCCCGTTTTTGTGTCTCTTTTGTTTCTTCATCGTGGTACAGACATAAACAAGAGGAAGGAAAGATGGGAGGGACCAACGAGGACGTAAGGAGGCGGGGGAAAAGAAAAACGCGTACCTTGCATGCTCACTTTTTTTGTGCGTGTTTTTTATTTGATAGAAACACCCAAACACACACGCACAAACTAACACACACATGGTGCAGAAAGAAAAAAAAAATAAGCAGGGGTGTTTTCTGCCGTTGGGCCGGAGTCAGAAAAAAGGGAAGGGACGGTGACAGAACACAGTGGGGAGAGAAGGGAAGGAGAATATGGGAAGACGAACTGACGGACGGTACAACTCTCGCTCGTCCTTTTTTTTCCTCCCATTTTCAGGTGAAAGGCCTTTTCGAGAGAGAGATGGTGCCGGAGAAGTAGAAGAAAGAATGGAAGGCAGGGAAGGATGGGGTGGGATGCGATGGAGAGAGAGAGGTGCCCGGCTCTGGTCATAAGTTGAGGATCAGGATGCCGTCCTGTTCCTGGCTCCCCGTTCTTACTATCCATCCCGGAAGTTAACTTAACTTATAAAAATGTCTTTCTCGATTCATTCCCTTTATTATTCTTACCAAGGATTCTACTGTCCCATCGGCGACCCTATTGTGGTTTCCGATCGATCTCCTTCAAAACCTCCCTACCCAAACTGTTCCCCCTGTACTGTACACCTTACCTCCCATCCTCCCATCTTGCAGACACAACATTCCTCAGAAGAGCATTTTACATTCTAAATGAGGTAGGATGATGCTGGTACCACCATCCCATACCTCTCCCCCCTCCCCAATTCTCGATTATTGGTTACCAAGTACTCTCGTCGTCATTGCACTGTTCCCAGCAAAAAAAGGTCACTAAAACAAAACGGACGGATCATGGCAAATCGTGACTCAGACCCGCTACTTTTTTTTATTTTTTGTTTTCGTTCTCCTTTATTTGCACATACCAACTTATTGGTAGCATGATGCAAGGCGGTCTTTTCATTGCTGTACTATAGTATCTGTGATGATGTATAGTTAGTTTTTTTTTTTTTTTTTTGTAGAAAACACTAAGGAGAGGAGTTGATGCAGCAGGGGTCGGAGGGGAGGGTAAGGTAGGCAAGGTATTTGCTGCAGTACACAAGTGTACAGAAAAGTGGAGAGAGGGATGAGTGGTGCATGCCATCATCTTCAGCGAGTAATAACCAGCCTTGTCTGTCCGTCTGTCTTTGACCCACTCTTCTCTCCCCCCTTTTTTTCTCGCCTTCAATCTTTTCTTTCAAATGTACTCTTGCCACGGTACCCCTTCACTGTCATAGGTTTATTTTTGCAACTCTCACCCCTCTTTTTGGTGTGCTCTGTAACAAACAAACTGCAACGGGAGACGGTAAGCGGCTATCATACGTATTGTTCCTGTGACGAAGAAACCGGTTGGACCAACTAGCCTTTTCGTTAACCGTTCTAGGTGTCTCCTAGAAACACAAAACCAAATACATCACTCACTTACTACCTCAAAGATACAACACCCCACCTACTTTTGGGGGGCATCTGCTTCGAATGAAAACAACGTGTTGTATCCAGTTAACGGAATGAACGGATGATTGATTAGGAACATATACATATGAAATAGGAGCCAACAAAAAGGATCGTCAATCAACGTACAGTACACAACACTGTGTATGAGAGACTATATGTATTGTCTTTGAGCCGGAAACGAACCCGAAGTTTTACAGAGGCGAATGGGCGAGCCATCTCACTACATGTTCATGCAAGAGAAAAAGAGCTTATCTCCAATTTCCGGTATTTGTTTTGTTTGTTGCTCTTTGCACTTTATGCAACTCTAGAGCAGCTCTTTGGGTCACCAACATGGCTACCTCTACCTCTCCCCTTTCCTCTTTTCTTCTTACTGTCCTCACTGAATCATCACCCTTTTTGTACCCATCATCAACGATAGGAGATCCTTTTGGCATGTCTTTTTATATCACAATTACAGAGCGCATTTTCAACTTGACACCTACCTTCCTCGTGTCTGGAGTTCCTGATAAAGATTAACCGCTCTTGAACGACCGAACCCCCTAATCAACGATCATTTTTTTTGTTCCTCATGGCGTTTGCTGTTGCTGACGTTGTTTTTTTTTGGCCGTCGCGGAGGTTTCATGTTGTTTATTGTCAAAGGGGAGAGAAGTTGAGGAAGAAGATCAGCGAAAAATTAACTGAAAACATGTACGGCGAGTAAGATAAAAAAGGCGGTTGAGCGAGCGAAACGAAGATGTAGACGAGGATGAAGTAAAGGAAAAGAAAGCAGGGTGGAAAAACGAGAATGCTGGCGGTCATGTTTGATCAAGGCGAGAAGTAAGAACATGCCCTTGATGTGTTGGCCAAAATCGAAGATCTCTCCTCTTTCAACTGATCAGTTTTATTCAGGCATTAGAGAAGCAGTTTTTACCGCCACATAGGTCAGAAGAAAGATATTTTTTGTGCTAACGTGAGCTGTATGAATGGCACTTAAGGATGCCAGAAGGCTTGTGAAACTTGCTCCAACAGCCGTTACTTTTTTGATGGGGTAGAAAAAACTCATTACAAAGAGTTAGGATAAATAGTGGTAATCAGCATCCGCTCGTTCGTTGCTCACAACAAGAAACAACAAAAACAACAACCACGAACGATCCCTCGAATCTTGCATCAAATTATGGTGTGACAGTGTGTATGCCACGTTTTTATTCTTTCACTCGTACAACAACCGATAGGGAAGAAAAACCAAAGTCAGAATTTTGACCGTTCTTTGAAAGATTGAGTTGTAGTCGGAGGGGGAGAAGGAGGTCCTATGTTTTCTCATGGCTCATATCAATTAGTGTGGATGAACGGGATGGATGAATGGATGAACACATGTCCATGACATGACCATGCATAATTAATGGCTCTCCTGCTCTTTCGTTCTTTCTTCATCAATCCAAAACGCCATACCTTTTTTCTGCCTTTTCTTACGCCCACGGATATCATAGTCCATAAGGCAACCAAGAGAGTATCGTTCCGTTGAAGGAAGCTCATCATCCTTTTCTCTCCCTGACGTCTCCCCTGCTGTGAACTCAAAACAGAAGATAGAAAAGAAAAAGAAGAGCCAACTTGGCGTCGTTTCATAATCAACAAACATCCATAGGCCATTCATTTATTTTTCCTCTCTGTCATTCTTTTTCTCTATTTTTTCCTATTTTTTCAAATGGCGATGGTTTGTTTATTGACATTTTTTTGTTCGTCCTTTCGTATTTGTTCATTCGTAATTTATTTGACCAAACGTCAAACCATGATCTGTGCCTCTCACGGTTGTGCTTCGTGTCCTCTCTCCCGTCTCTCCTCTTTCTCCCTTGAAATTTATCCCTTTTGTCCATTCGCCATTTTCCATGAGAGGTATCGAAGCCAACGTACTTCGTCCGTTCGCTCGTCCGTCATTCTCTTGCCTTAACTTCGCAATTAGTGCCCAATTATCTTCCGGAAGGATGGATGGGCGTAAAAAAAAACCAGACAATGAAGCTTCAGGGAAACTCTACTAGAGGTCTAGCCCTTCAGAAATTAGAGTTGCTCAGACGTGCTTCTCACCTACACAGAGAAAGGGAGAGTAGTGAGAGTGATAGAGCTACGAGAAGAGGCGTTTTAACTCTCCTTCATTGGTGAGTTCCTTGTTCTTCCAGAAACCTTGTGCCGTAAAGCTTTTTGTCGTGTTTTTCCTTTCTATCCCCTGGCTGGCGTCTTTGAGCGCAGTACAGTGGGTCATAGGTCATAGGATGGGGAAAGACGAATGGATTGGCTGGTGTGCACTTCCTTCCATAACCAATTAACCCACACGTAAACTCAACAACGCGATTGACTGGACTGATCAACAAACAGAAATGCAATCAGAACACGCCCCACAGACCAATGGCTCCTGGACCCCTCCGTCCCCTTCCCCTTCCTCTGTCAATCCTCCCCCTGTCGCACAAATCAATAATGACAGATTCAACTCAAATAAGGAAAGGAAATGAACACATTTTTTTTGGTTTGTTCCGGTCCCCCGTCTGATTGGCTAGTGCACCGTTTTCATAGGCCATGTTTCTCATCCCTCTGTAGTTTTCTTTTTCATCTATTCGAACTCCATGGCTGTAGGACAGGTGGAGGAAGCAAGGGGTGGTCCCTGGCCACAAAAAAAACGTGGGTTTCTGGTGTTTGAGGTCTGAGGTCTGAGTGTGAGAGTCTGAGGAAGAGGGATTACCTAGTCAGAGGTACATGAAACATTGTAATAAGTCACAATGTAACCTGGCGACCACTGTCCTCAAGTTAACTTAACTTCTCACAACAGCCAAGGAACCCTGGACATATGGGAGCTGAAAGTGAAGAGATAGGCCTTTTTGGGGTTCGAAAAATATTGGACACGGGGTACAGTTACTAGTTACTAGCATGCCCTCAGCTAGAAGTGTGTTGACTGGTTCTGTACGTAAGAAAAGATCGGAGAAAAGAATATCGACATTAGGGAAAAATATCAATGGACAATCCTCGTAAACAACAACCGCCGCATTGACAAACATCTCAGGGGAACAAACACCAATGGAGGAGAGTAGAGTGTGCATTGGACACACCCATACCAAAAAAACAACAAGCACAGGCCATGCCTAAACCCCTTGCTACTTGCCCCTGTTCCTGACCCTGTCCCACTGTCCCTGAACCAGCCTGCCCCCTTGTTTCCTCTCATTCGCACGCATTCGTACTCCACTCATCTATCTCCCCATGCTATTTTTGTTTGTTCAATTTGTTTGCCAGACGATGGTTTTGGTTGTTTTCTTTTTTTATTTTATTTTTTCATGATCTGGAGTGAGTGCATGATGAATGATGGTGTGCGAGGGGGACTTTTGTTCTTTTTTTAAACATGATGAGAAGATGAAGAAATAGGAAAAGGAGAAGAGGGAAAGTCATCAGATATCAATAATGCTGCCGATACAACAGCTGCACTGCTCAATGTTGTAGGTCGGTGCAAAACCAGCAGCACGATGATGGTGGGTATAATGTGCGGTATTAGCGGACTGCTTCAAAGATGATGAAGAAGGCGAAGAACTGGTAGAACTCATAGCGAGTGGGCTCTTGGAGGGAGATGAGGACGAGGACCTTAACGAAAGGGGGGAGCCTATCCTTCGACTGGCCCGAGCAGCAGCAGCAGCGCTCTGGAAGTTCTGCTGAGACATCGACGACTGTTGTTGCTGTGGTTGAGACTGAGTAGCAGGGTGGCCATCGTTGGCGAGCCGCAGGTGTTCAAGATGCTTGAGCTCCTCCGAGGGCGAGAACTGGATGTCTCTCGAATCAGATCGACCGCGTCTCGATTCCAGCGAGGCGAGGGTTTCTTTGAGGTGAATCGATTTGGCGCGACGGAGTCGGATCGCCTCCCGCTCAGCTTCTTCAGCAGCGACCTTGGCAGCTTGGCGTTGCAGTTCCTGTTCCTGGGCCTGTTGTTGGGCTCGGATCTGGGCTTGTTCGAGCTCATACTGGATCCGTGCCTTCTCACGCTCCTGTTCTGCCGCAGAGATGGTTGGCAAAAGAGGGGTCGAGGGGACGGCCGACAATGCAGACCCAGAAGATGAGAGCGAAGGTGAGGTAGAGTTGTTGACAATGATGGCGAGGGATTTCGAAAGAGCCGCTGACTGTTCATGGCCGAGGGTACGACGCTGAGACTCGCGGCGCTTCTGGCGTTGATGCTGGTGGTACTGGTGCTGTCTCTGCATCAAATCAATCTGGAGCTCGAGGGTGACCTTCTCCTGTCGGAGCGAGTCGTATCCGCGCTGCAGGACTGCGATCTGGTCCATCAGGAACTGGCACTTACGCTGCTCCATGGTCAAATCGTCCACCTTACGGGGCGCATTGACCGTGAACCGACGCGTGGGCTTGGACCTCCGGTTCAGAGATGTCGTCGCGACCGTTGCAACCGAAGAGAGCAGAGACGACAAAGTCCCATCCGTTAACACCAAACTGGAATGCTTCGTCGCCACACTTCCTCCGGTTCCCTCTCCTGCTGCGATAGATGAGCCATCCAATGTCGAATAAAGATCTAGTTGATGCTGGAGCTGAATGGCCTGCTGCTGGAAGAATGACAGCTGTGCCTGGACCTGAACGTGTCGATTGCCCATGTTCATAACCAGATCCTGCAACCGATCAATCTCTATCCGGGACTTGGCTGTCTCCTTCTCCAATTCCTGGATCGTCTTTCCGTCAATCGCCTTCTCTCTGCTCATGGTCTCCATCGCATCTAGCTTGGCATCCGAGACATCAACAACCTTGGTCCTCAGTTCCCTCAATTGCTCAATCAACTGCCGGTTCTCCTGCTGAAGCTTCTCTACCTTGTCGGTACTGTTCTTGAGGCGCTTCTGCTGCTTGGCGTTCTCGTTATGACTCTCCATCATCTCGGTCGCGAGTGCCTCCCGGTCCGTCAGGACCTCCTTCAACTGCGACTCTTGCTCCATAGCCATCGCTTCCAAATGCCGGACCATGGCGTCCTTGGTCGACAGCGAGGTCTGTGCACTGGCAAGGTCGCGCTGGGCCTGTTGGAACTGGGCCAAGTTGGTATCGTGCTGAGTCTTGAGGGACTGAAGGCTGTGGTGGGAGTCGGTCGATTGTTGTTGAAAGATAGAAAGACGCTTTTCGCGGATAGTCGAGGACCGCTCGGAACGTTTGAGTCGAGTTCGAAGGGCCGAGAGCTCAGTCTCCAGAGCCTCACATCGCTCCTGCAAAGGCGACTTTAAGAAAAAATCCGAGTTGAGTGGTGGCTCGACTGAGGAGAGGGGAGGGGAAGGTAATGAAGACATGTTGCTGTGATGCTGGTGGTGTTTATGCTGGGTATGTGACCTTCCGGCGACCGTGGTGGCAGGTTGGCTGTTCTTGGTATTGTTATGAGGAGGTTGGAAGGCAAAGGGTTGGGTAGAACCATTCGCGTTGACCACGATCGTGCGGGGCAGGTGGTCAAAGGAGGACTTTTGGGCCGATATTGAGTGGTGGACAGGGCTGGGTATCGTTGTTGAGATTGGGTAAAGACTTGAAGATGCTGCAGCCAACCGTGCGGTAGGAGGAGGGGTCGTGGGCGTCTCTCCTGCTATTGTCGTCGTTGGCGCGGTAGTTCCAGAAGAAAAGAAAGAGGCAGCAGCGGCCAGCTTCAAGGCAGTCAATGACTGTGTGTTGGCCTCCCTTCCTATCTGGTTTTGGTGCTGCTGTTGTTGCTGCATGGGATGGCGGAAGGAATGTTGCTGGTGCTGGTGGTGTGCAAGCGGGGAGTGGAGCGACATGTTTGTCGTTGCGTGTGTGGCTAGACACCCCTTTTTCCTGTCGTGTGTGTTGTGGTGTGTGTAATGTGTGGAGGGAGGGAGGGAGAGGGGAAGGAAAGGGAGGGCGTTTGAAGGAGACAAAAGAATGGAGGTGGGTCGTGTCTTGTGTGTGGATTCTACTATGGCTTTCTTGACTACTGACGGGGATGGTGTTCAACTGACTGAAGAGAGTGGAATGAGGAATGGCGACTTGACAGAGAGAGAGGAGAGGGAACAAAGAAAGGTATAAGAAAAGCAGAGAGTAAGAGGGACAACAAGGTGAACGGACAAAGGAGAAAAAGAGAAGAAAAGAAAAGAAAAGAAGAAGAGAACAGACGAAGAAGGCGAGGACAAGGAACAATGTCCATGGGCAGAATCAGCCTTGTTCTCACACTCTTCTTTTTCGTTCTCTTGCGACCATAATTATTGCAGGCAAACAAGCATCCGTCTTCTTCCTTCCTCCTCGCTCGCTCCCTCCCCTACTGTACGAAGCAATAAAAGCGGGTTGTAAATGAGAATGAACTCATTGCCTTTGAATCTCGAGGGTGAGTGTCTGTTGTGCCTGTTATGTGTTTGTGTTGTTGGGTTGAGAGCCCTATTCGTTGCTCACTAATTTCATCTCTTCGTTCTTTTTTTGTGTTCACTTTTAGTCTCGTTGCCGGTCCACACAACATCAAAGAGCAACAATTATTACAACGGGATAGGGATGAAGAGAACACCAGCGGAGAGGGTCTCTCGCCTCCCCTCCTTCTTCTTCTACCTCAACATGCTTCTTCTTTCTGTATCAATATTCTTCTTTGTGTCCCACACTCTAATCGATGCTTCCTTCTTCGTATGCACCCTGTTGTTTCTGTTCCTGAATTGAATTTTGACTCAACCATCAGTCAATAAAATGCAAATCACAATTACCCATCACCTTCAAGTGAGACAGGCTACCCCGCCTCAAACAGGGCACCCTCCAAGCTTACTCGAGACCTAGCCTACAAGAAAGGAGTAAACAGCAGTTCACATAAACACACACTATTTTACGGACAAATTCCTTATTCCATCCCACTCCCTATTTTCTTTCGCAAAGTAAAGAATCCCTAGGGTCTGGACATGTACCCCGTTGTCATAATACAAAAAAAGAAGATAGGGAGGCTCAATTCTCATTCATGGTTTTCATTTCGCAACCTTGAAAACAGAAAACCTCGAAAAAGATCAGCGACAAGGAAAGAGAAGAAAAAAATCTCCTATCAAATCGCTCTCAACATTTATATTTGTTCGTTGACCTCAAGAATTCTTACCGACCCACCCAACACCGCCTGCCTGCCTGGCATGTACCTTTTTTGCCATCTCTTGCAAAAGATAGGAGAATAGACGCCAATGAAAAGTGAAAGGAAAAGAGGGGCCAAACAGCGTAACCATCATCAACTCTCAACTGCCCATTTTTCATCGTTGCTCATGGACAAGGAAAACAGCATGGCAAGTGATATTTTGCTGGCGTAATACGTTGTCCAAAATATTTTTTTTCGCTCATGCTCATTCTACAACACTCACCACCACCAACCCAGCACGATGTCGTCTTTTTGCCCAAAAGCAATATAACCCTATCGCGGTGTGCGCTCAAAGGGAACGGGAGCCATCGGAATGTTGTCTGTTATTGAGGTGCTCACTCACTGCCACTTTTTGCTAGTCTACTTTTCGTTATCCAGGTAGTCTGGGTTTTGTTATTTTTGGGTGTGTGATGAGGACAAAGGGCATTGCATTTTTTGGCGTGGGTATATGTGATGTTTATTTGTTTTGAAGCCATGTGGATGATTTATCGTGTCTTTTTGCTGGGTCTACATTTTTCTAGACACATGTCCAGGGAGTCAGTCAAGCAGATTGCGAAGACTTTTTCTCAGGATTTGAATGTGTCCATGTCCAATCAAATGCATGTGTACCAACAACCTATTGGTTTGCTACCATATTTTTGTTGTAGCAAGAAGAGGGCGTTCTTGAGCGACCCTTCAGGCTTTAAGGCGGCATCAGCAGTGAAACTGACGGTTGTTGTGGGATTGAGGTAGAATAATTCTTTATCCATGCACATGCTTTTCCTCCCTCATCAATGTTGACGACCAAACTGGCGACGATGTATATCTTGCATTTCGTGATGGTAGTTTTGCTCGTGTCTGTTTCCTTTGTCCGTTGGAAGCGACGCGTGCATGTCTCCTCCCTCTCGTCAGTTGAGATCTAGTAGAAAGTGCGATTGAAAAATGTTCGTTGACTTCATCGATTAGAGGCACGTGATGTTAACTCAACCGCTGCGCGTTTTGCCACAAAAAAAAAGTGTATATAACGAACATTGTTTGATGACTCGTCTTCTTCTCCACTTCTCTTTCTTTTCGTTCACCCCTTTTGGCCTTTTGTTTGAACAGACCCCTCGCCAGACCATCAAGCCAAAAAGAGAGTCTCTTAAGAAAAAAAAGAATAAAAAGGAAGAGCCCTCCTGCAACAACCACACAGCAATCAGCCTTTCTTCTCTACTTCGCCAAAACAACCATACCCTACACAAATGTCGTTCCTTAGAAAGAGACCTCCAGTCCAGTCCAACCGCCAGCAACAGGCCCGCGCCCTGGCAGCAGGCCAGGCGAGCAGCAACAGTGGTCCCACCATCAAGAAAAAGATCCCGACTAGCGCTACCCCACAGCCTGTCCCTGGAACATACACCGACTACAAGCTCGTCTCAACCTCGCGGGATGTCCTCCAC
Organism: Linnemannia hyalina; assembly: GCA_019671135.1. Lineage (NCBI taxonomy): Eukaryota > Fungi > Mortierellomycota > Mortierellomycetes > Mortierellales > Mortierellaceae > Linnemannia > Linnemannia hyalina. The sequence goes on along the minus strand of JAHRHY010000009.1, from coordinate 1,781,228 downwards.
CACGTCATGCGTTTCCATGGCCAGAAAATCATCACCCCAAACTCATTCACCGCCCCCGTCAAACTGCACCGCAAAAAAAACGAGAACCAACACCGAGGATACTATGGCAGGTACAGCCAGTACAATCAGCAACAACAGCAGCAGGCTGCCAAGGATGCTACTGGTGACAAGAAGGACGGAGCTGCTGCTGCTGCCGGTACACCTGGTGGCGCTGCAGCACCTGCGACGACGGGAGCCAACACAGCCCTGATCGCGCCCTACGGAGGTGGTGTCCGCAACAAGCAGATGCTCTTCAAGAAGCGGACGAGACAGATCTACATCGCCAACGAGGACGAGCGCAAGAAGAAGGAAATTGAAGCCGCACCCTGGGTGTTGGATGACTATGACAGCCAGAACAATTGGACCGGTCAGCTCGAGGGAGGACAAGGCGCCAACTATGTCCTGTTTGTCTTTGCCGAGGATGGCTTCAAGGTCGTGCCTGCCGATAAGTGGTACAAGTTCAGCCCCAAGCTTCAATATGCCACCCTCACCGCCGAGGAAGCTGAAGAGCAGGTACGCGACTAGGACAATGCTTTGCCGAAGTCACTTTGCGATATTGTTTTGTTTGTTGCGTGCATGAATGAAAGGCTTTTGTACTTACCACAATCACCTTGATTCATAACACAAATAGTTCCAAAAATCGCAGAAGCAGAGCAACAGCATCCGGTGGCTGATGCGATCCAAGAACAAGAAGGCTGAGGATGGCGAAGAGGGCGGAGAGGAAGACATTGAGACCGAGCAGCTCCTGGCTGTCGACCATGATGATGACGCTGGGTATGTGTTTGCTTATTCAAGGATTCACCTGGAAGAGCTTATTTTGCAAAGGCCGTGGAGAGCATGTTCTAATTATTTACATTCTTGTGTTTGTATCATCCACATAGTTATGACGAGGACGAGGCAAAGGACAGAAAGAAGAAGCGCGGCAAGCACGGAGATGTTGACGAGATGGACTTTGACGAAGTGTGGCAGGACGACGAAGAGATGCCAGCAGACATGCCTGGCTTCGACGATGACGCCAAAGACGACGTAAGTGAGGATCCTCTCGAGTCTAAATTTCGCCACCAACAACGAGTTTGTGGTTTGTTGTATGAGGACATATATTTGACGTGCTTTCCTTATTCCCTTTGTGATAAATAGCCTCGCAACAAGCACGGAACTCAGATGGATTCTGACGAAGATGAAGACGACGAGGACGACCGGGCACGCCTCAACGAAACTGGAAAGGCTGTCAAGAAGGCTCTTCGGAAATTGGAGAAGAACAAGGCCTACGATGACGATGATGACAAGGATCCTTACGCCAGTGTAAGTTAACCTGGTGGTACTATCAAGATCGCCTTTCTTCATTCTCATTGAAGCAGGTATTGACATTTGAGAACATTACATGCTAATAGGACAAGGACTCGTCAGACTCGGACTTGGATGAGATTGACAAGGAGAAGGAAATGAAGAAGGAAGAAGATGCGGCAGCAGCAGCAGGAGGAAGCACTCCCGACTTATCCAAGGCCAAGAACAAAACCAAGGCCAACGCCAAGGCACCCCTGACCCCCAAGAAGGCCAACGCCACCAAGCCTGCAGCCAGCAAGCCTGTCAGCGCTAAGGCCTTAAAGAACAAGCCCGCCATGCCTACTCCCAGGAACGCTAGCGCAGGAACACAGCCCTCTACCAAGCCTGCTGGACTATCCTCCTCATCAGCACCCCGAGGATCTTCGCCACCTGCAGCTGTAAATGGAAGAGCAGTATCACCCACTGTGTCGGACAAGAAGAGGAAAAAGATGGATGGAGCAAGTCAAGAACAGGCCGAGGATTCACCCAAGAAGGTTGCTCGTCCCTCTGAGGCGTCGACCTCCAGTGCAGCAGCCTCTCACGCCGCGGAACCCCATGATGGTATGTTATGGATACGTTTTGTGTATTTTTCTCTTGCACTGTTTCTCCCTTAACTTTCCGTACTAATTGTTCGCTCGCTCTATCAAAATAGATTCGAACTTGATCACGGAGGCAGAAGTCATTGCGCTGCTCAGGAGCAAACCCAAAGTGACGACTCGTGACCTGATCTACGATCTGAAAAAGAAGCTGAGGAGGGACGGGCGAAACAAGAACATCTTGGCCATGTGTGTCAAGAAGGTCGCCACCCCTGTGGACGGTGTCCTGGTGTTGAAGGATGGCTTTTAAAAGGTATTACGCATATAAGGTCAACACTTCCCTGCGAGCTGTCTTTGCAAAGGATCATGTACTGGTTATGTCACCTTTTTGCCTTCCTTACACCATATTCATTACTGGATTAGTAGTTCTTTACTGAACGACTCGAATCCACCGTAGCTTGACTTTTTACTTTTTGCTTTTTTTCTTTCGTTTTCTTGCGCATATGTTTCCATGAACAAACAACCACACGTACAAATGTAATAAAACCTACAAAAACACTCTTGCAAAACAAACATCAAATCTCGATCAGCGAAGGTGTTGTGTGTTGTACAACAAACAAGAAAATAAGTACTAGTGCATTTGTTTCTAATTTATTGATTCACCACCTCGTCTCCAACTTTGGACAGTTCTTTTGTAACCCGTCGTCGACCCAATGTCTCTTGGTGCCCTGGAGAATCTTCAGACGGCTGGATCAGTGGGTCTTCATCCATTCGAGTTCTAGGGTTTGGATGTTGTGCCCGTGGATCTGTGAAATGTGAGGAGTTCCAGGTTCTAGAGACCTGCCATATGGGCTAAGCTTGTTGACAGTGACATGTCGAATATAAGTGTCGAGGGTGTGTGGGAGGATGAGTGGTGGTAAGTGTGACGGCTGTGACTCGATCGTCAGGGCAGATTGTATGTAGACTCGTCTGCAGCCACGGTCCTCGCAGGGACATTCACAACCGATATGCAACTCGACTAGTGCGGCCAGACGGTCCAATTTCATGTAGAGCGACTCGATTTGGATGTGGTACTGAAGGTCGTCGTTGATGGTGGGGGGATGGGCGGAAGCTGATGTTGAGGCATTTTAGTGTTGTTGTGCATACCCAGGAGGTGAGACCGAGTTTTGAGAGGACAGGTAGCGTTCTCGCTGTAATTGGCGGTACGAGTAGAAGTGAGGTAGCGGGGTTGTGATGATGGCACCAACGGCCCCTTGTCCTGAGCTACAGAACCTATTATCGTTTGTGATCTCAACCCACTTCGTGTACGGCGCAATGGTCTCACATATATGTTCGACCTTCAAGACTTGGAGATGTTCTGGACATGTGACAAATAACCTCCACACCTCAAAGACCGACATGCTCACAGATGCGCCTTTTAAGGTCAAGTTGGTAAGGGCGAGCATGTTGTCGATGTGGAGAGTAGGGTCTTGGAAGACATAGTTGGTGTACCAGAAGGTAGTTTTAAAGTGCAGAAAGATATGGATGACTTGGAGGGATGCCTTGTTCAAGGATATGAGCTACTCGATGACCTGGCAGTTTGTCCATTCATAGATATTGGGGGCACAGTTGGATCGTGGGCCGGTTTCATGGAAATCGGGACGCGTCGTTCCTGAACAATAACACCGGCCCCACCTCCTCCACCTGTTGCTGCTGTTGTTACCATTGTTCTTCCTGCATCCTCCTTTGATGTCGCAACGATAGACCCTCATTCTACTCCAAACACCCAAAATCGGGTCCAACCCATCCCGTCCCAGAACAACAACCTCCCTTTATCATCCCCGCACGGTCCAATAACCGTTGCGCCACACTCGGGTCTGCGAGGAGTGCCGCATTTTGGAGGTACTTGAATATGAAGTGACGTCAGGTGTGGGGGGGCGAATATCGTGGACCATTGGTAGCAAACTAGGGAGCAGGCAAGGGTGCAAGGACGTCGCAGAAGGAGCGAAGGACTGGTGGGAGGGTGAAGATTGAGGGCGAGGGAGGGGAAGTGGAAGGAGGGTTGGTCATTGCTTGGTGGATAAGTGTGGTGATGGAAGGAAGGCTGAAAGGTAGAAGGCTGAAGTGACCATGGAACCCTTGACCAAGGAAAGCAAACAACTGGAGGCCACGTCGCCATATTTACTATTTTGCCCCTTTGGTTGTCACGAGCTGATGGGACAGAGACCAAGTGAGTGCGGTAGCATTAATGCGACATGCATGCAGTGGTCCCCACTTTGAACCGTATAATAAGCGTTTTTGGGAAAGGGACATGGAAAGCGAAGAAAGACAGTTTGGATGGTTGAATGAGAGCAAACACAAACAAGAACAAGCAAGAGAGCATTGAGGCTGACAGAGTGGATAAAAACTTCGTATGCATGTTCTTCCTTCTTCTCTTCTCTCTTCCTCTCTTTCTTCTTTGTCCTTCTCCCCTCCCTTTCCCCACTCTCCACCCCACCAGTGTCGACAGTTGGTCACCTTCTCCTCCTACCACCACCTTCGACACTCCCTTCCACGCCTCACTCGGCCTTCTCTCCTCTTCCCTTCTTCCTCCTCCCTCTTCTCAACCGACTTTCCTCTCTCCTCTCGCCTTCACTCACTTCATAATGTTATTCACGGCCCAAAAGTTCCTCCTCCTCATCGCAACCCTTGCCTTCTCTCACCAGCACCTGACACACGCCCAACAGCAGCAACCCACAGGAACCGTCTCCGCAACAGACCCAGTCCCGACGTTCGAAAACACCGTCGGTGTTCAGGTCCAATCACCCGGCAACGACATCTCTATCCGCCCCGATGGCGTTCTCCCCATTGCTCTTAATATAGGTCGTCGACTTATCAGTATGTGCCTCTCTGTTCAACCCCTGCTTCCCTGACGGTTAAAGCGTGCTTATTTCTCCACACATGCAGCACAAGAGTAGAACTAAAAATTGTCCCTGTCAATTTTCTTTCAATCCTTCATTGGTAATTAGGTTCAGTGGTAGTGACAGTGGCAAAGGCAGACGGGTCAGGAAACACGACCGTTTTGGAGTACAAGTCTGTAGCTGCTGTTCGTATCGTGACAGTCGCACCCTTGGCAACCTTCAAGTTCTCTGAAGGGGATTATATTGTACGTCCTGGCTTCCTTCTTCTTTTCCGTTACACATATCGTATTTGATTACTTTGAGACACTCACCACTGATTGTTCCTGAAAATCGTGTTGTTTTTAGGTGAGCCTGGCGATTACACCCAACTTGACAGCAATCATCCCCACCTCCACATCCCCACCTTCCTCCGGTAACGCGACGGCAGGCACGACCACGGCAGTGGCTCCTGCACCTCAACCCACTGCTCCTAACGGCCTACCAGGAATGTACTATTGGCGTGGAGTTCTCAAGCTCTCGAACGATGCTCCTGTAACCAATGGCGGTGGTGGGAGTGGTGGTGCTTCCAGCAATGCGGCTCCAAGCGCAGGCGTCGGTACTGGTGTTGTTGGGGTGATGGGCGCTTGGACGACGTTTGCGAATATGATGACTGCCTTGGGTGTTTTGGCGTTCCTGAACGTTGTAGCCCTTTAAGATACCCCTCGCTTACCCGTACTTCTCGTACTTCTTCACTTCACTTTGGAGGGTCGGTAATTAATTGCGTCGTACAAGTGTTTACAGACTTACAAATGCCCTTGACAGATGCATAATAATAAAACAGTGTCTTTTATTGCTTGTGGCGAGCCGAATGAACCATTTCCAGCGTATATCCTGCGAGCATAGAAAGGACTTGTTTATGCCTTGGCACGAACCAAGGAGCCACCATCGACAGGGATAACAGCACCCGTGGTGTAAGCGCCAGCCCTCGAAGCCAAGTAAATACAAGTCGCCGCAATATCCTCAGGCAACCCAATCCGTCCCAAAGGAATACTACCGACAATCATCTCTCCAAAATCCCTCAACGTCGCCGCCATCATCTTGGACTCAAAGGGCCCTGGCGCAATGGCATTACAAGTAATCTGACGATGACCCAAATGACCTGCCAGAACACGGGTCATCTGGTGGAGGGCAGCCTTGGAGGCCGAGTAGGCGTAGGTCTCGAGGGTGGGGACGTGGATTCCGTCGACGGAGCCGATGTTGATGATGGATGCAGGCGCTTTTTCGGAGGCTGCGGCGTCGAGGAGGGGGAGCATTGCTTGGGTGAGGGAGAAGACGCGCTTGAGGTTGAGGTTCATGACCTTTTCGAATGCTTCGTCTGGGTATGTCTCCAATGGTGCGCCCCACTATTATCATGGAGTGTTTGAGAGGTCAGGTATGTGCTTTTCATCAGGGTAAGAGTAAGACCTGAATGGTCCATGGGTGATGGTGGAGGAAGTACTTACAGTGGCACCGGCGTTGTTGACCAAGACGTGGACCTCTACAAAACATTAACCCCGATCGAGATTTTTTGCATGGAAATTGTTAGGTATGCAACACTGCTCAACTCCAAACCTTCATTTCACATTTCACACAACATCAACCGATCAAATATCCCACCCCTACCCCTCTTCTTTATCCCTCCATCCTTCACCCAAAACAAACAGCAGCAACAACAAGAAAGAAGAAAACATACTGGACTCGCGCTTGGTCAACTCGGCGACCAATCGGTTGACCTCCTTAATGCTCTGGAGATCGGCAGGGAGGGAGATACACTGGCCAGGCCCGAGCTTCGACAGCTCCTCGGCGACCTTGTCGCAGACGCTTGCTGAGCGGGACGAGATGTACACCTTTGCGCCATTCACTACGAATCCGTGGGCGATCATCAAGCCGATTCTGTGTAATTTTGGTGTGAAAGAAGGAGGAGAAGAGGTGGTCAGGTTATTGGGAACCAATTGCTGCATGTGAATGGATAATGATTGTGAGGCGGGGAGGTATAGGTGTAGTGAGTAGGAGGGAGAAAGGTTGTCGAAAGGGCGCTCCCCTGTGGTAGTATCCTCAATTGAACAACATTCCGCGATGTGTCCTTGGGAGCCGAGGAAGCGCCAGGTCTAGAAAAATCAAGAGTTGCTGTGTGTCGTTCTTTTTACCCTCGGCTGCCTCCGGTGACGAGGACGACCTTGTTCTTGACGTCGAAGAGAGAAGAAGTGTGCATGGAAGACATTGTTGTTGCTTGTTTGTTGAAGAGGTGATGGCAAGTAAGAAGAAAGAAAGAGAGATGAATGAGAATGCAACAGCAACACGGGAGGGATGCTAGGTGAACGTCGTTTCAAACCCTCTCACCCACACAAGGCATTCAGCCGAAAGTGACAGTGGCCGCACGTGACCCTGATCGAACATTGGAAATCGCCAATGAACACAGCGACCGCGGAATCCTGGTTCGGCTGGCGGGTGGCAGGAAACATAACGCTACTTTGTGCTCAAAGGCGCGCGCGACTTTCTAGGCTAATGTGTACAAGTTATTGATGCCAATGTGAAAGGAAAAACGCGAGCACAAAGGCGGAAGGAGCTGAGGGTTGGCATTAGACGTTGTCGCCGGTTTGTTGCTGTGTTTCTAACTGAATGCTGTATTTGCTGCTTTGCTGGAGGTGTATCACGCTATGACCAATCACCATTCACAATGAAGAACATTAAACGTTACATGAAAAAAAAAATATCAGGGATCAATAGGGCCACTCAGGGTCACTCAGGAGACAAAAGAACAAAAGAAGGAAAAGGGAGAAGGATGATGGGGCTAGACAAAACAATGAAGGAGCCAAGCCAGGTCATTGCAGGAGCAAGGAAATGGGACTTAGAGAAGGGGCCCATGCTCACATGCATCCCTGTGTCTTTTTTGTTACTGCTGGCTGCTGATTGTGAAAAAAGACTCGGGGAGAAGGACTTTCTGCAAACTTACTTCGAGTGAGGTGAGGAAGGGGAATGCTCTCCAAGTGTTCGGTTGTTCCTGGATTCCTGAAAAAAGGGAGGGTCCATCCCTTTCTGTGCATAGAACTTACTAGCGGTATTTTCTTCGTCTTCATCGTTCGTTGTCCTATCACTCCAACTCACTCGCCACACGTCGTTTTATGTTGAGCGTGGTTGTATTTGCGTACATGTATGTGTTATTTGTTCCATTCCGACCTCCTTACATTGACTTGTACTTGACTCCTGGACCCGGGACACATATACGCATACATATGAAAGACAAGGTGCCTCGAACAATAGCAATAAAGGCGACCTTTTCTTTTTCTTTGTTTTGTATTTCACTCCTGGATTTAAAGGAAATCACCCCCTTGGAAAAGAAAGAAAAGGAAAAGAAAGAGAAAAGAGACGATATGACGCTGACTGGCGCACCCTTGTGCCCTCAACTTTGGTGTTGTCAAAGCACCAAAAAGATGAAGTGGCCATCGATTCATAGACGTGAATAAAAGGCAGATGCGACGGAAGCACACGTTGGGTAGATCTCGTCTTGTTTTTAAACCAAGCGTGCTCGCATCTCTTGCTTTTATTCTTTTCTTTCGAGTTGCTCTCGTCTTCTTCCCCCTAACTTCCTCTTTCCCATCCATTCTTTACCTCCGACCTCTCTCACTCTCCTCATTCATTTCATTTCAATGCATTCACTTTGTGTTCTCCATTTGCTCTGATCTCTACATCCTCCTCTCCACCTAATAATTTGATCCAAACACAAAAAAGTGAGCGTTTCATACACACGCCAGAGTATCCAAAAGTAGTACAGGAAAAAAAAAAAGAAACAGCAACGAAGATGAACAGCAACAGGGTCGAGGTCCTGTCCTTGCCGGCGACCAGACAGGATAGCACCTCATGGCTGTCAGATCCGAGCCTCCCCTGGCTTGACAACTCCTCCATCCAATCGCAGCAGCAGCAGCAACAACAGCAACAACAGCAACAAGAGCACTCTAATCCGTCTCACGAACCATCATCACCTCGCCCTAATCACCACCATCCTGTATCTCCGACTCATCAATCATCATCAACCGCACTGACCACCGCCACCACAACCGTAATCATTAATAATAATAGCAATGACACCGCTCATGCCACCACAATCGCAAGCAATAATCCTCTTCACGGTTCAACGAGTCCGATCACACGGCTTCCGGTCGACATCCTACTCTACATCGCCTCCCTACGGTTCCTCACCCTCAACGATGTCGTCCAGTGGCGAGCCACCGCCAGCGTTTTTTATCATTCCATCCCTCTTCCCAATGCTGCCATGGTAAGTAAAGCAACACACAATCGCTCTATATATAAATGAAAAGAATGTTGGCAACTGTCTCATAAGAATGGAAAAGAAGGAATGGGACCCAGGAGGATATGTCTCCTCTCGGATTTTCCTTGCTTTGCTAACCTCATTTCCCCTTGTTTTTCTTCTTGGCCCTTTCTCTCTTCCCCCTTTTGTTTTGCTCGATGGATGGATCGCCCTTGGCTTGGGTCTGAATGAAATGCCTTGTGTCTCTTATTACTCTGATGCTAGATCCTGCAAGCTGCACATCTCTTCCAAGTCCGACCACGGCGAGGACACCGTGAAACCACTCTACCACAACAACCTCCGCCTCCTAATCAAACTCCTGCAGCTGCAGCTGCCTTCACACAACCACATCCTCTCCCTCCCACCGCAGCACCTCCTCTCCTACATCCTTCATCTCATCCATCTCATCTTTCAAGGGTCACTGACATCCATACACTGTGCACAGATCGACAGCTCCAGGATATCATCGATAGATTGACTCGCTTACTCCTCCACCCGGATTTCCAACCACGTCTGATGCGATCTGCTTACTCTTTTCGTAATCACGACCCGCTTTTCCTCCCCTCCACTTTACACTCTTACGACGACGACCATGACCACCAAAGGCGGTCTTCCCTTGCCTCATCTCACCAAGACCAGTCTACCTCGACTAATGCGCCTACGCCTACGGTGAATATGAGGAGGAAGAGGAGGACGCCAAGGGATATGCAGGATTACCCCATTTTCTTGACGGGGAACCCTCCAGACCTGGTCCGGCTCGCGATTGAGTTTGGACATGTTCCGTTCGTGGACCATTTGCTTTATCGAGGGTTCCGGCCGCGTGATCTTCCAGAGTACTTTTCGTTAATTCCTTTCATCACCCCCCCGGCCAGTGAGGATTCTCTTTCAGCATCGTTGTCAGCGACGGCTCTGAATAATTTGTCAACGGCTAGGAGGCGCAGGAATACTGATGCTGGTATGGGTGACGGCGACCAAGGTACATCCACTGCTTTCGCTGCCACAGCAGATCTACAAGGGGCCAGCAGCAGCAGACGAGAGTCCAAAGACAAAAACGAGCAACAGAACCGCGACACTACGCTGTTGAAGCGATCACTAGAGCTGAACCAGATCTGGGAATGTATGCGACTGGCGAGTCAGGAGCTCATGGATGCCTGCTCACGAGCTGACTTCGATGCGGTTCTGAAGATTCTCGATTCGACACTCGTCAAGCCTCGCCTCTCGCTTGAAGAGTCTGCAGCTCAAGACGCAGCGCTAGCTGCAGCTCGGGATATCGGTGATGACGAGGTTGAGAACCTGACAGAATCAACAGGAGAAGGGGTAGATCGGCATGGGAAACGGAGTCAGTCAGGTCTTGACCCAGTTCAAAGTCGTCATGATTCGATCGGGACGGGCTCGGAGGACAGGTTCTTGGATGACGATTTGATGATGACGGCGACGACACAGGAGATGAGAGGCGCTGGTGTGGGAACTTCTTCTTCTCATCGGGCTTCTGCTGTTTCAGTCCCTTCACGGGATCGTACCCTCGAATGCAACGAAGGAGGTAAGCCCCATGTACCACGTCTGCAAATATCATTATTTCAGCTCTCGGTGCTGCGCGTGACAATACATTCTAACTAACGACCATGTTGTCTATCTGCAATTAGTGCCGTCAGTGATCCACAGGCCAAGCCTATTCCGCCAACGCTCACGCGCCAGCAGCGATGGCGGATGTGCCAGCAGCGACAGCAATTACGACAACCAATCCCAGTACCAGTACCAGTCCCTGCAGCATCCAGTCTCAGACGCACTCTCAGGATCCGACAATACTACTAACAAAGACGACGACATGGAACCTCCGCCCCACATGCCCTGGATCGACGGCCGTGCCCTCACAAGTGCACTGCTAGCAGTATGCTTCCGACGCGATGGCTACGAGTCCCCAGAGGCAGAGCTGGACGAAGAACTTCGAGCGTTGCCCATTGTGAGGGAGTTGTTAAAGTATGATTGTATGCTGACTGCTCAGTCATTGGGACAGGCAGTGTTGGCTGTTGCGTATTCCCGGTCGGCAGGGTCTTTGAAACGCGCGCGTGAGCAAAGGCTATTGTGGCGGAGACAGAGACTGTACCCACATCGGCGACAGGATCAGAGTGTTAGTGGGTCGAGTTCTCATAGTCGACGGGATTCTATCGCGCAGGGCGTCGCTGGCTCTGATGCATCAGGAGCTGTGGCGGGGGTAGGAGCATCAGGCACTGGGGATATGGGAGTTCAAAGAGTTGGACTGACAGAGAGTGTCATGGATCTGTTGCTGGAGCGGATCGGTCCTCGAGAATGGCTCAAGCTGATAAAATGCTACCTCCAGCGGCAGGAGTTTGATGACCTGGCGGTTGTGCTCGAACGCTGCCCGTTCAAAGGCCCTCAACTCGAAACAAGGAACAAGGATCAACAGCAGGACAAGAACCAAAAACAACGTCCGTACAGTGGCCCCGGCGGTATCAGTTTTGGTCGTGCAGGAGCAGGGGGAGGATACAGTAACACCATTACCGGAACAGGAGGAGGGAGTCTTTTGAGTCCCCAACAGGGCGAATACGACCGCCAAAGGGTTCGGGAGATGATCTGTCGCGAGACCGGGATCTGTGGTGTGGGTACACGAATCGGGCACTTTAACGGTCGCGGGGCCGGCCAGGCGTCTTACAACGTCTCGTCGACACTGTACGAGGCCAGTCGCATCTTGTTCACGGGTAGCGGGACGAGGTTCAGTCACAGTTACATGTTGCCGAGGGGTGGGTTCCGAGGGATTGGTGGGAATAGTAGTGGACATACAGGGTCGCCGAGTAACAGCACTGCGCCGCAGGTTGCGGGAACTGCAGAGTCTTTGCATGCGGCGGATGATCAGGAGGTACCTGTATCTCATCTGGCTGCGACGGCGGTTACAGAGTCGAACCAGACCCCTCTCAGTTCGAGTCAGCAGCAAAGTCCTCTTCAGACGAATTCACAGGACCAGGATCGCCGACCTCCACAGTTCCGAACCATGCACTACGAAGTAAACGACAACTACGACAACCCCGACACCGACGAATCAAGCAACAACAGCGACGATGACCTATACGACGACGAAGAAGACCCAGAATCTAATATTGAACAATTCGACTCCAGTTTCGCATTCGGCGGCGTCGGAAGCAGCACCACCTCCAGTTCTCGTCCTGGCCCTGGTATCGTTGGCATTGCGATTCAAGTCCAAGCACCCGAACATATCTTGAACGCGCTGTTGAAGATGGGGTTCCGGTTCTTTAGTATCTGTGACCTTTCGATTTCTGATAATAGTCACCCGCTTGCGTTGCAGTTCCGGCAGCAGGAGAAGATGAACAGGCAGTTGATCGAGTTCTGTATGGTCCCAAATCTGGAGCGGCTTAGTGATGTTGGTGGTGACGCTGAGGGGTCGGGCGGTGGGAAGGTAGGAAAGAAAGGGAAGGGGAGGAAGTTTGACAAGCGGAATGGTTCGAGGTATGATGAGGCTGATCGTGAGGCTCATGCACTGGTGGTTCAGGCGTTCTTGTACCCTGGGGCCAACAACCCGACGCGAGGTTGGTCGTCCATTCCAGCTCTGCCTGCTATGATGTCTAGTATCAGTCAGAGGATTCGCACGGTGTCTGGAGGATACCTATCCCCACCCTCGCCATCCTCCTCCATGCCGGCAGCAGCCGTTGCCCTTCCCGTGTCAACGCCTCCTTCTCCATCAGCTGCCGCTACGCCCCAGTCAACACCAGCTCCAGCACCAGCACTAGCGCCAGCATCAGCTACATCTAATGCTGGACCATCTATGCTGACGCCTTCAAACCGCTTGCAGTTTGTTCTCCCGCCCATGCAACTCGGAGACTCTTTCGAATCCACATCCACCGTCGCCAAATTCGCCGACCAGCAGAACCCAGACCTCGACTTTTCATCGTCAAGTCTCACCGCTCCATCTATCTCCACCAATCCCACAACCGCCATCAACGATTTCAACGACGACTCGCCTTCACAGTCAACACTCACGCCACAAAGATACCATCAAAGCGGATTCGCGACCTCAATGCCCCTCCCGATCCGAACCTCCATGGTCGAAAAACGACTCTCTGCCGGATCCACGTTCTTTGCCGCCCACAACAACAATATCAACTCCAACAGTAGCAGTAGTGCAGGATACCACCTTCCTCACAGTCCCAACTCTTCAACCTCTCTCGCAGCCGCGGCGATCCATTTCGCGAACCAGCAACGGATGCTACTGGAGGCTACTCGTCGGCGCGTCCGGGAGACTCTGCGGTCTGATTATATGGATCTGATGACTGTCGGGATCTGTCTCTACCAGGCCTGTTACCATGAGAAGGAGACGTTGCTTATGGTTCTGTTGGAGCATCGGTTGTTGATTGCGCAGGATGCGTTGACGGGTGCGGTGCAGGTTGCAGCGTCAGTGGGGTGGAAGCGGGGATTGGAGTTGCTGTTGGTTCAGTGTGGGGATATGGAAGCTGAAATTGAGCCCGTGGTGACAACGACGAGTGAGTATGTTCATCTAGGAACATCGATGAAGTGGGATCATGCGACGGCTGTGCAGGTGTTCCCTAATGGGGGACGAGAACCTGGTTCTGCAGGATCAGGCGGCCGCAGTAGCATTCCAGGTAGTCTTGGTGCACGACGAGGGGCGAGAGTTGCAGCTGCTGGAGGGCTTGAAGGGTTGGTGACTCGTGGATTGCGCCGTCATCGGAGTGATGGCAGTCGTTTGAGCCGGTTTGGCGAAGGGTTCTTTGGAAGTGGCGCAGGAGGTCCGTCGTACACAGCTGGGGATGTCGCTGAACGACCAGTCGCCCTGAACCGCCGTGCGAGTTTTGAGCTTTCTCGCTTGCCCATCTTTCAGTCAGGTGTGTTCTCGACTTCTCCGACATCAGAAAGTCCAACAGCACCCGTACACGTCCCTCTGCTGGAACCTGTCATCCCCTCACCCAGGTCCTCGTCACTGCGGTCAAAACTGTCATCCCTTATCCCTAACTTGGCCATCGCTTCTGGATCCACCACCGACCTATCCCAAAAACCCATCTCCAAGAACAAACAACAACCACCAACACAACAACGTCCGAACTCCACCTCCACCTTATTCGCCAAAGCAGTTCATCGACCAGACCAGCCACCCACAATCCTAATGCTCTCAACTTCTGGACTCTGGTCCCTTCCAACAGTGATGATGCAGCGCAAGAGCAGGAACGCCGTCGTGGCATTGATGGCAGCGTGTACTAGGAACGATCCAGCGCTAGTTACATGGCTGATCGAGACGTTTGCAGACATCAAGGTTGTTCATATCATGCAGGCGCTCATGATTGCCTGTGACCGTGGGCTGTTGCGAGTTGTTAAGGCTCTCCTTGGTGGTCCACTGGACGCTGTCGGCGATGGGCGCGAGGGCGGTTCTGGGAAGAAGAAGGCGTCGCTTGGCAAGAAGAAGAAGGATGCTACTGCGGCTGCCGGGTCTTCGCGATCGTTGTTTCGGAGATGGTTGGCGTTCCAGTACCAACAGATCCTCGACATGACCCAACAGCCAGTTCCAATTTCATCCTACTCGACAACAAAACCACCAGCAGGGCCCGGAGTCGCCGAACAAGGTAACGAGAAGTACGATGAGACAGCAGCCCCTACAGTCAACAGGGCCGACCCTGAAAGCGACAGCTCCGATTTGCCACGGTTCGATTCTTTCCCATTCGTGTTCTTGATGGAATCTTCGCCTATATTCCGACACTACTACCAGACCCTCAACACCCTCTCGTCGTGTCAGTTCATGCTGAAGCGGAGTGGTGTTCATCCTGTAAGTGGTACCCGTACTACCGCCGCCACCGCCGCCGCCTCTGCCGGCTCCCCTCCTAGTTTGTATGGCACTCAACAGCAGCAACCGCAGTCTTCAGCACCCGAACACGACGGCGAAAACTGCAACCCTCCAGGATTCAGTAACTCAGATCCTACAGCAACAGAGGCAGGATCAACAGCAACAACCCTCCCACCCATGGCCCCCCTCCAACGCCGCGCTTCCGCATCCGCATCTACATCCTTCCAACCTCCCTCCCCTCCTCAACCACCAAAACACACCCCCGCCTCGCAAAATCGCCCAACCCAAGTACCACCACAAGACATCAAACTTGAAATCATCCGCCTAATGCTCGCACCCGTCCTCGAAACCCTCGGCCCAATATCGGTCCGCAAGGCATTGGACAGGTTACCGAAGGACAGTTGGTGGCCGTTGGATCATGATGTGCGGACGATGGTTGATCAGGAGGCGAGGAAAGATATGGTTGCTGTTGTTATGGCCATGAAGAGGCGGCAGAAACAGAAACAGGAGCGGGAGTTGCGTGTTTTGAGGGCGATGCGGCAGCGCGCAGAAGCGATGGATGCTGACGCAGAAGCTGAGGAGATGAGTAGTGAAGGTGAAGGTGTTGGAGGTGTGGTGGAGGCAACACAGGGCAGGCGTGTGCGACAGGAGAGTAGTAGGGCGGCGGTGGCGGCCGACCTCCAGCAGCTTTCTGAACAGAAGAGAAAAGAGCAGAGGTGGAAAGGTAAAGCCAAGCAAGATGCAGCACATCAAGGAGAGGAGGAGGAAGAAGGAAAAAAAGGATTAGTAGGCGATAGGTGGCATAAGGCTTCTGGACCCTTCCGACGTGTGCGCAAATGGGTTGTTGAGCGCAAGAAGAAATCAGCCACCAAGGACCATCTGGAAGTGGCGTCGGAAGGAGGCAGTAGTGGGCAGGGTACTGAAAAGGCGTGTCCGTATGACCTTACTTCGACGCGACACCTCACCGTTGCCTCCACTTAAATAAAAAAAAGTTTATGTATGAAGGAGATAAAGAGATACACCTTTTCCATCCACATCCTTTTCTTATCGTTTCTTTTGTGAAGCTCTGACCATGTACGTCCCAATCCAGCTGCGACAGACCATCGCCAACACATAAAACGTAATAAACATATATCATATCCCTGAGGGGAGAGGATCACACGTGACATATGTGGCTTTGCAGACTTTTGTTCCCTCTCTTCTTTTCAAGGAAGTTAATCGCCATGCGATCAACGCCTCTTTGCTTTGCATCCTTCAACGACATCAGCACAGGACCGGCACCATCAACGAACAACATCAGGAAGAACTTTCTTACATCAGCCAGGAACCAACAAACCTCCCATCATCGTGCTCTCACCACCTCCCACAAACCGCACTCGACTTTAGTAATCTTCAAAGCAATCACACAATCTATCATTCGTCACCTTCCACAGTCGCGCCTCCTCACCGCCACCACTACTACCACACAAGCAACATAACACAACAAGACAAAGGATATCATGGCCGACAGACAGAACCGTGTGGGGTCCAAAATTGGAGGAGCCGGAGTCGCTGGCGCCTCGGAGTCGAATGTCGATAGGAGAGAACGTCTCCGCAAACTTGCCCTTGAGACCATCGGTACGTTTCCTTCACTACCATATTGTTGCTTTTGTGTAGTTCACGCCCAAAGATCATGGGTCAGCTATCTCTCACGACGGCAAAGGAGAAAAAAAAAGTCAAGAAACAATGCATCTTAACACAGATATCCATTCTCTAACAACGCTTTTATTCTTTGAACTCAAAAAATAATAGACCTGGCAAAGGACCCATACTTCATGCGGAATCACTTGGGCTCGTACGAATGTAAACTCTGCTTAACCCTCCACACAAACGAGGGTTCCTACCTCGCCCATACCCAGGGCAAGAAACATCAAACCAACCTGGGCCGTCGCGCCGCAAAGGACGCCATGGAAAAACCCGACCCCCTCGCGCCCCTCACCGCCGCCCAACAACAAGCCCTCAAATCTTCCACGTCAACACAACCCACATTCAAACGTAATATCATCAAGATCGGTCTGCCCGGTTACAAGGTCACCAAGATCAGGGACCCGACCTCGAGACAGGTCGGGTTGCTGTTCGAGATTGCGTACCCGGAGATTGGACAGGGAGTCGAGCCACGGTACAGGTTCATGTCGGCATACGAGCAGCAGATCCAGGCTCCTAACAAGGCACATCAGTACCTGGTGATTGCTGCAGAGCCCTATGAGACGATTTCGTTCAAAGTCCAGAGCCGGGATATTGATCGGGCGGAGGAGAAGTTGTGGAGTCATTGGGATGTGGATCAGAAGATGTATACGATGCAGTTCTTTTTCAAAAATGATCAGAGGTTGTTGAGTTCTAGTCGGATGGAGAGTGCGCCTGGGTACAGTGTTCCTGGGACGCAGATGGCTAACCCTTTGAACCCATTCCATGCGCCCATGCGGACTGCTGCCTAATGGAACAAAAAGCGTGGTAATAATAAAAATAGCATTCTTGAAAACCTGAGAGGACTCGATGATGTCTGTTTTAATACTGCGTTTTCCTTACATTTCTTCTTGTCCTTTTCAAGATTGGCAGCACTTACATCCGCAAGGGAACCGATCTTCATGCCACATTAGCAAATTCAAACAACTCGCGTTTTTATTTTTATATGACAGAATTTCAAAGAGGAAAAAAAAGGTACCAGAGTAAAAGAATGATAGAGAAAAAAATCAGCCAGTACATTTAGCACTTGCAGGATTTCTTCCCGTTCAACATCGGGTGGGCATGCTTGTGCCAGTAGGCAGGGGCATCAAACGACTGCTGGGCAGCAGTGACAGTACCAAAGTAAGCAGGGTAGATGTTTCCATCATACTTTCCAATAGGCGCCTTGAGGATGAAATCAGGGATAGCCCAGGCATCAATCAAGGGGATAGCATCCTTACGCAAGTCCTTGCACTGATCCAAGAACAACTGTCGGACCATCTTGGCGTGAGACCCATTGAAGTACCCCTCCTCCAAGAACAGATCCAAATGTCTCTGGAGGACAAGGGTGCTCAAGAGCTGGCCCATCTTGCGAAGCATTCCGTAGACGGGAGTATGCTTGTGACGGTTGATGCCCTGCTGGTAGAGGATCAAGAAGTATCTCCAGGAGTGGACATCGGCAAGACGGACCAGCTCGGTCTGGTTGGTGTTCCAAGCCTGGTCAAAGTTGGCTTTACCAGCCTCGGCCAGGATTGCGCCCAGCTCGGTTGCCTTCTTGGCACATGCCCAAGTCAAGACATCGATCACAAACTCGTGCTGGAGGAGATCGCGCGCGTCTTGGATGGTGGACTTTGGGGTTGAGAGGACCTTCTTGTAGTCGTTGAGGTAGCTGACAGATCCCAAGACCTCCTGGCCTTCCTGGGCCCACTTGAGGGTCGTGATCAGGTAGCGAGCCGACTGCTGCATCAAAACGACGTTGTCTCCACCGCCAGTCGTCATGACTCCGTAGTCGCCAATCAAACCAGCAATGGCGTTGTAAGATGAGTAAGCGTGACCTCCACAGGCGCGACGGCAGTTCTCCAGGACTTCGGTCGCGTACCAAGACATGGCACCCTTGAATCCGGCAGAGACTCCGTGCTGGTCAGGGATCTCCCTCATGAACGCGCCGGCATCCGTCTGGGCATACCCCGCAACCTCGTTCCACTTTGTCATCAACTCATGGTCGACAATGTTGAGCGCATAGATGAACGCAACTCCGGGCATCAAGCTGGTATAATGAGTCTGGTAATCCAAAATCTGCTCATCGTGGTTTCCTTGACGACGGACAGCACCATAGCGGACAGCAATGGTCAAGGTCTGGGAGAGGATGACCTGTGATCCTCCAAGCAAAGTGAAACGCTCAGGGATCAAGGTAGCGTAAGAGAGGACGGGGTTAGGCGAAGGGGTGAACTCGCCTTCGGGTGACATGGAAGCCCACTTCATCATCATATTCAGGCGGGGGATCCTGACAGATGTGAACTGGATCCAGCCGTTGTCGAGTCCCTGACGGCCGGCCTTGTGTCCGATATCGCCAGCAGTAACACCGGGCTTCAGCTTTCCGGTCTTGCCGTCACGGAGGGGGACGATGAACCAGTTGATACCGTGGTTCTCTCCATCGACGATCGTCTGGCAGATGGCAACTATTGAAAGGGGACAAAAAAGGGTGGTCAGAAACAGCGTAATAGCACCGACACCCATAGGATATCCAATGTGGAGTTCAGACGAAATAATTTCACAAAACAAATAATTCGCCAGTGTCACAGTGTCACTTTATCAGGTCGGAGTAAACACGCATCGCATGCGCGGTAAATGAATCCAGAAACGCTCAGTTTGCTTTTTTCGCTTACCGGTATGGGTCGCGGTCTCTCCAGACATGCCGATCCACCACTTGGTCGAGGTCAACGTAGGCGAGTGAATGACCCACTCGTTGGTAGCACGGTCATACGTCGAAGTTGTCTCCAATCCACGCAAGTTCGACGAAGTTCCTAGTTCAGTCTACATACACAAAGTCAATAGACCATAGCGTTAGTCTCCATCCTTTCATTTCCTGCTCCTGTTCAAGTTATCCTACATCCTCAAACCCATGAACACAAATGACAATAGCAATGGCTGGGTCATACCATGGCAAAGCATCCAATGACTCTCCAGTTGTTAATATCATCCAGCCACTGATCCTGCTGCTCAGGAGATCCGAAAAGCGTGACCGCTTGCCTGAACAACATCTCATGGACATAAATACGCATCGAGAACGACTCTGAGTAGTACGCCATGGCGGTGAAGAGGGCCTGGGCAAGACGAGGGTCCTTGATCTGCTTCCTCAACTCGACCACCCGCGCAATCTGACGCATTGTCTGTTCACGGTCCTCGGCTCTGGTCAGGTCGTGGTGGTGTCCTGCGCGCATCCTCAGATCTGGATCGCGCTGGATCATCTGGAACGCCAAGTTCTATAAACGTTAACATTCAATTCCAAGTTCAGGGATTAGCATTTCAGAAGAGGCCAGTGACAGTTGATATCTTTGGTGTTTACGGCAGAAGCGACGACGTGACAAAGAGGTTGGGTTACCAAGGCGTCAACGTTTTCCTTGCCACGGAAGATAACTTCGGTCATGTCATCGACTTTGAAGGAGGCATTGGCGCGCTCACGGGCCAGGTCGGCCGGACCGGTAGGCTTGTCGTTGTGGATAGCGTGGCGGTGGAAGCAGGGCTGGATGGTCAAGTGGTTCTGGACGGCAGCCAGACGGGCCAGGGCGGCTGTTGAGTTGGGCTCCATTGGACTTGTCGAAGAAGACGAAGAAAGAAGGAAAGATGGAGAAGGTGAGGGTAGGAGAGGAATGAATAGGAGAAGAAAGGGAAGGATGGTTGGAATGAGAAAAGGAAAAGAAAAGAAAAAGGTTGCAATGGCGAGCCGGAGACACTTTGGTCTGTGTGCAACCTAGCCCAGATTTCCACGGGTCTCTTTGAGAGTGAGAAATGCTAACGCCCCGCTGGAGTGCCTGGAACCAATTGCTACTCTTCCACCTGACAATGCCATACAACAAATGCACAGAGAGAATCCTTGTGCGGTTATATCTTTTTCTTTTTTTTATACTTTACTTCACTCGGGCCTTTCTCGCGCAGCACAAGCAACATAACAATCGACAAAGACAAACAATCAATACCGACAAAAAGACGCGTAGATAATTTGATAATCGTGGTGTTTAATGGTGTACCAAATAGAAACAAAGAGAGTAGGGTGAGAGAGTTGGAGAGGGGAACAGAAAAATGGCATGGGTGTTTAATGTATTTAGTTGCCAGAGATCTCGGCGGCAAGCTTGGCGGCCTTGGCAGCGGCATCCTCGATGTCACCGACCATGTAGAAGGCAGCCTCGGGCAAGTGATCGTGCTTACCCTCGAGAACCTCCTTGAAGGAGCGGATGGTATCCTCGAGCTTGACCAAGCGACCCTCGGAACCAGTGAAGACCTGGGCGACGGTGAAGGGCTGGGACAAGAACTTCTGGATCTTACGGGCACGCTCGACAGTCAACTTGTCCTCCTCGGACAACTCATCCATACCCAAAATGGCAATGATATCCTGGAGCGACTTGTACGACTGGAGGATCTGCTGGACCTTGGAGGCGGTCTCGTAATGCTCCTCACCGACGATACGGGGATCCAACATACGGGACTTGGAGTCGAGGGGATCGACGGCGGGGTAAATACCCAACTCGGAGATACCACGGGACAAGACGGTGGTGGCGTCCAAATGGGCGAAGGTGGTGGCGGGGGCGGGATCGGTCAAATCATCAGCAGGGACGTAGACGGCCTGGACGGAGGTAATGGAACCCTTCTTGGTGGTGGTAATACGCTCCTGCATTCCTCCCATATCGGTGGAAAGAGTGGGCTGGTAACCGACAGCGGAGGGAATACGACCCAAAAGAGCAGACACCTCGGAACCGGCCTGGGTGAAACGGAAAATGTTGTCAATGAAGAGCAACACATCCTGACCCTCCTGATCACGGAAGTACTCGGCAATGGTCAAACCGGTCAAGGCGACACGGGCACGGGCACCTGGGGGCTCGTTCATCTGTCCGAAGACAAGGGCGGCCTTGGACTCGCCATCCAGCTTGATGACTCCGGTCTCCATCATCTCGTGGTACAAATCGTTACCCTCACGGGTACGCTCTCCGACACCGGCGAAGACAGAGTAACCTCCGTGGTGCTTGGCAATGTTGTTGATCAACTCCTGAATGAAGACAGTCTTTCCGACACCGGCACCTCCGAAGAGACCAATCTTACCACCACGAGCGTAGGGGGCGAGCAAATCGACGACCTTGATACCGGTGACGAGAACCTCGGGGACGACGGACTGATCGACGAACTCGGGAGCCTCGCAATGGATAGGGGCGGTCTGCTTGGCGTTGATGGGGCCACGCTCGTCGATGGGCTCACCGATAACGTTAATGATACGGCCCAAGCACTCAGGGCCGACGGGGATGGTGATGGGGGCACCAGTGTCATCAACGGGCTGGCCACGGACCAAACCCTCAGTTCCGTCCATGGCAATGGTACGGACGGTGTTCTCTCCCAAGTGCTGGGCGACCTCAAGAACCAAACGACGGTCCAAGCCCCTGACCTCAAGAGCGTTCAAGATGGAGGGGAGCTTGCCCTGGTCGAACTGGACATCGACGACGGCACCAATGACAGAGCGAATCTGACCAGAGGACTTGGCATCGGAAGCATAGCCGGCTATTGTGAGATATAATCGATTGAGAATTGTTGGTTAGTGGGCGTGTTCAATTCACCGTTGGAGGTGGAGGAAGAAGAGGAGGATGTGTTGTCGATAAAGACAATGGTGTGCAATCCTGTTAACAGTTGGATATGCAACTGATCGTAGTCTACAGAGTGTGGCGTTTGTATTTTCGTGTAATATTACTGTTGTGTCGAGATCCCCTCTTTCATAACAGCCCCGATCAGATCAACACTCGACCCCAGAAAGGGGCGCGCTCGCTGATCATCTGTCGGGTGCGTGCTGACCCTCGATCCTGTTGTCCCAAGATGTCGTGTCCACTGATTATTCTGCTGCAGCGGAAAAGGTCTTCTAATCTAGATCGGTGGTTGATCCAGTTTAAGCGACCTCCAGGAACAAACTTGACTTCGAGACGGGTCTCCCGAATCAATCCGTTCCTGCGATTTTGCGATGTCGTGCTCCCGTTCCGATGAACGATCTTGCTCCGATCGCCTCGCTTTCTCTGACACAGCGACGAGGCTGATCATAAAGAACAAAGAGAAGGTAGCCAAAGCTCAACGTGTTGAACACTTGGCTGGTCAAGTCAAAGAAGTTCAGGGCTACATATGATATTGGCTCGAACGCGAGAAATATCAAAATAAATGGCGGTAGGGATAGCAATTGAAGGAAACAGAGTGGCGTGGATGGTTGTTGAAGTCGAACGTGTGTTGTTGAGAAGAAGGAGGTCGTTGACGTGAGGCGGGTAGATGATGAAGCGAAGAAGGGTATATATGTGCGGGCGTAGTTGAAAGTGTGATGTTATGGCGGGTTGTTGAAAGTGAGTGGAGAGAGAGCGAGAGAGTGAGGGTGAGAAAAAGGGTAAGGGGAGAGTGATAGATGAAGAAATAAAGGCTTACCCTTCAAGAAGGCGGCGTTGAAGGCCTTGGGGGCGGTCTTGATGGCGGCAGCGCTCTTAGAGAGACGCGAGATGTTGCGAAGGGCGTACATGGTGAATGGACCCTTTAGGATGTGTGATGGGGAAGGATTGAGAAGAAGAAGAGAGAAAAAAAAAGAGAAGAGTGTCTGGTACAGGCACTTGTAAGAAGAACAGGAAGGAACGGGCGGGACGGGGACAGGCGGAACAGTCAGGTCTCTCTTGCTGTGGGAAGAAGGGAAGGAGGAGTGGGAGTGCAGCAAATGCGTTTGTTTTGATTTCCTGTTGGATTTGATTGGCTACTGGTAGAGGGAGGGTTTTGCTGACGTCACACTTGTCGACCCTCTCTATATGCACGCGCCGCGTGAAATATCGGATATCTTCTTTTGTGCCTGAATCGTGCAGACATCTCACACGTTCACATTCACTCGCATTCGAAGAGCAACCCAACTGTTCCAAATGATAATGATACGCCTGTGCGCATGGAAGTGCTGGCCTTTGTTTTGTTTGTCGGACAAAGGAAGAAAGGGAAAGAAAGTGTTTGTACTTTTATTCATTGACAATGCAATTGGAGCAATGTCCGTATCAGTTGAGTAGGGGTGTGGACATAGACACTACGGACGAGGCAAAGAATGAAATAAGCGATCGCCAACGTGAGCACAAAAGGAAAAAGAAAGGCAAAGAAGGAAGAGTGAGAGTCTTCCTTCCCTTCCTTTTTTCGCGGTATGTTTGATTGGTGTTCCTGTGTTCCTCTGGGCATACAAAGAATGTGAGAGTGAAAGTGGTACGGTAGAGTAGAGTGAGCAAAAGAAAGTCAAAGTTCATCAATCGAGTGCAAGGGCGTGTTCTGATTGGCTCACTTGCCCCCACACCCCAGTTCTGTTCTCCGTTGAGTTCTTTATCCTTCCCATCCTTTCCTTCTCATCATCTCATCTCTTCTTCATCTACCTCCCCTTCCCTTTCCCTCCCCTCGCCCTCTCTCTATATTATACTACTATTATGTCCGTCACCGCACCCACCACCGCCGCTCCCGTCTCGGCCCAGAAGACCAACTATGTCAAGAAGCCCAGCCAGGAGGAGAAGGACGAGACCCTCAAGGAGATTGAGGCCAACATGGAGAAGATCCGCCCCCGCTTGGTAAGTACTCCCAGTTCTCATCACATTTCAACCACGTTCAAACTATCCTACATTCTTATCATGTTCTACGCAACAGAGAGTTGAGCAGGATCACACTCAATATCGTCAAGTACGATAAACACAACCACATCACAGAATCGACGAGATCTGCTGGAACGCTAGAAAAGAAGAAGGGAGATGAAAGCATTGCGATTGCTCATCTGCTGTCTTCCATGGTAAACTCATCTAACCAAACTTTTTTTTCGTTTATCTGGTTCAAATAGAACGCTGTCCGTGAGGCTATTGCCTCTGTCACTGGCAAGTCCGAGTCTGACCCCAGAACTGCTCTCCGCAAGCGTTTGGGCGAGCTCCGCGACAAGCAGGCTGAGAACAAGAAGGGCAAGCAGGTCAAGATCGATCAACTCACCACCTTGAACAACTCCTTGAAGAAGAAGGTACGTTTCTTTTTTTTGAGTCTCCGGCGCATACCCATATACGCCCTCGATCTGTTTTTTTTCCTTGTCCAATTGATGTGTATTTTGGTAGTTTTGTGTGTGCAAAGGCGAGTATGCAGCAACATGGCAGCAGGTGGACAGTGAATGGTGAAAGAAGAACAGGTCAATTGAACTCATTTTTCCCGATCTGTTGAACCAAATCCATTCTTAGATTGCCGACTTGAAGGCTATCCAGGACAAGCTCCCCTTCAAGACCCAGGACGCCGTCGAAGCCCAGATTAAGTATGTGGAACATTTCCTTCGTGGCACGCCCTGCCACAGCAACCTGTCTCAATTGATCAATACAACCAGCAAAAAAAAGTTAGTAAACACTATCTAACCAACTACTCACCTTCGTGTCCTTTTGACACTCGTCGTGGATTTCACGCCTGTCTACAGCAAGCTGGAGAAGCAGCTCGAGTCTGGATCGCTCAAGTTGGTCGAGGAGAAGCGTATTTTAGCCGAGATCTCGTCCTTGAAGAAGGCCAAGAAGTCTGTTGACGCCGCCCAAACCCAGCAGGTCGCCATTGATGAAGACAAGGCCGCCATCGCTGCTCTCAAGGAGACCATCGACGATCAGACCGCCAAGGCCTTGAGCGCTGAGTACGAACAGATCCAGGCTCAGTTGGACGAGATCACAAAGTCCAAGGATGAAGTCTGGAAGAAGCGCAACGACCTCTTTGATGAGCGCACCCGCCTCCAGAAGGAGCTCGATACCGAGTACCAGCGCAAGAAGGCTATCAACGACGAGTACTTCAACGCCCTTCGCGAGTTCAGCAAGCACCAGCAGGAGATGCAGGTTCGCAAGCGCGAGGAGTACCAGGCCAAGAAGCAGCAGGAGTTGGAGGAGAAGCGCTTGGCTGTTGCCAAGGAGGAGCGTGAGCTCGCCGAGATCCCCGCCTTCACCAACGAGATCGTCACCTGCGACAGCGTCTACAAGTACTTGCTCCAGTTCAGCACTGACGAGAAGCGCATTGCTGATGCTGCCACCGTTGCCCCCGTTGATACCCCTGCCGCCAACGTTCGCCAGGTCGATACCACCGCCAACGTCCCCTCCGGTGTCATGCTTGCCAAGAAGGCCGACAAGGTCGAGGAGGTCTTCTTCGCTGGAAAATCCAAGAAGAGCAGGGGCCCCAAGGAGAAGAAGGCCGAGGGTAACTCCTTCAAGCTTCCCCTTGCCGTTCTCGAGCAGCTGGTAAGGAAACTTTATGTCTTGATACTATGATAGCAGAGTGAGCTTATTCTTCACACTACAGAGAGCTAATTCCTCACTTTTATTGTATTTCATCGTGAATTTAGTTCGAGCTCAAGGTTGTTGTCCCCACTTCGCCTGCTGACCTCGAAAAGACCTTGGATGCTTTGGTCGCGAAGAGGGATGGCTTCAAGGCCAACCAGGAGAAGGCCACCGCTGAGAACAAGCGCAAGGCCGAGGAGCGCATTGCCAAGTTGACCATCTCCGAGTCTGGGGAGGTCACCGAGGCTGCCCCCGAGAAGGCCACTGAGGTTGAGGCCACTGCTTGTAAGTTTTCCTTTTATTCTGTTCTCTGACTTAGCGATCTCCATTCATTTCAATGGCTTCTAATCTCTTCCTTGCCTTCATTTTCAACCTGATAGAAATTCATTTTTTTGCTCGTGCTTACCCATGACCCGACAGAGAGTATTACAATCCCATTAACCCCCGCGACCGCACAACTAGAGTCTCCAACGATCCCGGCATACAAATATTATATTATGACACACAAGAACAGTTCAATGCTTGGTGAGGAGGAGGTACTTTTTGTTGATCTGTTAACGAAGATATCCCGGTTTATCGTGTTCGAACAAATCATGAAGAAAAAAAAAACGCATCCATACAAATAAAAATAATGTACCAACAGAACTCGGTGATAGTGCGAAGACATGGTTAGGGTGAGTGCTTCAGAGCGAGAGTGAGAGTGAGAGTGAGAATGAGAGCAATTAGACTTAAGGGCCAGAAGACAGAAAAAGAAGAAGGCAGTTGGTGAAATTATCGGACTCGACTGCGACCAGCGACGATTCCTTCTCTGAACCAGTTGAATTAAACAAAATGGTTAGCACGCAGTCACCACCACTCACCCCACATGGGAGGGAAAGCACATACATCCACGGGAGAGCCAACCATCCAACCCAGCATCCATGCAACCATCGAGAAACCATCCATCAACACTACCCGCCATTGCACATATCATATACCCCGGCACTATCGTCAATCCCTATCCGCCTCAATTCAACCTTTCGACTCATCCCAAAAAAAACTCGCTTCTCGATTGGGAGAAGGGATGAGGGGTTGCCTTGAGCTTGTTTGCTCAGGCTGCGAAGGCATGATTCGATACAGGCGACAAACGTATCTTTGTTACAGGAAGGAAACCATCATCAACTTGGACGGCAAGCAGGAAGCAAAGGCCGGTGATCACTGTGAACCAGATCTTTCGCCGGACACACCGATCAGCAAGCGTAGAGTTTTCATCTGGGCACCCAGTTTTAACTGTGTGTGCGGCGAACCTGTGATCCAACTCACGAATGGCGCACCCACAACCAAAGCACTTGCAACAAGCGCAACAAAGACTGAAACAGTAACAGGAATCCACAGGAAACAGGGGCTCTCACACCTCTCTCACAAAGATGAACCCTTGATCTCAGAGAGCTAATCACCACAAACAACCTTTTCCCTCTCGCTACAACTTTTGTCTGGATATCAATAGGGTATTGACATTAAGAAGCACCACGTTCGCAACAAGAACCGTCAGGCTCCCAAGTCCGAGGATGTCTACTTGTTGTTGCTCGTCAAGGTATGCAGAAAGAACGAGACGATGGCCTCAACGAGGAGGAGGAGGGGTGGAAGCTGTTGGCGAGCGGTGCAAAGCCGGAAGAGAGTGGCGGATCAAGAGCGGGAACTTAATGCGGAAGCAGATACAGGATCCTTGCAACCACGCTAAAAGCGACTGGTATCAACCGCACAGACTCAGTACTTCTGGACTACATACTCTAATAGCAAGCGACTCTACGGGACTTCAGTCTTTTTTTTTGCACGGGGACGGTCAGGACGAGCTCTGGCGACCCATTGATAACAATTGGACTCGTCATGCTCGCTTCGACAGTCCTGTGGGAGCCAGCGGAAGAGGTTTTTAGCTATTGCAACCCTACGCTGAGTGGCGGCCTTGGAGGAATGCAGGCGACAACGGAATGCAGGACTTGAAGCGGGCATACTTCTTTTCTCGACAGCGCTGATTCATCCAACAACTGACAACCATGGAACAAAAGACAGCAACCTCCCAGAACACACGCCACCAATAATATGCCTACTGAAGCCAGTAATCTACCAGGAGACGGCATTTCTATGTAACAACATCCAACTTACACCTCTCTACCTTACTCTCCTCTTGCACCTACTTCCTCCTCATAGCTCTACAGATTCCTTGCCCGCCGCACGGACTCTTCCTTCAACAAGGTCGTCTTGAAGCGCCTCTTTATGTCGCGCGTCAACCGCCCTCCCATGTCGGTCTCCCGTGTTGCCCGCAACATGATCGGTAAGGATGGCAAGACCGCCGTCATTGTCGGAACCGTCACTGACGACAACCGCTTCCTCGAGGTCCCCAAGTTGTCGATTGCTTGCTTGCGCATCACCAAGTCCGCCAAGGCTCGCGTCTTGAAGGCCGGCGGTGAGGTCATCACCTTTGACCAGTTGGCTCTCCGTGCCCCCACCGGTGCCAACACCATCCTCCTCCGCGGTAAGAAGAACACCCGTGAGGCCGTCAAGCACTTCGGCATGGGCCCCGGCAAGCACGCCAAGCCCTATGTCCAGAGCAAGGGTCGCAAGTTCGAGAAGGCCCGTGGTCGTCGTGCCTCCCGCGGCTTCAAGGTTTAAATGTGCAATTAAACCTTTTAACACCCCCTCAATACAAAAACCCATGTTCAAGAATAAATACCTGTTTTCGGTTACTTTTCTTTTGTTTCGATTGGTCATTCTTAGCCTTGAGGCCGTGGTGTTTCTGATTTTGTGTGATTTCATTTTGGTGGCGTGTCTGACCGTTGGTAAGCTTAACCGCCTGCGCCCCTCTGCGAAGAAGCTTCTATTTTTCTGATCAGATCAGTGATGGGGATGGACGCGACATTTTCGCGTTTGGATGAATGTACCGCGTTCTTTGTGGGCATATCTTATGTACCGAATGGTGATTTTGTCGACGTGCCTTTGAGACATCAACTGATAGCAGCAGCGCATACCCATGACCATTGAGAAAAAAAAGAAGGAAGCGCTCGTCCCGTTTCTTCTTTATTCGTTCGCTCTCTCATATCCTTCCCCCGAATTAACACTGTTCTCAACCAAATGCACCCTATCCTTGAAGACTCCTCACAAAGGAAATAGGCGTACGACCGCCGCTTATGCACCTTTTAGTGCCTGCTTGGATAGAGAACGGTCGAGTGCGACGAGAGATCCCCATCACGAGTTCATTTACTGGGAAGAAAGAAAGAGAGATGGAGCGATTGTTGTTGGTCATCCTCTATATTTATTTTTATTTCATTATATAGATTAAAGGCACCTTGCAGAAATGTTTGCTTGGACATTCCATCATATCGACGAGGTATTTTGAAACCAAAAAAAAAAAAAAAAAAAAAAAAAAAGCGAGCAAGTTGAATATGTCAACACCACAAAAAACAGGCGACCAAAAGAGTACAGGGCTGGGGGATCATCAAGAAAAAAATCAATCTTGAACTTGTACAACCTCAAGGAGCCATGGCCATCGTCGCAGAAAAAAATATGGAAAATCGGGTAAACTATCCAACTCATTCTCGGGCGTAGTCGTAATTTTGTTTTACTGTTGTACTATTTGTGTGAGTGCACGGCATGAGAGAAAAGAACAAATGGAAGTTTCTGGTACCTGGTCAATGATTCGTTCATGTGGATGACAATAAAAACGTGTCTTCTCCTATCTTTTTTTGTATCACATCGTCAACAAGGGTGGATACGGATGGCGTATCGAGTTCAAAGTATAATAATAATGAAAGCTGACGCGTTGATCCACAGAATTGCTGCGTTCTTGATGTGCCCAAAAAAAGACAAGTGACATGCACGTAGCGACCCAAGGACATGACGGAACCAAATGCAGCACGGGCGTCCTTGGTGATTATCCACATCAACGACAGAAATCATGGTGGGGCGTGTGTGTAAGAACATTGATAAAAGACTAGACACCGACGAATCATAACAAGTCCCAGTCCAATCGCTCATGTGCTTGACATACATATTCAAAAAGTCGAACCTAGGAGCGACATTAGCTATCGTGATGAGGGAGTTGTTTTGTAATATCGTCTTGTATTTGTAATATTCTAGATTGAACGTACGAAAAGAGAGCAAGCAAATGAAACGTGACTATCGCAAGGAAGCTCGCTAGAAATCGGACATGTACTTGTTCTATTTGCAAAACAATTCTAACCGCCTTGAATCGAGTGGAAAGAACATTAGTCGACATAAATGAATATTTGCAAATCCAACAGCTGTAAGCAAATCGCCCTTGTCTGTCTTCACAACACTTAAATGACAATCATCGCATCGTCCAATCCCTCCTGGCCGCTTGAAGAAAGATAAGCGCGAACGGGGAGCGATAAAGCTAATACGACCCTCAGTGTAGGTCGCCGTTCACCTTTTCTTTATGAATTTTTATTCGCATGATCAGACGTTGATTAAAGGAGGACAGGTATTTTTTTTCTTGCAATTGACTTTGGGCTACCTCACACGAAATGGAAGTAGGAAAGTGGTGGTCAAGGGATATCGGACATGTTATCTGAGGCAACATAAAAAACGCGAAAATTAGTAGTCAGGAGACCGTCCCTCGTTTTTCTCCTCTGAACTTATTACAATTTACAGCCTATATTCATAGCACAGATCCCTCACAAACCAAACATCCAAGAGAACCACAAAGCCAGCGAAGAAAAAAAAGCATGGCGGAAGACAACACGTATGAGGATTTCGAGAACTTTAATCCATCATCAGATGACGAATCCGCAGATGAAGACGAGTTGTTGGAAGCGTTCCCACAAACAACAAGAGCATATAGTCTTGGCGTTTGCTTAGACAGATATCCCAGCCCTGGGAAACGTCAGCTTACTCTTAGAGAATTCGCGAAGGTCATCATTGGTAGAATAGCAGACTTATACGCTAATGGTGTCGCTTTGGTCAACATTACGATTCTATACGAGAGTGTAAACTCGACACATTATCGCACATTTGGTGTTGAGAGAATTGCTAAGTATGATGATATATATGAAGTTCCCATCGACAGCGATTCATACATGATATTTGCTCAAGTTTTGATAAGATGAACATCGAAGAGGGTGTTTCCTATGTTCTATCGACTTCTTATTTCGAAATAACAACACATTGGTGGATCTGTTAAGACAATTACAATGGATCGTTTTGCGAAACACATCATTAACTGTAAAACTTACGCAATCAGGGGAACATCAGATCCATCAAAGATGAACAGGTCAGGAGAGAGCGATCGAAAAAAAGATAGGCAGTTGTGAGCACGGTCCATCTATGCTTGAAAAATCGACTGAGAAAAAAACGTGATCGCCACAACTCCATTGACTATCGAGCAATTTACTTAATGAGACAATCACGCAAGAAGAGAATGTCAGCTGCGACAAGGTTAGGTCATTCCAACCACCTCGTGAATCGCTGTTGCTGTTCCTGGTCTTTTTTTATTTCTTTTTTGTTCTTGATTACGCGAGTTGATCAATGGAAGAGCGAAGATCGATGCGGTGCGGATAATGTTACTGTACCAAGCGCTTACCTACAAGAAGGCATAGTCGAAACACCACAACCGTTGTTCAACCTCTCAATTGCAAATGATATAGCAAAGACGCAGATATGAAAGTGTATGAACAAATGAAGCGTAAAAATCTTCCAATTCCATCTAGGAGGAGGATCCCTTTAAGAGATGTATCGTTGTAAAAATGACAGAGAAGTGCTCCAATAAAACATCCATCCAAGGGTCGAAAAAGGGTGGTTAGACCGGTCCAATTACGGTGAATCCTCCCAGTTTGAAGGAACTGACATAAATAAAGGAAGATGAAAAATTCGTCCATCCATTTACTCTTTCAACTTGATCAAGAAAGAAATCAAAAAAGAGTCTCAACTGCGAGCATAATCCAAAGGAGTGACTATGAACAAATATAGAATCGACACACAGGAGGAATGATCCCCTTTCTATGATTTTTATGTATGAGCTCTTCTGTTCAAAGCGAGGGTATGCCGTTGTTGTCGTTGTCAGTGATCTTAGCTACCTATCGTTCCTATACTACCTATCGTCGTCATTAGAACAAAAACAAGAACAAAAAACAATACAAGAATGAAGCAGACGCTGATCGATATCCTTGTAAAATTTACATCTACAATAGAAAGGTTGTCCGCGAACGCAGGGCACGCGCATAGTGTTCTTTGAAAAAGGTGCAAACAAACAAGTCATTGTGCCACGCAAAAAAAAGTATTGAGGGCAAACGGAAGCCGAAGGAAAGTTTCTGGTCAGCCCACACGATCGCTCAAGAGAAACAGGTATATACCGTCCATATGTACTCGCGCCAGGGCGTCGACACTAGCAAGGTCAAAGTCCAAATCGCGAACAACTCTGCCGAAGCGCTGAAATGCGCACTCTACCTGTGAACAACCACACTGATCCATCATGTCGATCTATTATATTTAGAATCTCCAGTTTGCAAAAGTGTGAGTATAACAAGCAAAACGCACCACTGACCTCACAACGGATCGCGTTTGTTCTATCAAAATATTATTTGGAAAGATGAATGGCACTAAACTACTATGGTATGATTTGGGAGAGTATGTCCCAATTGAGCGCCATCCGATGAGGAAGAATGCCGCCATGTCGATGTGTGTGAGAGGTGAAATGTAGATAGGTATGATGGAGAAAGGATGAAGCGAGTAGGAGTGGCTCTTAAAGCTCAGGAGTGTACCAGCGCTCAAAGACCTCAGGATGACAGCGATGCACCGTCTCAAAGATATGTTCACCATTGCTCCAGGTTCCTCTTACGCTGCGGACCTCCCCAGTAACAACAACCTCCCCCTCAGCTCTCGCATCCACTTCATCGTGAATGCCCAAAGCATCCACCTTGTCCTCGAGCTCATCTTCTTCAGATTCCCACTCGGAAGCTGACCCTCCGATCAGCGATGAGGGCGACATTGAAGGAACCAGAGGCTTGGAACCAGTAAATAGCTGAGAAATACGGTGTGGGATCTTGGCGTCGACGGCAGGGTCGAAAAAGAAGGGGATGCTATACCGGTCATGGCCCGAGGTGTTGTTCAAGACGCGGTGAACCGTCGCATGGTACAAACCACCCGTCAACCGCTCGATCGCCTCGCCCATGGTAACAATGAATGTATCGGGAATGGGACGCGTATCCACCCACTCGCCCGTCTTAGGGTCCTGACCCTGGAGACCACCAACCATATCTTGGAGCAGGACGGTCAAGAAACCCGTATCCTTGTGTGCACCACATCCGATAGTAGCAGCCTTATCGACTGAGGGGTACTTGGCACACTTGAGGCGGTAGTAAGGCGACTGGCCAAACATGGTTCTGAAATAAGACGCGTCAAGGCCCAAGGATAGAGCGACGGCTTCCATGAGGTGATGTGACAGGGTCTCAAGCTCAGTCATGAAACTGAGGATGGTTGACTGAAACTCAGGGACGGCTTCAAGAGTGGTGACTGGCCATTGGTTGGGTCCCTGGAGACCGTGGTAGTTGGGCGAGATGGAAGGAGCAAAGCCGTCGAGTGGTGCCCGCTCTGGCCCGAATTGGAGCTGTTCACGGTGGTCGACCTGGTTGTTTGTGAGCTCTTTGCCTATGTCCAATGAGGCGGAGAGAAATAAATCTTAGTGGTTAGAGAAATGGAAGGTAATTTAATAGTCAAGGGGGAGGAGGCCAGGGTGCAGAGAAACAAATAAGGTCTCCTGAATGAATTCATATTCAGGAGGGACTAGAAAAAAAAAGGCACAAGGGGGAGGGAAAAATAACGGCCGGAGCTCACTCCATCACATGAAGCACAGAAGGAAATAACTACAATAAAAGGCGAAGACAAGACACCCCAAAAGTATAGGACCATAGTATGGAGAAGAGGACAGAGAGAGAGCAAAAACTAGCAGTAGAGAGAAAATGAGAGCCTACGAAAACTTACCAATGAGTTTATAGCCTCTGAAGTGGCGGCTGTTACCAATCATCATCTTCTTCTTCTCCTCGAGTGGCAACGAAAAGTAGTCTCGGGCAGTCTTCATGGCACTTGTCGTAAGTGACGTGGCAACACCGTGGTCCTTGATATAAAAGGTTCCGATCGTCACCAGCGACTGGCGCATTTCCTCCAGGAATTGCGTTCGTGTTTCAGGAGAGAGATAGTCTCGAAGGGACAGAGTCTTAACAACTGGAAAGGAGGTGTTGTTGGACATGCAGGAGGGGTCTGAGGGCGATGCTGCATCAATGGCCGTTGGCGTCATCTCCGACTTGAGGAGGGGCATGGCAGTAGCAGTGGCGGCGGCAGTGGTGACAGGAGACATCATTGGTGTAGTAGGGCGTTCGGGCGCGCGCACAGACACGAAGTGTGAAGGAGGATAAAAAAGGGTAGGGCAGGAACAGAGGGATATACAAGAGAGATGAGGCTAGGGTTGGCACTAATGTGATGGATTCAGGGATGGGGAAATGGCGTACGAGTGTGTGTTGTTGTTGCGCTTTTGCAAGAACGTGATCGGGGTCTGTTTAATCAGTGCATGCGGTCAGGGGTGAGATGGATGAGCGGAGGAAAAAGAAAAAAAAAAAGAAAACAAAGTTGCATAAGCTTGGGTCAGTGGGTCGTCCCTCAACTGTGTCATCGCTCAGTTACAATCGACAAAGGTGCATCCAGGTCCGTCCATTTGCGAGGGTGTCTCTTACCGTATTGGAAGAGAAGTACAGTGTTGTTGCTTGAAATGAAGAAAAGCAGAGAATGGGGATCTTGTATGTAGGTCGAGGGATTGGAATTGTAATGAATCAGATGTAGAGGGAAAGTGATGAGTGGGTGTGTGCATGTGTATGCGATGCTGGAAGGGGATTGACAGGAGCGTGTTGTTGTGCTATTGCTATGTTCGGGGATATGGTTTGGAAGATGGGCTACGGACTATGGGGGATCACACGGAAGGGGATGAAGTACGACAAAGGAGAAGCGAGCTGCCTTTTGTAGTGTTTGTATGGCTAGTCTTTGGTATGGGTATTTTTGCAATGGTAGCAAAGCGAAGTGAGGAAGAAAACAGACTGATGGTGGTGCGGCAAAAGGAGAAAACAAGAGATGAAAGCCGGGTGGTGGTCTGCCCTTTTATACCCATGGGCCTCGATCTAAGTCCATGGTCATGCAGACACTCGATACAATTGAAATAAATAGAAAAAAGGGTCCGTGGTGGAAATCTATGCACTAACGCACACACACACACACACACACACACACACACACACACACACATTCAGAGAGATGCGCACAAGGCTCTCATTTTCAATATTCACTACAACCAATCTCATTCAATTGAACGAAAAAAAAAAGAGGGAGGGCGAAGAAGACACTGGGTACTATCGTCTACTAGTCACCATGTGTGCCCCCATTCTCAACGCATCGTTGTTCGTTGTCGCTCGACGCTTTTCGTAAAGTGGCAATATCAATGATGAAGGGAGCTCCCATGATGAAATAGCCCTTTAATAACAGCGCACAATATCGTGGTTATTTGAGAGGAAGCATTCAGCATTACTCTCTTCCTTTGTGTGTGAATGAGTGGGCGCAACTGTTTGTTGGGCTCAGAGGCAGGATTGTTCCGACCCACGGACTGGAGGCGGGAAGCCATAACAGAGGGAGGGTGGGAGAGGGAGAGAGTGAAAGAGAAAGAGAGAGAAAGAGAAAGAGAGAGAGAGAGAGAGAGAGAGAGAGAGAGAGAGAGAGAGAGAGAGAGAGAGAGAGAGAGAAGGAGAGTGGGAGGTCTGTCCGCTTGAGCGCGAGTCAAGGGGCAAGTAAGGGGGAGGAGTGAGTGAACAAGTGAGTGAGCCTGTGCAAGAATGGGCGGGTCTGAGCCATGGAGATTGAGTGACTGAGTGACTGAATGATTGAGTGAGAAGAAGGGAAGGCTGGGGTTTGTTTTTTTTGTGAAATTGAGCTCAACATGGACAGAGCTTGTAGGAATGCATCCTGCACGTTGAGAGGGAACACAAAACAAACATAAACAGTCGGGCAGATGGGAAGAAGAGGGCTAGAAAAGCGCGCGAGAGGGAGAGGGAGGAAGAAGGAGGGTGATGGAAAGGACTAGAAAATGCGAGCGATAAAAATGAAAGTATGGACTTTCTTTCGTTGTATATTGTTAGGAGGGGAGAGGAACGGAGGATGGGAGGGAGAGAGAGGGCAAGGTCGATGAATCGGGTCAGGGGAAGGGGAAGGGGAAGGGGAGATGGAAATAAGGGACGATACAACAATGTATCAAACAAATCAAACAGGTATAGCAATAATGCAAAGTATGGAACGATCCCTCGTGTCTCTAGGATGCAAGTTGCAAGTCAGACAGGCACAGATCGATAATTTTTCGCTTTTTTTTTTTTGTTCTGTTTTTGTTTGTTCCGAATAGTCATATCTCGTCATCTCCCTTTCAATCAGATCGTCTATTCATTCAGCCATTACTCCCTTCGATGAAGGTTCAGCCATTTGTACTCTCTCATTGTACAATATGGACGAGTCTCACTCACATTCATCGCCAAAGCGAGTTCATTGACGGTGATAGTGGAAAAAGGCTCCAAGAACGCATTGCAACGGCCATCAAAAAAAATTGTCTTTTCTTTTTGCGTGGTACACCACACCATTATGTGTGCGTCCTCAACGATAGAATGCAAACGAACATGGAGGCAGGCCTAAAGAGGAGGAAGAAAAGAGGGATGCTGTTTCTCTGTCGAGTCCCACAATGTCTTTACATGTAACTCACACTTGTCGTCAATGCTCTTCGTTCTCTATTTTTTGAGGTCATTTCTGCGAACTGGATGTGCCTCTCTCTCCTTTCCATATTGACGTTGGGCCTCCCGTTTTTTTTGTTGAGCAACTGCACCCACGCACGTCAACACCCATCCGTATTCATTTCCCTCTTTAATAGATCATCGACGTGTGTGAGAATAGACTTAACTTTGTCCCCACTCGAAGCCACGAACTAAATCCGTCCGAACCATCGTTTCACCTTTCGCAGAGATGATGGGACGCGCCTCTCTCTTTTTCTTCCCTTTCTGTTGGAATAGAACAATTTTTCACTCCTTTTTCGTATGTTCTCTCTCCCTCCCTTCTTCATGCTCTCGATTCCTCGCGAACTTTCACCTCCTGGACTGTTCGCCATTGTGTTATTTTTAACTCATCCAAGCCAAGGACATTTATTCTTCAGCTAGTTTGCTCCATCCTGGAGGAAGGACGGACGATTCCTTCCTCCACGCCCATCTGCCTTTCATTGCTCTTTTTTGGAACACGCACAAAACATGTCCATTTTGCTATCCTCATGAACAACGACCAACTTCCTCGTTAAATGAACACTACAAGGTACCAGCTGCATGTGCGTGAGGAAAGTGAGAAGGCAGTAACACCCCACTTTTTTATGAGCCTCCCTGCCCGCCCCCGTCCCGTCAGGTAGACCGTTTGCCTCTCGCTCTCTTGTCACAACAAACAAAACAATTGGTCGGGGAACAGCAAAAACAAAAAAAAGGAGTGATATTTCATTCCTCACTTCAGATCTGCCTGTGAAAGATATGAATGAATCAAACTTGATCGGCGTTTTTGTACTAATTTACTTTTTTTCCTGTTCACAACCATGCTTTGTAGAAGTGTTCGCTTGCTTGCTTACTCGTCTATTTTTCATTTTTCATTTTTCATTTTAGGGCTCGCCCAAATTCATTTCCGCAATGCAGACTCGGTAGAGGACAGACGCGACATCAGTTCTGTGGTTTTGTATTGAGAGTTAGAAGACCCACTTTCTATCACCAACCTATCTCCTTCTCCCGCCACTCCTCCTCGTGCTCGTCAGATTCGGGGACAAGGAAAGAAGTCGATCATGCGACAAAAAATAATGAAGAAACACAATGCAAAAAAAAGGAGGGAGAGGAAGGATTGAAGGGGTGGGAGTTTATTTTTTCTGTCTGGCGAGCTAGATGTGCCTTTCTAGCCACTCGCTTTTCTATCCTTGTCACTATTCTATTCTGTGTAGTCTCAATTTCGCGTTCTGAATTTAAACAGAAGCACAGGTGCCCGGAATCGTGCATCTAGGCTGGAATTCAAACAAACACATAGAGAACGGGTTTAAGGAGAGGAGTGTTTACTGAGGCAGTAAACAAACAAAGAAAGATGATGAAAAGGAAACAAGGTGTGAACCGGTTCCTGAAAACATAGTACACAAAACATATGAAACGAATAACGCAGATGCACAAGGAGCGAAAAAATCATCGACAGAGACCCATTGGCACTATATAGTTCATTAGGCATGACCCGGCAATAGCAAAGAACCGAGATGGAGTTAAAGAGACAAAGAACACGCCTAGAGACCCTGTACTTTACTCCCTGAATGGAATGAACTTTGCCGACGCGTCATCAGTGATGGGCTCTGTGAGTGTCGGTGATTTGGCACATCAGTGACATTGACCCAACTAATGGCCACCTTCACTTCTTGCTTGTTTGTTGCCGCTGAGCATTGCCTTTTCTTTTATTTGATACAAAGGCCCTAAGCTACTCCATTTTAAAGGTACAAAATACTTTAAAAGCTCAAACTGGTGTTCATTTGTTCGCAAAAAGCGGCTGCTTGCTTCTTTCATGATCCATCTCAACTAAAACATCATCCCCTAAAAAGATTCGAAGAGGCTTGCTGTCTAAAAAAAAAAAAGAGAGAATCAGAGATAGCATAATGACGCGCCACAACGCGCACGCGCGACGCGAGCTGCACACCTATTTCGCGCATATATAATCTTTTTCTTTGTCGTCTCACTTTTCACGCACATACACACCTCCTATTCACTTACGTCCTATTTCAGTATTTTTTTCACCCTATCATCATCCTGCATAACATTTTTTTTTTTTTTTTGGAATCTGCAGCTCCATGCGTCGTACCCGTCATTCGTTCTAGCATAGCACTTTTTTCACGTCTTGGAATCGATGTAGCTATGCTGCAGATCAAGACCTTTTCTATGTTTTATTTTCTTTGTCGCAAGACCACTACGCTTCACATTCCTCGTTGAAAAGATCTTCCTACTCCTCCCCTTCGCGTTTACTGTTTTCACTGCAAAAGACAGGAGGAGTGTAAAAAAAAGAAGGAATCGATCACAGGCCACGTTTGGAAAGATTGTCCGATTGACAGTCGTAGAAAGCAAACCAACCTCGAGCGGAAAATAGAACGGGAGCGCAAGACCTAGACAAGGTCTACCTCCTGAATTGTTTTCGCTGGGTGTCCTTGATCTAGAAGCACATATTTGTTTTGTTCGCTAGAAGGGGAGGGAGAGGGAGAGGAGCATAGAGAAATCGTTTGAGAGCTATTCATCTTTTCTCCTTTCTTTTCATCTCTCTACCATTGTGAAATGCTGTGCTCAAAGGATTGGACTGCGATGCCCCCGTTCACAGAAATGAGGCGAAAGTGAAATAGCAGTCAGACCTTATTTCTTTCTTATCTTGACTTGCATGGCTTTCACTTGCCTTCCTACCATCCCTTCTCCCTTCCACCCTTCTTTCTCCCCTCCTTCCTAGATCCCATAGCATCTAGACTTGACACTGGAGAGAGCGACTCATTTACCCATGATCAGTCCACAAAAGAAAACTCTATGTTCTATCCCCTTCCCTCTCACTCATGACCTTTTGTTGCCTCTTTTTTCATCCAACTGTCCACTCTGCCGTCTTACCCTTTTTATCTGTGCTCACTTTGGTCAATGCTCATTTTAATGGACTCGGCAGTTCAAGAGCAACTTTCGCTTCACCCTCCCTTTTTTCCCCCCTCCTTGTCAGACACGGAGGGTCAAAATTTTACTACGCCTTGAGCATCCATGGCTCATGATCCAGCATACATCTAGTACTCTCGTCCCTTCTCTCGCTCTTTATATCCCTGTTTTCCCTACATTTTTCTTCATCCTCTTTCCTGCTTTCACGTTCTCTCATTTTTCGCCTCATTTTTCTCTACTTTCTCGGTATCCGTTCTGCCTTTGCTCAGACCCCGACCATGCTTGGTTTAATGGAGCCTTCCTGCAGGCTTGCCTTTTTCTTGGTCGAAGAGGCGAGAGAGTAAGAGAGAGGAAGAGCGAGAAGGGATACATAAGCATCCACTATATTCAATCCCTTTAACCTCGACCATTATTCTTTTCTGTTCTCCATTTGGTAGACACACATTTCATTGGACATGCGTTTTCGCTCGAGCCTACCGGGATGCATTTTTTTCTGCTGCTTAGTTTTTCCTTTGTGCACAACCCTGCCGATCCATGTCTCCCTCTCCCTCTCTCAATCTCTTTCTTTCATTTTTCCACGATATTACCCATGCGCAAAAACTACATTTTGCATAATTGGCCGAGATAGAGAGAGAGAAAACCCAACAAGAACGTGGGACGGTGCGCATGCTTTAAAACACAAGCAAGGGATAGCATAGCTCACATGTAAACACACGCCCCAGGCCGCCCCACCCTTTGAAGATAGATCTGAACCTATTGAGTGTAAAAAAGGGGGTTGTCCTGTCCGCGTGTTTTTGTTGGACTTGGAATCGCAGATGGAGAGCTGAGCAAACAATAGGAAAAAAAGAGGAAGGGAAGTGCACCTTGTCAGGCTGTTAGTATCCAAGACCACGACTCCTCCCCTCCCCCATTGTTATTCCTACCCTGCAGTTTTGTCTTTTGTTGCCTTCTTGACTGACTGGCGGTCATTCACGTCTCTGGAACTATCATGCAAAAAGGTCAAAAACAAGAGAGTGGCAAAAGTAAAGTGGCAAGAGATGGACGAACGGACGACCGTGCCCAACGATTGTTGACACTCACAAGAAATCTATGAAAACAGCTGTTTAATTTATTTATTTTTGGTGTGCCTGTGCAAACATGTTGGGTAGTTTTAGAATGGGAGCGAAAGATGAGTGGTTGTACGATGAGTCTTCTACGAAGGGTTTAAAAAAGTTGATGTTCTCCATATATCTGTCGCTCCAGCATAGTCCAGTTCAAACGTGAACGTTGTTGTTGCTTTTCACTTGGTGGTTTGAATTCTTTGTTTGTTGGGATGGAGAGTAGGGTAAGAGTAAAACGGTGACCGTCAAAACTCGTCAGGGCTATTGCTCGGACCGAGAGAGTGAGAGAGGGAGAGAGAGAGAGAGGTGGAACGTCTGTTAGGCAGACGATTAAAGGAATAAAATGATCTCGGTTGTCGCCATCATTCTCAATAAGTGTGATCCCATGCTTGTAAAAAGACTGTGTTCGACAGAGCCGACATCTGGGGCATCAAAAGAAGCTGAACTGGGGACCCTCCCTTGTGCCGATTCGCGATCGGGGTTCTAATTTTCCACTCACATTTTTATTAGTGGCAACTTGTCAGGACAAATCTCAACCTGCCTAGAACTTGCTGAAGCGAAGAAGACGAACGAGCCGAAAGGATGAACCCTGAATGAAAGAAAAAGACAGCCATTGAAGAGAAAACATAAACAACAACAGCAAAGGCAAAGATAAACAACAACAGGCCCTTGAGAAGGGATTGGGCTAAAGAGACTGTGACTGGGAGTGCTTAACATTAATGCGCTCTATGGCGACAGTGCCTACCAAAGGGGAGTGTCTGTTTGTGGACAAAAAGTGACAACCTCGCTCATGCCAACCGGGGCGATAGAGGTTCATGATAAGATCGGGAAGAAAGAATGGAAGAACACGGAGCAAGAAAGACATCTAGGACCAATGCACGCGTTCTCGTTCGATGTGTTCCTGTAAAGTAGATCGCATGTCTCCTACCCTATCATTTTTGAAAGTAGATATGGACCAAGCGCACTAGGGTCAACAACTAGGCACAGAAACAAGAAACCAAAAGGAAAGGACAGTCCGCATCGCCGAATTGGGATTGCTTCCCGACTCTGCGAAAGCGAAAGCGAAAGAACAGGGAACCGATCCCTGCGTTAGCAAAGGATATGGGAATATGCAACCATCTTTGCGTACGATGGCGCGCTGTTTA
Organism: Linnemannia hyalina; assembly: GCA_019671135.1. Lineage (NCBI taxonomy): Eukaryota > Fungi > Mortierellomycota > Mortierellomycetes > Mortierellales > Mortierellaceae > Linnemannia > Linnemannia hyalina. The sequence goes on along the minus strand of JAHRHY010000009.1, from coordinate 1,739,319 downwards.
GCTTCGCTCGATACTTGGTAAGCGAGTGGAGCGCTCCTGATGTGTTTTGAGATAAGAAACAACTAATACGGAAAACAATAAAGTTGATTGCTGGACAACAACGGCAGTGTTGGGATGCCCAAAGAAAGGACAGTAAGGCTCCATGTAATGTTTTTGTTGTTTGTCACAAGCATGAAGCGAGCCGGGAAAATCACAAATCAAAAAAAGAGGGGGCCGGCTTGCGAGAAAGGAACCAACAAAAAAATGAAATACAAGCCTTTTGCACGTATATTTTACTGCGCTTCCAGGGCCTCGAAGTGCAATTGAGCCTCCTCCCTCAGTCTTGGTGGGAGAAACGGGTGGAAGGGAGGATGAGGTGCAAACGACAAAGAAGGACTGTTGAAAGATAACTCAATTGGGCGAAAGGGTACAAAGAAAATATTTTTATGTCTCCTCTTGCCCCATCCGGCCCAAGCGAGGGACAAACCAAAGCGACAGGATTGTAGGCCTCGCCAAACAAGATCATTTTTCCAGCCGCCACTCGGCTTGCTCCTTCGCTCAAGAATATGCTTCTTTTGAGTTCACTCTCTCACCCCACTCACATCACCCTATCCGATTCTTTTTTCATTAGCCTGCTGCTGCTGCTGCTTGTTTGTTTGTTTGTTTGTTTGTTTTGTTTGTGCTTGTTTACAAAGGCCCTTTGTTGACGGTGTCAACAGACACACATAAAGGGTGGCAGAAGTGGGGCATAAGATGCGTTCCTGTTCCCTTTCTTCCTCGAAGTGATACGACACTTTTCTTTGTTTCGTTGTTTTTGACGTTTGTCTTCTTTTTGTTTTGTTGCGGTTCCCTTCTTTATTCTTTTTTGTACCTTCTCGCCTCTCCTTCCATCTCCCACACAACTCATTCCTTGACACTTTCTTTCATTCTCCCAGCTGACACTTCTTTGTTTCATTCCATTCGCTTCAAAAAGTTGTTTTTTTCGGCATTCACAAGTTTTCTCCTGACTCGCTTTCCTCCATTCCTTTCACATTCAATTCCTTCACTGAAAAGCTTTTTCTCCTTCCTTTGCAACCAAAAAGTAACAACCACGACTGAGACTTTCTAGGTTTGTGATTTATGGTGCCTGGATATAAGAGACCATCAGTGGAGGGGCATCTAATCTCCTCTTATGCAACATTGAGAAGCACATTGCCATACAGATAATGAACGCAAGGGGGGAGGTGAAGGGAGAGAGTGTGTATGAATGAAGTGTAGGGGAATGTGGTTGAAGATGATGTGCTTGGACCTTTCCTGACAAAGGGACAAATATAAATCTTACTAACACTGTCTGACTTCTCTTCAAATAGATCACACAAAGACAAGAATGCCTCCGGAAAGACGCGTATTCGCATCCCCACCCCGGTCCCCCGACCTGGCTCCTATATCCCTCTTCTCCTCCTCCACAACAGCACCAACCGCACAAGACACACTCGCAATACCCACAAGCTTACATATCCTAGACTCCTCGCACGACACGCAGTCGTCAACGTCGTGGACATCGGGAAGTAAGGTTCAGCAGCAGCAGAGGAGAGCAGCCGCCAAGCGACAGAGCAGTAGTCAGACACATGAGACCCAGCCGAGGCATCAACATCTGACCCGGAAACAGCACCGTCGGTTACAGGACGCTCATGAAGAGTACCATCGGCAGCGAGAGCTCTTTCAGGCACAACAGCAACAGCAGCAGGAGCGACAACAGCATTATCACCACCATCAACAAACGTCAACAGAGCACGCCCAAAACCAGGAAGAGATATATTCACCACAGCCGCAATCTAGCGGCTTATCCTTCTCCTCCTCGGGACAATATCCTCCATACGCCGCCCCATTCGCGCCATCACAACGCTTCTCCAGTCTCTCACGGTCCTCATCATCCTCCAGCATATACCACTCCTCCCTCTTGGGTCCAACTGCAGACGCAACAGAGGCAATAACAAATCCAAGGTCCAGGAGGTCCTCACCAGGACTATCAGACCACCATCACCACCCACCTCGGCAAAGAGGCCCTTACTCTACCTGGACAGCCATCCGCGAAAATGAACGCCACCGCCTCCTCACCAACCTCTCAACCCTCCGCGAATCTCTTCAGACAGTCCCTCTTCCCTCACAAGTCGCCCGTGAGAACTTGGGTCGACTTCATCAACGGATACAACGTCGACGTGTTCGGGCCAGGGAGACGATTCTGTATGACTTGCATCAGGGTGTGAAAGTTGTTGAGGCCCAGGTGCATCGACAGGTGGAGATGGTGTTGAGTCGGTTGAAGGAAGCCCCCGCGTCCAAGTATGCGTTTGCGTTGACGAATAGTTTCTTGTCCCAGGTCATCCCACCTACGAGTGTTACCGGGTCACTTCTGGCGCAGGCTGCTAATGGGTTATTCTACCAGGCCGAGTCCCCCTCCTCTTCCACTTCGACCTACGCCCAACAACATCAGCAGCAACAACAACAAGAAGCCAATGGTAGCAGGAGTGAGACAGAATCTCTCACTGACGACTTTGACTCGATCGCACTGGCAGGTCAACTGGGTACCGATCGCCCCTCAGCACTTGCAGGACTGGGCGACCCGAACGGACTCTCGACAATAGTTCCCCCTGGTGTCGCGGCAGCATGCACACAGATCCTGTCGGCTGCACTACCGTCCTTCATACCGTCCATGGTCGCACCGCTGGTCTGTGTCTTCTCGTACCAGACGCCTGCGATTTCTGATCTGGTACCGATCCCTTATACCCCTTATCCTTGGTCCAGTGCCTCGTCTTCCTCGTCCTCGTCCACGGCAGCAGGAGCGTCGTCGTCAAGTAACACAAAAGTAGAAGAGCCCGCTCGAAAGGAGTTTGTCTATCCGTGGGGTCATCCTAATGAACCCTATCCGCCCCCTCCACCTCCTACCTCCCAGCTCACTCCGCCTACTACCACTCCAGCAGCCCGATCACCACCCTCGTCCCCATCCTCACCTACCAACGACAAGTCAAGAAAACAACAACAACAACAACTATCAACCACAGGAACATCACACCCAGACCCAGGAATAGTAATAGTCCACTCCAAGACCTGGACCCAACACGAACGCGAAGCCCTCTACCTCGCCGCAACCCGCTTCCGCCTCTCGGGTCAATGGTCCAAAATCCGTGAGATGATGAACCTCCACCGGACCGACGCCGAGATCGAGGCCGAGTACAAGAAGCTTTATGCCCACCGTGATCCCTCTGACAATCCCCTCCTCGACGATGACGAAGACGATATCGAGAGCCATTACGATGCGCGGCCTTCCATAATCGACGCCATGACCTACAACCAACAGAGCAATGTTAACAGCGAAGAGGAGGAGGAGGACGCGGACGACGAGACAGAGACGATGATCTTCATGAAGTTTGGGGGCGCTCGGTCGGCGAATCAGAAACGCCAGCAGTTGCAGCACCTCCAGTCGAGGAGGCTGCATTATGACCACTTGCATTTCCAGCCACCTGTCCCACAGCAGGAACTCCAACACGATCATCACCAGCAACGCCAACTACATCAACAAAACTACCACCACCAACAGCAGCAGCAGTACCAGAACAACGGTGCCGTCAATGTCCCACCTCTTCATGACACCAATACCCCTTACCAACAACAACAACAACAGCAACAACACCTTTCGAACGACCCGGACCCGATCCGGATCTTCAAGAAAGAGTTCATGATCGACAAGCGATTCTCTCTGGAGGAGATTCCCATGCGGATATAATTTCTTCGTTCCTTTTGATGAAAATGAAAAGTAAATAAATAAATAAACCCCCTTCCTATATACAGGGGTCCTTTCCCTCCCCACTCCTGAGCTTCTGAAGTTGTTATGATACAAGGTTGGTTTTTAATGCTAAAGAAAAGATGCTGTTGGTGTAAGATGTCGAACCATTATGTCTCAAATCCTGAGTGTAGCTCTAGTTGTTATGTGAAATTGCCACAGTGAACTTATTAGTCATCATCCCTCTCGTCCTCCATTTCTTCCACTGGCTCCTTGGGCTCCTGATCTTCTCCAAACTGGATAGCGTTATCGACATGGGACAAGATGGCAGTAATCGAGTCCTCGTCGTTGACGTTGAGGGGCAAGAACTGGACCATGTTGAAATCCTCGACAAGTTGTCCAATTGCTTGGTTCAGCTGGTGGTACTTGGGACTCGTCTTTGAGTTTACGTCCTCCATCAGCAGTAGCGGGTCTGGGTTGTAGTATCTAATATATATACGAAGGCGAAAAGAGGGTTAGTCTTCAGGTTTGTATGAACAAAGTAGCAAGGTTTCCCGACAAAGATAATGTGATCCAGATATCGGTGTTTGCTCATAGGTGGAAGGTTACCTTTCCAGCTCGGATGGCTTCATCTTGGGCAAGAGGTCCATCTTGCTCATGACGTTGATGTGAGGAATTTCTAGGTTGATCATAGCACTCATAGCACTCATGACTCCTGCAAAGAACTTTGACTTGTCTTCCACGAATTGCTATATATAACATTCACAAAAAAACATGTTAGTTTAGTCTTCATGGTCGTCATCACACTTCACATTGCGGGTAAAACAAAAAAGAAGCAAGTAAGTAACTTACAGACTCGAGCAAGTAAACACCACAGATGGCGATGTTAAGTCGTCCAAGGGCCTCAACCAACCGCTTCATGATATCGAAATGGGTATAAAGCTCAATCTGTCCTGGGCAATCAATGATCAGATAATCGTCCGTGTACGACCCCACTTCGTCCTCAAGCCAGTCAATGTTGTTCATCAGAAACTCCATGCAGTAGATCAAGCCTCCGTTGGGTCCGTATTGAAGCTCCTCCATGACATCCTCGAGTGAGATCAGGTCCTTGATGTCGATTGAAGGATCGTATTCGAATTTCTCGGCGGCTGGGTCTAGGTTGACGAGGTGGACGGCCCGGCCGATGTTTTGGCAGTGTGTCATGATTGTTGAGCAGTATGTGGACTATGGCGGTTGGGTTCAAACGAGTAGAAAGTTAGTATGAGTGAGTGAGACTGTGCGCGTAGAGTTTTGCGTAGCAGAAAAGCGCGTCGCCTTAGTTGTCCATGATTGTTGCGTGAGGTGAGCTCCTTGTTGCTGTTGTTTACCTTGCCACTTCCGGCTGGTCCCATGACTAATTGGCAGTAACGACCCCTGTTTAGGTACACAAGCAAACACAGTGTGGGTTAGTCAGAGTGTTCACTCCAAAGCACGTTGCTCAAGTTGTGAGAACCAAGGGCTGTTGCAATGTGACAATGAGGTTGACTGTCTGTCGATCGAGTGCGTGAGATGGACGTACATTGTTTCTTGTGTTGTGTAGTTTGTTGAGAGTTCCTTTGTTTGGTGGCGACTGCGGAGTGAGCTGTAGCAGAGGGTCGAGAGTTGGTCGTGTTTTGTTGCTTAGAAAGAAAAAAATACGCAAGCCAGAGCGCTCCTACAAAAAAAAGAAAAAGAAGTAGGTAGTGGAGAAGGTCAACAGCCAAGCCACTCGAGGGTGACTGCTCATTATTGGGTATTCCTGCAACCTGCGAGGTGAGACACAGAGCACAAGATCTGGACGAGATACATGGCTGACAGAGTGACCATGCACTTTCGTGGTGCTGCACCAAGGACTATCTTTTTTTTTTTCTTCTTGATCTTCAATCTTTCATTCTTCTTCTTATTCTTCCCTCCAAGTGCCAACTCTCCACTCCTCCTTGCACACTTTTTGTACATACTCTTTATTTTACAACCTTCCTGACTTGACTTGGCTTGACGTTTGTCGTCTGACCTGACTTTCAATTCACATTCTCACGCTCACACGTTATTGCAGTCCTTGTCACACAGAACGATCTTTCCTCCCTCTACCATCTTTTCCACCTCTCTACAGTACTCCGATGCTCTTGTCATGCACAGGATATCCTTCAGCCGCGGGTACCGCCACAGCAGCAGCATTCAGTCTCAGAGGAGCCCGTCAGCGTGTCGTCCTCCTCACCACCATCAGATCACGGACCACCACTACCCTCATCAATGCTCGACTACCCTTGGGCCGGTCAGCCCTCCATCTGCTACAAAGTGATCGATCTCACCAGACTCGATTCTTGTCCTCTTCTGCATATCTGATGTCGAGTGACAGACCCCCTCCCAAGGAGACATCTTTCTTTGCATCATCACAGCACCAGAACGGACAGGATCCTACTGGACGCAACAGCAACACAAATCCTAAAGAGGCGTGTGAGAATAAAGACGCTGGTAGATCGGCCTCAGATAAAAATAACAAAGGACAACAAGGCTCTTCTTCTGCAGAACAGATTCCTTTTGAGGATCGGATATTGTCCACGTATCACCTCAAGGCCTCTAAAGGTAAACAACACTTTCATAGGAGGACAACCATTGGTATTGCTGTGGTTGTTTGACTATGCAGTGCGGCTGTTTTGTGCTTTTGTTAATGGAAGAATAGTATGCCTCTTCTTTCTTCCCTCATTCCCTTCGCCTATTTCAAACTAACCCCTGGCTCAACAATTGACAAATCTCCCCTGCTTTCTATCCCTTACTTCTTTTTGTGGGTATTACAATTTGTTTCGTTCTTGCGTCGTGTGTGTGTGTTCATTGTTTACTTTTTCGATTAGTTTCAAATGGGATCCAAGCAGCCACACCGACAAACATTTTTCCAAGAGGAGGAGGAGGTGATGGTGGTGCAGCACCACCCCAGTTTCACGGTGGACTCCCGTCGCGTGATATCCTTGGCGGCTCAGGTGGGGGATCATTGTCAGGGACAACACCCAAGCTGAATCTGCCTCTAACAGCCCCTTGGATGGGTGAGATACAAAAACCACGGACGGTGAGTCAGTCTTGTCATTTTACACATTCGAAATGAAAAATGGAAGCCAATGCCACCACTACAAACAACCACCGTTGATCCGCCCTGAACTAAACTTTTGCATAATTCCCTTGCACCGCCTTTTGCCCCCACCTATGCAGATTGTGAAGCACCTGGATGAATACGTGATTGGACAGGAAAAAGCGAAAAAGATTCTAGCCGTTGCCGTCTACAACCACTACTCGCGCGTCAACGAAAACCTGCGCCAGCAGCAGATGCAAGATGCCATCGTAGCCTCAGCACTCAATGCTTCGAATAACAACAACACCAGTACATCGAATGTGTCATCGTCAGCTACTTCACTACCAACTCCGACAACGACCGCTACTGCTCACGGACCCATGCTGTACGGCTCTACGGCTCACCTCCTAATCGACCCTCCGGCCACACCTAACCCAATCCCGGATCAGCTGGCATCTCAAACAGTCACCAATCGCACAGGTACTTCTGCAACTATCAGACATGCAACATATTTGCAAGCAAAATTGCTGTTATTAGCAGTAACAACAAAAAACCAACCTGATACTTACATGAGCACGTTATTTGATCCTCATAGGTGACACAGAGTACCCATTGCGACAGCCTTGGAAACCCTCAGGAAACAACAACGAAACATCGTCGCCCTCTATGTTCTCGCAGACATTCGACACCTACAGCAGAGCCCCTCCACCACCACCTACGACTAACACAGCGGATGGGTTCAAGGCACAGACGACTATCTTTGACAAGAGTAATGTCCTCTTGCTGGGACCTACTGGATCTGGAAAGACTCTTCTGGCAAGGACACTCGCTAAAGTGCTCAACGTGCCCTTCTCCATGTCCGATGGTGAGCGTGCTTCTGTTGGTCACTTTGAATGGGAGCGCTGGTCGAAGGATACTAGGCAACTATGAACTAAAACTTATCCACTTAATAGCTACACCGTTCACGCAGGCGGGATACGTGGGCGAGGATGTCGAGATGGTGATCCACCGACTTTTACAGGTAGAGAACCATGTGGTTAACAAGTGGCAATGTAAAGGATCTAAATGCATACTAGAGAATAACATAAATTATATATCTCTTAATAACACTAGAACTGCGAGTACAATATCAAGAAAGCAGAATGCGGGATTGTATTTATTGACGAAATTGACAAGATCTCCAAGCGACCTGATACCATGTCGATCTCCAAGGACGTCTCTGGCGAAGGTGTCCAACAAGCCCTTCTCCGAATGCTTGAAGGTACAGTTGTCAATGTGACAGAAAAGAACGGGTCCAGCTGGAATGGGTCCGGTTTCAGTGGTCGCAAAGGAGGGCTGCCGGGTATTGGTGGTGGGCATGGGCCGGGAGCCAAAGGCGAGGTGTATTCCGTGGATACCAGTAATATCTTGTTTATTCTGAGTGGCGCCTTTATTGGATTGGAAAAGATTGTCATGGACAGAGTGTCAAAGGGATCAATTGGCTTCGAATCTGCGGTGCGAGCACCGTCTTCGGAGCTGGAGAGCTCTAAGGACCATGCTGCACAAGTCAGTCGACTCCTTGACCAAGTCGACCCCACAGGTCAGATCTCCCTTTCATGTTTGCATCTGCATGTTATCCCAGAGGCCCTTAGATGTGATACTTAACACGTTGCTTGTTTTCAACCTCGGACAATAACCAATAGATCTAGTCAAGTTTGGATTGATCCCAGAGTTCATCGGACGCCTACCTGTAGTAGCATCGGTCAACCAGCTGGACGAAGCAGCACTGGTTAGGATCTTGACAGAGCCCCGCAACTCGCTCGTAAAGCAATACCAAGGTCTCTTTGGATTAGGTGATGTCAAGATCCACTTTTCCAAGGCAGCCCTCTACGGTATTGCTCGTCGGGCGATCGAAAAGCAGACCGGCGCCCGTGGACTCCGTCGCATCATGGTTTGTCAGCCATTCAATTGTTTAGGGGAGTCTTTCAGTGTTGCATGTTTTCGTTTTTATTATTAACCACTTGACTTGTGTTGCAAATAGGAATCAATATTGCTGGATGTGATGTACGATGCACCAGGATCGGTCATCAAGCATATTGTGATTAACCAGGATGTGGTCGATGGCAAGAAGGAGGCTCTTTGTTTCTCGAGGGGTGCTGAGGAGGCTGTCTCTGCTGCCCTCGATGCCGACGATAACCCTTCTTCCCTTCGTCTTGACCAGGCAGCGGCCTCGAGTGGAGAGACGTAAAAAAGGAAGGAAGTGCCTATTTATTACTTGTTTTTGTGCTGCTGTGCTGTGCATGACCATTCGCAAAACGTAAAAATAAACCGATCGGAAATGAATGCGGTTCGCCACCATCTTCGTATTATTGTTCTTTACCCGCCAACTTTTGTTGTGGACCACTTCTTCGACGATCCAGAGGCTAAGATCGACCTGTTATTTTTATACCGCTCGATATTTTTGTCGAGACAAAGAGATTCTTTTTATCACCTTCGCGAAGCCTGCTCTGCCTCTTTCTTTGTCTTCATCCTCTCTTATCTCCCAGACAACAAAAAAGCAATCATGGACCACAAGCCCTGAAAAATACCACAGCTAATTTACGAGCCCAGGAGTGTGACCATTGTCCACTGCTCAGATGCTTAAAACCGACTATCCATGCTGGCCTTCTCTCTTTTTTTTTCTTTTCCTCTCCTCGCATTTGTGTTACACATCCTACTCCACTCACAAACATCACATCACATCACATACCCCACGAGTGCCGCAAACATCGATGCCTCCAAAACAAAAGCAAGGTACGTTTTCATTGTACCTCCTTCTGCTTCTTAGAGCAGCCTGCAGTTGGTGCACTCGCCAACACAACATATACAAATCTACTAACGCCCTTTTTCAACTTGACGTGTTGTGTACATAGAAGGTGACCGTAAAGGAAAGAGCCGATTGTTGTCATCCGAAACATCGGTCGTCTCGATTGTGCTTGAGCAACCCATCCAAGACTCAACCATCGCCTCTGGATTCTCTATCGAAGAGTCGTCTACTCCTGAGCGAATTGCTCAAGGCTCTTCAACTACATTGACGCCGTCATCGTCACCTACTTCGAAAATCCCCACTGTTGTTTCGACTCTCACCTCTAGAGCGTCTACGACCCCTGTCAACATTACCGCGACCAGTGCAGCCTCCTCCTCCTCCTCTCCCTCAACTCACAAGCCTCATGTTCGTTCTAAAAAAGTCCTCAAACCTATTGCCTCATCTACACCTCCTACCACTACCACAACAGTCACCACCACAAACAATGACCCTCCCTCCACGCCTCCCGAACAACCAGCCTCACCCCACATCCTCCTGAACCCACCTCCAACTCTATCGCAAGTCCGAAGCCGCCGTCGAAAGAATACCCGCGACAAGAGTTCGACCGCCACCACTTCAAATCGCGCTTCGTCGTCGTCGTCCGCCTTCGCGAATGGTTCTGAGAGAGTAGAGGTGAAACAGGGAAGGATATGTCCGAGTCTGAGGAACCACCCGGCTCTGCGCAGGATCTTGGGGGAAGAGATGCCTCATCTTGTTCCTCCTCCTCCTCTTCTTCCGGCCTCCGGTGTTGGCGGTTGGGGCGAGGTCTTGAAAAAAGAAAGGGCAACAGAAACAGACGATGAAATGGGGACAGCGACAGCGACAGGGACAGGGACAGCGACAGGGACTGACGCGAGTTCCTCTGCGACGAACTCTGCAGCAGGACGCAGGCGGTCACGGTTTGAGACCTGGGAGGAGCAAGACGAGAACGAGGATGATGGTGATGATGATGGATATGATGAAGGAACTGAGGACCACGATACAGGAACTGGGGGCCACGAAGAATCATCTACTTCTGCCTCTGTTACTCTGTCGGCTTCAAATTTGACTTACACCACCTACACGTTCTACCTCCCACCAAGAGTAGATCCAGCTTATCCTCATGGCTTCTCTGGGCTCATTTCCGTCCCAACCCCAAATACCACCACAGCTGCCACTTCTACTACCACTGCCAACGCTACCGAGGCTACCGCTGATGGAGCTACCTCGACGGATCCGACATCTAAAACCTCTCCTTCTTCAATCACAACAAACACCACATCTTCTGCGTCAGGATCAGATGACAGTTCAGAGCCGGAGCAAAGCACCGATCAGAGCCAGGGTCCACCAGCATCGTTGACAAATCCAAAGGCGACTGCGCATGGAGCACTAGCTGGCCTTGTGGCTGCGATCAGCCAGTACTTTCTTTTAAGCGATTCATCATTATCATCGACAGGACTCTTGATTGGGGATACATTTGTAGAATCTCCTTCAGACGCACGCCTTCGCCAAACGCAGTTGACTACTGCTGTCGGATCCGGATCGTGTAACGAGACGACAGCTTTCTTTACGACTCCGAGTGTCACTTTGCCAGTGTCAACCCGACCGAGTGTCATTGGAGGTGAGGGTGGAGACCTTACCTCTGCAACTGCCTATAGTGAACGTGAAGCCCAGAGGCAACAGCAAGATCGACAACGGAATTTGCCTCAGGAACTTCGATTGAGCATGACCTTTCAAGTCGAGCAGCGCGCAGATCAACGTCGACATGTTGTCCTGAAAGAAATTGAGGTACTGCCTGTGCTCAGGGGCCAGTCGGGCTCCCCGGCCACGTTACCGCCTTCTTCTTCGTCTCAGTCACCTGTCAGTGTACGCGGTCATCGCATGAAGCGCCAACGTGTCAACATAAGAGAAATTGTGTACGTTGTTATCACTTTTTCATGTCGCATACATTCTGAGAACAAAAAGTGAAGATTCACGCGACTAATTTTTATTTTACACGCTTGCAAAACTAACTAGGACTGACGCGGTAGGAGCGGTTGCTCAAGGGACGATGTTAGGAGGGCTCCTATGGATGGCTTTTTCTGACAAAGGGCACCAATTTGCTGGGTCAGTTTGGCAGTTGATCCAGCATAGACTGCAAGCGAATGTCTTGGGTCAGTCTAACCACCAGTCTAACCTCCACTCGCCACCATCGCCACTGCCTCCTTCTTGTTAGTAGAAAGAATGACGGCAGTAGGATGATTTAATCAAACAAAGTGAAGACAACACACATCGAAAAATAAAGAAGCCTTTGAACATTGACTAAAAAGTCTCGCATGGTCCTGTCCACCCGATGCGAAGAAATTCGAGTTTAATGAAGACATGGTACGAAAAAGAAGAGTCTTTTTTTCCAAACGTATGATCGATGTGTTTACTTTTTTTTTTTTCAATAGGTCGTGTTTTCTTCGTCCTACCACCATATTTCTTCATCCCGTCATAATGTTTCCTTTTCATTATTCTCGGTTCCCTTGGTGTTACCTATTTTTTATTCTTTCGCACAACTCGCACACACCATTTCCTCTCTTCTTTCTTCTACTATTCATTGCGGGCGCAGCGTCGTTAATGGTCATTCTACTTTCTGGCAACACGCGATTTATTCGCACAACAGGTGACTTCAAGTTAGCTGTACTTGTAGTGATATGTGAGTGAAGGAGAATTCTTTTGAATGTTGGAAGTTGCTGACGGACCTTCTTTTTATTTTCCGCAACCGCGATGCCGCATTATGGCGCAAAGACTTCCGTCAGATATTTTCGTGGTGGTGGCCTCAAACAAAATATAAAAAGCACTACGATCTTGACGTGTTCAATAGTGAGTTCGATATCTTATGTCTATGATTAAATAGAACACGTTTCTGCTTGCCACAAGATAAATGCGGGCGATGGGGATTGTCTGTTTTGGTTTGGTTTTTTTTCTTGACGGGCGATGAGGGCAGTTTAGAAGTCCAAAGTTGTCTCTTCCCGCGCCAGCCAGTGTTAAACAAGGCCCACTTCAATGATCAAAGAACGATGTTGCAGGATAAGCAAAACGATTTGGTAGCACCGGCCCTCTAACTGTTTATTCAAGTCGTGACCTGCAGTTGTTTTGCTCTTGACCGCGGCGCAAATGGCGAGGAGACACTCGTGGAACTTTTTGTGGTGCTCGTTGTGCTCCATCCATGTAAAGTTTCAACACATTTTACCCGTGCCAGTGCGTGGATCATCTTCTTCGCATAGGTATTCTCTTCATTGAAAAAAATTAGTGGAGATACAGTCTCCAACGGCAAAGGCAATAATGGGTCTTGAAGTAGCCCGCTAAAGCGATGTTGATGCAGGCATGGCTGTCTCGGCCACGTCGGCAATACCCAATAGCGAAGGAGATACATCCTGGGTTGGTGCATTCCAATGCACCGTGGATGGACATGAGCTTCGACTCACCCTTGACATCGCGTCTCGCCTTCGAGAAGAAGCTCCAATACGTGACAGGATGTTCAAATGCCTCCAGTCCACCTTGGTACCAAATTGTATTTGAGGAATTTGAAAAAGGGATACCACTGCGGATGAAATGTCAGAGTGAATATCACAGGAGGCTGTTCCGGCTGAACTTATACGTTTTACGCATTCGATGTCGTTCACCTTCATATTGCAAAATGCATCCATATACTCTTTTTGCTCGTACACCTCTGTCTCTTTTTACATTTTCATCCAAGGATGGAACAAGCGGTTAATCTCCTTTTTTTTTTACAACCGTCGCATTTTTTTTCGATTGAAATTCCAAGGCGATATCGAACGAGGGAGCCAGGAGCCTTTTTCATTATCCATTCAGAAAATGGAATTGACACCATTTTTTGTCATTTCGCGATGGTGCAAAACCGCACGCGCGTGGCCATTTTTTTTTCTTTGCGATTCCACAGGTGTTTGGTTCTTCCACGTTGTACCGAATAATACGTTTTGTCAAAAAAAATCTTGAACCCCCTGTTTGCCCACGGTCATGGGATACCAGCCAGTCGCACATTTGTTCATTTTTTTACTTTTTTTGTTAATAGCCTCTTCGTTCGATTTGTTAGGCATACAGAGACTGTCTAGACCCATTTCAATCAATATTATTTGTTTGTTTGTTTGTTTGTTTTTTAGCTATCTGCTCTACCTCGACCGTGTTATACAGTTTTTGTTCAGTTCAAAGTGGGCGATGAGCTTTTGCGGGTGCATGGATGGGCCCTTACTATTTTTCTTTCATTCTTCATGCAGAACGATTGCTTGATCTTCTTCGTCGATTGCACGCTTTTTTTTTCGGCCACGCAAAAAACTTGGATATCAATACATATTCTCAAATGGATTGTCCTTCGCACGAGATGATGGGGAGGATAGAGTCGCTTGCCTTCTCGCTGCCCGCGAGTATTTTTTTTCCGCCTTCTCTTCAGTGATGGTCACCTTTGGACCCGATGACCACGGAGGGATGCATACGTAGCGGAAGGTGTCCAAAAGTGCATTTGTGAACCCGATGGTTCGTGTCACGCGTCAAACGCGATCCTTCTTTGAGCCGACTGTAAAGAAAAACAACGGGACATCAGAGAAAACGTTCTTACAACAAACGCTACGAATTATTGGAGGGGTAGAAACACAGCGAGGAATGGATCATTTTAGATACTAATGAGAGTATTGGGCTGTCGACTCAATGATGAAAAGAAGACATGACTCAAAGGAAATAAGAGTCAATTAGAAGGGGGAGCCTTCTCTTTTCAGAGGAACATGTCGTTCAAGCTACCGTTGTGCCACTCAGGGTCACCTTTCTCAACTTCAACCGTCCAATCAAACTTCATCTTCCCAAACCCACCGTGACCAAACAAGCCCTCGCCCTTACCATCATCGCTCACCGTCGTCACCGTCGTCCTCACCCCACATCCTCATCCCCATACTCCTCCTATCGTCACCTTCGTCATCTTCGTCATCTTCGTCCTCCGACCAAACAACAATCAACTCAGTATCCAACAGTTTTGCGGTACTCCCTACAGATCAAACTTCCATCCTTCTGCCGACGCCGCTGGCTTTTCGAAAGCATCTCCAACAACCACGTCCGAGAACCATTAGAACACTTCAACGCCGTCATCTCTACTGGGGAGGAGGGGGAGGGGGGTACAACTCTTGCACAGGGGGTTTGGTGAACAGTCCTCCTAGATCCTCCAAACCCGCGCTAGGCACGCTTTGGTAGTAACCAACTTATTGAGCTGGTTGATGCTGAAGGCCATTCGAGTTTCGTTGGTCTGGTTGCAATCATAGCAGAAAAGGTTCTTTTTGAACGCTGTCGTGGTAGTTACTGAAGTGCGGTGAAATAAGAGTTTGGTTCCTCCGCTTGAAGGGGCGGATAGTTGACGCGGGTTGCTACCTGCCGAGGCGATGGTTCGAAGGCTCTGGGTGGTCAGGGTGAGGGTTTGTTGGCATGGTTGGGATGACCGTACCTGTCTTGGTCGATTGTGATGGTCGTAGTAGGTTTACTGCTGGTGGTAGCAGAGGTGAACGTGTGTGCGTGTATCATTGTGTCAAGGCAAGGGAGAGGTCGCCGATGATGCTCTTAGGTGAGTGGTAGGGTTGAAGTTGAGCGAGAGCGAGAAAGGAGGAGAGCAGGAAAGTAAAGAAAAGAAAGAAACCTGTCCATGCCTACCCTTCAATGCCAATGCCTGAATGAAGCGAACTCAGACTAGGGAAGAATAGGATGACAAGAACATATCACGCTGGCAATAGAATAACCTATCATCAGCGCAGTTGCGCATTGTTCTCGACTTAGTTGATGCAGAAGAGGATGCAGGTGATAGTCCCGTGCATCAAGCTAACAAGTATAGAAAATGGCATCTATCATCTCCAGATTTGTTGCATGACAAGAACGACGTATCCACAGACGAGTAGCCTGCCATGCGTGCCCACACCTCTAGCTGAAAAATCCCATTGCAGGTGCATTGTGCGGTTCCCGGATCCGGTTTATTGGGCAAATAGTCCTGGGATTCAAAAAAAAAAAGTCTAAGCGGGGGTGCTCTGTCCTTGTGTCCTGGAAATAATTATCGCTAGAATTGTACTTCGTGCGGTTGGACTATAAAGTTTTCGCCGTTCTCGCGTACACTCTGCCGGTTTACATCTCTCTTCAGCGGCTTTCGCATATCTAATCCATCAAAATTAATAATACAGACGATGAAGTCAGTAGGTGAGATCTTGGTAAAGAAACGATAGTATCCTTATCAATTTCTTGTGCCAGAGCTATATCTCTTACCAAAGGCGTCCTCGTTTTCAGTTTCGCCATTATAATATCCTGCAACAGTCCTGTAGATCGAATACCCTAGTTGGGTATAAAAGTCGATGGCGACCTTATTGGACCGTCTGACAAACAGATCGACAAAGTATCCGTCGTACGGGTATTCGGAGACACGTTCCAAAAGGTCCATCATGCCCTGGGCAAGACCCAAGCGACGGTATTCGGGAGCCACAGTGATGGCGGTGACGTGTCCGTGCCAGTCAGTGTCCTTGCCCTCGGCCTTTCCCATGACATAGGCCATCAGGTTGTTGTTGGGCGTGCATTGGACCGAGAACAGGTCGGGCCATCGGGCGAGGTATGAGAGGTAGAACGAGATGTTGTACTATTTGAAGGGGATGAGTGAGGAAGGTGATAAGTGCGCGGTCAGGGGTCAATTGGGTTCAGCTGGTGGAGATATGCAGAATGCCGAGAAGATGCTGCGCTGGATATCGATTGCTTACAGTTTCGGTCAACGAGTCCAAGTTACTGGTAGAAAGCGTAGAGTGACAAGGAAAGTATAGAGTGACAAGGAAAGAACATTGGAGTGAGTTGAGTGCGAATCCTTAGATGCGAACGATGTACATGGAGTGTTCTGTCCTGTCGAATCTGATCCTGAATGTTCACTGATCGTGTATTTTACATGGCGTTGAAGTTGAAGAGGTCCGTGGCCTTGAACTGTCGCAGGCTGCTCATGATGTCCGTGTATCCTTGAAAGGCTTGATTAGGGGTTGAATGAAAGAGAAAGAGGGAGTGTTTAGCGAGCGAGCGCGATCTTGAGCTCTTTGGCGAGGGGACGAATTGGCACGTGACATTTAGCGCACTGCAAGTGGGCGAAAGTGGAGCGGGAGCGAGTCGAGCGAATAGGAAGGGAAAGAAAGCATGCAAGAACCATTGCATTCTTATTTCGTCCTCTTTCTTCTTCTTCTCTCTCTACAAAATCCTTGATCCGCCCTTTTTTATTCTCACTCATTCCTTCCTTCCTTGCACATCCCAATCTCGGTCATCAACCTCCGCTCTCCTGGCTGAAGCCCTTTTCACACATCCACCTTCTTCACACTCACCTCCACTTTCTCGATTGTGACTGGTTGACTAGTGTGCCGATGGCAGTGATCATCTTACCCCAACCTTAGCGAACGTTTCCCTCTCCACTTATCCCCCTTTTTCTATACTTCTCTCTCAACAACACTTCAAACAATCCGCCCTAGAACACCCAACAGGATAGGAGAGACATCACGCTTTCTTTCAATAGTAGACATAGACATTTACAACCTTCACCTTGGCGCCAACAGGATAAAGATAAACGAAGAATCATGGCCTCACCAACACCCACCTTCTCGCCAGTGACCCAGGTCCTTGATGCCTCGGCCGTGACCGCACCTGAGGAACGAGTCTCGGAGGAACAATTCAACAACCTCCATGCCTCCTCAGTCACCTACCGCGACCTCTTGATCTTTGAGGAGAGACTTAAACTCAACATGTTCCGCCTCAAGAAGCGACAGCAGAAATATGAAGGTAACCGACCACAACAACCAGGAATCCCTTCTCCACAAATGCCTATTTTTTGCCACTTCTGTTTTATCTTCTCCAGTCCAGTTTTGCTGTGCGTATCGATTGTGGAAGAAGCACAAACGGACGGACGGACCAATCCCCATATCTGGGTATTTCAGCCTCCTTTTTTTTTTAGTGAAGTATCTTGTTCAGACGACTAACCATTATTCTCATGAAAACGGTATATTTGCAGCATTCCTGGGGTCCATTGTGGTTGCGATAGCCTACTGTGCCTTTTCCACCTTTTACCAGCCCAGTCAGGTATGAAGCCATCCTGACAAACAAGAAGCAGGAAATGATGGATGACGATAGCAGTAGAGGGAGAGGCATTCCGAGATCGATCGACAATAGGAACTCACGCCACTTCCCCTTCCTTCCCTTCACCTTCCCTCGCCCTTTTGTGGATATTCTCCCCCTCATCTCCTTTATTCCCCAAGAATTTCGATGAGCCCTTTTTTTTGTGAATGTGATTGTCAATCCGATACCTTCTCCTCCAATTGATCATTGTGTTAACACCTTCATCTTCTTACCACTAGACGTATTATATTCTCGCGCTGCACAAGTTCTTCCTCTTACTCTCCTGCACGACTCTTTTCCTCTTCTTTGCCACGGGCATGTACTCTGAAAAGATGCGCTACTCCTCAAAGTATTCATCTTCACTTTCTGATTTGTTTTGTTTGTTGTCCTGCCGTCCTTAACCCGACCCCTTTTTGTTGTTTGTTCCCTTCCGGCACAGAACAAAAACAAAACAATTTCACCCCTGAAAAAAACTTGACATCTTTACTTACTCCACTTCCTTTCACACCATCTATCCCGTAGGTTTGTCCCGCAGTGTAACAGAGTACTCAGGATCTTCAATATGCATTTCAACCGGGACAGCCGACCCGAATTGGCATTTTTTCGGAAAGTACCCAAAAAGTTTCAGGAGGGCTTTTCAGCCTACAAGGCCAGTTATTTCAGACGCAAGTCTGAAAAGAGGGCTGCAGCAGCTGCCGCAAAGGCCGCAGGTGGTCGTGTCGCAGGAGCGGCGGGAGCTACAGGGATGACACGATCGGCCAGTGGACAAAATCGCCGGTTACAACCTTCGACCCGTGGGAGGAGGGCTGGTGGTGGAGGAGGAGGCGGGTCGGCTTCAGGATCGGATTCTGGGATGCGGCCTACTATGGGCGGTGGCGGTGGAAGACTCAGTTCTTTGACGAGGACTACTCCTGGAGGAGAAGGGGTTATTCGACGAACCGGGTTGGCGACGACCAATCCTTCTATATCTTTGACCGATAGTAGTCGACCGGGATCTCGGACCACCGTCCCTGCTTCCGCCGGTCTAGGATAAACCACAATAATCTACGCTTCTTACTATTTTTACGGCACGATTTTTTTTTTTTTTTTTTTTTTTTGTATTTGTGATTATTTATTGTGCTTCTTTTGAGGGTTTTGCTGGATCAGCAAACATTGGTATGAATTGGGATTATAAGAGAGTGAAATTCTACAAGTCGAGTAATGCGAACGGCAGAGCTAAATTTACAGCTTGGACTTCTTCTTCTTGTCGGCGGCGGCGACGGTTCTGCCGAGGACCGAGATCCCGTACTGGGGAGTAACACGGGCAATGTCGCCGCTGTAAGAGTCGTCCTCGATCAACAGCATAAAGGCATCGGTGACCATCTCGATCGTGACCAGGGCGCCCATCTTGGTGACGGCCTCCTTGATTGGCTCGATGATCTTTGTTGGCGCGAAGCTATATATTGTGGAGGTGATGTTTTTGTGTTTATAAATAAGCGAGAAGATATCAGCGAAGGCGGTTCACGACATGGGGCTGGCTGCTGCAGGGGGTCATCACTCAGCATTTGTTCTTTTCCCCTTCATGACTTTTTTTTTTTTCTCTGAACATTCAATTTTTTTTTTTTTTACCTGGGAGCAACGGCGTTGATACGGATGTTATCTCCGAAATCCTTAAACGACCGCGTAAAGCCCACAACACCAAACTTGGCCGCCGAATAAACAGGCGTCCTGGGTTGAGGGTACAAACCTGCAAGCGAAGCCGTGTTAATAATAACTCCTCCCTCCCCACCTTGCTTCTTCAAAGCCTCAATCCCCAACCGGGTGCCTTCAACAACTGCCGAAAGATCAATATCAATGACCTTCTTCCAGATACCCTTCTCGTCCTCCCAGAGTGGGGCGTTTTCGGCGATGCCGGCGTTATTGGCGATAATGTCGACACGGCCAAAGTGGGTTTGGGCGGCGGTGAAGAGGGCTGCTTGTTGGTCGTATTTTGTTACGTCGCATTGGACAAAGTATGCGACCTCTTCCCTCTTGCTGTTGGGGGGTTATCATAGGGGCAGGAGGGGGGCAAAGTTGAAATAGTTAGAACAAAGTTAGGGCCTCAAAACTACAATAGATCGAGACTCGAGAAATATGAGTAAGCAATGAATCGAAAAAAAATGTCATACCCATAGTTCAGCTCGTTGGCGAGACGGAGACCGTCCTTGAGGTCAATGTCTCCAAGGATGACCTTGGCACTAGAAAAATAGAACGAAAAGAAACGATTGGTCAAAGAAATGTCTCCATGGTTCCCCGCAAGCTGCATGTAGGCCCGATCGATCACAAATTTTTGTCTGAAAAGACTAAAATCAAAGGAGTGTATTCTCTCAACGTCCAGTTGAAGACGAGGGGGTTAGAGACGTATCGATGAGATGAGTGGCAAGGAAGAGAGTGAAAGAGAGGATCCTTACCCCTTGCTGACGAGACGCTCAGCGAGGGCCTTGCCGAGACCTATGGAATGTATGATGAAAGGAAGGAGAAAAGAACGTCAAGTCAGAACTAGCGTGAAGAAGGAGTAGCGCGGACATGACGGAAAGGGCTGCGGCGAACAGGTTGCGTAAGAGAGAAAAAGGAGCGTACCGGAGGAGGCTCCGGTGATGATGGCGACCTTGTTTTCGACGTGCATGGTTGTTTTTTGGAATGAGAAAGTGTGTGGGAAGAGGAATGAGGTTGAATGAAGGAAAAGAAGGAAAGAGGAGAGATGTGAAGAAAAAGAGAGCGGGGTAGCTGGAATTTCTTGGGTGTGGAGCAGGAGTGACTGTCGATCGGTTCTGCAAGAATTTGAGTTGCGGCCACAGGAGTCGTTGGCCACACAGCGTGAAGCCCGACCAACCGGACTCAAGGCGGGCTCGACAGGGTCTCCTCTCCTCCACTTTTGAACCGCTACCGGAGAACACATTGCTCGTTCGCGTCAACTACATGTGTGATTATGCCTGTTAGTTTATTAAGGGAGCACAAAATGCAAATAGTGATATCTTGCGGCACGACAACAACAAAACTAAAAGGGATCGATCGACTCCTTCCTTCAGGCCTCTCCGCCGCCGTCACCATGCGAGTGCCGCTTCTTACCTCGCATGAAACCACCAATACCTCCCCCTCCTCCATTGCCGCTGTTCTTAGACGGGAACAAGAATCCTCCAGAAGACCGCCCAAAGATGCCTTTGCTACTTCCCTTGTTGCTGCTTCCGTCCATCGTCAAACTCTTCTTCATCTTCAAGTTACCATCAGGGGGTGGCGGAGCTGGTGATCCCATCGGCCGAGGTGGCAGAGCGAACGTCGTCGAGGACGCTGTTGAGATAGGGGACGGATTGGGTGGTGAGAGCGGCGCAAAAAGTGATGAAAGCGGTCGGGTGTTCCTCTGACTCGAAAATCCCATGCTGTTCCTAACACCGGGGAAACTCTCGCCGGCGTGAATGGTCGCACTAGGGAAGAGAGGCCCCTGTCCATCCAAAAGAGTGCTGCTGTTGCTGCCATTCGACTGACTGCTCCGCCGCAGATCAAACGTGGAACTCGACATATGCATCGAATGCGGCTGGTAACCCTGCTCATTTTCCATGACGGACGATCGACGTCGGAAGATGCCCTTGGCCTTGTTCTTGGACTTGTTCAGCTTGCGCTCTGGACGGACAACAATCACTGGCACGGTCGAATGGTGAAGACAGTAGCGAGAGACCGATCCAAGCAAGAATCCCTTGACCGAGCTGCGTCCACGTGTTCCCACCACCAGCATGTCAGGCTTATACAACCGAGTCTAGCATTTGCAGGAATGACAGGTTATATCCGTGTGAGAAGACCTGGACGTTGAATTGGATATCCTTGCGTTGTCAATTGGGGCAGAGTCATGTTGCTTACCATATGCTGGATGGTATCTCTGACGTTGCCAACCAAGTACTCGACAACAATGCTGATCTGTTTGTTGGATGTGTTCTTTTCACGAATCGTGTCCATGATCTTGGTTGCCTCCACACGAGCTGCTGATTCCTGGCCTTGGAATGATGGGATTTTCGTCTTTGAAACTAAGAGACACAATCGCGTTTGAACAGTTCATGGGGGATTAGTTCTCCTTCCTCCAACACTTCAATTTGGGTTCAATACAAGGTTTGCACTCCAAATCGGCCCAAGCCTTGGTCGAGAACATCCTTTTGGGACAGAATAAAGAAGGGGTTGCGTTGCTTCCTCTGTCTATAACGTCATGGTGTCGTAGCCATGCCCAGTTGAGTTGAACTCCTGTTGTCCAGACCAAGAATCTCGTCCATTCAAATGGGCCATCCTGTTGGCGTTAACGTTGTCCATGGTGGGTGGGTGGAAAATATCCTGTTGTCAGAAAGGAAAGTGTCTGTCTCTGAATCAAAAAGCGGGAAAACCTACGTGAATCTCGCAGCTCTACGGGTACAACTCTTAAGGCGACAACCTAAACTAGACCAAAACATAAAAGGGAAAAAAGAGTGGGTTGTATGATGTGTGGTCAATGGGTCAGTCAGGGTTTATTTTTCGGTGCAGTTAAAGGTCAGCCAGTCTGCCGGTCCGTCCGCTGTCACTCAGTCCAGTCAATAAACGGCTTATGGAGAGAATCTACCTTATCGGTCTATGCCGACCCTATTTTAGGGTTGGCTGCATGTGTGTCATTCAGAGTGCAGCATGCAATGCAAACGCATAACAAACGGCAGCCAACACCAACAACAACTATGTTTTTTTCTTTCGACAAACCACAACTCTTCTTGTTATCCCATCATTCCATCTCCTTTTTTTCGTTTCGTTACTCTGCTCTCACATGGACAAGCCTTTTGCAAAGGCTGAGCAAGTCAACGAGAACAACATGAGATGCGCAGATGGGAAGGAGTGCAGTTCCGATGCTGTCGAGTGTTTGTTGTTTGTGCTGTGTGCTGTTTGTGGTATTCCCGAGTAAAAAAAAAAGATGCCCAGCTCACCCTAGATGGATCGTTATCCTGCGAGAGCAACATATACTGTTTGTTCCATGGCCACGATGACTATACTTCTCCACACTTCCTACTAGCTTGAAACCGATTCTCGTTCAATGATGATGTATGACTCCACTTCTCCTCCACACCTGTGTCCATCCATATCCATGACACCCGATTGCAAAAAAAGGTGGGATATTTTTCTCTCAAAAATGACCCTGACCTGAATAACTCTCACTACTAGTGACCAATGGCATGCCCCCAATGACACATAGTCCCTGGGTGTTCAATAAAGTATTTCAAGACGACATGAATAAAAAAAAAACCTTACCTCATCACCGTCTTCGACCATGTTCTCCATCACCCAATGGAGTGCGTGGGCAGAGTAGTCGTTCAGGTCTGTCCCCACCAGAAAAGTCCTGCTATGATTCGAACGACTCCACCCGTCGGTCTTGGACTGGAGCGTAAAGGCATACTCGGAGGTGGTGTCGCAGCCAAGGGTATCAAAGCCAACGCGGGAGACGTAGCCTGTGGCCGAGCCTCTCCTCGAGGGCTTGGTAAGAGTGGCGGGTGTAGCAGGGGTGCGGGGTTGAGAACCGTTTTCGCTGGTGTTGGAGGTGGTGTTGGTAGTGTTGGTGGTCGTTGTGCTGTTGGTGCTGTTGGAGAGAGACTTCTTGTGGTGCTTTTGAGGAGGGGAGTAGGAGAAGTCAGCGGTGATCAGGGCGTTGGCGAGGGTGTTGGACACGGTGAGGGTGTTGTCGTCAGACAGGTCGCCTATTTTTGGCGTGGAGATGATCATGGTGAAATGAAGGAAGGTGTAGGGTAGGTTTGGAGTGTTGTTGAAGGGGAGGAGAGAGTGAGGAAAAGGAGATGAATGAGAAAAAAGAGAAGAGAGAGGTGAAAAGTGAGAAGAGGGAGGGGAGGGGGGAATAAATAAAAAGAGCAACAGCGCACACCCCTCCTTCTTGGGGCATGCAGAGTAGAGGCTGACCATACCAGTCTGCAGCACCTCCTTCCCTCTCACCCACACCTTTTGACTTCACCCGCCTAAAAACGTAAAACGTCAAGAAACCCTCTTTTGTGTTCTGCCTCGAGGTGTCCCAATGACCGCTTCAATCCGCGCCATTCCCGCCATTCACTACTGTGCGAGGGATAGGACAACCGTGTCTCACCCTTCAAAAGTAATCAATCACTGCCTGCCAGTCCGAGGTCCCGGACCCGGTTCCCTCACCTCACACTAGCTCGCTTTCTGGCCTGAACCACGTCCGGTTCCGGGGTATTTTTTTTCTTCTTTCTTTCTTTCTTTTCTTGTTTCTTTCTTTCTTTCTTTCTTTCTTTCTTTCATTTCAGCCTGTTTGTGTGTGGAGGAACCAATTGCTTCGAAATTAACTAACAGCACACATGTTCTCCTTTGTTGTTTGCGAGTTCGTCCAGGGATGCAAGAAAATCCATTTGTAACGTAAGGGGGTAGGCAATAAGAAGAGGAATAGAGAGGATCCATGTTCATGCACCTCCAAACATGGTCGACGCACTCCTCCTTCTTCCTCAGTGTACCCTTCTAACAAGCAGGAGAACCTCAAGTCTTTTAGCCTTATTGCAACGAGGACCCTGCCCATCTTCCTCTCCACCTCTTCCCTTCCATGAAAGCCTTCTTTTTTCCAGCCTTGTCCAGTCTAGCCCCCTACTCAACCAACGACAAATGTCCAATTTCCTCACGCGACCCAGTTTTCTATCTATTTCTAGCAAAGGATCGATCGTGTGCCCTTTTTTACTCAACATATTTGTTTGTTGCTGTTGTGAACGCATAAAAAGGCACGCTTTTTTTTTTTTTTTTTTTTTTTTTTCTCAACGGATCGAACATCGTCAAGAGAAGAGAAGCACCTACATATCCCCTACATAGCTGAGTTTGTGGGTCGCGGATCTTTTTTTTTTTATTATTTCTATTGCCTTGCGGTGTTTCCTTTTGGCTGAGTTCAGAGTTGGCATGGCTTTTGTACGTGTGGCTGACAAGTGACTTGCAAAAAAAAAAAAAAAAAAGACTTCCCACCACGGCCTTTATTTGGTAGGGAGCGAATATTTTTCTTGTTCCCTCTCTTTCCCCCCTCGTTGTTTCCCCTTCGTGTTCCTCCAGGCCAGCTCCACAAGCCTTTGAGTTCCTCTTCTTCCACACACGAAGGGTTTTACTTCTCTTGCATACACACAAACCACAAACCACCACTCTTAAAACAAAAAACTCCCTTTGCGTGTATCTTTTCTTCTTCTATGGGAGCGTAAGTACCCCCCCACACACACCTCCTACCTCCTCTACCCACTCTCCATTTCACACCTCATTCCACTCTTTGCATGCGTTGTTCCTCCGAAAAAAAGAACAAGAACAAGAAGCACATCAGATTCCCTTCCTCGCCGACCCGCCAGCCTTGCATACAATTTTCCTTCTCTCTCTCTCTCTGTCTCTGCTCTCACTTCTCGCCCCGACCACGCCACTCCGTTCTTCACTTTCAAATATGGACCCACTCGACTTCCAGCAAGGAAAAAAAGAAAAAGAAAATAAAGACAAAAAAGAACTAAGCCGAACAGGATGCACATCCCAAATCTCCCGCCACAATAGAACCCTGGCGCCAGTCCCAGGGCTCTTTTTCACTTTGACTTTGGAAGGACGGGGAAGAAAGAGAGAGAGAGAGAGGAGAATCGCCCACGTTGGAAAACTATATTTCTAACAAGACCCGATGTTCAAGGGTGTCAACTTGCAAATTGCTTGCTTCTCAAACTTGCTGGGGGGCTTGTTTTCCTCTCTTTTCTTTTCTTATTTCTTTCTCCCTGCACATGAGAGCCTAGTCCATAAGCAAATCGATGAGGGAAACTCATCCGCACACTAAACGCAAAACACAAAACGCCTTCTCATACCAGCACAACCCCTTCCTGGGTCTATTACTCTATCAAATATTACCCATCAGCCTTCAATTGGACCCCCAAGACTGCAGAGACCAGATCACTGCATCCGGGGCACCCTTCTTCATTCCTCTGGTTGCTGTTCAATTGCACAATAAGGAACGACAAGCAGGACAGCCAACGACTCTGTCCGGATCATACAACAAAAATACCTCGCCCTTTTACAACTTTGCTCACACTGCACCTCTTTTTTTTTTTTCTTTCTCCCGTCCTTGTCTTCGTCCTCTTCGCTTCCTTCCATTCCCCCCTATTCTTAATGTCTGTGTGTCTTTGTTGTTGGTCCCCTTTTTTATTTTAGCATCACACTTGTAGATACTCCTACGGAGATTGAGGGATCATTTTCCAACCTCAAAACCCTGTCGCAGGCTGAGGTACTTCACCGCCTGACATTAGATGCCGCCAGCCAGGGTCTTATCCAGCAGGACCCCGCAACCGGCTCCTTCTCAATCTCGGACTTTCTGGTTCCTGGCCTTCAGGCCAAGACCTGGGAGGACTGGCAGGTTGCTGACGAACTTAACCCATTTGCGTAAGTTGTTTGTTTGCTGTAAACACATGTATTCATCAATTGCTACAACTAGCCATGAAATGGCATATGTCTCCTTGTTGCCACAATCGAACTCCGAGAATAAGTATGCGAGCGCTTTTTGTTCCCTTCTTACTACCCCTGAAAACTGACCAACCGATCAATTGCTTTTGGTTTTTAGTACTACGGTGGATGCCCAGACTTATTCAGCCAATCTGGCTCCGATGCCCTTTCAGTTCGGACTGGATGGTGTAATGGTTGGCGGCGCCACTTGGGACTCTGCCACCGCAGCTGTTGCAGGAGGTTTTCCCTCGGATATGGCATACGACGAGTTTGTCTTTGACTTGTCGCCCTCGCACTTTTCGACCCCTGCGACCATCAATGTGGCTGATCTCATTGTCGGACCAGGCTCTGCGGCTTCCTCGACCGTCGTCTCGCCCTACGATCTGCAGATGCCCCTCTCCCACGACGCCTATGAGGATCTGGCCCTTGCGGACTTTTACGGCTTCACCGAGCAGGATGACACTTGCATCTTTGATTCGGACAGCGGCTCGGACCTCAGCGACGTCGACTCCTTCTCTGACGACGACGGGGACGACGACGAGAATGAGGACGATGATTACAATAAAACCTACGAGGTGGCTACGACCAGCACCAAGAACAGCGATCTGACTCCTGTTTCCGAGCAGGTCGTTGAACTGGAGGACGCCACCAGCACCTTGGCTCTCTCTGCTGCGAACGTCCCCGAATTCGCTGCTCACCAGACACGAGTCGCAAAGGAGGACCCCAACAAGCGCCGCATGGAGGAAGCCCTTGTCGCACGCATCAACAACGACCTTGGCCCCGAGCACATGTCTGGCCTCTTCAAGATCCTGAGAGGTGGCGATATCGAGGATGAGGACGAGGATGAAGAACTGGAGGTTGATCTGTCTCGTCTGGATGAGACGACCCTTGTTCAGCTTTACCAGTATGTCGAGACTTGCTGCATGCAAACTCTGGGATCGATCCTTGCTGCCGAGAAGGAAGAACAGGCACGTCAAAAGAAGGAAGCTGCCGCTGCCGCTCTTGCGGCGGCCAAGAAGGCTCAACAGGAACAGGAACAGGAAGCCCTCAAGTACACCCATACACTCGATATGAGATCGACCCCAGAGCTCTCTCCCTCGCATTCCTCCTCGTCCTCTTCTCCTTCGGTCTCGCCCTCGCCTCCTCACCAGTCTTCGTACTCTGCGATCGATTGTGGCTCGAGCAACAACAAGAAGCGTTCTGCGACCAACTCGACCTCGTGCACCTACAAGTACGAACGCAACGATGTGGAGAAGCAGGCTGAGGCTCTCTGGATGAACACCCAGCACAAATCTAAGCGGAAACGCATGACCAACAACAGCCCTGTCTGTATGGGTGGAGGCGGTACCGGGAAGGGCAAGAGGATAAAAAAGTCGATGATGATGGATCAAGAAGAACAGCAGCTCCAGCTCGAGCTTCAGCTTCAGCAGCAGCAAGATGAGGAGAGTGACGAGATTGGTGAGGACGATGAGATTGATATTGTTGGATTCTAATTAGAGTCCAACTTCATCCTTCGCACCCCTTCTCCTCCCTCGCTCCCTCCTCTACTTTACTCGTCTTCTGCCGGATTCATCTTTTTACAACCCATCGAACTTTTCCTCAGGTTCTTTTCCCCTTGTCCCCCCCCTCTTCACATCCATTGTAAAAAAATCTTCCGCCAGTACCCTTATCAACTTTTTTTTTCTTTCTCTCTCGTTTTCCTTTCCACTTTCCATTTTTACCACGGCTTCCCTCAAAAAAACATCTTCCGATCGTGATGACCTTTCGTCGAGATTATATTTTTTCCGGCCACCCCCCTCTTGTACTTTTATGACACGAACCGAACGATCTTTCTTCACGCCAATTCCATTTTCAAAGTTGTCCACTCCTTTTTTTCACCGTCTTTTTCGTTTTGTCAAAAAAACCCCCCACAACACAGCAAACGTCCAAGTAAATGGGCTTGCGATACCAAAAAAAAAAAAACCACAAATAAAACGATAAACTCCCCCCAACCGGTGGAAGAAAAATACACCGGGTGGGCAATTTGAAAATCTAAATCGATCATTCCCCTTTTCATATGTACTGTAGTTGTCTTTGTTTTATTCACCACTTTTTTTTTTGTTGATATGTTTTAGAGGGTATGCCTGAGGATACTGTCGGTGACGGCACAAACCCAGGT
The DNA here is from genome assembly GCA_019671135.1 of Linnemannia hyalina. Classification (NCBI taxonomy): domain Eukaryota; kingdom Fungi; phylum Mortierellomycota; class Mortierellomycetes; order Mortierellales; family Mortierellaceae; genus Linnemannia; species Linnemannia hyalina. The sequence continues at coordinate 1,710,932 of JAHRHY010000009.1, read as the reverse complement.
GCCTTGGTTAGGTTGTCCGACAATGAACCCGTTCTCGCTCGATCCACCGAACCTAGGTTGCTGTGCTGATGCAGATGTATCGTTTTCGTAGTGGTGGGCATTGGATCCTACAGACTCTAGTTCTTCAATGGTGTTGTTGGGGTCCGTTGCCGTGAACCTCATCGTTGTTGCACCTGAGAAAAAAAAATTCAGAAACATCAGAAATTTTGATATTTGATCAGTGAATTAATTCATTTTTTTGTTCCCCCCAGTTCTCTCACATTTGTGTCATCAGTTATCGCAGACATCCAAGCCCCACCCTCACCCCTGGCAATAAGCTTACCAGTTTGAATATCTGACGAGGCAAGGTCGTTATCGATATGTCCGTGGTCTTGGGCTTGGCCGTGATGGATGAACTGTACCCATTGTCCGATCTGGAGGTCGTGGACGGTATCGACAGCCATGTTTCCCTTGCTGGGGTCTCCTCCCGTGATCTTGTACACCGTTGCCTTTGACTAGAGCATTTATCGAAAGGAAACATAGAAGGTATGTCAGGAACAATTCGAAATACAGGATTGTAATGAACCATTGAGAGAAACAATGAGAAGGCATGATAACAGGCCATACCATGTCGACTTGAGCAGGAGATTCTGAGGTGGCGGTGGTGGGTTCGCCGGTGGCCAAGAAGTACTCTTTGTCCTTGGTCAATGTTGTTGACTGAAGGCGGTCGAGTAGGAGTCTTGTCGCGTTGGATTCATCCAGCTCCAGAATAATGTTGCCCCGGCACCTATGATTTCATTCGTTGAAAATGGACATATGCTCGTTAGCTGCTTTTGATCCACAAACAAAGTTGTAATGTCACAATTCGCCCCCAAAGTCCAAAGTGTGAAAATGACTTACCGAGTGATCTGCATGGCAGGTCCCAAGGGTGACATGGAAGGATAGGTCACATTGGTAGTCTCCTGCTTTGCGGCGGGACGCTTCAAGATTGAAACACCCAAAACACCATCCTGAACCAGCTGGCCATCATAAAACATGGTTACTGGCCGCCCAGTGATAAACGGCGTCGAACTCGCCATCAGACCAACCTTGGACGCTGCAGGGTTAGCTGAATCCAGCGCCTCCAAAAACTGATGCACCTCCATATCCGAAATCATCATAATATCCTGATCCGTATCGTTTGATCCTGAAGCTGAGGCTGCAGATGAAGAGGGAGGAAGAGCCGCGGCAGGGACTTGGACTTGGTTACGGCCGATGGAGATACTTTTGAAGGAGGACCAGGCGTCGGCGGTGTCGAGGCTTCGCTCTTCGATATCCTGAGAACGAGCCCATTTGCCGACTGATTTCTCCTTGAGGCGTTTCCGACGCGATTCTGCGCCCGAAAGGTAGAATGGTTGACAGTCCACCAGGCGATCTGATGCGGCGTTGGCGGCGGTGGCGGGTGTGAGGGTGAGGGTGGAGACGCCGTGTCCGGAGGGGGTCGGGACGCGATCGACGACTGCGCCGAGGATATGTCGGGATTGGGAGATGTGATCTGGGATCTTGGAGGGGAGGGTGAGCAAATCGGAGCCGGGGTAGGAACGCGAGGCGAGGATGATAGTGACGCCTGACTTTTTGTTGCTATCAGTTGTCTTGGTTGTCACTGGGGAGGATGTGGAAGAAGATGAGAGGCATTGGGAGAGGGCGGTTGCGAGGTCAGGGTGCGAACTTGTAGCGGCGGTCCAGAGGGTCTTTTGGTTGAGTCTGTGTCCGAGTGCTGTTGTCGTCCGGGTGAAGAGGGCTGTTCCTGCTGCTCTGCAAGTTGTTGTAGTGGTGGTGGTGGTGGCGAAGGGCACGACCTTTGTGAATGAGCGACTGAGGTGCATTGTTGGCTTGTAGTCCTTGAAGGTGGTTCCTGGGAATGATTCGGAAATAAAAAATAAAAAAGCAAAGCCTTGGGTGCCCTTTGTGCGAAACAACACAAAAGATCCGGATCGTGACTACTTTCTTCGAAGAACTGGATTTTACTTGTCGCGTTTTTATGTTCAGGCACACTTCTCTTCCTCTTTGCATTCATTCACAAAGGCGACACTCACTTCGCCCAAACCCTCACCCAGGAATTCGCTCTACAGGACCTTTTCCCATACAACACACAAGCCATGACCGACACGAACTTGCTGAACGTCGAGTGGCGCTTCCACGAATGGATCATGGTAATCAACCAACCAGCCTTCAAAGCAAAGTGATCTCTTGTGGCAACATGCCGTTGTGGACCCTTACTTCTCTCTCAAGCTTACCATGCACAACCAAGACTAAAGCCTTTGTTTGTTACTTACAAAAACAAATGCTTATAGGGAGTCGGTGGACTGAACCCAGACAACGTGTTGGACTACTTTGCCCAGTCGCCATTCTGGGACCCTTCGTGCAACAATGCCATCATCAGGATGCAGACCCAGTTCAACAACCTCGGCGAGATGACTCAGAAGCTCAAGTACGAACTACAAAAGGATTTGAGAATAATAACGACAATGGCTTTTTTTTTTTCGTTCTTCCACATGTATCAAAGTGGCAGAGCACGCAGCAGCATTCGACTGACATTATTTGTGTTTAATTCGCATGAACAAATAGGGAACAGAGGGGCTTGGAGTTTGCGTTGATCCATGAACGGTACCCGACACTCTTTATCATTCAGAAGCAGGAACGAAAAGGCCCAGACTGGGGTAAGGGACCGGTGCGAGGAGTTATGGAGGAATGGTATCGACATAGGCCTTGCGTTTACACCGATTGACAGTCATACTTACTCTGGATCTTCATTTTACGTTGTTCTACTAGTCCTCCCAATGGATATCTACTACGTCCTGAATGGCAGTATCTATATGAACCCAGACGTGCAGACTCTTCTTTCAAATCGGATTGTAAGTCAACATATGTTTCAGGATCATAGCCAAAGCAACACGGACAGGAAGATCTTATTGAGCCACCATTGCCGAAACGAAAATCATCCGCTAATTATTTTATCATACTACCAATCTACTTGATAGCTTGGAAGCTTGTTCTATGTGGAGAGCGCGTTCAACGAGGCGAGGACAATGACAGATTTTCACCCATCGACTGGTTACCACTGGAAGGCACCGGCAGAAAGCACATCAACAACAGCACCGGGAGCGTCAACCCCGGCCATCCCCGGCCTTGCCGCCATCACAGCACCAGGCGCCGCTGCGCCAGCAAAAGCAGGTAACAGCCACACTTAATGTCTCAACATATACCGCGTCTTTTAATGTTACATGTCAAGAAATGGATGTCTTTGCTTGATTCGCGAGTGTTTTTCTAACATGCTTTGGTTAATATCTACATTTCACAGAATCAAAGGAGTTTCAGGTGGCTGTGGACCGGGCGATCAAGAATTTGGAGCAGCAGATGCATATGAAGCAAATAATGCAGCAAGCAGGAAACGCTGCTGCTGGTGGTGGCGCGGCCGGAGGTGCTGGAGCTGGAGCTGGTACAGGGGCAGATGCTAAGGTCAAACAGGAAGGAGCCGCTGGTGGTGCTGCCACTAATTCTGCAGCAGCGTCAAAAGGCACGCCCAAGAGCACTGCCAAGAGGCGCAAGAAGAGTGAGGAGGCTTCAGCTGCGGCTGCTAGCATGGGCATTAATACCAGTGTTGCGGCTGCTTCTCAGAGCCGAGGACCTCCCTCAGCTGGTGTTACGCCTGGCGGTCCTGCTACGCCTACCTCTGCCCCTGTGAGGAGACGGAAGAAGACTAAGAACGTCGACCCCAAGTAGGCTCTTTGTTTGACTTGCACCATTGCCTCAGCTTTGCAAAAAAATAAAAAAACCAACGCTTACAAAAATTGATCGTTGACCAATCGAAAGTCACGCAGTGTGGTGGCAAAAACGTATAAAGTAACCATTCTGCCTTTCACTCACACAACAACGCAACAGCAAAAAAAACACAGAAGAACGACACGCATCATGCAGCAAGAAGAAACACCCAGGGAACGATTCCTCGCCAGTCAAGAGATTCTCTCAACAGTCGAATGGGTCGACGACCTACAAGACAAGCGTACATGTGCCGAAGCCATGGCCCTTTTCGAAATGCACACTGCCATCTTGCTCACAGGTACAACAAGCTTTTTATTTGTTGCCTCTTGACTCTCCATGAGTACAAAAGGTACCGCGCCTTTTACTATGACACTTCCTCTCGCCTTTGCACTCATTTAATTGGTTTCCGTACTGAATATTATTTAGCCCTGAAGGACATCAAAGCCAAAAAGTTCTCACGGTTCTTGAAGGACGCGGTGCTGGCGATCTCACGTCCCATCAAGGCTATTCACCGCCTCAAGGAATATATTGCAGCAGACTCGTCGACAGACGTTGCGCAGCGCGCTCGCGAGGAGCCGGGCTTGTTTGTTGACCTTGAGGAGAAGATCTCTAAGGCTGTTCAGGGCTTGGTCACACTGGTCGTCGACAAGTGGCCCGCAGATCAGGTAAAAACTTCATACTGCCACGTTATGGACTTCACGCGTCCGCAACAGCAAGAGCTTGTTTCTGCTCTCAATACTAAGACATTATATAATATCCACCGCTGTTACTTTCTAGGCGTTTACGTTGAAGCTGAGCCCGGAGCAGGAGAACGAACTCAACAACCAACACTACCTCCTGGTGTATCTGATCCTGATGGTTCTGGACCAGTGGGTTGCAACAGAGAACATGGACGCAGCCTCCACATACTTTGAATACACCAACCCGAAGTACAGGCGATTCTCTCCGCGCGGACCAAACCAACCACCAGTACCCAAGGAGAACACTGAGGCTACTCTGCGCCACCTCCAATGCATGATGGTAACTGCTAGCATCAATGGCGATTGTTTTGGCGCATTTTCTGACGGGCAATGGACAGTACGGAACGTTAGACTCATCGAGAATTTCGACTCTTTCTCTTGTAGGACTTGTGCACAAAGTGCCATCTTTCAATCGAGGATCTCCTTGTCTGGAAGCCTACTCCTGGTGAGAACTTTGTCATATTTGAACCGGTTCTTCCGCTCACGGGAAAGTAGAAATGTCCGTTCGTATTAACGAGTCCCTGTGCCTTGCACTCCAATGAATAGTGTTCTCGACGGGAGTGAATGAGATGGATGACAGCTACGACGAGGAAGCAATGGTGGAGGACAACTACCCGTTATCGGAGACAGGAATCACAACAATCACAGCAGGAATGATCTACGCTATGATCAACCCAACAAAACTTGCGACTCCTTTCACATTCCCACTGGCACTTGCACAGGACTGGGTCTTTACGACAGCAGGAGGACTTGCCAGTGGATTCCTCAACAGTGAAGAGTCTCAGCTCCCCATGGCGGACAAGGCCCTCTTGGTGCTGTTGTACGCGATTGACAGGACGCCGTTGGACTCTTTCAAGATGGAGGGGCTGGACTATTGTACCAAGGACAGTGCTATGGATCGGATGGGATTGTTCCAGATCTTCCAAGTCATGGTCAACTTTGCAGCAACTTGCTCGTCGTCGAGCCATCGGTTCTTTTGCTTCCAAGGACTTGATCGATTAATCCAGGCATGCGCGGATGATGTCAAAATGGTTCTTCTCGAACAGCTGGTGTCACCCAAGTGCCCATTCGAGTCCATGAGAGCAGCAGCGATCAACTTGGTCAAGGGAGTAGTCGAGAGAGCGTTTACGGCTTTGGAGAAGGCTAGAGCAGCCACGCAGGAAAACTTGAAGATAGGCAAACCAGCGGTGCAGCACGCGATGAGTCCATTCATCAGTCCGTTATTGCTGAGTAACTTCCAGGAGCATGTGCTACGATTGGAGATCAAGCCTTTCCAGCACAGTCCGCTGAAGAACGAGGGGGCGTGGCATGACAAGTATGATACTTTTATGCATGCCCTCAACTTTTACCTGTTCCTTCTCATGCGCGACTCCAAGGATGACAATTTGGTACGTTATTTAGTGACTTTTTAGTGTGTCATTGCCGTCACATCTTCTTTTGCGGATGAAACCCATGCAACAGATCACGTACTAACTTGCATTGACGTGCCTTGTTACTTGATATCGATAGACGGAGGTGTGGTCGACATCGAACCTCAAGAACACGCAGAGAGAGTTCTTGGAGCCGTTGATGACACGCGTTCAGGACTTGAAGGAGGATTACATCCAGAGACTGGCCAAGGTTGAGATGGAGCAGGATGCAGACTTTATGGACGGCGTTCAACAGGGAGGAGAAGCCCCGATCGCAGAAGGGAAGATCCGATCCAAGAACGGAGTTGTCAACTTTGACATTGATATGGATGAAGACGACTGTGATAGCGACGATGATGATGGTTTGAAGGGACCTCCCAAGGACACTGCGCTCGAGCTGAACCAGAGTATGATGAAGCTTGAGTTGATGGATGAGTTGCTTGAGCGGATCCAGGAACTCACTTCTGTGCGCGTTGAAGAAGGGGAGGACGATGATTAATAAACTCAACGCAGCGGCAGCATCGTGTCGTCTGCTTGCTTTATGGAGCATTTGGCCGTTATTTGAGTTTTTGGTTTGGGGTAGGACAAGTATTATGTGATGGAGGGATCTAGACTCTAACCCACTCTTGGTGTGAATAATTCGCCAATTTCGTACGTATACTTTCAAAGGACGGTTGATCGATTAATGGAGTTAAAAAGGGGGAAGGAGCCACAAAAGTAAAACTTTCTTTTTTTTTTCCAACAAAACAAAAAACAAACAACAAACACACCACAGCAATGGGAACCGACGACGCGACCAGCACAGACGCGTCCCAAGGACAACCAACCTCCAAACGTCTCACCCCGCTCGAAATCCCAGAACTCCTCTACCACATTGCAAGTTACCTCACGGATGATCACATGACGCTCGGAGAAGCGGCTCAAGTCTCTTCCTCGTTCCATGCAGCCTTCACGCCGCTCTTCTGGCGACGGATTGTCCTCGATGGAGAAGACGCTTCCGAGATCTGGGGGTCGCATAGGGGGTTTCGGATGGGGATGATTCGGTATGGTCGGTTTGTTGAGGAATTGCAGTTGACCGGGTTGAGTTCGGTTCAGGATGGGGATGTAGAATTGATGGCCGAGAATTTTACGAGGCTGAGGGTTTTGAATTTGTCCGGGACTAATGTTGCTGAGGAGACCTTGAGGGTTTTGATTCATAGTGAGCCTTATCGGCTGGTGGACGGTGGTGGTGATGGAGGGGGTGGGGGAGGGAGGAAGAGGAAGGCTGGGATGGGGGGGTTGCTGGCGAAGAGGAAGGGTGGGCCCAGATCGACAGGTGCTGCCATACATGATGATGATGAGGAGGAGGACGAGGAAGAGGACGATAACGAGGTAGTGGAGGAGGAGGGGTTGGATGGAATTGGAAGGGATGGCGCGGTGGATGCAGAGACAAGGATGATCAAGTATAGAGAGTACACCGAAACCGAGACCGAGCACGAGTTTGACAGCCAGTACGAGTCCATGGGGATCCTCAACCCCTCATCCACCGCAACCGAATCTGAACAGGATCGTCCTACAGGAAGCATTCCCCATGGATCAGCATCATCATCATCATTAACAGCAGCAGCAACAGGAGCAGCCAGAGGCGTCCGGAAACTCGCAGGAAAGATCCCCCTCCATCGCCAATCGGGCACGACCCGCCCCGCAAAATTCAAGGGTACCAAGACCCAGTTCCCTTTCTTCCTCGAGGAATTGGTCCTCAACCGCTGCAGGAACCTGACGGGCGCCTCGGTCCTCAAGCTCGTCAGTCGGTTGGGTCCCCAGTTGAAGCGGTTGCATCTGAACCATGTTGCAGAGTTGTCGGATCGGGATGTGTTGGACTTTATGAAACATGTTCCTCAGCTGGTTGAGATTAATGTCAAGGGCACGGATGTTACGGATACATTCTTGCAGGGCCTTGCCGAGTTGACTGCTGGAGCAGGATCTGAAGCGGGGCCGGGAGCGGGAGCAGGAGCAGGAGCAGGAGCAGGAGGAAGAGCAGGATTGGAAGCGCTGAATCTCAACATGCTAAACGTCTCGCCTGCTGGTCTCATCCCCTTGATCAAGGCCAACAAATCGACATTCAAGAGCCTTGCATTGGAGCACAATCACGCTGCCACCAACGAGGTTCTGTACGCGTTCATTGAGGTTCCCAATAACGACAAGAAGGCAACTGCGGTAACCCAAAAAACCCAGTCGACCAAGAAGGGAGCTTCCTCGATCCCGTCGCGAGCGTTTAGTCTGAACACTGTCCTGACCTCACTCCGCGTCTCGTACTGCACCACCCTGTCGGAAAAAGGGTTCGCGATCCTGTTCACTGCGGCGACGGAGCTGCAGACGGTCGAGATTGATGGCACCAGTGTGGGTGACGAGTCCCTGTTGGCGTTGGCGGCGACGTATCGGGACCGGATGAAGCGACTCGGGTATGGAGTCCCTGCGAGCTGGCGTGAGTTTGAGATTGCAGAGGATGAGATCTTGATTGCCGAGCATGCCAAGAAACCTTCCGAGGCTGGGGCGGCGGCGTTGTTGAGGAAGACTCTAGGGTTTGATCCTACTCTCAAGGTCTATTCGGGGCATACTGTTACTGGTGGGCTGCGTCGACTGTCGATGAAGCATTGTCCTCGGATCACCAATAAGGGCCTGCGAGCGATTGTTCGGTCCTGTGTTAACCTTGAGGGGTTGAATGTCTCCAACTGTGGGCGGATCAGTATCGAGATCTTCAATGGCCCCTGGGCGTGTACACAGTTGGTCAACTTGATGATTGCCGGGATGCCCTTGGAGTTGATGCCTGGAACGACGACGGGATATACGACGTTGGTCAAGGAGGAGACGTTGGAGAGACAAAGGTTTCCCTTGCAGGAGGAGGAGTTCCCGGCCAAGTGGGAGTTTAACTATCAGGGATATTATGATTATATTGTCATCCCTACACGGGAAAGCGACGGTTTGGACGATGAGGACGACGAGGATGAGGATGAGGGAGATGATGAGGAGTTGTTGGACGACGCGTCGATCATAGCTGCCATCAAAGCCGCCGTTGCAGCCGTTGCAGCCAAGCAAGCCGCCAAGAACAAGGCCAAAAAGGCGGCGTCGGCCAAAGCCGAGACGATCCGATGCAAGTTCCCCGCCGACGGCAAGACCAGAATCCTCCGTCTCCCACCCCTCAAAGACCGCAACACCAACGCCCAACGTGCGCTCTTGAAACAGTTTTACACCAAACTGGGTCTCCTCAAGAACCTCTACTACTTTGACATGTCCCAGTGCTGCTTCCGTGTCCGCCCCAAGGACGGGCTTGATCTCGTCTTGCCTGGACTGCAGCAATCTCTTGATACTTGGAACTTGTACCGACCACCTGGGTATACGCTACATGATTCGGATCTGGAGTTCTTTGGACGGTATTTTGGCCAAGGACGTGAGGACTGTCCGATCAAGATGGAAAAATTGGATATTGTGGAGCAGGAACAGAGGGTTGTGGATGAGAAGGCAAAGAAGGCGGAGAAGGCAAAGGCCAAGAAGGCGGCAAAGGCCAAGAAGCCTGCTGCTGCTGCTGCCGCCGCTCCTGCAAAAGCCAAGAAGGGCAAGAAAAAGGCTGTTGCGGAGGAAGAGGATGATGAGGATGAGGATGAGGATGAGGGTGACGACTTGCCGCGGGTTGCAAAGTTGGACCAATTGATAGTATCCAAATTTGCAATGGAGGATGATCTGGACTATGAGGTCTATGAGTGGTTCATGGACCAGGATGTCGATCTTGTCCAGATCGACGAATTTGACTATGATATGATGTAAGAGGCTCCCACTTTTCTTCTTCTCTCTTTCTCTTTCATTTTTCTTTTCCACCGAATAAATAAGAATGAGAACCCAAGATACATGAGTATGAAAAATATGTTGATATTTTTTTAATAGTACAAGGCGGGTAAAAAAAATTATATCCGGAAAAAAAAAAAAGCAAAGTATACAAGAACAAGAAAGAAAAAACACAAAATATAAAAGTAAAGTAAAGGATCTCTACTTGCGGAGCATGGTGAGGGGGTTCCACTTCATGCGGCTGCTAGGGCTGGAAGGAACAGCGCCCTGAACAAGGCTCTCCGAAAGACTGTGGACATCTCTCCACAATGGCACCATCTCCGTGGGCATCTTGCTCGAGACCGCAGGCGACGACGACGAAGTCGTTTCCATATCTTCAGCCTCGACGACCTTGGAAGCAGGAGAAGCAACCTCGACAATACCGCTCATCCGCTGCCACCAACCCTCGCTCTGTTGGACAGAGACCTCCTTGGCCAACGTCTTACGACGAACAGCACCAGTCTCACCCAACCAACCTTCCAACAACTTGATCGCCTCAGCCTTACGCTCCTCCTTCCTCCGGGCAATATTGGCACTCTGCATGGCAGTCGCCTGGGAGTGGTGATGGGTCTGGGTATCGCCACCCTTGGAGGCCTTGGCCCAGCGGATGGCATCCTTGATCGATGCCTCATCGTTCAACAACAGGTCGTTCTCAATCATCCACTTCAACGACTTGATCCGACCGTAGTACGCCGCATAGCAGAGTGCAGTTCCATGGGGGTAAGCATCCTTGGAGGACTTGAGTCTCGAATCGGCACCTCGGCTGTACAACTCCTGGACCATCAGAGGACAATCGCGTCCAGCAAGCAGACGCATGAGGGGCGTCTCCTTCCAATGGTTCTTGACATCAACAGCTGCGCCACGGTCCAACAAGAACCGCATCGCCGCCAACACATCCTGGTCATTGGCCTCCTGATCAGCCTGGGAGACAGCAACAAATGCCCAATCATCCTGGCAGAGACCGCCCTCCTCACACAAGGTATGCAGCGCAGTGCGCTTCTTGAACGTATCCACACTGTTGATCTGCGCACCACGCTGGACCAAGTACTCGACCAACTCCTGCGGCTGACGGGAAGCGCAAGCACTGGAGAGAACAGCACGGCCATCAAACTTCCAGGCGGCATTGATCAGGTGAGGCTCCTTGTCGAGGTGGTACTTGACCAACGACAGGTTACCCTTCTTGGCGCACTGCCAGATGTTCTCCTGACCGCCCTTGGCACCAAAGCTGGCCTGACGGACAACACTGCCGACCGAGGCCCTTGACTGGGCCGCAGAAGAGGTGGCCGAGAGAGCCAAGGTCGACATGGTGGGTGCCAACGACATCATGCCCGTCGACTGAGTGGCGACGGTAGCAATCGACAAGGGACGCGAGCTCGTGTGGAGAGAAGACCGGCTTCTAGAGGACTGGTGATGACGGCGGTGGTGAAAGGCCTGGTCAAACTGGGTAGGAGCCGAGCTCGAGAAGGGAGGTGGCGAAGACGAGAGCATCAACGACGAAGGGGAGGCGGACGACGAAGACCTTGGGCGACGGACTGTCGAAGCTTCAGATTCAGATTCCGAACCAGATGCCAAGGAGTCCTCGTCAGCAGAGTCTAAGGTGGCCCTCTCGAGGAGAGCGCCAACAGAAGCCTCATCATAGACCTCAGTGGAGACGGTAATCTCGGGAGTGGGCTGAACAAGCTCAGACTCGGCCAAGTCAATGTCGCAGAGAGACTTCAAGAGAGTCGACATGACAGCGGAGGGCTGGACCCTCAAGGTCGCGAGACGATCGATCGACAACATGGCACCAGCCTGGAGCAACGCCTCAGTAGCCTCGACATTGTTGGCAAAGACAGCATAGTCCAAGGCTAATCGTTCAAAACATGAATAGTGAAAATATCAGTAAAATAGCCTCAAGCTACGATACAAAACGTAGTTAAGCAATCAAAAGGTGTTTACCAGTGAAACCAGAGTCGTCCTCGATGTCAAGCTCAATGCCCTCCTCAATCAAGATGTTAAGGCCAGCCTGGTAGCCCATCATGACAGAGTTGTGCAACATGGTCGAGCCGTTCGACTGGCTCTGGCCCGAAATATCGGCCGATGGAGGAAGACCAGCAATACGCTCAAGGAGCGACAAGTATGAGCCTGCATCGCCACCCTCACCGTCCTGGATCAAGTTTCTCAGCAACTGCTCCATATCACTCTGAGCCTGCTCGTCCGTAAACTCGTAGGTCTTGTCGGTGGGCATGTAGTTCTCGTTGTGGTACAACCAGATCTGGACAGTCTCGGTGTTGGGGTATCTTGGAGTCGTGCATTCGATGTAGAAGGGGTTGATGTCGACCACGGTACCGTACTCACGTCCGAACATGGGCACCATGCCGCGAGCAAAGTTGGATCCAATGATGATCACATGGTTCTCGCGGCAGATGGGTCCCTTGCGGGGCTCGAGACTCCTGATAGTGGGGGGCATGTCGGTGTCGACCATAGGAGGGGTCATGGGTGCCTCCTCTCTCCGCTTCTTCATGGGGCCCGACTCGTACTGGCCAGTCAAGGCCGAGGGCGAGCTGGGTGGGCTAGAAGATGCAGTCTTTGCAGGCGAAGGTGGGCCTGACTGGTCACGGAATGCAGGCGATGATGATTTCCTAATTAGCGTGTGTTCAATAGTAAACAATAGTTAGTATTCAGGTTCTAGTTATGACATCATAGACAAGTCAATAAAGCGCACGGATAAAGACGACTTACGAGGATTTATCGTTGAGCTTGCTGGCGAGGCGAGCACCCTTGTCACGGCCATGACTGGCGTAAATCTCGACCTGGTCACTGTGACCTTCGTAGATCAAAAGGGGCTCAGCCTGGTAGCGGTTAAAGCTGGTCAACTCGACGTTGAAGCTGAACTTGGTGCCGGGACCGCGGTGGTGAGAAGTACTGGCGCACCAGGCAGAGGCAATCAACTTGACGTGTCCGTCCCTGAGGGCGACCATGCCGTTCTCGTCAATCATGGGCTTGCCGTTGACGCCAGGGTGGAAGCGCAAGATCTCGGGAGTCTTGTCCTTGCAGCGGCCACAGGGGATGACCACACGGTGTTCGGGCTCCAAGAAGGTGGTAAGCTTCAAGGCCAGAACATCCTCCTCCATTGTGCTGGTAGGGGCAGACATGGCGTCGGCGGACCTCTTGCCGGAGGCGTTGAGACCGATGCGGCCAGTTGCGTCTGCTCTGCAGGGGAGGACGATGTTTTCGGTGGGGATGCGGAGGTAACGATAGCGTTCGCGGTCTTCCTTGTTGAGCTGGATGTTGAGGTAGAACTGCTGACCTTTGCGGAACTCGCCGTTGTCGTCCTTCTTGGAGGAGGTGAAGACTTCGAGGGTCTTTGTGGCTGTGAAGGGGATATCCTCCTATTGTATTCAATAGAAATGTAAGACATGGAGCACGTGAGCAACAGAATAACCGTCGACTTTTCCCTCTCTCTCTCTCTCTCTCTCTCTCTCTCTCTCTCTCTCTCTCTCCCTCTCTCTCTGCTCTCTCCATTGCTCTTTGCTCTGATCACTCTTGCTTCTGACTGCTCCAAATCACCTGCATAAACACAACACAACAACTAGGCTTGGCTTAGCTTACCCGTGGACCGTCGTCAAAGCTCGTGTGTGTGCGACAGGGAGTAGCGTAAATATCTTCTTGCTGATGTGAAGGCGTGTCCTCCCATGACGCTATATCGGAGAGACGGAAAAGGGACAAATCAGAAAAAAAAAAAGGAGAAAGAAGCAAAACGGCATTGTTAGGACTCTATTGGATTGGATGGTGTTGGACACTCTCATAAACAATGACACCTGGATTGGAGACAGACAGGCGAAGCCAGGTGGCAACAATAATAAAAATAATAATAATCATAAACAGAGACAGGCGATCAGGTAATAAGAGTGTCATCTCCGAGAGGTCATCATCCCCTCAACGCCCTCCTTCTCAGGGTTAGGCTCAAGTTGACAGACAAAGAGGTAGAGGGGCAGATGAGCACAGATAGTCAATGCGTCTCCATTAAGGACTGGATATGTAGAGTCGAATGGGAGCAATGGTGTGGTGGATCATGATCCCATTGCGGGCCATTTCTGCTAGGGATAGAATGCTTCACCCAGACACACACACTCCTCATGTTCCCCCTCTGTCTCGCCAAGCATGCAATCGATTGGTTGCTTTTTGTGGTTGCTTGGTTGATTGGTTGGTTGACTGGTGGGGTCGTCCATTCGTAAAGGCGAGATAAAGAGAAAAGAAAAAAGAAAAAAGAGAAAGAGTGGGAAAATGATCATTGGGATGTGGTCGTTGATGCTGCTGTTGATACTTACTCCAAGAGAGCTGTTGCTCAACAGGGGATGCCTTGATGGGCATCTCAGGTGAACAGCTCGTCTGCAGATATCCGGGCATTGTTGATGGCGAAGCATTCAACTGCTGGTTATGTTGCTGATGCTGTTGCTGTTGCTGCTGGTGCAAGACATTCATGTCCGATATCGTAGGAACAGTGGAGGATGATGTGAAGATGTTGTTGTTGACAGCCATAAGCTCTTGCTGTGGCCTTGCCTGTTGCTGCTGCTGTCTATGTTGCTGCTGCTGCTGCTGCTGCTGTGGCTGTTGTTGTTGCTGACCCTGACCAGGGGAAGGGAATAAGAGTGGCCGTTGCATCATGAGCGAGGTGTGAGGGGTGAGTCCATCAAAGTCAACAGCTGGGCGAGGAGCAAAAGAGATGTTCTTGGCACGAGGAGCGATCTGGACAGGGGGAAGGTTGCCGAGATCGTAAGTGTCCCAGCGAGGGCCGAGCAATGAGCCGTCTGGACCGATCTGGAGGGCCATGGAATGGTCGATGGCGTTGGGACCCGTGAGAATATCCCAATTCTGTTTGTTGGGGACGCTAGTAGGCGTTGTTGTTGTTGTTGTATATTGCTGCTGAGCATTATTGTTGTTGTTGTTGTTGTTAAATGGTGCAGAAGAGGCCAATTGTTGCTGCTGCTGTTGTTGTTGGCGACGGTGCTGGATATCCTGTTGGAATGGTTCGAGCATGAGAGGGTCTTGGGGACCGAGGAGATGTTGACGTTGCATGATGGATAGGTGGGATTGGGGGATCTGCTGGGGCTGTGAGTTGGAGGGAGGAGAGGAGGAAGAGGTGGAAGTAGCCGAAAGGGGCCCGTTGTTGGAAGGGATGAAGTGGTGGTGGGGAGGGGCCATTGTGGCGAGATATGGATTCATGTTGGAGGAGTGCGGGGGTGAAGGAGGGAAGGAGGGAAGGAGGGAAGAGGATTGAGTAGAAAGTGCGGAGATATGAACGAGTGATATGAATGAGGTGTGAGTGATAGAGAGAGGAGAGTGGTGAGGGTAACTAGAAGTAGTAGTAGACTTAAGAATATAGAAAAGCGTGGGGATAGAAGAGAGAAGAGAGAAGAGAGAAGAGAAAGAGTTATGAATTGTCTAGTTGAAAGATCATTCGTGGGTGGGAGGGGATGATGAGCAGTTGAATACAAAGGAAGAAGGAAGAAGGAAGAAGGAAGAAGGGATGAATCAAAAGAGAGAGAAGAAAGGAGAAGGAAGAGAAAGGGAGATTCAAAAAAAGAAAAGGAGGAAGAAAAGGGCACGGCACCACTTTGGGGGTAGGGAGGGTCCCGTTTATTGGTTTTATCAAGGGAGGGTGCGAAGCAGTGGTAACAGGTGGAGAGACCGAACAAGTGCAAGGATGTAAGAGTGCAAGAGTGTAGGAGTGCAAGAGGAGAGTGTGAGAAAAGAGTTCAAAAGAGGAAAGTGCGAAAAAAAAATATAAAAAAAAGGACCGTAAATAAATAGGAACAGGCGTTTGTTTTGTTTACGCTCTCCTTGGGATTGGGGCTGTCTCTTCTTCTTGCTTTGCTTTGTTGCGTACTGGATGAGTAACATACCCCTGTGGTATTATTCCTGTTCGCTCTCACTCTCGATATGCTATTGCTGCTGTTGTTGTTGTTGTTGCTGTTGACATGGACTTCACACAAAAACAACACGAACATTGACCCTTTCGCTGATTTGCTTTTTTACCTTATCCCCTGCTCCTTTTTTCCCGCTCTTGTTGTTGTTTGTTTGTTTATGTGTCGTCGTTGGCGCTGTTAACGAGGGAGGGTGGGAGTGAGATGAAAGAGAAAAAGATCACAGTCCGTACTTCCCTCCAAACGGTCGGAAAAGTCAAGAATAGAGCAAGAATCAAAGGGAATGGAAGGCACGGTGTCTCGTCATCATACCACAAATGAACCAAGGTTACAATCAGACAGCCTATTAGATAAATAACCCTCCATGTTAGCATCGGACAGAAGAAGGCACTAGGGGTGTCCAATTACTAATGGCAAAGAAGCCAAGCCTCTTTCTTTGAACTTGTTTATGTGGCCGTGCCAACATGTCACCAAGCAACCAGAAGCGAGAGAAGAACAAACAGAGAAAACTTTTTTTTTTGGATGAACCAGATCGGTTCAATATCTTACTGTTCCTTCTTCCGTTACCTTTAGAGGGAAGTGTGTGCTCTTTAATTGAATGAACCTTTCTGTTCGTTAACCAAGTTTTTTTATTAATGACTAATGTTCTATTTGCGGGCGGGGAGAGGGAGAGAGGGAGAAGGGGTGATGAAGAACGAAGAAATAGGGTGAGCAAAGGGAAGTACGATGACATGACGGACAACGCACAAGAAAAAATAAAGGAGGACAGAACTACAATAATATTACGAGAGCTGTAATGGGAGGGATGAAGGGAAGACTTGACACAAGGGTGTGACAAGAGCATGGTCCTCTTGTTATTGTTTAGGTAGTTGTTGATTTGTTCTGTGCTACACACTTGTAAGGATGGAAAAAAAAAATAGATAATGAAAATCGATTTACTGTGTACCTCTCAGGTGGGGAAAAGCAAGCGAGCAAGCAAGCCAAAAAAGACAAAAACAAAAGGCGGAGAAGTGTTCGAGGGGAACGATGGTCCATGTACTGTAACGTCTCTTTACTTCACTACAGCTCAATCACTTTTAGTCCCTCTCTCTCTTACTCTCCTTCTCTCTTTTCTTTCTTCTTTCTTTCCTTCCTTCGTTTCTCGTTTGTTGGTCTATGTACTTTCGAGCACATACCCAGAAAAAAGAAGACCCAAAAGGTTTTTCTTTTTCCAACTTATCTTACACTACCCTCATCCACCCCTTTCACTCTCTCCGTCTATTTTAAAGTTGTAAAGTGATATTACTGCGAGAGTCGAGCCCAGCCCAACAGAAACGAACACAACAAAGGGACGCACAAAAGACAAGGTTCTCCCTTTTTTGTGGTCAAAACACCACAACAAGACATAACGAAGCACCCCCAACCCAACTCAGCAATGGGATGGATCATTTTACTTTCTGCTATTTCCTGCGAGCCTCTCAGCTCCTAATTGAGTATGCTTGTTGTTGTTCGCTTGCTTTTGTTGTTAATAGGAAATCGAGCACCAAAGTCTGGTCATGAAAATGTAAACAATTGAGCGGCAAAATGAAAGAAATGAAAAAAGGGTAGAACGGAATGGAAGAACCTCCTTGCAAGAAGAACTAGAACATGTTGGCTAAAGTTCTTTTTTTTTGTCCGAAAGGAAAAGCGGTGCGTCTGCCAGGGACAGCAGCAGCAGCAGCAGCAGCAGTCATCATCCAAACGACATCGAATGACTGGTTCAACTGTTACCCCTCGTCGCCAAATTGTACAATTCAATGACTACCTAGACAAAGAAAACTAATAAATGATTCGTCTCTTTCCTTTGTTTTTTTGTTTTCTTCCTCGGACTCTTTTTTTGTCGGTCCTTGACTTGTTGGCTCAGGGTGAGTCGAATTGGAGTAATTGAACACGGGATGCAATGCGATGCGATGCAATTGAAGTAGAATTTACAAGCAGACGACGTTCATGATCTAGCTTGACCTCTCTCGGCGCGAGGGGGTGAGTATGGAAAAACGGCGTAGAAATGAGGAGCATTAGCATTCATTAACAAGGCATTCATTCATATCATTCTCTTTTCTCCTTGTCGTGCCATGTCATGTCATGCCATGTAATCTCTCTTTTCTTTCATCTTTTCTTTCATCCTTTCTTTTCTCCTACCTTTTGAGGTCATAGGAGTGCCATTGGACTCTCAAAACCTCCTTCCTGTCCCTTCTCTCCCACCCACCCTCGTAAATTAATTTCATCTCTACCGCGTTATTTTCCCCCTAAAGTTTTTGTTTGTTTGTTTACACTTTTGCGCATTGTGCCCTTCCGCCTCCCTGAAGGAAGGCAAACATAAACAAAGAGCAAATTATTTCTCTCGGGTGCCACACCCGTCAGTGCCCAAGGAGACTTCAGCCCGCAGATATGACAGTAAATGAATGAGGCCGCAAACCCAAGATTGGATACCCTGTCACCCATCATCATCATCTCCCACTGTTGTCATTGTGGTTCATCTCTTGCCATCTAAAAAATTGTGGGGGTAGTCTATGACAGCTTTCCTTCTTTCGGCGTTGTTTACTGGCGGTGCAAAAATGAAGGTGCATAGGAAGGGAAAAAAAAAAAAAAAAAAAAGACACAGACCATGTCCGTTCGATGCAATATACTTTAAAACATCGCTAGCTAACATTGGAAACATCCCTAGATTGCAATGGTAATCCAACTATCGCTCATATCCCAAAGAATCGACTTTCAAAAAAGTCTCCCATCCACACTTCCATCCACCCCCTTTCGCAGGGTACCTGAGATTAGCCAACGATCCAGCAAGGTACTCAATTGCGTAGCTCCAAAGGCTCCTTGAATTATTTTAGCAAGAGCCGTTAACTTGGTCCGTCTCTCCCTTCTCTTTTCTCTTTCTCTACTCTTCGCCCTCTGCTCCATGGGAGCATCTCGCCTAAAAATAAAAATAAAGTCCTGGAGTTCCCGTGTCGTGTTCAAGGAGGCCAGTCTTGATCCATCATCATCTCGGCTCCCTTCTCCTTTCGTCTCTACCCTTTTCTCCTTTGCCTACTTTCTAGGTTCTTGTTTTTTTCTAGCAAACAAGCAGTCCATGCATACTCCTCCTTTTGTATGTACTTCTCCAACAGGTTTTTTTTGCGGTGGACGATGTACCTTTTACCCCACTTTTCATGTACACTCGTACCCTTATTCACATCACTAATCAATCCCCCGCGGACGGCGCGCGCAACCCGTCGTAATCGCCACTTCTTCCCAACCCTATTCGCCATTCTCCATCTTCACCATTCGTAGTCGATACACATGGCTGTTTCGCTTCCTTTCCCTTCGATCAGTCTTGGTTCCTTCCATCTCTACCATACGTACTGTACCTCTCATTCGTCGCTAATAATTGTGAGCGCGCACCTAAAGAAACTAGTGTACAGTACCATCTCTTCTCGCTTCCCTCGTTTGTTCTTCTTTTCATTTCAGCCTTTTCTACCCTGCCGAGCCTCATCCCTTGTGCTTAATTCCACTACTACTCCTGTACCTTTTCGTCCCTTTGGCTGTTTCGAGCAAACATAGGTGCAACAAGTGACAAGCAACAATGTAAACAAATGACGAGAAATTTCGCCCTTTTGCCCTCCATCTAACATTATCCATGTGAGTAATTTCTCCCTGAAGGGGAATATTATCCAAAGCAACTGCCGTCATTTGGTTGGCAGACTCGAATGAAATGCAACACCACCACCACGACCACCTTGCACGTACAGAACAAAGGAGATTGCTATCAGCGAAGAAGAAATGAGCCTTAAAGAGTCAGACATAATAGAAAAAAAAGGACAACCAAACAAAACAAAAAAAAACGTGTCATGAAGGGTGTGCCCTAGTTTCTCTTCACCTTCTTACTTTCCTTCTCTTACTACCACCACGAACTCATATACAGTGCTAAACAGGGACCCAGGTTTTTTATTTTCCTTTGCTCCGTGTTATCTTTGTGCATCAAAGGCTCACAAGGATAATCATCACCTTGCATGGTATCCTTCTTTTACTATCCCCCATTCATTATCGCATCACATCAAAGTGAACAAAAAAAACACCTTGTCTGGAACCATCGGAGAGGCTGCTGCAGTGTCTAAAAGTATCACTCTTTGTAAGAGAGCATCTTGAGGGGAGAATGAAAAGAGAGAGAGATAAAGGACGCGTGTCCATAACTCACATTAGCGACCGACACCCGACCTGCTTGTCTATGCATTCAGCATCACTCTTGTTCCTGTTCCTCCCTACTCCTGTCTGGACCTTCTGCTGGTCGAGTGAAATGACGATGAGAGAAAGAACGAAGACTCATTGATTGAATAATCAAGTCGAAACCAATCCTGCCAAGTGTGATGACATTTCTTTCTCCTTACACCTTCCTTCTATCTACCGGACCAAAGACGATGTCAATTGTGATCTCCGACCCGCAGGAAAAACAAACTGACTGCTTCCCTCATTCCTCTATTCCTTCATTCCCCTCACTAGTCATCCATCCCATATTTTAGCCAGGGCCACCCACAACCCACATCATCGTCCCACCAGAAAAAGAAAAAAAAAAAACCGCAACAAAACGAGACCAATGTGGGTGTGGGTAGGTTTGTCTAGACGGAGAAATTAACGACCATAAAGTATCCACGCAGAGATCGACTGGGGTTCTTTGTGTTCTCAACCAATGAGTAGTACTATAACAAGAACATGCCAACCACCACAACACTCGGACCCTCACCTCCTTTGACTTCCTTTTCTCTTTTCTTCTCTTTTCGGGACCCCGGTTCCTCCCCCCTCCCTCGCCCTATCTAATCAATTAACAGTCCAGTAACACCCGACCACCGACCAACCGACTTAACTCAATACAGACAAGTACTATAATTTCATTGACCTTTGCTTTGCTTCAAACAGCGACAAGAAAAAAAAACGAATGACAAGAAGAGGACATCATCTCGCATCTCGGCACTTCCCTGCCTCTGTCAACTCAACTCCTCAGACCAATTAATGGGAGGAAAATTAAGGTTCTGGCGACTGAAACAGGGCCAGTCTCGATCAAGAGTCGTGTGCCTTCTTTTTCTTTAGGAACTGAGGAAATGAGTGGTTCCCGAGTTTGCCGACCTGGCTTCAGCCCTGCTAGGTTCTGGGCAGTGCAACAAAGTTAGCGAGATACAAAAAAAATGAGGTGTGCGCGAAAATGGAACGAAAACAGAGAGTGGCTTTGCACTTGCAAGAATAGGAAAGTCGAGTTTGAACACATACCCAGACAGGCTTATCAATTGAACCCCCTTGGCCAGACACGCCGACAACAAGGAAAACCATGTAGCGGGAAGAGTGATGGTAACAGGGAGGAAAAAGAGTTTAGTGGTGTCTATGTGAAAGACTGAATTGAGGGATGAGGCGAGATGAGATGAGAGTAGGAGAATAAAATATATAAGGAAAAAAAGGTTGACGATCCGACCTATCCGTCGCCACCTCTTTCTTTCTAATCACACACATCCACGGGGGGGGGGGAGAGGGGGTGTCTTATCCCAGCCCAGCCCAGTCCCAGCTGCAGTTCTAGTTCTGGCTCATTACGACAGCCTAGGCCACCCACTTCTAGGTTCTCGTCCTAATAATCCTAAAGAATCACCGGCTGACATATCTATGCAATATCCATTCGTGAACCTTTTTTTTTTTTCTTCTCTCTCCTCTCTCTGGCTCTCTCCTTATATCAGTGCTGGCGGAGAGAGGGGGGGGGGGGGGGGGGGGCGATGAGCTGATGGGTAAAGAAGGATTGTATGGAATGTTTACTATGTTTGTTTTCTCTGTTCTTTTTTTATTTTTTATTTGCCCATTGTTGTGGTCCTATTATTCCATGTTTTTTTTTTTCTGGGTGTTCGTACCTCGACTGTCGTAGTCTCTCCTCTTCGCGCACTTTTTCTTCTTCTTTTCTCGCTTTTTCTGGTCGATCATGTCTCGCCTTTTTTTTTCCGTTACCCATGGATCCATCAAGGGCTTCTTGAAACAACAAACATACCTCTCACCCCACACATTTACTCCTCGCGAAAAAGCTCCAAAGAAACACCTTAACAAAAAAATAATATTATATGTGTATATAAAATCGCGCTTCATGAATAATAATTGTTCATCCTCTCCCTCCATCACCACCATAAACAAACAAAACAAGACAAAGACAACTCACAAGGAATGAAAAGAAAGTGCGGAGACAAAACATGAAAGGGGCACTCGCCCCAAGGTACTATGCTTCTGGTAAAGTCGCAACTTGCTCTCTCTCTCTCTCTTTTCCTTCCCGCTTTCCCTTGCATTAGCTTTGTTTTTTGTATGCATGTGTGTGTGTGTGTGTGTGTGTGTGTGTGGTTTTCTGGGTCGGTTGGTTGGCTGACTGGTTGGGGTGGGGAATGGGGGGACTGGAGGAACAAATACCGACGGGGAGGAGAGGTAGAAGATTAACAGGCTACCTTGCGCCATGTAGGTTGTTATTGTTGTTGTGTTTTTTTTCCTCCTGTGAAACATGGGTGGTATGTAAAAGTCCTACAGCCCTCTCTAATACACCTACAATATCCATGTTGCAACTGATAGCAAGTGGCGTCAACAGAACTATTCACAAAGGGAGTTTGAAAACAACAACACAGTGAGAGGAATGACATGCTTCCGCAGTTCATTGCGCGCGCGGCGCAGATGGGAAGATGACAAGGTAGAACCAAGAGAGTTGATAGAAAAAAAAGCAATTCAATGTTTTTTATTGTTTTTGGAGGGTGATGTTGTTACAACGGAAAAGGGGTTGGAGGAAGCGAGAAGGGGTTGTTTTTTTTTACAGGTACAATAAGAAAATAGACAAGCAAGCAACAAGAAACAAACAAACAAAAAGGTTTACAAGAGAAGTAAGTAAGAAAGAACGAGATCGCAGACAAGACAGAAACGCGTAAAGTACAGAAACAAGAAGGAACGAAAAGAAAGGAAAGCAAGAAAATCAACAAGGGGGGTATAGTTTTTTTTGGTTGTCGTGTAAACAGGGTCAATGACTGAACGTGAGCCACGAAGGGTGTCAGCGTTCATCCTTGCTTCCTGAGTCGGCGATGTGTTGTGGAGGGATGTTTTAAGGATGAGTTGCTTTTTCCTGAGATCTTTTTTTTGAGAAAGGTTGAGGGTTGTTCGTGTTTGAGTACTTTGAAGAATTCCTGATTGTTGGCGTCGAGTGGGTTTTAAAATGTTTTTTGAGAGGTAAAAGGTACTTTGCAAGTTCGCCTACTGTTGGTCCTGAAGGGGGCGCTGAAGATTGTGTTTGTTGCTGTTGCTGTGGTGTTTTTTGCTAGATTGTGGTTTTGATGGTTTGGGCCGCTTGTCCATTGTGTAGAGGAAGAAAGAAATTGCTTGTCGATTGGTGTTGTTGAGCAGAAAAAAGGGTGGTGTTCAAGAAGGATATGAAATCCTGCAGAGCTCACAGTAGAGCAAAAGTTGACAGAATGTGAACACTTTAGCATGTCTCGACGACGAAACGGTTGTCAGTGACGGACATCTTGCCAAAGTCGCCCATGACCTGGTGGCCAGCCTGGATCTCCTGGACGCCTTGCAAGAAGGCGGCGTAGTGGTGATCAAACTCCTCACCATCGGGGAAGGACGCGAGTTCGTCCTCGTCCTCCTCATCGGGGTAGTAGTCGACACCCTCGACCATCTCGACAATCTCGTCGTCGTCGTTCTCGACATCCAATTGGTGTCCAGAGGAGGTGGGAGAGGTCTCCTCCTGGTGTCCCCAGTGAAGGCTCTTGAGGAACTGGTCGACACCTTGCCAGGCCTGGGGCTTATTGGCGAGGACGAGGGTCTTGATCTTGTTGACGACAGCGTCCCAGGGCATGTTCTCTGTCTGGTTGAGTTGGAGGGTCGAGAGGATGTCGATATAGAGCTGGGTGTCTGCGTGAATGACCTGCAGTGCCTTGTCCAATGTCGATGTCGTGAAACCTAATTATATCCAGAGCGCGTGTTAATCGATGATGTTGTAATTAGTATACAAGTACAGTGTGAATGTTTCGCATATAGAATGCGAGTGCATGCATGTGTAATGACGAGAGAAAATTACCCATGGAGTCAGAGGCTTCTTGCTCGGCAAAGACTTTAAGGATTTGGAGACGGATGTTTTCGGGGAGATGGGAAAGGAATGTTTGGAGGGACTGCATGACCTGGGTGTGGGATGCCGAGGGGTTGTCGAGTTTGAGGGCGACGATGTAGTTTGAGAAGAGCTCGGTTGAGTTGAGGATCTGCTGGACCTTGATGAGGAGCGGGGTCGACATGACGACGGACGTCAATGTGGTGAGGAACTCGTTGTCCTATTAATAACCGTATCAAAGGGATAGCAAAGGTTGTTAATATTAATAAATTGCGTTTGATGATTGTGTTTGACGGTACGTAGGTGATACGAAATGATATCAAACAGATATGATCATGTCGTACAACATATCCCATTCATCAAATGCGTCCGTTGGTCCGCTCTCAGGGAAGGCATGAATGTGACTGTTCTTAAGGATGACCATGAGATCATGAGGGTCACGCGCACTCATGCTTTCAAAGAAAAAAAAAGGGGGGGGGGAGCAACAACTGACTGATACTGACAAAGTAGAAGGTGGGGGGAGAGAGCGTGGGCATGCTTGACTTTCCTCTCCTTGACACTTCCTTCTTCTTCCCCATCGACAAGGCGTAAAGACTGACGAGAACAGGGGAAGGAAGGGAACGCAAGAAGTCCTTTTGTGTTCGTCTCCGGATCAAGTCCAGTGCACCACTACTACATACTCCCATGCAAACAGAAATATAAAGGGATACGTGGGAAAAAGACACATAAACAAATGCATTCCGTTTGGTGCACTATTGTTTGGAGGAAGGTAATACCTGCTCAGCAAAGCCCAGGTAGCGGTAAAAGATGGGCAGGAGACGAGGGGCATTGGCAAAGAAGGGAGCCATGTTGTATGCAAACTCGGGGATGGGTGCGTTCACCGCGACCATGGCCTGCCAGGACTCGACCATATTGACCCAGTCGTCCTCGAACAGCGACAGCGACAGACTCTTGAAGAGGCAGAACTGGCTGAAGGGCGTTGGCTTGGTAGTGATTGGTTCAGACATTTTTGGTAGTGTTGTTTTGTTGAGGGTTTGAGTAGTGGTGACAAGGTGGGGAAGTGGTTGTTGGTTGTTAGTGTTGTGGGGAAGGAGTAAGGAGTAAGGAGTAGGTGGCGGTGTGGTGGTGTGATGTGGTGGTGGGAGTAGTAGTAGACAAGGAAGAGAGGGAATATGAAGAGAAGAAGAGAAGAAGCGAAGGGAACAAAGTAGTCGTCCATATTTATTTAGTCCACGTCTTGGACGTATACGGCAAAGAGGACAAATCCACCCCCTTGAGCCAGCAGCATGCCCAGCATGTTTATTTTTACGTTCTCATCCATTCGTCCACAAGGACACACAGCAAGGAACACCACGACGACGACACTCTCTTTCGCCGCACCTTTTGTTTTATCGTCTATCCTTCACCTTATCGATTAGAAATGCCCATTATCAAACCATTGATTTGAGCACGACAAAGTTATTGGGCTAATGGTGTTTCCTTTCTATCCGTCATCACCAGAGGAATTGCGTTGCTCTCTTTCACTTCCTTTTTCTTCGAATGAGAGTACGGGTAGAAGTGAGTGATTGTGAGCAGAGACAAGGGTAAGCTTGCTCTCAGCATTGTTGTCAAGAATTCCATGGGTGCTTTTACTCACTGCTCTTCAAGTTTTTGAGGACGATTCCACCTTCAACTAACCACTCCTTGTTCCTTGCTTGCCTGCTTTTGCACTCTTTTTACGTTACTTTCATTCACTTATTCGACTCGACCACAAAAACAAATGGGCGGTGGGATGATGCTTCATCCATAGACAATGAAGGAGCTTGCTCGAGAAAATACTCAGCTAGAGGTTGTCTTCGTCTTGTTCTTCTAAAGTAGTATCCATAATGGTGCACAAGGCGCCACCCTTGGTTGGCGTTCGGTCCCCTTCCTCCTTGACCTCCAGTCGCTCTGTGTTGCACAGGCCCTTTCTCTGTTTCTGCCATACACACAAATACACTTCTAAGCAAGACAAAAACGCGTGACACGCAACACTAACTTTTTTTTTTATCCGAAGGCAACGCCCAATTCAGACAGAGAGACAGACAGGCCATGACCTGTTGTTCTGTGGCACTATCTCTCTCTCTCTCTAGTGCCCTTTATTCCCTTTCCTGTTTTCTTTCTTGACCCCTCTTTTTGACTTCCTTTCCCTGTACATCCTTCCCCTTTTCCGTCTATCGTCTTTTATTCTATCGTGCATCAACAGAGAAACTTGACGAAAGAACACCACCTAGCATCTCTTCAATCCTCTCCCCTCTTTTCTTTTTCCTTTTGGCGCGTCAATGGTTACAATCACAATCTCATCATCCTCAAGATCTGAGATCCCGTTATCCCCAATCCTGGGTACCTTCCTTCTCTACCTTCTTTTCATTCTCCTAGTTCATTTTATTTTTCCTTCTTATTTCCTTCCTAAGCTTCCTCCTTTTTCCATCATCCATTGCTCCTCGAGTGACAGTGACAAAACGCGTAGAAAGACAAAAAAAATGGCATTTCCTACCTTGTCCTTGTATGCATAGCAAAAGGCGGAGAGTCCAAGAGCTTATCATACACGCCGGAAAAAAAAGTCAAACAAAATACGGAGAAGGTGCGCTCAACTCCAAACAACTATCGCGTTCCTATTTACGTCGATTCCTAGAGAAGAGAAGGCCCTTGGTTATAAAAAGATGCCGTGCACATGCGATGACGAGGAGAAGGGAAGGAGGAGGAAGGGGGGAGGAGCAAAAAGAAAGGTGTGGAGCCCAGCAGACAAGACAGGAAACGTAAAACGCAGACTGGATAATGCAACTACAACAACGATACCCTCACCTGCTGTAAGTATTCTGAATGGCATGTCATTTTCCCACTTCATTATTTTCATGGACTCTGGGGGTACGATGATTGTTGCTGCCAAAGGATAGTGCCAATGGTAAAGTGGACTCATGGCGCGAGAAAAATGAAGGCGTCTAGTCTTTTCCTCCGGGATCTACCCCTACAACCACACGTCCTTCCATTGATACCCCAAAAAAATCTGCAATTCATGCAAGCTTGGCTGACACGAGAGGGAGAGCATGGTCGTCCTACGCCCTTTCCTCTTCTGCCACATCTGGTATCGCTCATCATCATCGTCGCCTCCCTACTCGAGTCACCCACCCCTAGCTCTCTTTTCCTCGTACTCCCTCCCTCTCGTCTGCACTTGCCATCCACCCACACACAAAATACACACCCACAAACAAAATACACACCACCAATCTTCTTGTACCCCCACCCCCTACTTTAGCGTTCAAGAGTGCAATGGAAAAGGGAATCAAAATCCCTCTTTGCATTGGGCGAAAACAAACAACATACAGACGCAAACATGGAGCTGCTAGGATGTTGTTTTGGTTCATGCCCTGCCTTGCAAATCGCAGTAACTACTAATGCTCTTCTCGAATGATAATACAGCATTTTAGACCCAAGCCAGGATCTATCTGACTATGGAAGACAAAGGGAGAGGAGGGAGGGGTGAAGATCATAAAAGAAAAAAAAGAAACGCCTTCAGGATAATTGTTTGAAGGGGAAAAAATCTAAGGGCACAGAGACCTAAAGGCATTCGAGGGTTGTTCGCGTCCTATCCTTCCAAGACAGCGATGGTGGCCTGGTTTGTGACATGTTGCAGCACAAATCCAAACACGCCGTAATTGCGTACAAAAGACATGCATGCGCTAATTGAAATTGGTCAGGTCCATGGGGAGACATGAGAAGAAAGAAGGAAGACCAAAACAAGAGAAAAGAACGAGAGTGCAGAAAAAGATAGATAACCCATCATTAGGGACCCAGTACAGACCCATTGATGCAGCAACCAGAGATGATGCCCTTCTTCTTTTCTTTCAAACATGAGAAATGAAAGGTCCTTTGCATGCCATGAGCATTCAATTGATGCAGCAAATGCGCGACGCGCGAATTGTTTGTTACAACAACAAAAAAAACGGGTTGCCATGCATGAATAAGAAAAAGATATACGCGTGCCTATGAAGACGCCTAGCCCAGTGGCAACGACAACGACAACAAAGCTCAGGTTGTAATGTGTCCAAGGGCTGACAAAAATATACCATGAGTTAAGAGCACAATCCAGGGATAGACACTTTTTTTAGGGCAAGGGCAGGGCAAGGCAACAGGGCAAGGCAACAGGGCTCAAAACACTCCCCCTTCATTGCACCCAGAATGGGGATGCTATAATGCTATCATTATTCTTCTGCCCTTTGCCTATTAGCTCTACGTTGTGTGTTTAGACGCGGGTTCCCAAGCTGCATATGTGTGTGCTTGTCCGATAGATATCCAAAGTAGCCCCCCTCTTTCCTGTCTTTCCCCCATTTCCCTCCTTACTTTTCTCTTCTCTTGATGTCCCTAATTAGACCCCCCTTCCTTCTCTCTCACCCCTTCCTTCTCTCTCACCCCGGACACCCTCTCGTCTCTCTTCTCTTTGATGCATTCAATTCACGCTTACACCCCCTTTCACCCTGCCCTTCCCTCATTCATTCATTAGGCATCTCTTATGTCCTTGTGCGGAGATAATTCGCTCCTTTGTCTCTTTGCCCTAAATGCCAATTGCAACAGCAGCAAGGGAATCGACCCCACCAACCCCTCGCTCTCTTTCTCTCTCTTTCACTCTTTCTCTCTTCCTCTCTTCATCCTTATCCAACTGAGACACCCCCTTCCGCACACCCCGCTTCTTTCTTCTGTGTTTTGTCTGTGTGTCTGTGTCTGTTCTCGTGCTTTTTCCTTCGTTCAATCCTGTTCGTGCCCTGTGTTTCATGAGCATTCCTTTGGGTGATAACCAAACACTTCTTAGCAGTAAGATATAGAGCACTGTTTCTTTTTATCTTTCTATTCCTTTTTGCCCTTTTGTCCTACATCTTCTACCACACCCACACCCACACCCACATACACACACACCCCGGAAAGATATCCTCACTTTCTCAACTCTTCCGTCTTTTCCATTCCTTTTCTTTTGTCCCTTCTTTCATCCATCCACCCATTTCCATTCATTATCCCTACCGATCCTTTGCTTTCTTCACCCTTTCCTCACCCCCAACTCCATCTTCATCTCCACCATCTCCACCTCACCTCATAGTCTTTTCCACCCTCAGCCTCAGTCATTAATCACCATCCATTGGACACCTCTCTCTCTCTTCTCTCTTTCTCCTCTCCCTCTCTCTATAAATCAATCCTCGACTCCACTCGATCCTCCCCTTCCTTCAAAAGCATAGCCCCATCGCGTCGATTATTTTATTTTTGTTTGTTGCCTTTGTTGATTTTGTTTGTTGAGCATTGACCACCATAGGCCCACCAACCAACCAACCATTCAACTCGTAAGCAACCACTCTCTCCATTCACCTTCGTTCTCGCCATTCCGGCTCACTTGTTATCTTCACACACTTGAGCACGTCCATCCTATTCCCCAATGCTCTACCCATAGCTATCTTTTTCTACCTCGCTCAACTCTCCCTGTTTCTCTTCTTCTCCTTTCTCTCCTTCCTTCATTCATTCTTTTCTCTTATACATGACACCATCTCGCACCTCTTTTTTCTACACCACTGTGATGCACCTGGATTGATTTTATCTGTCGTAGTCATCTTCCCATTACTATCCCGCACCCAACGAACACACCGTCGCAACCGCCCTTTCTCACTACAGGAGACGTCTTTTCATCCTTCTTTTTCTCATTTGTACATAAACAGAGTCGCAGCTTGACCTTTTTACGGTGTACACAGACACTAGCGAGCCACACTCCTTACGCTCACAACAACATTACGGCTCCCCTAGAGAACATTCTGGTAAGCCTTGAAGTTGCTGTCATTGAATCACAATGCTCCCTTTGCTGTTTACTCTCGTTACTATCCCTCATCCCTCATCCCTCTCTCCGTTTCGCCCGAAGGTTTTTGTTATTGTAATTTCTCTTTCTCTTTTGCCTTTGCAATTGCTCTGTCTTGTCTCCATCCTCTTCCTCAACCATCTTTTTATTTCCTACACATTGAGGTTTGTTCGCCCCTTCCTTAATTCTTCTTTTTGTGTCGCACAGCTCCACACCTCCATCTTGGTTCCTTAATGACCCGCCTATCAAATATTCAAGCATTCAATGGTTAGGTGGATTGTTTGGTTGTATTCAGCATTATCATTGAGCCCTACGGGCTACACGAATACACCCAATGGTTCCCCTCCTCTCTTTACTCCCATTCTCCTACTCATCTCTTTCTGTGAGTGTATGTGGTGTGTTCCATCTTTATTTCTTTCCCCGTCATCACCAGCCCATATTCACACAAGGGTCGTTTGTTTTCATGGTTTTCAACTGGGTCCAGAGCCGACTGACCACACCCTCCTCTCCGTTTTTTTAAAACGAAAAAGCCGATATCCCTGATTATTATAATTATTGTATACAATCTTGCTTTCTATTGCCGCATATCTTTGGAGCATCTACCAAGAGGTCTAATGGAGAATTGAGCCGTGAGGGTTTGCTTGTTTGTTTGTTTACACACAACACACACCAGTACCCATTTTTTTTACGTGTGTGTTTTTCTTGTTGTGAGCCAGTCCAGATTGCCTGGGATTGGCGATGGCATTGTGCATGTGCAAACAAAATTTTACACATCGTCCTTCCTGCCCCTCTGTCCGTTTCGTTTGCTTATTCGTTCGTTCGTCCTCTATTCACTCCACCCCCCTTCCCTCTTTCTCTTGTTCTCTCCTCCTTTCCTCAATGATTCTACGTTCAAACAGACTGAGTAACTCTTGTAGAAAAGCAAGGAGCTTCAATTGAACAAAACCATGGTGGTACTATACAATTTACAGTAATAATACCTCCTGCCGCATCATCCCATCCCCTTTGTCTTGTCTCTCTTTACCATCCCCTCCTCCTTTCCCCCTCATTCTCTTTTTTTCTGTTTGTTTGTCACATTGACAGCACCACCGCCACTTCCCATAAGGATCCCATCTTTATTTTGGGTATATCATACAGACAAGAAAAACCCGTTTGTATCCCTCAGCTCCTTGGGCACTTAGATGAAAAGGGTGGGACATTTCTCTACTAGTCTCAGTACCTGATCTCTTCGTTTCTTTGTTCAAAGGGGTGAGGGGTTGGCTCCTGGATGCGGTCCTCCTTTTTCTTTACAGTTTCCCAATGTCCCTACTTTGGTGTGTCTGTGTGCGAGTTATGCACCCTCTGAGCCGTGTCGCCAAGAACAACGATCCCGCATGCCCTTTTTTACCCCAGTTGAATTGCACTATGTCTTTGTTGTGCTCTTTTGGACATTCCCTCCTGATCTTTCTCTCATATCCTTGTCGTGTCCCTTGAAGCACGCTGGCGCTCGTATTTTATATTTGAGGGCAACAATGGGAAGTGTAACACAGAGGGATACTCGTTTCAATATTCCTTTAGTGTACAATGCTTCACACACCCACCCCGCCCTTTTTTGTCCTCTTTTTTTGGCAGTCGTTTTCGGTGTTGTACAATGGTCTTTGCATTGCATTGACGCATTGTGTGTGTGAGCAATCCGCGCGTCTATATCAAGGGTCCAAAATGCTGAGTCGTCTCTCTTTTTTCTTTTCCTTTTCCTTTTCCTTACTATTTTCCCGTTCCTTTTCCTCTTCTCTTCTCCTCTCCCTTCCATCCACGCACACATACACACACACCCCTTCTTTCGTTGTTCGCCGTCCATATTCTAGCGTCTAACTACCTTTTCTTTTCCTCACTCTTTCTCTCTCCTTGAACGAATTGTTTTCCTCGCTTAGAAAACCAACCTCCCTTCACGCCGCCTCACACCCCTCCTCTTTTCCCTTCCTCTTCTTGACTCCCTATTCTCTTCCATTCGTACTTCTGCATTTTACCCACTTCCATCCCTTGTCCATACCACATCAAATAATTGAGAGCATTCCCCCCTCACTTCGCCCCCTACCTTCAACAAACATATCCCTTCTTCTCTCAATCCACCCTTTCAGCACCTTCCAGCATCATGTTGTCTGCCCTGTCACAGTCATCCATAGCTAACAGCAACAACAGCAACAGCAGCAGCAACAACAACAACCAACCTCCCCAATCAAGATCCCAGTCCCCGATCAAAAAGAGCTCCTCAGCATTCAAGACCGAACCAGAGCACGATATCCGTCGCATTAACGAGTTGCAAGAGGAGGAGAGGCAAGGTTCATCATATGGCGATGCAGCAGCAGCAGCAGGAGAGGACGAGTCTTCTTCCACATCCAACTACGACAGCAGCAGTAACAACAACCGCATGGATTATGCAAACGACGACTCTGTCCACCCTCTCGCCCCTGCACAACACTCTTTGGAATCCTCTAGCAGGCGGAACTCAGCGCATCCATCGCCGTCAGTTTCGGGTCAGAGCAACTACTATACATCCTCGCCTGCGATCCAACCACAGCAACACCAACAGCTGTTGAAGTTGAAGACTGAGCATGGCCTTTCTACCGCCCCTGTACCTGCGCCTGATAATGCTGGCCTGACCCACAACAGCGAGGACATAGATGAGCGATTGGCTGGTACGAGCCGCCGTGCTTCGTCTTCAGAGGTCAACATGGGGGGACCCAACGAGTCAATGATGGTTAGGGACGACCGGGAAGGCCAAGGGAACGAGGACGAGGACAACGACGATGACAATGGCCTCGACGAGGGGAGCCACCGCCTCGTTGTCGACACCTCGTCTCCTTCAATGCGCCATGATGGCATGAATACTTTGGTAGGGACACCCGAGACTGCATCACTCAACGCTGATACACCGACTACCATGACTGGCACAACTGCGCCTTCTTCCCGACGAGGATCCCTCAGGACCATGACCGCCACTTTACCCCGGTCTGCACTTCAAGAAGAGACCATTGCCCTGTTTAAGCAGTATCGCAACCTCATCCCATGCGCCAAGTGCTTCTGCCGCAACACCATCCAACGCGACGGCATGTCAGGTAAACGACACGTTTTTTCATTGTTGATCTGTGATTGGAAAGATAGTGGGTGAAGTACATTCTAACATGGTTTATGCGTTCATTTTTTCTTTCTTTGCAGATGGAAACCTGAGGTTCAAGTGCCGGCCACCAGTGTCCATGAGTCTGATCTGCAACAAGTCGTACTCGGAATCCAAGATCCGCAACATGATCGCAGGCGTAGTTTATGGCCACTCCCTCCCAGATACAAACGCTTCGGGCGGAGCGACCAGCCCCGGCGAGAATGTCCTTGCCCTGGCACTACCCCCCGTGGCCAAACCCTCCCGTCGAGCCTCGACCAAGAACGATGGTAGCCCACGGCTGGGAGCCGAGATCACATCTGAACGGCTGCAGCGTCTGAAGGAGGATCCTGAGGAGCAGCTGCCTGAGAACCCGCTTTCGATGGAGATTGTCCCTGATGATCGTGGTATGGGTGGTGGTCACCACCAGCATCCCTTGGATGCTCGTAGACCTTCTCAGCCTTACCCACACCAAGGGTCTATCAGTCGTAGGGCTTCTATCCAACAGCTCCGTCGTCCTTCTCTTGTCGATGATGATGGTATGATGATGGATTATGAGGACAATGTTCCTTCGGGTACTCATCCTGCCTACCTTCAAGTCCCTGGTACTCCTCCCATGGACAGTGAAGACTCTCGACACTACCGATCTCGTACTAGTTATAACCAGCCACCTCGCTCAGTCACACCCACCGGGCCCCCTCATCCTTCCTCTGGCGGTGGTCCACCTCCCGCAACCTCTGGTCGCCAAGGTGGACAGAAGCTTCACCATTCGCATTCCCACCCCAACATTGGTCAACAGCGTCACCAACAGTACTTAGAGCAGCAAGAGCGTGAGCACAGAGGTAGTTTCAGCGGACAAGGACATCCTAGCCAATCGTCGTCCTCGTCACAATCTCAGCGTCTCTTGCAGCGTCCTTTGGCCAAGCGAGAGTCGATCCATCAGATGGGCGGTGGTCCTGAGCGCAGGTCGTCTCAGCCCTCGCCTAACCCTGGGTCAAAGTACCTTCCAGGTCCTGGAACAGTGCACGAGGCACATTCGCCCGCTATGATCTCGTCCCCAAGGTCGTCGCCTGGTCGTGAGATGGGTGGTCATCATCATTCCATTGGATCGTCGGGCCACGAACAGTCTGGTACGCCTACCATGCGCTCCATCCCGGGCAGTGCATGGTACGAGGACAACAACCAAGGATACCTCTCTCGCAGGATGAGCCAACCTCATCCAAGCTATGGTTACAGCGGTGGTCACTCTGGTCTCCCACCAGCGATGCCCTCGCCTCTTGCCCACCCTTACGACCGTCGTGCGAGTGAAGTCGAGGACTACCCACCAGTTCATCGCGAGAAGTATGAGAAGCTGAACGCGAGCACCTTGCTGCCTCCTGGTCCTAATGGTTCATCTTCTGGATCCTCGTCATCGTCCTTGTCGAGACATTCTTTCCAAAAGATGAAACCCTTGGCCCACCCCGTCTCGCCCAACAGCACCTTTGAATCGCGGCAGCATCCACTTGACCCCGCTGAGCCTGAACCTATTGAAGAGGGAGGATCCCGACAACCCTTGCCGCTTTACTCGAGATCTGGCGGTCCTGGTAGCAATAGTTCAAACCCTGGATCTTCTTCGCCTTGGTTGGGCAGCGGTAATGGCAATGGAGGAGGTGGAAACGGCAGTGGACCAGCAACGCCTCAGTCTGAGCCCATGCGTTACTCGCACTCGATGGGTAACGGCACCACTACCACCAGCAACAACAGTGGTGGCGGGGTTTATCCTAGTGGACCTCGTCCTTCGTTGAGACATCAGTCTTCGCTGTCCAACATTTACAACCAGACACCACAACAAGATGATAGAGATCGATTTGAGGGTGAGAACGAGATGGATATGTCACCCGACTACCATGATGTCGATGCCGATGGTCGTAAGTTTACTATATATTTTTTGTCTCTCCCTTGCATTCCTTCGTGTTTCGGATTGTTGTATGAGGGCTTTATAGTTTTTATTTTTTCAGGACCATGCACCTCCTGCATTGGTTGCGCACTTTGTAAGGAACGCATTGAATTAATTCGCCCAATGATTTTCTTTGTAGGTCCGATTGCGAGGATGCGCCACCAAAGTCTGAAGCGCAAGAGTTTGGGTCAGCCCCTTGGACGGTCCAACTCCCATCAAAACCTCTACTCTGCCAGCATGCAGCAGCAGCAGCAACAACATAGTCATTCCCACCACTCCTCGCATCATTCTCACCACCATCCTCAACAGCAGCAATCTCAGCAGCGGGACCATCATGGTCAACACCACCACTCTTCTCACTACCAACATCAAGGCCAGTACCGTGAGCAGCAGCAGCAGCATCCCATGTCGACAGCTCCCCGTGACCACCACCACCATAGCCATCATCATAACCAGCATCAACAGCATCAAGACTTGAATGCGGCGTTGCCTCCGCCACCCAATAACATGGGTATCAAGATGACCTGCTTCCCCAACGCACTCTCCAAGACCTCGACCCATCCCTCTCCAACCACCAAGACCATGGATTCCAATGAACATATGGCCCTCCCACTCTCGCAATGCTCCAAGATTGTGATTGAGATCCATCAGCCCCGTAACGCTCAAGCTTATACCTCGGCTGTCTCTCTTGCACCCACTAGTGCTAGTGCTACTCAGCAGCAGCAAGAGCAAGTGAATGGCAAGAAGGAGTCGGGACTCCCAATTGAGTTGCGAAAGACGAGCGCGGCGGCTGCACTTTTGGCTCGTTCGTCGTCGTCGATTATTGGACACCGTCGGTCGGCGTCGAGGGATCTTGTTAGTTATGGAGCCTGTAAGAAGCGACGGGCGGATTCGGTTGATGATGCCAACGGTCTTCGGTCTGAGAGGGATTCCCTGGAGGAAGAGGACGAGGAGGAAGAGGAGGATGTTAACGGAGATGAGGACGAGAAGTCGACGGATTCTGTCGCAGAGGCTGCGGCTGCTGCTGTGGTCGCTGCCGCTACCGCCCAGGCCAACGCCAAACAGTCTGATGTCGATGTTGACGAGGAGAGGAGCAAACATGAGATTTCCAACGGTGCTGGTCAAGATGCAATCCAAGTCTTTGGAATCGACTACCTTGCCCAACACCAACAGCAGCCCGATAAGAAGTCCACCGGTCTCTTCGGTCTCGGACTCGGTCTTCCCTCATCGTCATCTTCATCCTTCGACAAGACAGTGGATGCGTTGCAGGTCGCAAGGGCGTCCTCGTACGTCGTCCTCGAGGATCAAAAGGAGATGGGCATCGACTACTCGCTGTTCACAAGAGTTGAGACGGCTGGTTGGAGGATCTTGATCCCTCCAAATGTGGTCGCCTCGTTCCGGTCTGAGGATTTTGGACTGATGTTGAAGCCCAAGGGGTTGGCGGATGCCGATGTGCAAGACCAGCATGATGCCGCTCCTACTCGGGAGCAGGAGCACCAGCATATGCAGAAGGAGGTGCTTGGAGAGAGGGTGTTAAGGAGAGAAGATGAGGAAGAGCAGGAAGAGGAGGAAGTGTTGGCGTTTGAAAATAACGAAGAGGACGATGTGGGAACTGAAGGTGTGCGCAGGATCGCATTAAGGGATGATGATTCCCAGGCAGAGGAGAGCGTTGCTGCTGTCAAGTCTGTCAGCTACTACCATCGCCACACTCTTCATCAACAACAGCACCACGTTGCGCAGGATTTGGAGATGCAGGACGATGAGACGACGGCGGCGGTCGAGACCATACAAGCGACAACCTCTGCCCAACACCAATCACCACTGCCATCGCATGAAGGAGAGCAGGGTCAGGAAGAAGGACAGGGGGTTGTGAAGGAGACTGAGCAAGAAAGGGACATTGAGATGGATAGGGAGTGAAGGAGGGGATTGAAGAAAGGGATACTATCGTCCGAACAAGGGACAGTTCGCAATAACCCAGGTCTTACATACCCCCCAATGCCCTGGACCCTTGACGAACACGAAAGTAAAGAAGTAATAGTCATATCAACATAATTAAATGGTTTTAGGCTTTTAGCGACCAAGTTTTGGTTAGGCAGTGATATCTCTAAACAGGCATAGAGACTCCCTTCGCTGACGCAAAAAATGGATTCCACAACGCCACTGCACTGGAGGACGAGAACTACGATGCCAAGGCCACAACAACAAAAAAAAAAAAAAAAAAAAAAAAAAAAAAAAAAAAAAAGGTGCAAGCCTGGTGCCTGGGACCCAAGACCCTCCAAAGACTGTCCTCTTTTTTTTTTGCGTAGTCAAAGGCAGACACGCCCCTTCCTACCTCGAAGTCGGGCTCTTTATGGTATCTGACAGTAAACAATGGGTACAAAAAAATAAAGAAGTGTGGGTCGCGTTTGTTGTCGAGTTCTGTGTTTCCACCCCTCTCTTCTCCTGCACCATCCAGCTCTGTTTTTGCTTCATATACTCTTCCCCCACACCCCACACCCCACCCCTTTCCTCTCTTTTCACTCCTTTCGCTCTTTGGTGCGCAAGTATTGGGTTTACGTCTATTTATGTTCCATCGCCCAGCGGTCGGTAAGGGGTTGGTTGATAGAAAAACTCTTGGCACAATGGCCATGGCAACAAGAAAATTAGAGCATCCGAAAAATGCAAAGCATGCGTCCTTACATTCTCATGCGCTGTTTTGCAAAGAGTCTCGGTCTTGGGAAGCATGGATGGAGAGAAGGAAGGAAGATAGGGAGGGGAGAGGCGTTGAAGGTCTCTTCTTTTTCGCGTTTCATGAACAGGGGTTACATACTTATTTTTTATTTCCTGTTCATGCATGCATTTTTTTGGAACCTGGACATAGCCGCAAAAAAACCCCCCTTTTGAGCATCGCCCTCACATCCCTACTCATTCAACATTTTTCATGCTCGTCAAGTAACTAACCTCTTTGTGTTTTTTGGTTTGTTTTGTTTAAAGGCGTTGAGTGGCCAACCTCAACTCTTCCTCTTCCTTCGACCCCTTCAGCGAATTCCTTTTTTCATTTTTGTGGCTACCTCTGTCTCCGTTTTCCTTTTGCTCTGAAGGCAAATGAAAAGAATTGGCCAAAGGTTTTTAGAGGAGTGTTGTGTTGGCGTCGAGTAGAAGGATGAATTCAATAAATAGAAAAAGTGAAAGTCGAAAGGGAGGATGCGCATGCTAGGGAACAGCCATGCATAATGGTTCTGGAAATACGCGTTTGGGGGAGGTTAAAAAAAATGGACTACAAGAGCTGCGCGTTCATGCACCTTCCTTCCTTTGGCCCCCCGTAACATCTCATTTGAAAGTCAGAGCATTGGACAACTCTCGCTTTTATTTCATGGCACTTTTTTCATTCGTTCTCCAACCCCACAACCCCCCAACCCCCCTTCAGACGAGCGAGGAGAAAATTATAGGCAATAAGAAATAAGCAAGAGAGGAGCACTATGCGAGGAACTTTGCTTAGAAGTGCGCTCGAGCGAGCGAACAAATGGAAGGAACACCACCTCAGCATGAACGAATGGACCCTTTTGTTTTTTTTTATGATTTTTTTTTTCAGAACCATGCACAATGCACTTTTCGTTTTTCATTGATGTCACCAATCATCAACAATGGAGGAGGCAAAACAGATCGGTTTCTCCCCCTTCCCTCCTTCTCCCCTCCTTCCGAAATTAGGGGGCATGATCAATTTGGCACGTTTTCAGGGGAAAGGGGGAAGGATGGCTGGTGAGCTGAGTCGGTGGATCGGGTGTATTGTTTTCCTTCTAGACCATTTGTCGTTGGTTCGTGGTTGGTCCAAGTGTTCCTGCAGAATAAAAAAATAATAAAAAGCGATCAAGGGGTGAAGAAGAAGGGAGGAAATGGTGGGGGGGAGGGCGAAGGATGGTAATAAAGCGAAAAATGAGAATGAGGACAATACATGAGCACAATGCTGATTTGCTTGACAACTACCCTCGCATCTGTTTACGCCCATTAAAGAAAAGAAGAAAATTCAACTCGAGGACGCTTCAACCAAAGCTTCCCTAGGAAACAAAGGAAGCGAAGGAAGCGAAGGAAGCGAAGGAAGGGAAATTGGGATGAGCAATTGACAAATATGTTTTATCTTTGCACTCTATTAGGGGGGTGGAGGAGAAGGGGCATTGGCCATGAATCGAGGATTGAGTAGGGTGGAGCTGGGCAATAACACTCGCCTAAACAAGAACAACCACAACGAAGAGCAACATGGCGGTCTGGATCTAAACTTTTGTTCTTTGATTTGAACAATGCAACTTGTCCGTTGAAGCATACTTTTTACTGATAGGGGCTTGATCCAGGTGCATTTGTCCATGTCTGCGTGCTTCTGTTGCTCAAGCTGGTCTTGCTTGCTGCAATGAAATGACACTGCAGTTATTCAGCTGCTATGCGCATAGCATTTCACATAAATACAGACACCATCGGCACCACGACCTCCGAAAAGAAGAAGAAGGAAGCGAACGATCGCGATATCTTTCCTCTCTCCTGTCTGCCCATCTTGCAACAACTGCCTTATACCTGTCTTCACGCACACCCCTCACTTCACTCTTCCCTTTTGTTCACACTTACATCTTACTAATTCTTGTCACTTTTTGACTCCACATCCTTACTTGCCCGCTGTCCTTGTCCTCATTTCCCAAACACACACAACCAACAAAGGCCTTTCCTTCAATCTCTCCTTCAACTCCTATCCTCAACACACCACGTCTTCGCCTTCCACTTCACCAATACACAAGCAAACGTCCAGCTATCCACTCCGTTTCCTTACCCTCTTCCTCCAACACACCCCAACATGTCAACGACCCTTCCGAACGAAGGTATCGTGGTCCCTGCACATTCACGGATGGTGCCCGATGTCGATGGTAAGTCTCCCCTCTTTCCCCCTTTTCATTTCTACCTTTGACTCTTTTATTTCCCTTTCCCTGCCTAACTGTCTATCAATTCAATAATATCACCCACTCCAACTCCTCCCTCCTTGAATTCATCACGCCTCCAGAAACGATCTCACTGCTGGTCTCTCTGGGGTGCATCACCGTCATGTCAACCTTATTCGGCCGCAAGACAGCAGGCACAAAGATGACCAACATCAACTATGCCCGTGGTCTAGTCATCGCGCTGTACCTGATCTCGTGGATGTTCTCCCTCATGGCCACCCAACTCGTTCAGACCAACGACTACAACATGGTCTCGTGTATGATCTCCATCTACACCTGCATTGCGCTCTATGCAGGGTCAAAGATCATCATCTATCTTTTTCTTATGGAGAAGGTTTATGTTGTCACCGCCGTCGGACTCACACGATCCAACTTCTGGGTAAGTTGAGTTTTGCTTTGTGTCTCTTTAATCGATCTTGATTGCATTCTGTTACTCTGTGAAAGATTCATAACCTAATTTCGATCCACATTGCTTCCGTACCTTCCTACAGTTGTACAAGGTTAACCTGATGCTATTGAGCCCGTACCTTGTAATCGTCGCCCTGATGATCATCTTCCGAGTTCACAACATCAACGCGGAGGGCCAATGCCACATCGGTCTCCTCCGCCCAGCCGCCCTCCCCCTCATCCTCTACGACGTGTTCCTCTCCGTCTGGCTGACCGGCCTCTTCATCCAACCCCTCATCAGCTCCAAATCCATGCTCCAGGGTCCCTCCAAAGGTCGTCTCCGTGAAGTCGCCCGGAGAACTCTGATCGGCGCCCTGATGGCGCTGGTTCTCAGTTCTGCCAACATTTTTACGTTGGTATACTTTGAGGGTAACGAGCGTGGGCTCGTGTGTCTGTCCTGCTGCACCGCCGATGTGACGCTGAATGCGATTACTATCCACTGGGTCACATCCCGTGGAGCCTTGCAGATGGACGAGACTGGACATGGGAAACGAGGTGGCGGTGGTTATGTCCATCGCGGCGGTCATGGTGGTGGTGGCGGAGGATATGTCTCGCAACATTTGATGTCCTTCTCTGAGAAGCAGGTTGGACCTGTGGAATCCCATATCACTGTCGAAGCCTATGTGGATGAATTCCATTCAAGTTCCTTCTACAATAACAATAAGACCAGTGGTGGAAGTAATGGTCTCCCAAGTCGTGTCGTCATTTGAATTTCGCCCTTTTGTTCGATCGATGGGTATCCCCATCCATCCTTCTCTCTCCACGTTGCCCTTCTCCAATTCATCTTGCATCATTTATTTTGTGTGCGCATGCACCTTTTTTCTCTTTTTTTTTTTCCAGACCTGTCAGACCAGCCTAATAATACCTGTTTCTATCCTATCGAACTCACACACACACACCCCCATGAGATACCAGTTTGATAAGCAAAAAAAAGAGTCGTTTCTATATCTGCGATGGTTTGCCAAGCAAAGCGAACAAAGGAAAAGGAAAGAAAACAGGAAAAAGAGGAGATAAAACGTGGAAGGGAATTGAAGGATGCGGCTGTCGGAGAATGAGGAGTTAGATAAGGCAAATGGAACTGATCGAGAGGAAGCCGACAATGCAAAAGCGTGAGAGAAGGAAGAGAAAAATAAGCATGGAAAGCCAAGGAAAGCCAAGCGTAGGCCC
The DNA here is from genome assembly GCA_019671135.1 of Linnemannia hyalina. Taxonomy (NCBI): domain Eukaryota; kingdom Fungi; phylum Mortierellomycota; class Mortierellomycetes; order Mortierellales; family Mortierellaceae; genus Linnemannia; species Linnemannia hyalina. Next base: position 1,669,652 of record JAHRHY010000009.1, on the reverse strand, counting down.
ATTTGCCTTTGCGTGAGGGAAGAGGAGGGTTTACCCTTCTTTTGCATAGGAATTGCCCACGAGTCGGCTGTTGAGTTCTCTTGGTAACAAGCAAGATCTGGGGTGCTTTTTTGCATCATGTGCAGAGAATCGGCCAGGATCTGGTCACGTTGTTCTTTTTTTCTCTTCTCTTTCAGCGCAGAAAAGAAGGGGCGACCCGAGCAGGCAGGGGATCGAAGAAAAGAAAAAAGAAAAAAAGAAAAAAGAAAAAGAAAAAAGAAGCTGTCTATGAATAGGGCTTGTGAGCTTGTTTTGTGTTGTCCGAACAAGAGAATTCATTATTATCCTACTTCTCCCTATTTCTTGGCTGCGTGGCTTTTGCTTGGCATGCCAAGAGAACCATCAATGAAAAAATTATTCATGTCTCTCATCCGAGTGGCTGGTCACTCATCCATCCCTATTTCCCTTCCACGCAATCCGGCCGGCCGTGTTGCACAGAAGGAAGGCTCAAAAGAAAAAATGTGACAGAAGAGTCGGAGGGACAATTTGACTCCCCGTTCTTGGCAAGCCAAGAAAAAACAAGTTTGATTTGTTTGTTGTGTGCTCTTTGTTGTGCCGACAATGACGGTGGTGGACACCCATACATATGAAAAGCGAAACAACAGTGGTTTGTGCGTTTCTTACCCCATTGACGTTTCTATCTTTTTTTATATATAAAGACAAGGGTGCCCCTCATTCTGAAGATCATTATCCAGATACACATCTACTCAAAGCAACTCAAAGCAGCAGCTACAGCTACAACAACTACATCTCACCAACAACTCAATTGATCATCATCAACATCAGCAACAACAGCCACAACAAAATGACCCTTACTGCCAACTACTCCAGCTCAATTGCTCGCAGCACCATATCTTCTTCCACCTCTTCAACAAAGAAAATGTCCGTCAAACCCTGTGTCGCCAAGGGCCACCGCGAGTGTGTCCAGGGGTTCCTTCGTGACCGCTGCTGCAAATGCACCAAGGGCTCCATCCCCTGCGGCATGTGCCCCACCGACCCTTCCTCCTCCAACTCTTGTATCTTCTGCGTCGATGGTCGCAAGGAGTGCGATGACTGCTACGGTGCCGGATTCGTCCAGCGCATCTGCCGCGACTGCATCAAGCAACACTACCGCCAGCAGCAGCTCGAGTCCAACACAAACTCGCTCCTCAAGGTGACCGAGCAGTCCAAGACCGTGGTCTCAAACTTGTCCGAGTCCTTTCTCCAGGCGACCGTGGGTTTCGTCAAAGGTGTCCATTCTCAGGCTGTTTACAGAACTCTTTCTCATGATCAGAAGCACCGATCGGGCAGTTCCGTTTCTCTTCCCGAGTCCATTGCTTCTTCTGAACACTCGACCGCATCCGCTCCTTCGCCATCTTCATCCAAGGGCGGATTCTTCATGAAGCGATTGAGCCTTGATCACGAGCGCTCCGCAGCTTCTCCTGCTACAGCCTCCTCTTCTAGCAAGAAGTCTCATCGCCGCAAGTGGTCCTGGTCTTCCATCTTGACCGCCGCCTAAACAGCATATCAGACCCTCCTTTCCCTTTTTTCTACGCCTGTACTATAGTCTTAGCATACCCATGACGCACACCTGTATTTTTAGTTTATGACTCCTCTTTCTCATGTCCTCTCTCACATTTTATGACCTACCGATCTCCACCATTTGTAATCTAGCCGACCCTTTTTTCTATAAACAATCATCAAAAAACAAAATTCAAACGTTTTTCGCAACATGGCAAACGCATACCCTCTGCTCTTCCACCTACTGCATGTCGATCAGGGTGAAAAATGCTGATCAGGACGTGACACTTGATGAAGGGAAACAGGTATTCTAGGAAAGTGAGTGAGTGAGTGAGAGAGAGGATGGATCCGTTACATCTCGAGGCCGAGGATGAGATTTGTATTTTTTGTTTGCTTTGTTTGCGAGTGGTGATTTTTGTGCTTTCTTGTCCAAACATGAACATTGGCAAAGCAAGAACAAAATCTTGTTTTTTATGTTCGCTCTCTTGATGTGGAATCAGGGACAAGAATAAGATACGAGATATTTTTTTCGCGCACAATTTTATTTCTCTGACAAACAGCACATAAAAGTCATTTGGAGGTAAAAGGGGACCACAGACCAAAACTCTACAGTACACCATCCACCAGTTGCAGTCCGGTCCAGAATCTGGTTTTGCACAACAATTGTCGCTGCTCTTCACAGCTTAAACGGAGGGAAACAAAACTAGATACGAATAAAGAGGATTCTTCCCATTCTCTCCATCATGGACAACCTCCTCCTTCCTAACAAACTCTCCAGCAACCGCTCTTCGGCAGCGCGTGGGTCCCTGGTCGCTCCAGGGCACGCTCCACCCTCATGTGTGGCTAGCAAAGCTCCACGCGGGCAGAAACCATCACGGGTGATGTGACCGTATCCTTGACTCCAGTCACCTCGGGGGCTTGTGTACTTGGATGTCCTTGGCAGAGATGCCTCGGGTCTATTCCGACGCGATCGTCTCGGAGCACCGAGGTTTCCAAATTAGCACCGAGGCCTGCGTCTCCAAGTACCCAAAAACTTGTGCAGGACCAACTTAGCGATGGACATTTGGGTCTAGAAGACCGCGGACCATTCCATCAACATGCTCGCGGGAGTGATGCCGCTGAGGAGATCCTACGCGCTCCTCGTTGGGGTTTCGTCGCGATTAGGAGGAGGACTACCGCTGTGCACGGCTCGAACTCCACCGACGGAGGAGAGTCCTCGTACATGATCCGCATCCGAAGGGGGTCGCCAGTGCATGGGTACTGGCCTCGGTACTTGACGACCTTTGTCCACCGCGCGTTTGTATTCCCGTTTCCTGGCTGAGTTGTAGCTGTTTGTCGCCTGCACACACTCGTCAATCTTGCCCATTGCCTCATTCCAGATTTCAGTGGTGGTCTCAGCTGCCAAGGAACATTTCCAGATATGTTCGTTATCCTCTTTCTCGAGCTCGCATCGTCGGCACACGCATGTTGGGTAAAGGTTGGGCTTGCGAGCCTCCATGGAGTTCAGAGTGGGCAGCATTTCATGCAGCTTTTCGATGTGATGTGTGCGTTGAAGGGAGTCTTTGCTGTTGCTGTAAAAGGTGAAGACTGCGTGCCTGTTGTGGAAATAAGCCAAGGTCGAGGTCCATTCTATGTCAGGGATCGTACTCTTGACTCGTCTCTGTGACGTTGGTGACGGATTGTCGTTTGTTGTTTGAGGAGCTGACGTAGGTCGATTTCAACAAGCCCGCCGTAACGATGTGCAAAGGTCATGATATTCGTCTGTTGAGTGAGATCCACCATCAAGTGCACCGAACCACAGGATTTAATTCCTGATTTTTGTCAGAGTGATCAGCGGTCAGTGATCCATGATGCCATCAAAAGGAAAATTCTGACCTAGCAAAAGGAAATAAAGAAGGTTGATGGTAGACGAAATGTAACAAGGTTCAGTCAACATCAACGCCACAAAACAAAACATCAATTGATCGAGGGTATGAACAAAGAAAAACGATAACCTTGAATCAAGGGATATAACCATTCATCCATACAGAAACTTTATTTATCGTTTTTCTAATCCCGGTCCAGCTCATCCCTCTTTCACCCCCCTGTTTTCCTTAACACATGCGTGCTCTGTGTTTTTGTTTTGTCAGCCAGGCTGGAGTCTGGCCTGCCTATATAGTGTAGCCCCACTTTCTACTTGTTCTCCGGCGGCGTCCGCTCCTCTCCACTCGACTGGACTCTTTTATTGGTAACCCAGCTCCTGCTTGCTCAGCTCAGCCATTTTGGATATTTTTTTTTGCTTGTAATAATTTAAGCAGCTGGTAATTGGATGAGATCCGCATAGCTGGACATATTCAAGGTCACTGACGAAATGCAGAGGAGCGGTTATCCCTGTCAAGTTTTGTCAACACAGCAAGATACTCACGCGCAGATACATATCAAAATGAAAAAGGAACCCCTACTGGTTTACTGACACCGGCTGGCGAACCGACCCGAATCATCGTTTGCCATGAGGGAGCCAAGACTCTCAAAAAACCAAGAAATGAGAGTGATCGCCCTTGCTCTCTTCATTCGTGGTAGATATCTCCTTGGCCATACAACTGAAAATAAGAGGGAGGGAATGACAGTCAAAAATCAAAATAAACAAAGAGCGAGGGAGTAGACAAAAAAGCGGTGTCGAGAACTGGGAACTGGAGGAAAGAGGGGACTATGCAGGTCAGGGGTCTGTCCGGGAAACGTAGTTTAAAAAAAAAAAAAAAAAAAAAACAAGATCAAAAGAGATGATGCATGCCTGCATGTTGGCCTCCCTCCGAGGAAGAGCACCAAACCAACAGACCATCAACGACACCAGTAAAAGAAGCTGCAGCAACGTCCAAAGGCGGGAAATTGGGTAGATATGCATGACTGAGTACAGTACTGGTATGTGGATACTACACGCCGCTCGCTTACTCACACACACACCCAACTCCCAACGCCTCATTCACCCCAGAAATATGTGTTTTTGTCCCTCTCGGTGAATTATTATCCAAGTATGGGTATGAAAGTGACGATGGATGGGGATCAAGAGGTTGAAATATATGGAGCTGAGAAGTAGAAATAGATCGAGAGAAGGAGAGTCGAGAATGCGAGAGTGCGATGACCGTATGAAGGAGATGAGAGCCGGTTTGGCTTCTCAATAGTCCATTTGCAAAGCCTTTATATACTGTATAAGGAAGTTTTGGAGTGAAGAGTAAAGAGTAAAGAGTAATGAAAGCCTGAGTTTTTGTACAGCTCGATCGCTGTTATTTTAGGCGGATCCTTCAGGCACGAATTGATTAAGAGAGAGAGGAAGGAGACTCTCCCTCCTCGGGCAGACACACAGGCGCTAGAAGTTGGTTCTTTACCATGTGGTGGAGACGGGGTTTAGATTACTCGTCAATGGTTTTTTTCTATTTCTCTCTTTCTCGGTCCGATTGATTGATTGAATGAATGGAGAATGGTGTTCTATTGAATACTGGATGGTTAGCAAAGGGTTGTTCTTTACTGTTGATTGGGCACTCGAGAAGTCAAACTTCGCTCTCAAGAAAAGATAGAAACGATGACCCACTCCTGTGGAAAAATTGTTGGTACGGGTTTGAATGGATCCATGAACACGTTGGGTGTTGTTTATCTGTTTACTTGCACCTGACTTTTTGTATGGTTGACATTCATATCTCCAGTACCGGACAGTCGAGTTGTCTTCGCGCTCTCGAGCAAGAGTAAACAACCAAACCACAACTCGTTCGTGTTACTACTACAGGACATGGTTCAGGGTACAGTAGGAAAGTGGGCCAATGCAAAATTCTTATTCTTATGTGCTGAACCTATCCTTTCAGCAGCAGCAACAACAGCAACGACAGCGTCAAATATGGAGAAGGAATGGCAAAGGAGGAGCGATGGCGAGCACAAGAAAAAATTGAGTGGGAAAATAATGATGAAAAGCAAACCCAGCCAGGAAAAGAGCCAGGAAGACAGCCATCCAGCCAGTTAGCTTCAACTCCTTGCGTGAGGAAGTGTTCCTTTGCTGCTCTTCATAATCATCATCTTCATCAAGGTTCGTCCCTGTTGGTTCTTTGGCGCGAAAGCAAAAAATGCAAAGAAAACATAACAACGAGTTAACCCTACTGAGGGCCAATTGCATTGCGTGCTTCGCTTTGCTTTTTTTTGCTTCGCTTTTTTTCCTTTCTCTGCCATCAGCATCAGCATTTCTTTCTCCTCTCTTCATATCTCTCTCTCTCTCCCTTCCTCTCCTATTCTCCTCTTTTCTTCTCTTTCCTTTTGTTCCTTGGTCAACCCTCTCACTGCCACCCTTCTTTTTGCACCCACTCATCCATACCCACTCACGATTCTCACGCACTCTTGTCCCTCTCACTTTTCATCCTTCCCTATCGCGCCGATCGATCACCCACTCCTCTCCTCTCCCTCACTCGGGCCGGAACTGCTCCTCTTTTCCCTGTCCCTCTCTCTCAACTCTCAACACTCTCGTCGATCCCTAAAACGACAACTTCCCTCCCTTTCTTCCCTCTCAGAAAAATAACGATAATTCACCATGGCAGAACCGCTCTATAAACCTGACTGGGAAGGTATGTCCTTCTACCTCTCCGACCATTCAATCCCACCCTTCCGTCCTCCCCACTTTCACACTACCGCCTCCTTCTTCCGTCTCTTGCTCTTTTTTCTTCCCCAGCATTGCGGATCAACAATCGACGCCAAATGAGAGAAAAGTGAATGGCGTTTTGTCGTTGTTTGACAATGAGACCTGACCTCTCTCAGCAATGCAAACACACGACTCTTGTGAACAGACAAACAAGAGGACAGTGCTAAGAACATATCCCTGCGAATAGCATCCTTGTTCGATGCCCCTTTTTTATGCAATGCATTCGACTGTCTGGATGACGCTTGGACGTAGACTGCCCTTCCTCTTCTCTCCTCGAATGCCCCAGTTGCTTAGGGTCATATATACTTCCTCTTCCTCTCAACGCTAGTTCAGAAAAGCTAACTTTCTTCGTATCCTTCCCTTACCCTGCCATGTCATCTAGAATCTGTGTCCTTGTTCATCTCATTGACATGTATCTCCGTCATGGCTTTGCTGTTCGGTCGCAAGACTGCAGGAACCAAGTGGAACACGATCAACTACGCCCGTGGTCTCGTTATCACTCTCTACATGGTATCTTGGGGCTTCTCCTTCATGGCCACCATCCTGGTCCAGACCAACAATAACAACATTGTCTCTTGTGTCATGTCCATCTACGCCTGTGTTGCTCTCTATGCCGGATCCAAGGTGGTTATCTATCTCTTCCTGATGGAGAAGGTCTATGTCGTCACTGCTGTTGGTTCAACCCGTCGAGACTTTTTCGTAAGTACTGTTGCTGGACTACTCTCACCTGAATGTAATGTAGTGCCACTTTAACACAATGTTTTTTCTGTTGAACGGTCTGCTCCAATCTTTGATTATGGCAGCAGCGCCTACAGACCTGGCTTTAATTATTGTTTGCGAACCCTCGTTTTGCTGACCACCAAAATACTATTCTCCTCTCTGCCTTTGTACAAAATACATACATAGTTGTACAAGGTCAACTTGATTCTATTGCTGCCTTACACTGTCGTCATATCCCTTATGATTGCCTACCAGAACTCTGAGCTTCGTGCGGAGGAAGGCGGAAAGTGCTACATCGGCCTGGGACCCCAAGCAGTCTATCCCTTGATCCTTTACGATATCTTTATGTCGTGCTGGTTGACCTTCTTGTTCATCCGCCCCCTCATGAGCTCCACCTCGTTGCTCCAAGGCCCCTCCAAGGGCAAGCTGCGTGATGTTGCCCGCAGAACCTTGATGGGATGTGTCATCTCCTTGATCCTCAGTACGGGCAACATCTCGTCCTTGGTCATCTTCAAGGGTTACGAGCGTGGCTTAATCTGTTTGTCGTCCTGTACTGCCGATGTGACTCTGAACGCCATCACCATCCATTGGGTTACCTCCCGTGGTGGTGGACGTGTTGTGGGCACCGCCAGGTCGACGAGGGAGAGACCCGGTACCGCTTACAACGCCGGCAACAACGGCGTCCATAGCGGATACCACCTTACGGCCGCCGATAAGCAGGTTGCTCCTTTGGAGTCGCACATGTCGGTCACGGTCGAGTCCTATGTGGAAGAGTACCATCAGATGCACTATGGCGGCGGTTCAAGCAGTTCGACTGTCACCTCGCCACGGTACGGAAACACTGGCAGGGACCGGTATGGTGATGATATCCTACCGGCCACGACGCGGTATGGTGAGACCAATACTTCGCGGTATGGGGAGCCTAGCTCATCTCGCTATGGCGAGTCAAGTTCTCCTCTTTAAAGAAAGTTGCTAGATTATTATTATTCCCCCCTCTCTTCCCTTACTGTTCTTCATACTTCCTTCCGCCCTGTAGTCTCTCTCTCTCACAGCCTTCACGCTCCCTTCCTTGCATATACACATCTTTCTTTTCTTTTCTTTGCATTTACTTCTAAAATTAATACACAATACACATCCAAAAAAAAAAAAAAAAAACCACCACGCTCACAGGCTTTTTCTGTTCGCGCACGTTTCGTTTCCACTCATTTTGACTCTCTCTCCCTCTCTCTCTTTTTCTCTCTTTTTCGCTGCATGCATGCGTCCAAAGAGCGATGAACACGCCTCTGGTTGATTTTGTTTCCTATTGTACATGCATGTTTTAATTGTGTGGCAGACAAAAAGAGATGGAACCCGAGAGGACGGGCGAAACAGCCCTTTCTTAATTTTCACTCCTGTCTGTCCATCTATTTTTTTTTTTTGGTTCTTTTTGTTTGAGATTGTGGTTGTGCTAATTGCCGCTGCTGCTCTTGGCTTTGTTGTTTTGGGTTGATGTTAAGGGATGATGATTGTTGGTTGGCACTAGAAGAATCATAGAGGTCGCGCCAGTAAGTCTTGAACTTATATATTTCGGGTTATAGAATACAAATGAATTGAACCCTTTTGGGAATAGGGCATGTTTTTATTTTGCACTTGGGTTGAGAAGAAGGCGAGAGACAAATGATGGCTGTGTTGAACATTTCAAAGGGTCGCTCTTCGGGCTCTCCAGTGAGAAGGTCGTTCTAGGGTAGTCGGGTTGGGATCGATTATGGTGCTGCTGAACATAGTGAGGCTGATGGAGCGATGAGGGGTCGAATGTCATCCTTCAAATGAGGGAACTATATCCACCATCAATTCAAATTTGCTATTTTAAAAATATGTAAGTTCATGACTTATTGGCGCGGCCTCTAACCGGTTTATTTTGTTGTTAACCTGAAGTAGGAAACTCTTCATAAGTACCACGCTAACATACCACATTAGCAAAATCAAAAAGATGAACCACTGGCAGATCAAAAAAAACAACAAAAGAACATCAGTATCAAGGGTAACGTGAGAGAATAGGGTCTGCTTGTAAGCTTTTTCCTCGTAAAAGCTCGATATACATTTTTTTATATGTTTCCGTTACATCCGAACGTTGGAGAGGAATGGGCCGGGGCTAGCTTGGAACTGTAATTCTTGTGCTCGCATTTCTTCCTCGTTTTATTGTGGGGAGACCAAAGGTAGGCAGCGGAGATAAGTGAGTAGAATTGCAAAGCAAATGGTCAAAATCAACTTTGGAGAGGAGAAGAGAAGGAAGAACTCGTTCCTTTCTAGTGCCGTTTTACGGATAATCTATGGTTTCCTGTACCGCGAAGAAAAATACGATGTTTATACTTAAGGAGGAGGACGCAAGGACGATCAGGGACTGTAGAAGGGTATATCATCCATCCACATTCCTGTCGACCCCACAAATGGACGATGAAAGGGTTTAGAAAAGCTAGTGTTATTTTTAACAATGCTGGAATTGTACTTTCTGTACATGTACGTTATGGAGGTAGGCGGGGTTACCGTGTGGGTACGGATCGTTTTGGAGGGAAAGTAAAGGGACCAGGCCCTCCTTCTACATGTCTTTCTGCTCCTTCGGCGACCCTTTGGATTGGGAGATGATCGTCATAAAATAGGGTAATGAAGCTATGAAAAACTGGGTTTGATAATACATGACGCAAAAAATGGGGTCTGTAACAAAGGTATTGGTCCCATGTGTTCGAACGTCCTTATCAAATGTACAAAGACCGAAGTACATTTTGTGTTTTCGCATGATTTTTATTAGCTTTTGAGTTGAGCAAAGGAAGGAAGTAAACAGGTTTTTGGTTCTTGAGAGAAGGGGCTTCATTACCGATACTTTGGTCCTCATGAAGAAGAACAGGTGTAAACGTAGGTAGCCGAGCAAGAAACATCAGTAACAACAACAACTAGAAGGCTGCGACTTCGAAGGCGCAGACATAAAAAAGTGCGATTAATGAGTGGTTCCTAAAAATAACTGATGGGATCAATCAGGGTTTGGATGCATTAAGAGTTGTAGCGTTGAGTGATCAATACTGCAGAAGGGGCAGAGTGTTCGCTGATCGAATCTCGATACGTTTTCCTCCTATTCCTACTTTGCCATTTAAATGGCTACCCGCCCACCTTGGATTTTTGAACCAACTAGGACAAAGACGAAGTTGGCACGAGGTAGCTCCCTTACACTGACTTGGTGTCCACCTATCGACCCTTCGTAGCATACACTTGGGTGCCGTTCCGCCTCTCATTGTACGTGTTAGTGATGAATGGTCACGCAAAATAGGAAACGGGAATTCGGATTTTCGTTGTTAAAGTAACCATGATCATGAGGCTGGAAGTTCGAGTCGTAGAATATCGTTGCCTTGAAACAAACGCCAATGGTGCTTGCTCCCCGGACTACAATAACGAGTCGATTATCCATTGTCGTTGTAGATACTCGGGGTTTTGACATTTACCATTGGTCAACCACCCAAGCGTTTTATTGTGTTGTATTGTGTTGTGATATCTTTTCATGAACTGAGCATTCAATTCAATCGAATGGTTGGTTCAAATGGATACGACACCCCGCTGAAGAAACCAAAAGAGGTACCACTGTACGCGCGTAAGTGAGATGGGGAGCAAACTGACGAGTAAAAATACAGCCAGCTGAAAAGGTTTGTGGTGCTTGTTGGGGGTGATCATCTTTTTTGTGGAAACATTTTGCTTTGCTAATGCGTTGAGATAGGGGGGATAGGTAGGGGCTGCAAGTGCGGATTGTGTTCAAGCCTCAAGGTGTGGTTGTTAATTTCCTCCTCGGACTGGAGGACAATGGGGGTCACGCAAAAAAAATGAGTGGGTAGTGCATGTAGAGGGAGAGAAAGGGAGAACAAAGAACAGAGAAAATGACAGGAAGAGAGGAGTGCTCTCATTTTTTCTTCTCTCTCTTTTCGTGTCTACATTTGGGGGTGGGTGACGAAAGTATGGGACGTTTTTCTGTTTGAGTCGGCACATTGTGCGTGTCTGTTTGTGTTTATGTGTGAATTCAAACAGGGAAGAGGTTAAAGTTTCTTTCGCTTTCACTTCTCTTCTGCACAAAAGAGAGAGAGAGGGTATGAACGAATATGGATGAATGATAGAGAGCGGATGTTGTTCTGCAATGATGGGAGAGGGGAACATGTGCGTCTCCGTTCTCTAATTGTTTTCTTTGCCATTCATTATCTAGTGAAAAAATGCTGACTGAGAGAAAGGACGTGAGGAGTAATAGGGGAGAGAGATAGGCGATCCATCCTCTTCTCTATTCTCGCCCCTTCTCGCCCCTTTTCGCCTCTTCCTCCGCTCCTTCCTTCGCCATTTCGCTGTTGAAATTGACATATTTCATGCAGCAGAGTAGACAATGAGAGAGAGAGAGAGAGAGAGAGAGAGAGAGAGAGGGACCGAGAGTAAGGGCAACTCCGTCAGTCTGCAAGTGCGAGGTGTCCCGGTCCATCGAACCCAGCGCCCTTGCATCACACACACGCACGCACGCACACCCGCACAGTTTACAAAAGAGTCGCAGATGCATAAACACACCACAGGCCTAATTGAACAACGGGAAAAAACAAAGTATTCTATCTTTTCCCTCACCTCAGCCTCAATTGCTCTCTCCTTCCATTGACACGCACACACAAAAGTATGTTTTCATCCACTCTTCTTTCTTTCTTGTTCTCTTAACTTTCTTATTTTTTTTCTTTCTCTCTCTTCTTTCGTCTTACCACTTAATCCTTTCCTCTTCTCTTTTTCCTCTTTCGCCTTCACCTGGGACGGAACCCCTCCTCACCTCACCCTCTTCCGATCCACTCTCACAGTTCTCTATCTCCGCATTCATTTTTCACCCTCACCCACTCCCACTTCGGCTTGTGTGAGCACACTCCCGCTCCCCTGTATTTGCAGGCACCCAGATCTCACAACTCTTCCTCACTACTCGATAAATAGCCTCTCTCATGGCTGAATTGTTCAAACCAGACTGGGAAGGTATACCTCGACACTCAGTCCTCACAAACCCCTCCACTCCTCTCTTCTCATTACACCTTCAAACTCATTCAGGAGCGAAACCAGGAATGCCAAAGTTGTCTTACCCCGACGAGGGTTCGACATGAGACATAGCCTGAACTGCAACAACAGGCACACACGGCTGACACTTTGCCCACTCAGCAGCAACAACCCAATAATCAACGACCCTTCAGCCTCTGGTTCTGATAGTCGAGAAATCGACATCCTTCAATGCTTCAACCCACTATTTTTCTACTTAATTGGGTTGTCTGGACGACACTCCGCCCTCACATCCCTTATGAACAGACATCAACAAAACAGCATAGTAACAACAACAACAACAACACTCCCTATCGATCACTCGGTTACGCAAGAAATACAATTCCATGAATACATAAACACAACAACAGACTCCACAGCAACTAACTGCCAACAAATGCGCCGCGTTTGAGCCGCCCCTGCATCCCAACCTTTGAGGTACAGGAACGGACCCATGCCAACAACCTACCTCTAACGTTTACCCCCTATCCCCTGTTCCTCATCCCTGCCTTCCCCCTACCCCCTTATTGTCCACTTAGAATCCTTGTCGCTCTTCATCTCGTTGACATGCATTTCGGTCATGGCCTTACTCTTTGGTCGCAAGACTGCTGGAACAAAGTGGGGTACGATCAACTATGCCCGTGGTCTGGTGATTGCCCTGTACCTGGTATCATGGAGCTTCTCCTTCATGGCCACCCTTTTGGTTCAGACCAATAACAAGAATCCGCTATCCTGCAATTTGTCGATCTTTGCCTGCATCACCCTCTACGCTTCATCCAAAATCATTATCTACCTCTTCTTGATGGAGAAGGTTTATGTCGTTACTGCCGTTGGGTCAACGCGTCGCGACTTTCTCGTAAGTCCTTTCATACCTCTCACTGCTACCGATTCATACAAAACTATGAGGAACTTGTCAAATAGATGTTGCGTAACTGAATATCGCTCATTGCGTCCTCTATAATCAAACAGCTATACAGAGTCAACATGGTTCTCCTGCTGCCATATATTGCTGTCATTACTCTCATGATCATATTCCGACACGCGCGCATCAACCAACTGGGCCAAGCGGACTTCGTCCCAGAGCAGCGGTTAGGGCACTGTGATATTGGTCTCGGAGAAGCGTCCACCTACCCCTTGATCATTTACGATATCTTTGTCTCTTGCTGGTTGACTTTCCTCTTCATCCGGCCATTGATGAGCTCAACCTCAATGCTCCAGGGACCCTCCAAAGGAAAACTTCGTGATGTGGCCCGCAGAACCTTGATGGGATGTGTTATGTCCTTGATCATCAGTACCGGCAACGTGGCATCCTTGATCACCGCCCAAGGATGGGAGCGCGGTTTGATCTGCCTCTCCTGCTGCACCGCTGATGTCACCCTGAACGCCATCACGATCCATTGGGTCACCTCCCGTGGCGGTGGACGTGTCTCTGGAACCGGACGGTCAACCAGGGACAGGAATGGAACTGGAAACCGTGGTACCAATGGCATCAACAGCGGCTACTATCTGACCGCCGCCGAGAAGCAGGTTGCCCCTCTTGATTCTCATTTGTCGATCACGGTCGAGTCTTATGTGGAAGAGTATCACCAGATGAGCCTTGCTCGCAGCGCCGACAACAGCCCTTCATTGTCTGCCTTTGGCGCTGGCGATACCGCCTCCCGCTACATCACCGATCCTCTGCCTCCTACACGGTATGGAGAAGGAGTCCGCTCATCAAGGTATATTGAACCAGTGACCCCAACTCGGTTCGAAGTGCGGTCTTCCCGATACGGCGACCCCGGTTCCTCTCGCTATGTTCCAACCTCTGACGAGATTTCAACCCTGTAGATCCCCCCCCCCCCTCCCTCCTTTACTCCTTTTGACACATAGCCGCGACAAACTCCATATACCATTCTTTTGCCTTGTCAGAAAAACATCCAAAAAGCGATCGTCCATGTGTTTACTGGGCACCTTACCTCCCTCCATTTCTGTCCTTTGCTCCTCCCCTTCCTAACCATTGCCCGTAGCCCATTCTGCATTTTTTTTTCTAATTGTTCTTCCTTCAACTAATACCTGCTTGTTTGTAACAAGCTTTGTCGAATAAACTACAACCAAAAATATCCAAAAATCCAACAAACGAAAAACCACCCGCTTGTTTGGCGGACGTGCGTGCGTGCATGATCTCCTTTTCTTGTTGTCGTCACTTTTTTTTTACCCTTTGAGCGATGAACGTGCATTTGTTTATCGGCTGCACTCTCTAGTAGAAGGTGATGGCAAGTCTATTTCAACTCTTCCCCCCCCCAGCTTACCTTACTCTCACATATGAATAACCACCTTTTGACGAGAGCGTTTCTTTTCACTTTTGAAGGTTGATGCTGATGGTTGAGTCGATTATGACTTGAAAGAAATATCAAAAATTCGATCCTACGGTTGTTGATGGCTCGGCAGTTTATCATCGCGACTGAACTGTGACTGCCAGCGTCAACCGCGTTTGTCCTGCTCTTATTTTCACAGCCACGATCAGCCCTTCAACACAACCAAACTGCCAACATCACGAACCAGGAACCAGGAACGACATGAGCAAACAGCAACAGCTCGCACGGCAATTAATGTCGCTGAATCTTACACGACACCACCAACTACACATCCCTTCGTCTACAGCCATCGTTACAAAGTCTCGCCCATGGATCCACTTACTTCAACAACAACCCGTCTCCCGATTCCATCTCTCCGCAAGACTCGCAAAGGATCAACCGCGGGCAACTTCGTCTGTCGTAGAGGCTTCGTCCTCGGCACCAACGCGTGGGCCACAGTCGGGCCACAAGTTTTCTAAACCCGATACTCGCAGGAAAGCACAACGACCCGAAACCACCAATTCAACAACATCATCCAAGGATCACGCCTCACAGCAGCCAAACTCTGTGACAGGACAGGTTCGCTTGAACAGGGCAATGGACAGCAAAGAAATCGACAAAGAGATTCTCCGACTCGTCCGAGCAAGAACCGCATGGAAGGACATCGACGCCGCCTTGAGCCTACCCCATTCCAAGGCCCATCATCGATACCATACCCACCTCGACCCGGCGCTGAAGGCCTGGAGACTCCCAAACGGACAACCCAATCTGGCGTTGCAGGATCGGTTAGTGTATTTGGTCGAGGTTGAGAAGTTGTCGTTTGCGCAGATTGAGAAGTATAGGCTGATGGATGAGCCCTGGAAGACCCCAACTGCTTTTGCCCCTGCTGAGGTCTTGGAGGCTGCGGGCATCGCACTGGAATCGACTGAAGCGGGAGCAGTAGCGATAGAGGATCCATCGGTCGAGCGTCCTAGGAAGAACTCTGGAGGGCCATTCAACAGGGTCAGGCTTCAGTGGAAATACAACAGTCTCAAGTCTTTGGCGGCTGCAAACACTCTGCGGGAGAACGATCAACTGGTCCGGAAGGCGATTCAGCGATCGGTTGAGTTGTATGGCGAGAACTGGAAGGCTGTTGCGGCACATTCGGATTCGTTGTTAGACCAATGGATCACGCCTGCGTTGCCCAGGACACCACTGACGCCTACCAAGGTTGCGACAGAGTTTAGGATCTTTCAGCGGACGGGGGTTGATTGGGGCTTGGAGGACGACGTGGTGATGACTCGCAAGATCTTGGCTCTAGGTCTAACCCAGCCTGATATCCTAAATATCTTGACCAAGCCCTTCAGTGAGAGCAAGCAAGGAGTAGTTCTGGATCAGGAGCAACAGAAACGGTACTGGACCGAGATCTCGGTGGCCCTGGGGAACCATTCGCCTGTGCAGTGTCAGCGTCGGTGGAAGGGGCTCTGGAACCTGCATGATGGCGACAAGTCGGCTCAGTCCAAATCCTGGCATCGGTTCGAGCGGTTCCAATACTGGATGATGTGGAAGTATTTCAGCCAACAAAGGCGCGACGTCAGCGGAGCCAAGTTGACGAGCGCGGAGGATCTGCAGGCGGCGTGTGAAGAGTTGTCACATTCCAAGGAGATTGCGAGATGGATGCGCCACAGGACCGAGGCCCAGTGCGACAAGTTTTTCCGATCCTCGATTCGGTCTGTTCTCAATCCCAGTCAAGACAAGCTCGCCACCATGCTCAACAACACCATTATCTTTATCCCGTCGTCGTCGTCTTCTGCACCAACATCCCAAGTCCGGTTGTTCGAGTCCAAGGAGGCACTAGCGAACGCCATCGTCACAGAGCTGGCAGACCCGCTCCTTATCAAGATGACCGTCGTCTCGACAGAGAGCCAAGAGTCGATACGCGGGGATCATCAACAACCCCTCATCCGTTCTGAATGGACTCCTGACAGAATTCGGACGTTGAACGAGATTGTTCTCCAGGAGAAGCAAGGCGTCCAACGGGCGGATCTCGAGCTGGACTGGGATCAAATCGCACAGGCGCTGGAGCAGAAATATGCGGCCGGATCGTTGAAAGATACCCCTACCGGAGTGACTATAACAGAAAGCACGGGGAGTTTGATCGCTCCTCAGCCCAGCCTGCCTTTCACGCCCAAGCAGTGCCAGAGCTGCTGGGAGTACATTTCCACCATCCCTAAAGGAAACAAGGTAGTAACAGCAGGTTCGGTCTCTGATCCATTTTCTACCGTGTCTGGAGATCTCGAGGGCAAGGAGAGCCCTGTACAAGGATGGTCTGAGAACGAGATTTTGTTGCTGCAACAGGGTGTCAGGAAACACGGCACCCTCTGGGCCGACATTCGAGCACAATTCTTGCCAAACAAAGATATCTCGGATCTCCAACGTGCTTGGTCTTCCATCTCGGGACCGAAGTCTGAGCAAGGAAGTGAAACTGCGTCAGCGGCGGCGGCGGTGGACAGACTTTCGGAACCAGATTATGTGGGTCTGTTGTCGGCGCTGGACAAGGTCGGAGTCAGCAATAGCAGCGCAGGCGGAAAGGATAAATAAATGATAGAGACGTTTTCGTCCGCGATGGCAAAGCAATACTTTTATTTTGTTGACTGAGGAGTGTTGATACTAATTTGTGATGCAACGTAGCAAATGCACAGACGTTTTCCACCATTATCTCGCCTTAACCATGAACCTAGGTGGGCGGTGGCAGGTGGGGAACATGGGCAAAACACTTTTCGACCAGCGAGACGAAACCCACTGTGTTTCCTTCGAATACACCATACGGTTCGCATTCCCGTACGAGAGCTTTTTGATTCCTTCCAAGGCACCCAGCTCGGCAAGCCCAGACTCCAGCGTGAACTCGAGGGTGTCCATCCGTCGTGGCTTGTTCGCAGTCTCCCGCAAGGTAAAGTGCAGCTCCTGCAGTCGAGTCAGTCGCGCCAGTCGTTTGTAGACCTTCCTCTGAACCATGTGCGAGATCCACAGCTGCTCGAATGCCTCGGCCTCGTCCGCTGTCAGCTCATGTCCACGATTCGATAATCTCTCCCGCACCTGTTCGATCTTGTCCTCTGTATCTGGTTCCTCCTGATTCGAATTGCCGAGCGTGTTGGTGTTCATGAAGGTGAGCAGTTCTGCGTCAAGGTCACTGATGCCCTTCAGTAAACCCTCCTGAGCCGCAGTCAGTCTAGGGACACCAACAATCCCGATATCCAGTTCCCTCAGTTCGACACATACCCACTCGGCACTCTCGATCAGGTCCTCTGCAAGTACAGCGTGTCCCGCTCCGCGGCACGTCCTCAGATTTGGACATCCAACAAAGAGGTCGATCAGTCCTTGGGTATATCCTTCCTTCAAATCGATGACCACTTCTTGGATGTTCTTGCAGTTCCTAGCGACCTCAATCATGATGCGTCCGCTATCCCATACTCCGCAAACCCAAAGTTGGGTCAGAAATGGCATCTGGGCGATGATGGAGCCGAGGTCGAAGGCGGCAGATTCCCAGACCGGATGGAGGAAGTCTGCAGGGTGGAGGATCAAGTTTTCAATTGGGTAGTTCCTGCTCTCCCGAACACCCTCATCCCTACGCAGAGGCCTCGTCGCATTGTCGTCACTAGTCATAGATTCGTACCGCTCCAGCGCCGGAAACATCCAGAAGAGTTGCTGAAGTTCCTGTGCGTTGCGTACGAAAACCGAATGGCGGAGCTCTGTGATCCGAAGGAACCTGACTCGACAGCGCAAGATGTCGATGCAAGGCTGACCCACGATCTCTAAAGTCTTCAGAGAGGAGTGCTCCAAGATGTCACGATCCGTTGTGGCCTTGGTCAAGTTGGCGTCATAGCTGTCAAGGAGGCAAAGAGGCACATTAATCGAGAGGCGGGTTAATGCCGGAAAAGCCACAACAATCGCGCGTAGCTCTCCTGGCATCATCGATGCTTCTCTAAATTTGAGATCCTTGAGGACACTGTGAGCTGGCGCCTGCTGAAGAACCACAGGGTCGAAAGTCGCTCTGTCGACATGAACAAAGGATACGAGACTGGGCAGGAGTGTGGCGAGGTTGCAGAGGAGGAAATTGTCGGCATCCAGGCCCATCTCCAGATGTTGAAGTCGCCATAATCCCAAAAATGCACCTCGCAAGAAATCCTGTCCCGCCGAGCTCAAAACAGGAGAGGCACCCGCCTTTTTCTGAATCGAGAAAGAATGGATCCCGTCTTCGATATCAGCGCGTTCGAGACAAAGTCGACCCAAGTTAGGATTCAAGAGGACTAGCCGCCAGAAAGCTCTAGTCAAGGTCAAACTCGATCCACCTCCTGAACTGCCGTCGAATGCCGCGATTGGTACTGAAATGTCCCACAAACTGTCAGACCCTAGTGCCTTCATCCTCGAGTAGATCTTTCGTGTATCATTGACGTCATTGTTGCCACTGTCATCGCCATTGTTGCCACTGTCATCGCCATTGCTGACATCGTCGTCGCCATCACTACCACCGTCGTCATCGTCCGGCTCCCAAGTATAAGAATCGAGCGTCAGCGAGAGAAGTCCCGTAAGTTTGGCCTCGAGTGCAGCAATGAGGACCATCTCCCTCGTGACAAGCAAGTGTCGAATGTACTGTTGCCCAACTCGCATGACATTCGAAAGTCGGTCCTGTCTGTCCTTGTATCTCTCTCTAGTCGACCTTCCTGCTCCTCCGACTGCATGACAGCTACTGCTGCTGCTGTCGCTACTGCAAGACTCGACAAGGCGATACCATGGCTCTTGAAAGTTGTTAAAGGTACGCCAAAAATATGGGGTGAAGTCGATGCGCCACTGACGAGAGACAGTTGTGCAGGCGAGGAGTGATGTTGTGTCAAGGTAGGATGCGATTTGTTGGAGGATCTCTGGGATGTCGATCATAGTTGTTGTTTGTTGAGATGGCAAAGGACAGGAGTAATGTTAGTGGAAGTGAAGGCCAGCGGGAAGAAGGGAATAACACTTCCTTTAAAAAACGAGAGCAATAAAATCTAATGTGCGCTTTGTTTCAATCCGATCCATCTTTCCTACCCTGTCCTGTCATCCTCTTTCTCACTCCCTCTTAATTCTCTGATGGACCGTTCCCCTTTTTGTTTATCTTTCTCTATTGTATTATCACGGTTGCCTTCACCAGAGTCTATTCGAGCTGCAAGTGATGTGAAAGCGAGTTGTTGTTGACAGGGTCCTTTCTTCTATCACCGTTTTTTAATTTGATCAATATTATTTCTGATCCCTTTGTGAAACGGATAAAGTGGTCAGTGATGATGTCTGGGGCTTTGTTTCACCATGGCCTCCATCACTCCCTGCACACTTTTTATTTTCTGTGAACGCCATTTACTAATCGGTAAAATGACATTGATCCAGGGGTGAAGGAGGAAAAAGAAGATCGAGTTGGAGCAAATCAGTCATGCAGCAAGGCAATCGATACTGGTAACCATATGACATGTATAACAAATTGAAGAGTAGTTTATTAGGCGAGGTTACTTTACACCTCGCTGATACCATCCTCGTCTTCATTCTCCTTGATCTCTACAATCTCATTGTCCTCATCTCTCATCAACATGTTGACAATACGCTCAGCCATCTCATGAACCTCGTCCACCAACTCTGCTGCATGCATCTTCTGGATAACGGGGTAAGTCTTCTTCTCGCGAAGGTAGTCACGTCCCTCACGGGTTGATGTCAACAGAATCAACCCCTCCAAGAGTGTTTCCCGCAAATGAGCGTCCGCCTCACGGGTCTTTGTTGGAGGCAAAAGCTGAATATCCTCGGGCATTCCCTCCATATCCTACATAGTCCATCATGCATATAATCAAGGTTTAGTGTTTTGTGTCCAGGGGTCACAAAATCCATCTTGGTTTGCAGAAAAAAAACTCCCACAGGGGTCATAGCGTGGTTCACTTACGTCAATGTCAAACTCCTCGGGACCACAGAGAGGAAGCAAGATGTAAGGGAGGACGTTGATGTCGCTCTCGTCCAGCAAGGCGGGGTGGTGCTCAACTGCGAAACTGGCATTCCTGAGAGACAAAAAAAATCAAAAAAAGAGCAACACGAATGATCAGTTTTTCAATAGGTCCAGTTCAAAACATATTCGTGTTCATGATTAGTCCAACAACAGTTCCAGAGGTTCGTACTTGATGGTGGTGATGCAGCCTCCGCGACGGATCAAGTTGGGGTGCTCGGTGAAGCAGACAATCTTGGAGAGTGGCGACAGGTTATTCTCGTCCTTGGTGAACAAAAGCGAGCGTCCAAGGGGGAGCTATTGCAGAGAACAAGGTCCAATGGTATCAAAGAGTCAGTCACACAATCACAAAGAGTGATCCAAGAACATGGAACAAATAGAAGGTCGACCTTGACTTACCGCAGCCAAAGTAGCAAAGACACTGGCCAAAAAGTCGTAAGTGCAGTTGGAGTTGTAGCCCTTGTCGGTTCCCTTCAAAAAGATATCGGCCAATTGAGCAACTGCGGTGGTTCCGGTGGTGAGTCCAGCAACAGGCTTGCCCTCCAAAGCCAAGACCTTGGCGGCAATGGCATCGTTCTTGCACATGTTGGACAACAACATACATCCCAAATCCGATAAAATGTTGGTCTTGGACTATGTTGTCGAAAATAAGAACAGAGGAATGTCAACGATGTTGAGAAGGTCGAAGCATTTCCAGTCATGGTGTCCTGAATAGTCCTGCGAATCTTTGTCCTTACGATGATGATGTTGAAGATGAGGAACTTGATAAAGTCGTTATCATCCAGCTCAGTGCAAACAACAGCCTCTCCTGAAAGGTTGATGAGGGAGCGGAGAGCATCGTGGGCAATGGTCTACGACGTTCATGAAAATTTGAGTGTAGAAGATACGATTTAGTACTTCAGTACCGAGAGACACTGCCTTGCTGCGGCGGTCAATTGGAATATCATAGAACAAATTCCTGACAAAACATAATCTCTCCGAGGTGTACATACCGTGTCATCCTTGACTAAAGTCTTCAAATCCTTTGTCAAAGACTTTGCGTTCTTCACAAAGACGTGGAAGTACTCTGAGGACGGGGTTGTGAAGGAGACGATGTTGTGGATGGCGATTTGGCGGACCTATTACATCGTGAGAAAAAAGGATGCAGTATCTTGTCAATCAACTGAGCGCAGAGAAAAGTGTCAATCGCCTTGTTGCCAAGCGGTCTTCCGAGGTGGAGGTAAATAAATTGTAGGGTGCATGAATTACCTCCATTCTGCCGTCGTGCAAGAAGGGCAAGAGCTATGTGAGCGAGTTAGGAGTGGGCGAAGCAATTGGATAAGTTAGTCGCCTTGTTGTTGTCTAGCTTTTCCAAATGATCTCCTTGTTGATGTTTCTGTGAAGACTCCTGTGCTTGTTGTTGTTTGCTGCACACACCTCGATGATTTGTGCTTCCATTGTTGATGTGGGTTGTGGTGAGTTAGTGGGTTGAATGAATGAACAAAAGAATGACAAAGGAAAGTTCGAGCAACAGAACTGATAAACGACGGACGGCGCTTTTTGCAATGTTCACTTCGAACGACATGTTAAGCCACAAATGCAAACAAATTAAAGGGTCAATTTGTGGATTGGTGCGAGCGAGTGACGCGAGCCTGAGGTAATTTTGTGTACGACGACAACGCAGGATACGAAACCTGGACGCGCGATCGCTTTGTTCTCCTTCTCTCTTTCCTTTCCTTTCTCTTTTCCAAAACACACACTTCATCACATCCAACCAGCAAACAGCATCACTCGTCCTTTTCACCCTCCCAGCAAGACCCACCCTTCCTCTTTACTGAACAACGAAGCAATTCACTCTGCGGAAAAACACAAACAACAAGGACACTTCATCACCAAGCAAACTCAAAAGCACCTTCAAAAAAAACATACAAACGAAACCAAGGAACACAACGCCGCCACTATCCATCAACAACGGCCGTTGGCAGCACTCTCCGCAATGTCGACCAAACGCAAAGCGTCCATCGAAAAGTCGACACTCCCAAAGAAGGCCAAGCACTGGTTCGCAGAAGGTCTTGATGAGTTGAGCTCCATCTTCAACCTCAAGTCCTACGCCTCCCTGGGTATGTCACCTCTTATCGACGGAGGGAAGGCGTGAACGACTGATCAATGGGTATCTAACCATCTTCTATTCATATTATATAATACTAGCATTTGAGCAGCAGAGAAAGAAGCGAGACTGGGTTGGCGCTTACCCTGACCCCAATAGCCCTGAGCCAACATACACCGTTCGGGGCAAACCAGAACCAGTCAACGCGGATCGGGACAGTACACTCCGCCAGCTTTTTTACGCAGACTCGATCGCATCGTTGGGGTCAGACGAGGACCAGGATGTTGTACAAGGAAAACCCTACCGACTTGAACCCTACACCAAGCTGCCTAATTTCACACCTGTCGACTATCGGAACCGGTTTTCACTGTTCTCATCTTCTACAAACGGCGCTGCGCGGAATGGATCCGTATCAAACGAGACGCACTCTCCCTCCACTTCGTCACCTCCTTCCAGTAGTGCTGGTTACCGTCTGCAATCATCAACTCGATTTGGGGGACTGGGTCAAAGTCGCTTCAACGACAAGTCATTACTCAAGGCTCGCCCACGGATGTACGCCGTCAAGACGCAAAGAGCAACGTCACATTTTCAGTCCGTCAAGGTAAACATCAAGGATGCTGGATAATATACGCCTGCACAGCAGTTACAATTCGTGCAAAAGGACACTCGCTGGCAAATATGCTGACCAATGGTATATGGTCCTCTTTTCTTTTGCATCTAGTACGACAGGGACGACTCTCCTGCCCACACCCCACCTCCCACCAATGACGAGAGTAAGGGCAGATCGCATCAGAAATGACCCCTGGATTTCTATAATACATCTGGGCCAAGTTTTCTAACGTACGTTCTTTCTCTTGTTTCTCATAGGCCGCGTAAAGCAGGCTTTGGATGCAACCATTGGCGCCTTAAAGTCGGACAGAGAGTCAGTGTGGGGCTCAAGGAGAGGATCAACGTCTTCATATGCCGATGAGGTCGCCGAGAACCGCCGCCTCAGGGCCATTAACCAATCGCTGGATGGAGATGACTCGGACACGGAAAGGCGGCCTGGACCTCGACAACCAGCATGGCTCAGAACCAAGGTACGGATCAAAATACAACATGCTCCTTTGAGACAGCTTTCATAGGACTTGGATGTCGCCGCATCTTAGTCCTTGTAGCGTCTTGATTCTCACAATGCATTTTATTTTTTGCTGCTCTAGTACCAAGGCAACCGAGAGCCGGCCTGGCTGCGGAACATCAGGAATCTTGTGAGCAGGAACCTCCCAAGGTGAGCAATGGCAGTTCCTGGATCTATCGGAGTACGGTGTACTAAAGGTCACGAGCTGCAGGGAATTGTATCTAACTTTATCGTCTGTTTTCCAATAGTATCGAGAAGCAACAAAGAACCCCTGGCCACCAAAGCCTTCTGGATGAGCACGATAGAATCGAGAAGGAGGTACACACCACTCCTTCCATACCATGTCGGATTAGTTGGCGTTTTAAGCATGAACTTTATGCAATTTCCGATATTAATGATGTCTTTCAAATCCTTATGCACAGCTTGCTGCAAGGAAGAAGGAGGAGGAATTTGTTCCATTGACAAATGATGACGAAAAACAGGTAAGTAACAGTATATTCAGGACTTTTGGACGTTGCGGTTGCGTTACCAAAGAACGCCCATTAATCGATAACATCGTACGTCCCGTTTCTTGCTAAACTAGGTTGCTGTTGCGTTGGCGCCTGGAAACGGAGATGATACTATTGTCCAAGGATTTAACGTTGATGTCAAGAGGAAGGATATTCAAACGCTCTGTCCTGGAGAGTGGCTAAACGATGAGGTCATTAACTTTTACGGAAACTTGATCATGACCCGGAGCAAAAACTCGGACTCGTTACCCAAGGTGCATTACTTCAAAACCTTTTTCTACAAGACCTTGAGCGAGGTCGGATATGAGAAAGTGAGGAGGTGGACCAAAAAAGTAAGGATGATCATGCACTGTTATATCCGGCTTTGCTATGGTCCGTGCTGTTAATTACGATAGACTAACAATATGTGTTTTATTATGCACGTAGGACAATATCTTTGCGATGGACTATATCTTGATTCCCATCCACTGCTCAGGAAACCACTGGACTTCGGCAGTCGTCGATATGAAGAGGAAACGCATAGCATACTATGACTCTCTTCTGGGAAACAATCCAAAGGTCTTCCTGGTATGTCCTTCAGTTCGACTCTAGCCTTTGTCAACTGCTAAGAACGAGGACAGATATGTACATAATGACTAATCAGTTGTCATTCTATATACCTCTGTCATAGATTCTTCGGGACTACTTGGATATGGAGAGCAAGGACAAGCAGAAGAAGCCATTTGACTTTGAAGGGTGGGAGAACGAGTGCCCGAAGGATATCCCAAAACAGCGCAATGGTTACGATTGTGGTGTGTTCACATGCACATTTATCGAGTTCAAGAGTCGAGGTGCGGAGACGTTTGAGTTTTCTCAGGAGGAGATGCCGTACTTGCGGAAGAAGATTGTTCTGAACATAATAAACAAGAGCCTTTAGAGTTTGGGCATTCACGACAATATCAAATCCTCAGCTCTTTTTCCGGACCTGAGATATCCTTGGGCGAAGCCCCGACCTGGATCACTACAAATAAATCACACCACGTGATGAAGACAAGCCACCATATTTTGTTTACACCTTTTTTCTTTTTTTTTGTTGTTGTTGTTGCTGGTTCTTTTGAGTGCACAGTTTAACATACACCTGCTGGTTTGAACTTTGCATCACACACAAAAGCTTGACCCTCACTCCGACAGACACCCTCCTTGGCCTTCTCCTTTGCCATTCATTACTCCCTCCTTCACACCCGCTCCTAAACTCTTCAAAAAAAGGAACAATGGCAGCGGACAAGACGATGCCCGACGAGGTCATGCTTCAGTCCTTCAACGAGCAGGTCCTCGACAAGCCCGAGGTCTTCCTCACCAAAAACGAGGCCTCTGCCGAGCAGGCAAAGTCAGTCACCAAATACCTCTACGATCTCGGTAAAGCAACAGCAACAGCCTGCCCGGACAAAACGATGATCTTCAACAAAATGCGTGTTATCAGAACCTTTCTGAGGAACCTTCCTCTAACCAGCTAGGCTACTACCTCTTACCCTCTTGGCCTGTCATCATATTCTAGGAAAGTCGACTGAGACTGGATCATTAAAGAGACAAGGCTCCATGCTGGAGGAGCTCTTTGTTGACGGATTCGACAACGACCAGATCTGGGAGGAGATTCATATGCAAAACACGCCCTTCCTCACGTACCTCAAGTCAGAGATCAAGAACTTGAAGTTCAGCAAGAAGGCAGAAGCACAGCCAACATCTGATCTCGAGGACGAGGACCAAGACGCAGAGGACGAGGAGGATGAGGCTGATATGAGCCTGGGTCTTGATGAGGATGATATGGGCTTGGAGATGGACGACACAGAGGGCTTTTCTGGCGAGGACGATCTCGAGGAGGACTCTGGATCAGAAGGATTCGGCGAGGACCAGGAAGATCTGGAGGAGGGCGAGGAAGATGAAGATAACGAGGATGATGAGGAGGAAGAGGAGGATCTGGATGACCTTGAATTGCCCGTCAAGAAGAAGTCTAGGACCTCAGAAGTTGACGATGACTTTTTCAACCTTGATGAGTTCAACGCCATGACCGAGAAGCAGGAGCAGGATGACTTGGACGAGAAGGAGCCCGATGAGGAAGAGGAGGAGATTGACTACTTTGCCGATCCTGATTTGATCGACAGTGGCGACGATGACTTTGATGAGGATATGGAGGAGAACGAAAACGAGGTTGATGCTCATGGTACGTCAGCATGTTCTTATTCTTGGTCTTGAATGCCAAACCATTTGCGCGTTTGGTTTCAAACTACTCACCATGTAACGTCTACTTGTGTACTTGTAAATAGATGTCGCATACAAGGACTTCTTCGCACCTGTGGCAATAGGAAAGACAAACAGGCCCAAGCCCAATCGTCGACCAGAGCAAAAGGACAACTTTTTCGGAAAGAAGCCCAACGAGGAAGTCAAGGATGAGGACATGGAGATGATGGACGCCGAGGAGGAGGAGGAGAACGATGATGCCGCAGAAGTGAACGAGCTTGGAGACAGAGTTTCTAACCTCTTTGGACTCGACAAGGAGGAGGCCGAGTCTGGTGAGTTACTCTTTTGCATGCTGTCCCGTGAATATAAACCTGCACACTGGCACTGTCAGTATCAAATTCACTAACTCGTGGTAATCTCTATTGACTATGTTATTGTAGAAAACTTGTCAAAACACGAGCAGATGCAGAGGAAAATGAAGGCGCAGATTGAGGCATTGGAGAATGAGAACGTGGCAGCCAAGGACTGGACCAAGAAGGGAGAGGCTTCATCTTCAGATCGCCCCCTGAACAGTTTGTTGGAGGAGGATCTCGAGTTTGAGACTGTCGCCAAGCCCATTCCCGTCATTACCGCAGAATCGACACAAACCCTCGAGGACATGATCAAGGAGCGCATCTTGGCCGGTAACTGGAACGATGTCGTCCGCAAGGCTGCTCCCAATGACAAGGCGTTCAACCCATCCTCCAGAGTCGATATCTCGGACGAAAAGTCCAAGAAGTCGCTTGCCGAATTATACGAGGACGACTATGTCCGCCAGACATCGACGGCTGGACCAGTGATGAGCGAACGTGAGGCGGCATTGGAAAAGAAGCACGAGGAGATCACAGGACTATGGCAGGATCTTTGCCAGAAGCTCGACTCGTTGAGCAACTGGCATTATACACCCAAGCCTGCCAAGGCCGAACTCACAGTTGTTACCAACGCACCAGCAATCAGTATGGAGGAGGCGATCCCTGTCGGTGTGGCAGATGCCGCTATGCTGGCACCCGAGGAGATCTACTCTGCAGGCAAGGCACCAGTCAAGGGCGACACAGAGCTGGAGCAGGCAGAGAGGAAGCGCAAACGTTCTGCGGCCAAGCGGGCCAAGAAGGCCGAGAACAAGGAGCGGGCCCAGAAGGATGCCGAGCGCGCAGCAGAGAGAGAGGCCAAGGACCGGCGGTTGGGTCGCCAGGTGGGCGACAAGGGCAATGCCAAGACGATTGTGCGCGACAAGATGGATGCGGTCAAGACCTTGTCTGGACAGAAGGGCGTCAGCTTCATCGACCGCGACGGCAACAAACGGTCGAGTATCAAGGGTGGACCCAATGCCGAAGCCGACAAGAGTGCAAAGCTCAAGTTGTAAAACTCTTTATCTACACTTTCATTTATTTACTTTTCTCTTTCATTGCTTTTCATCCCTTCCACCCTTTCACCCTTTTACCAGCATTTTCTCGATCGGCCAACCCCAGTTTTATCGCATGTTCTAGATATCATAGTCTTGTTTCTTCATCATAAAAAAAGAACGAAAACATATACACTCTTACTGTTGCATATACTTGGGCTTGTCACCGCGTAGCCTCCTTGCTGTGATCGAACCTAGCGAATTGGGAGCCGTATTGAACTTGCGGCTGAAGCAATTTAGTACCCTTTTTCTTTCGTCTTTCTCCTAGGAAAAGTGCGCAGAGCTAGCAGGCCTACCTACGTGACTTTAAAGAAGAGATAAACAAGGGGAGAGATGAGGCTGTATTGTAGGACGGGGAGAGAGATAAGGAGAGGCGAGTAGGCGAGTAAGCGGGAGAGAGGGAGAGTATCTTGGAACTTTTACTGCCCTTTCATTTAGATTGACGCGCACTATGAACAAGCCAAGTGAAAAGAGACAGCAAAAGATGAGTGTCGTCATTTGATTAAGGAAAAAATACAAAGCAGGGATGAATGCTCTTGGTCGTATCGCGCTGCTCGCTGGATAGTTGGAAAAGGAAAAGTGCAGAAAAGGAAGGAAATGCATGCCTAGGAGCGAATCCAGCAGAAAAAAAGAAAGATTTCAACCCCTGGAAAGAAGTGTTTGAACAGTGGATCGTAGTGGAGATTGAGGAAGAAAGGATAACATAGCTGTGAGAATAGACTCAATAGAGTCATGTCCTTTTTCGGATTGTTCTTTTTGTGTGTTTGTGGCAGTGAAGGTTGTTGTTGACACGCCTGCACGACTTGCTCGGCTTAGCAGAAAATTGTGGCCACACAAGCAACCGGACGCTAAACAACACTAACATTGGGAAGGCTCTTGGCTCGTTGAGCCGAGGGAGAGAGGAAAAGAGAGTGAGGCGTTATGCGAATGATTCATTCGTTTAAGAAGCTTGGTGAACGAGTGAATGGTGAATGTGTGTTGAAGTGCTTGTGGTTTTAGGGTTTTACTCGTACAAGGCTGACGCTAAGTCGTCTCAGCCTTCTCTGTCGTGTGTTTCTTTTTCTTTGTACCTCTCGACTCATCCACGGTTTATATTTTTTCTATTATTGTCTTTTTCTTCTCTTGATCAGATCCATTTCTCTCATCTACTTCCTTCCTTCCACCTCCCTTTCATCTCATTCACTTTCACCTTGACTCCTCATTCCGCCCTCTCCCCTCTCTTCCGTTCGCCACCCTTTTTAACTGGCTGCTGATAAAATCCCATTTAGCCTAGACCATTACTCTAAATGTTTCACTCCAGCCGCCTTCGGGTTAACAACGGCCAGCGGAAACCTACCTTGACTCCAGCCAGTTGTAGCTTCTTCTCTCTCGCCCTTTCGCTATCCCTCCTCGTCACTCTCTTCACAACACCAACACTAGCACAATCACCTTCACCCGTCCAGGAAATGGCCTTCATGCGTGGCGGAAACTACCTCTATGTCCAGGGAGGCAAGTTTGTCACCAACGACGTCCAGATCTCTGTCTCCAACCAACTCGCCGCCCTCGACCTCTCTAAATCATGGTCAACCAGTGCACCCGTCTGGAACATACTCAACCCCGGCCCCGCCTATAATCTCTACAACGGAGTTTCGACAGCCGACAACCAGACCCTCATCACCTTTTACAACAACCAGGCACTCTTTGTCAACATCTACAGCGTACAAAGCAACAACTGGCAGTACACCTCTGTCAAGCCCTCTGGCGAGCTTCTCCAGGCGATCCGGACAGTGATCGACCCCAAAACGGGGCTAATCTACATTAACGGCGCCAGCAACATGATCGTCTTTAACCCTGCCAATCGAGGTCTATCATATACTGCTATCCCACCCGGAGTGTTGAATGCTCGTTTCTTTGCGGGCGCAAGTTACCATCCTACCAGGCGGTCAATCATGTACATGGGCGGCGTCACAGGAGGCCTCGCGTTCGAACCTACGACCTATGTCACCGAGTTTCTTCTTGACAGCCAAACCTGGGCACCCTTTGTGAGTTCCTCTTCCGTACTAGATTTTGGCGTTGTTTGTTTGTTTGCTAGTTGTTCTGTCATTAGATGCTAACCATTGATAGTTCTTTTTTGTTCTAGCCCACAACTGGTGACCTGCCAACTCCTCGAAGCGACCACTGCATGGTCATCAGTAAGTTCAATCCTTCATATGGTGCCAAAATCAACCACAGCCTTGGTCGCACAGCATGAATAAGATACGTTGTACTGACGTATTCTTACTGTACAAAACAAATAGGTGAAGACGGCAACACGATGGTGATGTTTGGAGGCAGGACACCACCCCCAGGAAACTTCACCGGCACCTTCTACATCCTCGACGTGCCCTCAAAAATATGGGTCCAGGGTCCCAGCGCCAACACACGACTTTACGCTGCCTGCGCTATTGTCGGCGACCAGTTTGTTGTCTGGGGTGGCTCTGACGGGAAGGACACTATTGGCGGAGCGCCCATTATCTATAGCTTTTCGCAAAAGAAGTGGATCGAGCAGTATAACCCCCCGGCCTATTTTGCTTCTACGCCTGCACCCACCGCCCCAGGAGGAGGACTCCCGCCATCGTCGTCATCGTCAAACTTGGGGGGGATCTTGGGTGGCACGCTTGGAAGTCTGTGTGTGTTGGCGATGGCAGGAGTTGTATACTTGTACATGAAACGCAGGGGC
This sequence comes from Linnemannia hyalina, assembly GCA_019671135.1. Classification (NCBI taxonomy): domain Eukaryota; kingdom Fungi; phylum Mortierellomycota; class Mortierellomycetes; order Mortierellales; family Mortierellaceae; genus Linnemannia; species Linnemannia hyalina. Next base: position 1,639,288 of record JAHRHY010000009.1, on the reverse strand, counting down.
GACAAGGCCATGTACGAGTCCCAGGCTCAGCAACGTATCATTCGACAGGCGGTACGGACCAACAAAGCCTCCGGTGGAGGAGGAGACGGCTCTGCTGCTGGAAGCGCAAAGTTCATGAGGTCTAACCCTCAGGTCGCAGCAACAATGGCTACAGACATCAACAGCTACTTATCAGCACGCAACCCACAAGATGCAGTCGCCATGGGATTACATTTTGGACCACATAACCGACAAGACCCTCAGCTCTTGCCTATATCACCGCTCAACACTCCCATGGGTCCTGGATTTCAACAGCAACAGTTCAGATCGCCAGTTTTTATTCCCACATCAGGATCGTTGACACCGACTATTTTCGACTCCTCAACTATCAACTGTATACAGGGAGGAGGGCCTGTGCCTGTGGTGAGATATACGACTATCCCTGTACAGACGACAGCAGGACTTGCATACATGTCTGTTCCAGTCCAGAGCACTCCCCCATGTCCAGGCACCGTTGGAGTTGGTTCGACAGGATACGGATACACATCAGTTCCAACCCAAGCGCCCGTGCATAACTTTAACAATGGAGGAAGGTACGCATACACCTCTGTGCCATTACAGTCGCCCACAGGACAATACTTGCAGCCCGGTGGAATTTCAGGAGGTACACCGACCATGGGGTATGCAGGTTTCTCGCCCGTCCAGGGCAGTGATCATGACAGTAGCCCCGGATCAGTCCATCGTCCCCTTGTAGTTTCTGGTAGTAGTGGTGGTGGTACTGCAGGGCATTCTTATCCTGGCACACCTGTTACTTCTAGTGGCGGTGGCGGTGGTGGTGGAGACTATTACTACCCGCCTCCACCCCACCCTGCCGCCTCTGGTCCATAAGCACTGTCCAGTTCAGGATGTTTGGTTTCAATATTTTAATGCATCGTAATTAAAAGCCCTTGTGATGTCTGAGTGGGCGAGTGGGTTGAAAGATGCGCGCCTTTGGGCTGTCTATATAGCATCAATTGAAAAAAGTGTGTGGAACTCTAACTTGGTGACAGCAAATACGTCGACTTTGCTAGTCCCCTGGAAAAGGAACTGTTCGGTGTTGACAGACCAACACCCTTCGGTACTAAAAGCAGCCAGCCCCCACTTCCTTCTTTCTTCCTTTCCACGTACAGGTTCCCACTCTTGTTTTTAGGGTCGCCATTTCGTTCTATTTGTACGTGACTTGGTTCAAGATGAGCTGAGATCGTTCAGGGCCTGAAGGCTTTAGAAAAACTAAAAGGTGGAACGATAAACGCGACAGCCAATCAGAGCGCAGGAGCTCGAAATCAGCCCAGGAACACGATTTGTTTGAACGGGAAAAAATAAGGAACTAGACACACACGAAACAAAAGAAAACATATCCTGTTTGTCCTGTCCGCTTCAGAATAGCTCTTTTGTCTTCTTCGTTTTCCATCTGTTGCTTCGTGATCGAATACTAGTTGGTTTATAGGGCGGTGTTCAATTGATTCTCGAGTAATGGAAGGATGGATGGTGAGATGGATTTATAAGAAGAGGCGCAAGTATGTCTTTTTTTTTTTTCGTGTGAAGTGATCGAGAATTGGCTCGTAACTTTCGGATTATCGTGTACGTGTGAGTTTTGTTTGTTGATGGGAGTCCAAATGCAAACAATCGAGAGAAAAGCGAAGGAAGGAAGGGAGGGAGGGAAAAAAACGCACTGGTGTATAGGTTGTACGCCCATCACAAGAGAAGGAGGGGGGATGAGCCGGTAAAGGACAAAGAGCGGAGAGTTCTTGATGTGCCAATGCTATTTCAGATTAGGTTGCATTTGCTCGAACTGGCTTATCTTTTGCCTCCCTTTGCTATGAAAAGAATTTCAATGGACCGTGGTAAAATACAAACTTGTTTATGTCCTTTTCTTTTGACAGTGATAATGATAATGAGTGAATGAGAAGCGTTGTTCTCCAAGCAAGGCGGAGGTTGTTGTGTCTTGTAATATTCATGAGAGGAGAAAGGGACTGGCAGTTGTAACACGGCGGTCAAGTGTGATTTGAACGAATGGCGGGACGATCGCGATGAACAATGGACGGGGAATTGTTGTAGGCAACAAGTAACAGAAACAAACAACAGGATGGCTCCAAAGAGAACTAATGAAAAAGAGAAGTGGGGGTCGGTTCAAACACAGCGTGAGTGCTCGCCCTCATTAGCTCGCTCAATAAAACTTGCAAGGTTCGTCTTCTTTTCCCTTTTCTTTTTCTTTTTCTTTTTCTTTTCCCCCACTCTTCTCCTCGCCTCTATCCCCTCTCCCTCCCTCCCTTCCCCTCCTCGATACTCCCATCATGGCAGTGCAGCAGAGGAAAACCGTCGTCACCGAGACGACCACCACCACCAAGAACGTCGACCACCAAGTCGGCAAGACCTGGGGTCGCGATCGCGGTAAGCACCCCTCTCCGTCCTGTTCTTCCCAACAAAAACAAAAAACAAAGAGACAAGACTCTTCTTTGCAAGGAAACTCTCGTCAAGATCTCTTATTCAAAAAACTAATCACCTTGTCCTTTTTCATGTTCGAATGAATCAGATGTCTCCTTCGGCACCATCTTGATCTCACTCGGAATCTTGGTCATGTCGCCCATCTGGGTTCTTTACACCTACATCTCGTGCAACGGATACCAGTGCGCCATGTCTGCCCCAGCCCTCGAAATCTACAACGCGCCTGATGCCCTCATTGCCTTGAAGACCCTCTTGGCCCGCGAGTTGCCCACTTTCTCGCCCTATGCTGCTCGTCTCTTCTTCACCTGGTTGACCTTCCAGGCTGTTCTTTACGCTTTCTTGCCTGCCCAGATCGGATATGGTCAGCGTACCCCTGCTGGACACTTGCTTCCCTACAAGGTATGCCTCTTTTTTTTTTGTGTGCGAGTGTTTCGATTAGTTTGCTAGTTGTGGAGGAGGGTAGTATGTATGTATGTATGTATGTCAAGAAGGAATGGGCTGCAGAGCATGGACGATGTCAATGTGGACGAGATGAAGCATCATAGGCGGGCTTTTTTTTCAATTATTTGATTTTTGAACATTCAGGACTCAGGGCAGCCAGCAAGTAGAAAAGGAAACAAGGAATCGACAACACAACAGAGGAGAAAACAATAATTTCGATCAAAAGATGTACAAGATAGCTGACGTCTCTTCTTTTTACTCGACAAATCATCGAATAGGTCAACGGATTGTTGGCGTGGATCATCTCGCACGCTATCTACGCTGCCGGCGGCCTCTACTTTGGCTGGTGGAAGCTGTCAATTATCCACGACAACTGGGGTGGTCTCTTGATCGCCGCCAACGCCTACGGATACTTCCTCACCTTCTTCTGCTACATCAAGGCCCACCTTTTCCCTTCCCACGCCGCTGACCGCAAGTTCTCCGGCTCCTTCATCTACGATCTCCTCATGGGTATCGAGTTCAACCCCCGTTTCGGCAAGTACTTTGACTTCAAGCTCTTCCACAATGGTCGCCCTGGAATCGTTGCCTGGACCATGATCGACTTGTCCTTCGCCGCTGCCCAGTACCAGAAGATCGGCTATGTCAGCAACTCGATGATCCTCTTGAACTTGCTCCACGCCACCTACGTCCTGGACTTTTTCTACAACGAGGACTGGTACCTCCGCACCATCGACATCGCCCACGACCACTTTGGCTTCTACCTCGCCTGGGGTGATTCCGTCTGGCTGCCCTGGTTGTATACCCTCCAGTCGCACTACCTCGTCCGCAACACCGTCGATTTGACCCCCGTTCAGTTCGGCTTCATTTTCGCCGTCGGCTTCACCGGCTACTTCATCTTCCGCTCCGTCAACCACCAGAAGGATATCGTCCGCTCGACTAACGGCGAGTGCATGATCTGGGGCAAGCCCGCCAAGGTCATCCGCACCTCCTACGTCACCTCCGACGGCAAGACCCACAAGTCTCTCCTCCTCTGCTCCGGTTACTGGGGTCTCTCGCGTCACTTCAACTATGTCGGTGACCTCTTGATCTCTCTCGCCATGTGCATGACCTGCGGCACCAAGCACCTCTTGCCTTACTTCTACATCATCTACATGACCATCTTGTTGTTGCACCGCATCCAGCGTGATCATACCCGCTGCAAGGGCAAGTATGGCAAGTACTGGGAGGAGTACATGAAGGTTGTCCCCTACAAGTTGATCCCCTACGTCTACTAAATGCGCTTGGTCATAGCTTGAGCCTTCTTTTTTGTCAATTAGTTTTCCTCTTTTTCTTTGCTTTTGTTCATATTACTTTCATATTACTTTCATAAACGATTTTCATCATCCAACTATGTGTTCCTTGTACGAAATGTGAGGGAAGTACGACGAATGGCCTTGGTCCACATTCCACAGGTATTCACCTCATTGCTCTCTATCGGTCTCGTTTTGTACAGGGTACAGGGTACATGTCATCATCATTATTATTAGGAAGGAAAAAGAAAAAAAGTAATCTACTTGGGTGGAGGAACGTATCCTAAATCACCACCCGGCCTCGACGTCGTAGGCATAACAGGAGTAGGTGGCACAATCCCCTGGGGCCCTCTTGTACTAGCAATACTAGGAGTGCCAAGGCTTTCAATTATTGCACTAATCCCAGCAGGCGTACCCCAATTATGTTGCGAACCCGAGTCGGAGCCATGGTATCCAAGCTGTGCCGAGGGTTGCATGGCTGCTGTAGGTGTCAGGGGTGGATGTGGGGGTGTCGATTGTGTCTGGGATGGGGTGTCGTAGACGCTGCCTGTCCATGACTGTGGGCCGTGGGCGACACTGTCGCGTTGTTGGTAATGTGTCTGGTATGGTGGTCCTAGCTGTTGTTGGTGTTGCTGGTAGGGCTGGACTGTGAGGGGTGCAGCATTAACCGCTGCTGCTGCCGCGGCTGCGGCGCCATAATCGTACGCTCCAGACGGGTATCCTGATCCTCCTGCAGGCGAGTATGCCGTATACGGCGTCAAGGGTGTCAAATTTGTTACAGGTTGATGTGCGGGTGCACCAGAGACGGGCGCGACGCCCAGACTATGATACAATTGCTGCTGGTGTTGCAACTGTTGTTGAAGATCCTGTTGCTGCAGCTGGTATTGTTGTTGTTGGTATTGCAACTGTTGTTGACGGAGTTGTTGTTGATGGTAGAGTTCCGGGTCGATGGGGCTGGCGCCGCCCGAGGGGAGTGGAGGTTGGCGCAGATGGTTGTTGTTCACAGGCATGAGGGCAGTGTAGTCGTTCTCGGAGGTTCCATGCGTGTACGCGTCAGAATACGTAGACTGGATCCTAGGTGCTCCTCCTCCTCCTCCTCCTCCTCCTCCTCTTCCTCCCGATGATCCAGAGTTGGCCGGTTGGGCTTGAAGTGCCGCTGCAGCCGCATAATGATCCATAGCACTCATCTGTCCCGCGCGACCAGAAGCAGAATTAGAGGCACCAGCATCCGAATAGGTGGGTCCAGACGCAGACCGTCCATAGTGATCCTTGTCCTTGTCGACCGTGCTGACGTGCATGTAATTTTTGTGATGAGCAATAGGATCAAACCGGTATTCGAGTCCCTGGCGCTCATCTTCATCCACTACTGAGGCCGCAATCCTGGCTTCCGATTCAGTTGCCTCCTTGTCTCTGTTCTGACGCCTACGTCTGAAAATGAAAAACGCGACCACACCAACCAGAATTACAGCAACAACACCTCCAGCAGCGCCAGCAATGACTGCAGTATTACTCTTACCACCGCCGTCACCACCTCCATTACCGCCATTGCTTCCATTGCCCCCATTTCCACCGTTGCCAGTTGGTCCAGCGGGGTCATATCCAGTCGACCAGACATCCAGGTCGAGATCATAGATGATAGGAACATTGTCGTGCATGGTCGTCTCACGGTTCGTGCCACTGGACCCTCCAAAGGCCACAAACTGTCCTGCCATGAACCCACATGCCATGCGAGTTCGGTAAGCTGACGCCGATGTGCCTTGACGCCAGACTCCCGAGACAACATCGAGGACATAGACGGTGTCAAAGAAGGTGATCGAGTCCAGCGATCCTCCAAACAGTACAATCTTAGAGCCGTCCTCCGCTAATGAAAGGGAAGGACATAAAAGTATATGTTAGTCCAGCGGACCTGAGGAACAAAAGACTCCGAAGTTAATCAATTGAGCCCCTCCATCGTCTTCCAGCCTATATAGCAATGGAAAAATAAGGCCAGCGCAGCAGGCACCCCAAAAGTTCGGTAACAGACATCAATCACTTACAAGCTGCAGCACAGGAATCCAAGCGGCGCGTAGGGATATTGCCAGTCGTTGCCTACATGATCAGCAAAGTGGCACATAAAAACGTGTTGTGCGATGGACATGTTAGCAAAAAAAAAATTCGATCATGCCTGGTCACCCCCCCCTATACAATCCTGTTTTCCTGACTTCATTGACTTCAACCCCTTTTTGTCTTTCCTCGCCTCCCTTCCCCTAAACATTAAGGTTTTTCTGTGCCATGAGTGTACTGTACCATGGTCTTCCAGATCCTGGAGGAGGGGTCGTACTCGTTCAAATTAGCCATGTCAAATCCACTGACGGCAGTGACAGCTCTTGACCCACCAAACGTCAACACAGTTTTGCGCTTTGACGACCAAACAGCCGCCACATCCGTCCGGTTGCTCGTATTCGTTGCCTCCTGGCTCGACACAACAGTCGCCGTCTTCGGGTCAAAGACTGTCAAGAGATTCTGGGTCATGTTTCCATAAAACCCTCCCACAACATACACAAGGCCCGTGTCCGGATCCGCAACCACTGCGTGACCCTCCAGACCGGTATAGTTGCCAGGCAAAGGTGTAGGGATGTTCTTCCAAGACCCAGCCTGGAAATCGTACGCCGTCCAGAAGGCTCCTGGAGTTGCAGGGTTGCCTCCAATGGTCAACAGGTACCCCTGTGTGGCACCTCCGAGTCCGGCGCCGTGTTCGGGTTTGACAACGACCATGGCGTGATGAGAGGCGGCAGGGCCGACTGCGAGGTCGGACCAGGCTGGAGTGCTGGTCTTCCAGGCGGTATTGAGGTCGAGGGAGTTGAATTGTCCGATCGCCTGTTGTGGGGTGAATCCTCCTTGGATGTAGAGCACATTGTTGTATTGAGTGAAGGCCACTCTCCGACGGGCTGCGGGAGCCTCGGCGCTGACTGTTGCTGGGGTGGCAAGGAGGAAGATGGCGAGGGAGAGGAGGATTGTGGCGAGGAAGGCATTGGGTCTAGACGAGGTCCTTCCTCTGCTCTGGGAAAGGCTTCTACTGTTCATGATTTTTTTCCTGGGTTGAGGCGAAAAAGGAGCGGTGGCTGTGGGTGAACTGGAGGGAAGGTAGGAAAGGGAAGTCGTTAAAGAGCCATGCAGGGGTGTCCAAGAGAGACACTTGACCCAGCGTTTGCGTAAAGAAAGTGAAGAGAAAGAAAAAAAGTGGGGTGTGGAATGAGGAGGAATTGAAGGAATGGGATGGATGGAGGAGATCAGGAAAGACGAGGAAAGAAAGAAGCCAACGAGAAAGAAGAAAAGTGCGGTGGGAACGAGAAACAACAGGTACAAAAAAACGTTATCAGTCTTTGGCTGTCTCTATCAGGTTCCATCGCCACGGTCTAGTGTATGTGGCCAGTGGGTGGGGCAAGTCCTCCTCTGTAGTGGTCCAAGAGAGATCGAGTGGGTAATGGCGCTCTTCCTGTCTTTCTCTCCTCCAGTTTGACCACCTTGTCCATGGTGCTCTCATACCACACTGTGCATCATATTTGTTGTCTTCTATCCTCGGCTTTATTTTTTAACAAACCAGGTTGCACTGCCCAAAATCTTACAACAGTTTGACTCTCCCACTCCGCTCCGTTCTTCTTTTTCTCTTCTTGCACTTGGCCCTGTTGTAATTCACCTTTCTTTTTTCGCCTCTACTCCCCATCGACAACGCTCAGTTGCTCTCATCTTCGCCTCTTTGTTTGTGTCTTTTTTCAAGTTTCTTGCCAAACACTCCCCTCTATTTGTTTGTGCATTTGTTTATTTTTTTCTGTTTTTGTGTATTTTTTTCACATTTCGAAGGGCGATGTTCACCGCGCCCTTGACATTAAAGCGAGATCGGCTCTTGTGTTGAGTTTTCTATCCTATTCAATTAATTCAATGAGTTTTTTTTTTTTTTTTGAGAAACAATTCCCAGACATCTACGCCATGTAACTACGTAACATAGAAAAATCAAAATGGTCATCTAGGCCGTGCAAAATAGAAATATCCAACTTTATTTGTATGTTGCACAGCCTAGATGACCGTTTTGAATCTATCTTACGTAGTTACATGGCGTAGATGTCTGGGGATTTTTTCTCAAAAATCTAAAATCTAAAATCAACATTCATTGAATTGAAATGGGTAGAAAACTCGATCTCGCTCTTATGTCAAGGACGCGGTGTGCATTGGCGTGCATACCCGCTTTGTTTACATGCACTCCTCTTCCACTCACTTTCATTCTCTCATTCCCTGTTCACCCAACGATTAACTTATATACTATTTCGAACCTTTCTACTTATCCATCAGGAATGCAAAAAGTACGAAACAAAGTAGAGATACATCCACTTGTCGTCAAGGCGCCATCACACACTCAAATCCTACGCCATACTTCACTATATCTTTTCGCCAATCTCCAGCCGTCGTTTCAACCGACGGTCATAATACAGCGTTCTATCCTATCTCCAATTGGTTACTGGTTTTTATTGGTGCTTGTGGGCCTCATTTGCCCAAGAAAGACAGGAATGGCTCTGATATGTTCTGTTTTTTCCTTGCTCTCAATACTCAAATGCACAGTACTTCAGTACTTTAAGGTATTTGACCAACTGTAAACATGCTGTCATAAGGGACCACATGCCGCACTGTTCTCTTTTTTCTTCGTGCCTGATGATACTTCAGCCTTTTCGCTCCATCGAACATAGCCCACTGCTTTGAACCAAGTCTCCTCAAACCATACTTACAAAGAATACTATTTATTTATTTATTATACAATTAGTTTAGGGGTTTCAAGAGTTGTGGAGAGGATGTGTAGGAAGGAGGCGGATTAGAGGAAGAGTCTGTAGAGGAAGTCGTCGTAGAGGGTTTCGAAGTAGCAGAATCCGAAGATGGCGACTCTGTAGGAACAGAGGGAGCATGCCGCGAAACATGTTCAACCTTGAAGTCGTGAACAACTGCATGCGGTCCACGGACATCCAGTGGTGTGAGGTCGAAATCCCACGAGTTCATCCTTTGTGTCATCGACGGCGCCAACGGTCGAGTTATTTGGTAGTGGTGTCGATTATCTACAACGTTGCTGCCGCCGTTCCAGTCTTGTGGCGACGACGGCGTAGGCGACACTATGAGTTCCTGGATCCCCTCTGGTGGCACCCACTCTTGGTTGGTTTTAATCGTCAGCCCTTTTTTCTCTTTTCCTCTCCGGCTGTCTGTTCTGTTCCTGCGACTGCTGCCCGTACTACTGCATTCACTCTCGCTGTCGCTCCCGATATCATGATAGCCTGCGGCACATGAGTGTGGACTTCGGAGTGAGAGACCGCCAATCAGATGAGGGTGTTGTATCTGGAGTTGCCGTTGCTTCAGGAGGAGTTGTTGATAATACAGCGCCGGATTTGCCTGAACATCTGGATCCGAGAGTCGACGCGCCTTGCTGAGGTCTGTCGAGTTGCTGCCGTCCGAGACAGAGACCGAGTTGGTATGGGCCTCCGAGATCCAGGATTTAGGGCTTTTGAATGCCGAGGGATGAAGTCTCTTGCTGGCCTCCTCCAGAGCCGCCTGTGCCGCCGCATAATGATCCGCTGCTGTCATGATCTTGGGGGCGCGCTCCTGCTCTTGCTTCTCCTCCGCAGCCAGCATTGCCGTAGCTCTGGCTTCCGTGTCCTTGACCACCTTTTCCCGGGCGAACCTCCTCCTGCGGACCAAATAAACTCCCAGAGCAACCATCAGCAAGACAATCACTCCTGCAACGCAGCCAATAATAATTCCCAGTTTGCTCTTGTCTCCTGGAGGACTGCTGTCGTTGGGGACAATTGCATCGCCACTGCCGGGGTGAGCTGGCGAGGTGGGATTGCCTGTACTGGTGGGATTTCCTGCGCTGCCAGATCCAGAACTTGGCGTAAAAGAGCTCGCCCAACTAGCCTTAGCGACATCAAAGATGAGAGGCTCAGCGCCCGTCAAAGAGTTCATGTTCGTTGCGTTGACGGAGCCCTCAAAAACAATGAACATTCCTGAGTGGAAGGCGCACGTCGCCTGGGACAGGACTCCTATCGAGGGAGGACCTGCAGTCCAAACACTGGTTGTCACGTCAAGGATGTGGATCGAGCTGAGGAATGTGTTGGCGTTGGCAGCGCCTCCGTAGACAATCACTTTTGTTCCATCGTCCGCTATTGTTGTTTGTTGAACAGTTGAGGGATATGATTGGGTTAGAGCGAAGAAAGACCTAGATGTTTGGTACACAGGGCTGAGGCGAAACAAGACCAACGAAGACCTAGTCACTGGGGGACTTGGGAAAAGTCGTAGGCTTTCGTAGGCTACTTACAGACAGCGGCGCACGCGTCTAACCGTGCTTGGGGGATCGCGCCTGATGTCGTCTATGATGAACAGGGGTGCAGTAGAAACAATTGTCAACGGTTAAATTTTTTGTAAAAGAACACACTAGGAAGATAAAAAAAATCAAATGGGGTTACAGCAAATGCATAATTGCTTCAGGTACCGTATTGCTCCACGCCTTTGTGGAAGGGCTATACTCGGTCAAGACAGTCATGTCTAGTCCATTCACAGAGGCCGTTGCCACAGCTCTTGATCCACCCAGCAGCATCACCGTGCCCCGCTTGGTCAACCAGATGGCATTTGCGCCTGTCAAGCTGTTGTCGGTGGTCGCACTCTCCTGCGAAAGAAGTTTTCCTGTGTTGGGATCAAAAATCGTCAACAAGTTGGTTACTTGGGGTAGGGGTGCGTTCGAAACCAGTCCATTGAATCCTCCAATGACATACACCAATCCTGTCGTAGGGTCTACCGTCGCAGTATGGCCCTCCAATTCGACATAGGGCACAAACGACATATCTGCAGGCTCAACAGTGACATTCTTCCACTGCTTTGTCTGGACATCAAAGGCGGACCAGAATCCTGGTCCGTTGGCGGGCGTGCCCCCAATTGCGAGGATGTACCCCTGGGTGCCTGTACCGAGCCCTGCAGAGAATTTGGGCTCGATGGCGACCATGGCATGATGCCAGACCCGTTTTCCTGCAGGGAGGATGGTCCAGGGCGCAGCGGTTGTTGGCCAGGTGGTGGTTAGGTTCAGGGAGTTGAACTCGTTTGAACCTGTATTGATGGTTGGGAGAATCCCTCCATGGATGTAGAATTGGTTGTTGTAGACTGTGTAGGCGGATCGTCGGCGAAGGGTCGGGGTTTGGGCATGTACTGACGGGGAATTGCAGAGGAAGAACAGGGTTATGAAGAGAAGACAAGGAAGGAGGGGGAAGGGTGGAGCAAGGAAAGGTTTTGTTGTTGGTGTCATGGCATCGAATAAATGCGCGTTGGTTAAAGCAAGGCAGAGTTCGAGACGTGGGCAGTTGATCTCTGTCAAGGGGAGAGGGATGAATGGGACAACCCTGTTGAAGAGGAGGAAGGGGATGTAATGAGAAGTGATGAGCGAAGAGGAGGGAGGGTGAATGGGTGCGAGATGAGCCGTTGGCAAGGTAAATGGGAAGGGTGGAGCGCTGGGTTGCAAAGGAAGGAAACGAAGAAACGCACACAAAGGGTGAAGGAGAAGGGTGAACTGCAAACAGCCAAAGGAAGGGAAGTGCACTTTCAACTTCAGTCAAGCACCCAAACAAACAAACAAGCAAGCAAGCAGGGTTTTCATCACGCATGGATCGCCCGTCCTCCCGTCCGTCTCGGCGCCTTTTGTCGCTGCATTGTTTTTGTCACATTGCGCTCTTCGTTTCTTAATGCCGATTAGTCAAATGTCCGCACTTTCTCTGCCTATTGCCTCTCTCTTCCTAATTCCTTTCTCCACCTGTGCTTTCTTTCCTTTGATTGTCTATTGCAAGAGAAATGAAATGCATGGTTCCTCTTTGTTCTTCGTCGACCCCTCACTCTCTGAGACAGATAGAGTGATCAACGATTGTACCTTGATGGGATCGACTTTCTGTTGACAACCAGTTATCTGTGAACTGTCCCAACCTTCTTATTTTTATTAACACCGCTCTCACTCATCCCTTCAATTGCTCTCTCAATCCATTCGCTCACCTGTTAGCCAGATCCTTTCTACCCATGGACTCTTTCCCTCTCTCCTTCCGTCACTCACACTTCTCTATTTCCTTTTTCACAACCCAGGCATCCCCTTTGCGCGTTCCTGTTTATCCAACCTTACTCACCACCAATGTCATCTCTTCTTTATCTCGACACCGGCAACCCAAAGAACAAAAATAACAAGCCAACCCCCGCCTTGGATGCGTAATGTACCTTATGAACACATCGGAGTTGACAAAAAGAATTTTTTACTTGGCGGTCGGTACGACAACATCTTCCAACCTCGAATTAGAGTAAACAGCACCAATTGCAGTATGTGGTGAACGCCGGGCTGAAGTAGGCGAGATTGACGATGGCGATTCTCTCTTGACAAAAGATATAGCCTTCCCGGCACTCGCTGCTGCTGTAAATGATCCATCTCCATCTCTGCCGACAGTGCTGCCTCCAAGCAAAGTCTTAGATTCGTCCTTCTTGTCAGGATTCGAATGTGGGCTGCGGGGAACTCTATCGGACTGCTGTAGTCCCATTTCAACAGATCCCAATGCTTGGGGCTCGCCAACTGTTTGTTTAGCGGCATAGTGCTCAGCAGCTGCCATGACCCGGTTGTTGTCGTTGCTGTTGCTGTTGTTGTTGATAGCCTCGGCAACCTTCTTGTGAATCGTCTGACGGCGGTCACTGTAACGGTCTTCTCCATTCGAGAGCAAAGCAGCCGTTCTAGCGTCCCTCTCCACAGCCTTCCGAACCCTCCTCCGCTTCTGCATCATATACCCCAAAACCACGGCACAAACAACAGCGACCCCCACACTTGCACCAATAATCAATCCCATGTTACTCTTCTGCGAACTTTCAGTACTACCGCCTTCACCGGCACCGATACCAGCACCGATACCAGCACCGGTACTGTTAGTAGAAGGGCTATAGTACTCAACCCACTGGTTCTTGCTGACGTCGTAGACAATGGGCTGGTTGGAATAAAGACCCGCGGTTTGGTTGGAAGTTCCTCCAAAGGCAATAAAGAGTTCAGAGTGGTAGGCGCATGCCATCTGCGTCCGAGCTGCGGGTGCTGGTTGACCCTGAGTCCATTGTGCAGAGTCGACGTCGAGGATGTGGATGGTGTTGAGGATCACATTCGCATCGGCCGCCCCTCCGAATAAGATGACCTTTGATCCATCATCCGCTGTGTGTTTGAAAAGACAGTATTATGTATTGTGTTATTACACCAGCGAAAAAATAAAAAGAATGAGGATAGTCATCATCACTTGGCTTACATTCAACGGCGCAGGCATCCAACCGAGGCGATGGGAATGTACCCTTCGTTTCCTATTGGTTAATAATCAAACGTGATAATGTGTCTTAGCTCCAAGCCTTTTCAAACGTAAAAATGAGTCTTAGCTCCAAGCCTTTTCATCCGTCATTTTTCCAGGAACCAAAAGTGAAAAAGATCATCTTGCATCCAGCACAAAACATCAAAACTCTTCCCAAACTTACAAAAGTCTTCCATTGACCGACAGTCGTATCATACTCCCGAACGGCAGTCTGCACAATCCCTTTTACTTCGCCTGTCCCAACCGCCCTGGATCCCTCAAACAACAGCAAAGTTTTCCGTCGGGTCGACCAAACCGCAGACCCGCCCGTCATATTGTTGGCATCCGTTGCTTCTATGCGTTGCATAACCGCTGCTGTCTTTGGGTCAAACACTGTCAACAGGTTACCGACCTTGGGGGTGTTGTAGAATCCACCCATCACGTAAACCAGCCCCGTAGTTGGATCCGCAACGGCGGTATGGCCCTCTAGGCCTGTGTACGGGGATGGGGTGGTAAGGTTGGTCCAAGATCCTGTTTGGAGATTGTAGGCGGAGAAGAAGGCGTTCAGGGGAGGAGGGTAGCCTCCAACAGATAGGAGGAACCCTTTTGTGCTGGCAGAGGCCAGGCCCCCAGAATGTTCCGGTTTAACGGGGACTATGGCATGATGCCAGACCCAGCTTCCGCTCGCAAGGGTTGTCCAAGCCGCGTTGGTGGTTGGCCAAGACGAGTTCAGGTCCAGGACACTAAGGTCTCCTGTTCCGCCAGCGACTGCAGGGATCCCCCCGTGGATGTAGAACTGATTGGTGTATTGGATGAAGGCTGCTCGGCGACGAGACACAGGTATCTGGGCGTTTGTTGGTATTGGTGTTGTTGTAGTTGTTGTGAATATAATAAGTGATAGGAGGATGGAGAGGTGGACGGTGGGGAAGAGGTATGGGATCGCCGCTGAGGTGGTTGTGGTTGTGTCTGAAGAGGAGTCATCTGTCCGATCTGTGTCTTATTTGTTTGTGCGAATGGTTGGCGCAAGAATGATCTGGTTAGGCGTAATTTTTCGTGTTCTCGTTACTAGGGTAGGATGAGGAGGAAAGGAGGGTGGGCTAGTGAACGGTTAGGAGACTTTCTGTAAGGAAATGGAGGTGAGGAGTTAGAGTTGATGTAGTGAAGTGGCAAGAAAAAAAAGATGAATGAGAGTGTCGAAGAGTAAGGAATGTCCAAAAGAAAAATAAAGAGAGGGGGGAAAGGGGAAAGAAGGCAAAGGCAGAAGAGGTGGCCTACATTCTTTTTTGCAAATCTTTACTGAATTAAAAATTTAAGTGTGTTATTCAGCCTTATTTTTAAATTCAGTAAGGATTTGCTTTTCCTTATGAAACGCAAAAAGGAATGTAGACCACTGAGGTCAAGAAGAAAGAGAGAACATGGTCGAGCAGAGAAGGCTAGGCCACTGAGTTGGACCAAACCAATGCTGTCTTCCTTCCTCTCCTCCTGCATATCACCCATCTCTCGCATCAACATCTCCGATTTCACTCTTCTTGTAACGCCAACTGAGCCTATTTTTCCGCCAAAACGACACTCTCCTACACTGCCACTTCGTTTTGTGTTTTCACGTCAAGAGTATCAATCGCCTGCAGGAAAAAAACAACTGCATGCTGTTGGTCTCCTTCGTAAAGGCAGAACTTTTCTTCGTGCTCTTGAAAGTGTTGAAGCAATGTACACACCAAACACCCAACATCTTTTGTCCAACTTTTTCCATCCACTCGTGCGGATGCACGCTGTTCTCAGGGTAAACAAAACATCCACTCACACCCCCAGAAAAACCAACGGAGTTTATCAAACCAAGGTCATCCAAACGCACAAAGCAACAACAAGCGGAAAGATACTAACAAAAAATATTATTATTGTGTACAAGAATAAGAGTGTAAACTACGACTGAGGAGGACGGATGTAATCTGAAGGCGAACTAGGAGAAACAGCCTGGGGACCGCGAGCGGGTAACGCCGTCATCATGTTGGTTGAATATCCGTCATCGGCATATTTGTTAAGTCCGCCGCCGTTGGTGCTGTCGACAGCAGTCCCCACACTATTGCTGCCACCCCAACCCACTGGGGAGTCGAGTGGCGGGAACCCAGGAGTCGTCGGCGTCGCACTGGCGGTGGGGACCCCGTAGTACCCGTTCGAGGGGACCCAAGGCTGCTGCTGCTGCGGTACTACTACTCCACCGTTGTAGGTGATTGGTGGCACGGCTGGGATATGGCCGCCTGCTCCGGAGACCGGTTGTGTATCGTAGTAGCTTCCGGTCCAAGAGTGAGGACCCTGGATATTTCCGTCACCTTGCTGGATGAGCACTGGGACACTGTAGCCCCCCGCCACAGAAACCGGATAGCCTCCGAGGGTGTTGGTGGGAGATTGGTGCGGTACGAATGAATGAGGGGGGGTTGACAGTGAGTGCGCAGGGGAACCAGGTGTCATGTTGCCATATGCAGCCTGGTCAGCATATTGTTGCTGTTGTTGTTGAAACTGCTGTTCGTACGGCTGTTGCTGCAACTGCATTTGCTGATAGTAGTACTGGGCGTCAGGCTGAGAAGCAGTGTCAGAGAGAGCTCGAGCACTACCCACGGCATAGTCATGTTCCGAGACACCCTGCGAGAACGCGTCCGACTGTCTGTAAGCGGCATGAACAGAAGGTGAAGCATTCGCGCCTTGGAATGCAGCTGGGCTCATGGAACCGGGTCTGCCATAGGCATCCGAATTGTCACCGTTGTTGTACTTGTCATGAACAACTCGCTGACTACGGCGGATTTCGTCATCGCTTTCAGTAACCAGCGCGGCCGCCTTTTCCTCAGAGTCCTTCGCCTCCTTATTGCGCTTGGCTCTCCTACGTTTAACGAAGCAAAATCCACCGACGGCACAGATGATGAGGGCAACGATACCTCCAACAGCACCACCGATGATCGCCCCCTTGTTACCAGTGCCACTGCCATCAGTAGCTCCGTTGGGATCAAAGTTGACCGACCAGGCGTTGGCATCGACATCGTAGACGATGGGGAGGTTGTTCTGCATGTCTGTCATCTGGTTGGTTCCTCGAGAACCTCCAAAGGCGACGAACTGGCCGGAGTGGAATCCGCAGGCCATACGTGCTCGATAGTCAGGAGCAGCTACGCCTTGTGACCACACACCAGAGACGACATCAAGCGTGTATATTGTGCTGAAGAAGGTGTTGGAATCGAGTGATCCTCCGAACAATACAATCTTGGAGCCGTCGTCCGCTATTGTCCATGATATAAATAAGAAGTATGTGAGTAAGTGAGTGAGCGAGTGGATGAGTGCGTTATAGTCCATAGAGATGTAAATAAGGCGACCCTTGGTATGATAGCATTGAGTGGTGCAAGTCGACCTTTTTTTTTCCTTCCATCGTCATATAAGTTTTCGACTTACAGGCTGCAGCGCACGCGTCCAGCGCACGTGTCGGAACGTTTCCCGTCGTGGCCTATCAATAATTGGGGTGCAAAAAAAAAGGATCGAAAAATTACTATTCCGTCCAAGCCCCTCTTCTTAAAGCCTAATGCAAGATGCACACAAACGACATCCAACCGGTACGAAGAAACAAAAAAAAAAATACAGTCCGCCAAATCGGCGAAAAAGGTTATTTTGCCTTACCATAGTCTTCCAGATCTTGGATGCCGGGTCGTACTCGTCAATGGTGCCCATTTGTAGTCCACTGACAGCCGATGAAGACGTAGCTCTGGACCCACCAAATGACAAGATCGTGTTGCGTTTTGTTGACCAGACGACAGCCGCACCAGTCAAGTTTGTCTTGTCTGTTGCTGCCTGCTGCATGACCACCGAGTTGCTCGTTGGATCATAGACCGTCAGGCGATTGGCGACTGTGGCATTTGTCGTGGCATCAGTGTAGTATCCTCCAACAATGTATACCTGCCCTGTCGACGGATCTGACACTGCTGCCTGTCCTTCCAAACCAATATAGGGCGCTGGGGTGGTGAGGTTCGCCCATGTACCTGACTGGATATCATAGGTTGACCAGAAACCACTGCTCGATGCTGGGTTGCCTCCAATTGAAAGCAAATACCCCTGAGCACCACTTCCCAAACCGGCAGAATGCTCGGGGTCAACAGCGACCATGGTGTGATGAGACACCCAGTTGCCTCCCCCGAGCATAGTCCATGAGGGCGAGGCTGTTGACCAAGGCTTTGTCAAATCGAGTGCGTTGAATTGGTTGGAGAGGCCGGCTTGTGCGATTCCTCCCTGAAGGTAAAGCTGATTGTTGTGTTGAACATAGGCGAGTCGACGACGAGCAACTGGTGCTTGTGCATCGGTTGTCAAGGCGAGAAGAGCGAGGAGGAGGGTGGAGAGTGCGATGAGGAAACTAGTGCTGGTTGTTTTGATGGAGGAGGAAGTGGGGCAGTAAGAGTGGTGGGTATGGACTGGTGGCCAGGTGTTTCCTGTCGTTGAAGCCATTGTTATGTTTCTGCTTGAATGAAAGAGGCAAAGGCGGAGAAATGAGAGACAGGAGAAACAAAGGGGTGAATGCGCCACTGGAAGACAAACGGAAAATGTGTCAGTGTGTGGGCAGAAACAACAGCAATACCAAGGAGGGAGAATGCTGCCTGATTGCCTCTTGTAAGGTGAGTGGTATGAAAAGGATGAACTGAAAGGGTAGGGTGAATGCGACGTGAGTGAGGGATGGGTAAAGCTAAGAAGATGAACGAGAGAGGAGAGAGAAAACAAAACAACGCAAACACAAACAAAGACGCATGCGACAAATTTTACTTTTTGCATGGCCCATTCAACCACACATGCATCGAAACTCAGATTAAACGCCAGTGAAGGAAGGGAACGAGGATAATCCTCTCATACACACAGCCTAACCTTCTTCTTCCCACTCCGATATACATACATACATACATACATACATACATACTACAGCAGATGCAAACGACACAACAGCATCATCATCATCACCATCATCCCAAAAAAAAAAAAAAAAAAAAAAAAAAAATGGACCCATTGGCCAAGCCGGGACAATGTCCCGTCAGTTTACTGTGCTGTACAAGATGATGCGCCATACGTTGCCGCTTCAATTGCTCATCCCTGTCTGTCCACTCCCACCCCCTCTTTTATTGTCTATGTCCCTGGCGTCGCTGCTCACACATCCCAAACCTGTGTTTTGTGTTTGCTGTATGTTTTTTTTCTTTGCTCTCATCTTTTTACTGTGTGCACATCAATTGAGATTATTCACAAAAACACAACAGGGAAAAAACAAGAGGTTAGCGAACCATCTCATACTTCTCATTCTCCCTCGGAGGGGTCAGTTGTACGCCAACCTTGGATGTGGATTCGAACCCAACAGAAGTACACTCGTTCATACCTCTGGGAATCCTATGTATGGCATTCAAGAGAGGGCAACAGAAGTACACTCTGGGAATTATATGTATTGCACTCAAAAGAGGGCTACAAACACCATCGTCGACCCCCTTTTCTCTCACACTATGCAAACCAATGCTTCCATGGCTCTATTCTGAGCTATTTACACTTAAGGCTCCCTTACAGTCCATTCGCCACACATTACTTCTTCAGCTTAGATTATGCTGCCATGCTCACAAAAACCACCTAAAATCATGAACGTCATTCCTTCCAAAAGAAATAAAAGTTGCCACCAAAATCGAAATAAAGCAAAAGTGTGTCCACGAATAGGGAACGCCAATTTTCTATCATCACAAAACATTAAAGGCAGAGATACGATTGGGGCGCATAGGCATAGAAAGTTACCGCGTCTTTACGAATGCTTGCTCCCGTAGACACCAGCTCATCGGCGCAGTGATAGGTTACTGTCGTGTTCAAGGAAACAATACAAATGATTGCACCTGAACAAAAAGTGAGCTTGTCTTCACACAAGTGGATTTGGCGTGAAATGTTGTCGAAGAGAGTGGAAAGTCCATTGCGACCTCAGAATGAAAGACAGGAAAATTGAAAGGGAAAGGGATGTGTGTGTCAGAGAATGAGGAAAAACAAAGAAGAAAAATAAACGTGGACCAAAGCGGAAAACGTCAACGAGCGCCACAGAAATGCGACAGACAAAATCATAGTCTTTGCTAGCTTTCGTCTCTCAGAAAGAACGTGGCAGGTAAAACGCACTGAAAAGCGTAGTAGCCCCGTCGACACAGTGATCGTTCAAAAATAACTGCGCTTTTAATGCGATGAGTAGGATGAAGAATGTACCTGCGAATAGCCTGGAATGCGGACACAGAAAAAGACCCCCGCAGGGCAGTGCTCACGACACCTCCACCCTCAATCGAGCAATCCCCTTTCTTCTTTCCATTGGTACGAATCAATTGCTTTTATTTAAAAAGACCTCATCCTACTATCCCCCTCGCATCACTAGTTCTAACAACCGTGATAAAAAATCTACTTGTTAGACTTCTTCTTCTTGTTCTTCTTCTTCTTGGAAGCGCTGGAAGCAGGAGAGTTGACCGCAACATTGTCATCAAGAGTAGTCGTTGATATCAGTGTCGAGGTCGATTCAGATCCAGGCAATGCACGGGCGCCGCTCGACGAAGTAGTCGTCTTCTCTGTTGGCTCATCCGTCAACAACACCTCTTTAGGTCTCTCGGCCTCGAACTGGACTTCGGCCGATCTTGGGGTCACCTCCTCTACAACAACTTCCTCCTCATCCTTTGCAACCACTGGCGTAGCAAATGTTTCGGGAACGATCTGAGCCTGGGTAGTGACAATATCTCCAGCAGCATCGGCAACAGCAGCATCCGAGGGCGGGTCAATCGTGTAGACACCACCACAATCAGTATCGGGCACCTCGATCGTCACAGACCGCTCCTGAATATCCTCCGGGGTATCCTTGCTGGCCAACTCCTGAACCACCTGGACCTGATCCTTGAAATTGACCACGGGCGAGTCCTTGTTTCCATTGGCAGCAGTGGGCTTGGGGTTCACAACCGTCGACGACGACTCTTCTTGCTCAGCAGGGGTGGCGGAGATGTGAGCATTGGCGGTGGTGTTGATGTCGGTGGCTTTGGCCACGGCAGCGTTATCCAAAAGCGCGACCGAGGGGTTACGGAGCAAGATAGTCTTTCCAGTCGCCATATAATTGTTCTCAATCGGTATGGTGGCAGTACGACGATCCGATACAGTACCCTTGTTACCCAGAAGTGGCGACGCGTCACTGATGGCGGGCGACTGTAACAACGACTTCAAGCTCTTGATCATCTTGACGTTCTTGGAGGGCTTGCGGATGACTCGGATCTTGTTGTGGATATCGACATAGACATCCGACTCGTCCACAATCTCCTCGCCCAAAAGCTCCTCAATCACATCCTCGAGGGTAATCACGCCCACGGGGTGACCGAATCCGCCGGGCTCCGAGGTAACAATCGCCATGTGGGAACGACCCTCCTGGAAAAAGTTCAAAATATCAAGACAGCTGGTGTTGGGGGCGGCCTCAGGGAGAGAGTTGATCTTGAACTGGCGGACAGGGATATGGTCCTCAGGGTCGTAAGTAATCAAACTCTTGACAAGAAGCATTCCAATAAAGTTGCTGGGATCGTCGTGGCGGTAGATAGGGATACGCGAATGGCCTTTGTTGACAATCTCCTCCATCAGCTCCTCGTCCAAGATGGCGTCCTCACTGAGCGCGAAAACATCATCGAGGGGGGTCATGACTGTTGAGATGGCCTTCTCCTTGAGATCAAGGACAGAGGCAATGATCGTAACCTCGTCATCGGTCAACTCGCCCATTCCATCGACCTGGTGCAACGAGACCAAGGTCTTGAGCTCGGTTCTGCGGTATGTCGTTCCGTGATGAACGCCCAGCCACTTATCCAGTAACATGGCGATAGGGTACGAGACGGGCGACATGATATACATAAAGACCAGCATGGGCTTGGCGCAGTACGATCCAATGGCGAGACCATAACGAGCGCAGGCAGCTTGAGGGATAATCCTATCAATTGGAATAGGAGAGAAAAAAGTTAGTTCGATTGCCAAGTTGATGTTCAGCCATTGTCCTTCTTCTCACAACGGCAGAAAAGGTACATTCAGGTGAACGTCCAAGTACTAAGCACGAAGAAAAACACTTACTCGCCAAAGACGACGATCAAGAGGGTCGAGATAAGAATGGCGAACACTCCACCGCCAAGTTCCGAGTCCAAGACAACAGGAAGCGTTTCGTTCACGATTACATTACCCAGCAACAAGGTTACTAAGGTTAGCAAAGAAAGAAAAGTAGAAAGGGAAGAGGTGCAATTGGGCGGTTGGGTTGGGTTAGCTTCGGACTTTTATTTTCACGGATCATGACCATAATCATGCAAAAAACAAAGGAACGAGACCATATAAAAAAAAGGGAAATTGGGAGCGCTAAAAGGGAGTTGGATCTTTCCTTTTATGGTTGGAGCACACGACCTCAAAGCGCACAAAAGAAAGCAGATCGATAACAGAGACACAATAATACACTGTAGTCCTTCCTTCTTTCATCATTATGCGAGCTCAAGCATGCAGAAAATATGCAAGGGCAACAAAAGACAAGGCAGGGGAAGGATGTAGGGATAGAAGAGATAAAAACAAAACACAGGACAACTACGACAGCAACAAAAAAGCACTTACCCAAGACCCAATGCTTTCCGCGCGACAGCAACTTGTACACCGTCTCGGCATGAACTTGTTCCGTTGGCGTGCCGGAAGCCATCAACACCTGAAGGTTCGTCTCGTCCAAGCCCATTAGACCAATCGTCAATCCTGTATTGGTGCCAGGTAATAGCAAGAGCAGGAACAGCAAGGACAGGAGGAGAAGATATAGTAAGAAAGGAAACAGTCAAGCAAACAGAGATGCAGAGAGGGGGTTCAGCATTGTTGAAAAGAAAGAGAGAGGGGGGGAGGACAACAACACACGGACCAAAGGGGACGGGATAGTAATTGAAAACCGTGCAAGGAGAGAACGAGAATGAACAGATAATGAAAAGAAGCGACAACGGTTAGTGACGATCCTCAAGCGACATCAAAGATAAAAAGTACACTCCATGCCTCCATGCCATTCCAATCCAAACGAAGAGGACAAACAAGCAATGGAACACAACAACTGAAAAGAGAATACTTGCCTGCAAAGACTCCACCGATCAAGACCAAGAACATGATCAGGGCCATCTTGATCCAGAACTCTGGCGTAGAGGCATCGCCGCCCTCGTGCTCCCCACCTTCACCTTCGCCCAGGGTAGAACAATCACAGTTGGCGCCCGCAGCATTAAACGCGCCCACGGTATTATTGTTGCTGCCAAAGGACCAGGTCGAGAACAACCTTGAGCAGAGGAGCAAGTTGACAAAGAGGAGGACATAGATGACCATGTTCTTGAATCCGAATGAGCGTTGGACGGAATGACTCTCCTTGGGGGATCTTGCATTGGGTGCCGAGTCCTTCTCCATGGTGATGACGACGGTATTACTGCTGCTGTCGTTGTTGTTGTGCTGCTGACGCAACAACGGTTGGTGATCCATTATTTTGTTGTGTATGTCTGCTTCTTTTTTTTTTTTTTTTTGGTGTGAGGTTGTTGGAGTAGATCACGGAGCCAAGGGGGTGGGTGTTGTTAAAAAGGGAAAGAGACAAGAAAGAGTTGGAGTAAGGAAGACAGAGATGAGCACAAAGGCAGCAGTGAAAAAAGGGATCCAGGACGAAAGAAAAGAAAACGAAACGAGCTCGTGTCTCTCGTTCACACTCACACACATGCTTAGCTACTTACTGGTCGCTCCCGCGACAAATGACGAATGATCACGTGTGGTACGAAGAAAAGCAATGCATGTTTATGACATAAAAAGGGTATCGGGTTGTCTATGGTTGAAGGCATGATAGTCATAAGTGAACAGAACGATACTCTAGATGTCAAAGTTGAAGCGCGACAGCCGCGTGCCTCCTCCAACTGCCTCTGGTACTCGTATCTTCTTGACCTGGTGCACAACCACCTTGTTGTCACCATCATCATTGCTGTCGTTATCAAACTTCCCCTCCATCCAGCTATAAACATCACCCTCCTCAATCAGCGGCGACTGCCCCGGTGGCAGTCGTGGTGTGGCCGGAGACCCGACTGTTGAGACCGAGAAGGTTCTTCCCGGGGTAGCAGGGCTTGTGGGTGAAAGCACCGGTAGAAAGGTTGGGGATGTACAGAACATTGACGCGGTTGTTGTTGGCGTGTCGCCCAAGGAAACAAAGGACGAGACATCGGTCACGATCGTCTCGGGTTGTGAAGAGATGATCGACGGGCCCGTAGATATGTTGGAGCTGGTGTAGGACAGTGACGGTGCTGGGGACATGCTTCGTTCAGATCCTGCTTGGCTTAATGAATTTGAGCGAGATCTGCGGGGTGGAGGGAGGGTTGGTGGTGGTGGTTTCACGCGAGTGCTGTTGGTGCTTGAGGATTTATTTGACAAGGAGGATGGTGTAGGGGAAGGTAATGGACTCGAGCTTCTGTGGATAGGAGGATGTGACGGTGACCAAGGAGCGTTGGCTGAAGGTGTAAGAGGATGAATGCTTGGAAGAGCCTGTCGTTCTTGTTCCTGGAATTTGGACTGAGACTGATAAAGTTGGTCAGCTGCATCAGTGGCACGTCGAAGTGGACGCGTGGGAGGAGTGATGTTTTGGGCAACAGTCTGGCCATCACTTGGCGCAGCAGGATCTCTGGTATACTTGGGGGCGACAGCAGGGACTGGGAACGGAATATGGGCCGCCAGTTCGGCAGGTGTGAGGTAAGGTTCCAACACCAGTTGACCAGTGTCGAGCCCAGTCACTTCATCGTCGCTGCTGTCATCGTTCACAGCTTTCTTGGACTGAGGCGGCGGAGGCAGAAGGGGAAGAGTGAACTGTGCATGCTTGAATCCTTCAGGAAGGATGGCTTGAGGCGCAGGTCTGCAGAACTCCTCCTTGGACATGAACGGATTCTCATCGGACTCATCGACCATATCTTGTTCCTCGGAGATGGGGACTGGGAATTGGATTGCTCCTTGGTGATGTGGTGTCTTTTGTTGTTGTATTTGTGTTTGTGCTTCAGTTGATGCTTGTGATTGCGGCGTTTGAGTTGTTCCAGCTTGGCGACGGGTCGATTCTCGTCTCGCAGTGCTCTTGGCAGGCGGTGTCGCTTTAGGCGACGCAGCAGAGGCGGACGACTGCGAGTGGGCAAGCATGCTTGTCCCCAAACCCAAGGCCATCAAGACGGGACTCTTGCCAATGATGACCACCGGAGGCTCGATAGGAGAGTTAGTGTCGTCGTTCTGGACAACCACCGGAACACCCCGGCCGATCGTGGCAACGACCTTGGAGGACGGAGTTATCGACATGTCGGTGACGATCGGCCGTCGCAGATGTAGTGGCCGAGGAAGAGGCGAGTTCTTGGTGTGGTAACTGGTAGCCGCTCGTTGGACATTATCGCCATCGCAGTTGTTGCGAGAACCGGATGGCAGTGCGGTGGGTTCTTGGGGTCGCATCATAGGAGAAAACGAAGGGGAGGCATGGGCTGTGTTGTTGTTGAGTAGATCGGGGTTTCTTCGGGAAAAACCTTGCTGTTGATAGGCAACGGGTAGCGTCGATAACTCGAGGAAGGGGGACGCTGGACGGAGGCTGGGTGATGTTTGAGGACGGTCAACCGGCGGTCGGTTTCGTTGCTGCTGTGGCGAGGTCTGTGGCTGTTGTTGTTGCTGTGGATGCTGCTGCTGCTGCACTGAAACAGCACTCACCATGTTAGCAGCAGCCCTGCGATCGTCGTCCTGATTGTTATTTGCAGCAGTGTTCAATCGATGTAAACTGCGATTGCTCTCGTTAGGATGGATGTAGGGGAAACCGTTCTCATCTTCTTGTTGTTGTTGTTGTTGTTGTTGCTGTTGTTGTTGTCGAAAAGAGGTTGGATGGATATGTACTTCAGAAAGAGGTTGGATAGTGTCGACTTCGTCAGGGGAAAAGTGAGGGTAGGTGTAGAGTCGTTGTTGGTTTGCTTCGGTCTGTTTCTGGTAACGCCTCCGTCGACGACGCTTTTCTTTTAAGTCTCTTTTTTTGTGGCAGATGTAGAGGATGGTGAAGACAAAGATTGTAATGAAACTGGCAGCAATAATAACTGGCAGGAAAACCGCCATTGTGCAGGTAGAATGTGAGTGATTGAGAGGGGGAATGAAGAATGCAGGATGGAGAGTGGAGTGGAGTGTAAGAGGAATGGGCAGGTGGAAGGAGGCGTGAATGATACAACGGAGGGAGGGGAGACAGTGGATCAAAGTAGGTCTATCCTTTTAGAAAAATTTGTTAATTGTTGGGAGGGGAATGCTGAGAAAAATGCTATGCTTTTATGAAAAATGAAAAAAGGGAGGAGGATAGAAAGATGAGTGAAGAGACAAAAAGGGGGTGTTTAAGTAGAAAGAAGAAGCAGAGTGAAGATATGCACTTGCTCTTGAGTATGAAAAAAGGGCATCACTCTCTCCATGGTTGGAATGGGGAGTGACCACACTCCCTCGTCCTCATCTTCGCCTCCCCTTCTCACTCATCGCTGGACCTTGTTGTCGCTCTTGGCCTTTTACCCTTGAACACAAGAATCAAGGCAATTGGCGAATCCATTGGTCGAGAAGTGAGGTTGACTGGATTGGGTGCATGCCATTGGCATTAGAGCAGGCATCACAGCCGACCAACCATCCAGTCTATTTTTTGAATTGTGTGGGTGTTTGTTGGCTAGATTGTTGTTGTTTTCTGATCTCAAACCTCCATCATACAGACAGAGAGAAGAGTGAATGCATCCCTCCTTACGGAAGAAGATGAAGAGTGCTCTCTGGAGAGAGAAGAGAAGAGAGAGAAGAGAACAAGGCAGGAAGCGAAGGAAAGATGAGAGAGAAAGGGGCACGTTTGTGTCACAAACAAGGAAGGAAAAAAGAAAAAGCCAAACAGAACGCGGCCCATCAGAAGTAAAATCAACAAAATTCAACCATGGTTCATCTTCCAGGGGTTGTGTTTTCGCCGTCACTGTCTTTTCTCTCTCTCTAAACACAGGTGAGCGCACATCCATCGTCGATAGGTGGCGACTTTTGGCCGTTTTTTCTCTTTGGTCTCGTTTCATGTTCGATGGTTGGAGGATGCGTCGATAGTCCCCTCATCTGTGCCTTTTCATTTCTTTTTTTTGTTTGTTCAATGCGATGTTTTTTTTGGCACTAGTTTTTCATTAATTCTTCTGATGTGTGCGTGCTGTTTGTATTGTTGTCAGCATTGCTGCAAATCGCTTTCGTAAGACTAGTTCTGCGCGCCTGTTCACATTCTCGCCGAAAAATGTTGTGACCCTTGTCCAAGCACCAGCATGACTGAATCGCGAACAAAAGTCCCCTCTTATTCCCCCTTCGCGAATGTACTTTGGCTCTTACGATAAAGAATTTTTTTAGTCTGGGCTGTGTACGCGAAAGTAATGAACGACAATGATTGACAACAAGAAAAGAGATGCTAACGCCTTTTCGTTCCCCTCCTTTCTTCTTTTTCTTTCCTTTGTTGAGCCAAGGAAGTCGTAATGAACCTTACTTTTCGCAGTTTTCGAACTCAATTCCTTCCACTGCCCATTATGAGAAACAGATAAGGGTTGAGAGTTGCGTGAAGAGTCGAAGACAATCCGAGGAGGCAGAAAAAAAAAAGACGAAAGATACATACATTGGACATGTGGACACCAAAGCTATGCTCCCAACAACAACACTAATTGCATGCCCTCTTTTCCTCTCAATTGCTCATTAATCCCCCGCCCATCCTCTTTTCTCTCTCTCCGCCCTCCTTTCTCTCTCTCTCTCTCTCTCTCTCTCTCTCTCTCTCTCTCTCTCTCTCTCTCTCTCTATCCATCCTCATGTTGCATAGTTAATAATGGCCCTGCATCAAATAAACAAAAAGCAAACATTTCTCACATGTACACAACCGAATTGCCGATTATTTTTTTTTTTCAAAAATAGTCCTGTTCACAAGCATGCAACAAAGAGTAATACAAAAAGGCACAATCGAACAACGTGGTCGGTTGAGAGTGCCAACGTATCCCTCAACCCCTATTATTTCATTTTGAGAACGAGGCAAAAACAAACAAAACAAAAGTAAATGTCATGGCACCATCAGAGAGGGGTGAAGGTAAAATTAAAGACTGAGACATGTTGTTTTCATCTCATTATTTTCGCCCACAATTTTATTTCTCTGACAAAGAGCACAGAAAAGGTATGAAGTAAAAGGGGACTACAGACCAAGCTCTTCAATGCACCATCCACCAGTTGCAGTCCGGTCCGGAACCTGGCTCTGCACAGCTTAAACGGAAGAAAATAAAACTAGATACGAATAAAGGGGATTCTTCCCATTCTCTCCATCATTGACAACCCCATC
Source organism: Linnemannia hyalina (assembly GCA_019671135.1). Classification (NCBI taxonomy): domain Eukaryota; kingdom Fungi; phylum Mortierellomycota; class Mortierellomycetes; order Mortierellales; family Mortierellaceae; genus Linnemannia; species Linnemannia hyalina. Next base: position 1,611,371 of record JAHRHY010000009.1, on the reverse strand, counting down.
CTTCCTAACAAACTCTCCAACAACCGCTCGTCGGCAGCGCGTGGGTCCTTGGTTGCTCAGGGCAGAAACCATCACGGGTAATGTAATTGCGTCCTTGACTCCAGTTACCTTAGAGACCCATGTATTTGGACGTCTTGTCTTTGGCAGAGATTCCTTGGGTCTGCTCCCACGCGATCGTCGCGGATCTCCGGGGTTTCCAGATCAGCTCCGAGGCTTGCATCTCCAGGTGGCCAACAAACTTGTGCAGGATCGTCTTGGCGACGGACATAGGGGTTCGGAAGACCGCGGACCATTCAATCAACATGCTCTTGGGAGTGATGCCACGAAGGAGATCCGACACGTTCCACTTTGGATTGTCGTCGCGATCGGGAGCAGGAATACCGCTGTGCATGGCTCGAGCGCCATCGATGGAGAATTTTCGTATGATCCGCATCCGAGAGGAGGCCTCCAGTGTATGGGTACTGGCCACGACACTTGACGACCTTTGTCAGCCGCGCGTTTGTGTCCCCATTTCCTGACTGCATTATAGCCGTTTGTAGATCGCAGTGGTAGTCTCAGCTGCCAAGGAATAGTTCCAGACATGTTCGTCATCCTCCTTCTTGAACTCGCATCGTCGGCACAGGCGTGTTGGATACAGGTTTGACGTAATGTGTGAGCTTTTGGGAGTCCTTGCTATTGCAGTAAAAGGTGAAGACTGCGTGCCTGTCGTGGACGTGAGCCAAGATCGAGGTTCATTCCACGTCGCCGATGTCAGGGATCACCCTCTTGACCCGTCTCTGCGACATCCAGGCCTGGCGGTGACGGATTATGGTTTGTCGTTCGAGGAGCTGGACAACAACAAAAACGAGGGTCAAATGCGATTTCCCTGGATTTAGAGAGAGGAGGGGTGAAAACAAACAATCAAACTAGCATCCGTTTCAATTCAGAGAGGGCACGCATGATGTGTCAACAATCAACATTCAATTGTCATGACAAGGCCCCTCTGTAAAGAGAATTGTCATAAACAAAATTATAAGATTTCATTTTACATGGTTGCCAATGAACAATACACGTTATGCTTGCCAAAGCGCTACAGAAAGATGCAATCAGTATGGCTCGTAAAAAAAGAATGGAAGTTGACAGAGTGAACGTGATACTGAAAGGACAAGTCGAAGAGAGACGAAAGTAGAAACACGATCGCGATTGAGGCGTTGATGCTATTGTTGTAGATGTTGTTGCTGTCTCTGTTTAGATGACTAAAACGTTTGGGAGATAATCTTAGCTGCCTCGCGTCGGCCAGTCATCAATGCACCATGGACACTGGCGAAGGAGGTGGCAGTGGTGTGTTCTCCCGCAAAATAAATCCTTCCCTTTGTCGCATCATTCACTCCGATCGTTTTGACGACCGTAATTGCGGTAGGAGGGGTCGTCTGTTTCTTCCTGATCGAAGGAGGCGAGGTGTAGGGTGAACCTCCCTTGGTGTGGTAAACAGCAGGGAAGGACGACATCAAAGGCTCGACCAGCTCTGAAAGGAAAAGTCCAGCGGGACTGGTGTTCACCTGATCTTGAACACTATGACGACGGTGAACAACGTGATGGCTGTGGAGGCGATTCCGATCATAATTGGCCGTGGCAACAGCAACGAGCCCTCCAATGACCGATCCACCAGCGCCGCCAGAGCTAACAGCAATTTCGATTGCGTCGTCAAAGCCGCCACGATAGTGGGCGCGTCCTGTGTCGATCGACTGCTGACGACGGTGGTGGTGATGCATGGGGATATCAATTGCTCCAGGGATGCTGGCACGATGACCGACCTCGCTCATTCCACCGATGCGAGGATGACTGGTAGGTCGACTTCCGCTGGCACGGTGACTGGCAGGGTTCTCGCCAGTCATCTTGGCAAGACTGAGATTGTCGGTCGCCAAGCTGATAGTGTGGACACTTTCATAGTCCTGAGAGGGCAGAAGGCAACCCTTGATGGGGTGTCCAGGGAACCCTTCGTTCGAATCCTTAGGGCTGGTGCCAAGAGCGGCATAGGTCACAAGCCCGCTCTTGGCGCTGGGTTTCCGCTTATCGTAGGACATCATCATGATCTGGTGTTTCCTGGCGGCAGCTTTGAGCGCAAAGGAGGCATCAACTTTGTCCTCGGTCTCCACGTGATCGCTGCTGGAAAGAACGGCGACCGATCGGGCTCCAACAGGGATCTCAAACTCGCAAAGGTCGGATTGGTGCGCACCAACTGGGATACTGGTGTACGAGCCGCGGGCATAAGGATCAGCGTTCCAGCGAGTCATAAAGACACGAGTGGGACGCGAGTTGGCGGGATCCTTGACGAGGATGGGGAAGTAGTGCGACAGTTGGCAGACGAGGACCTCCATGGCTTCTTGCTCCGTTAGCTTTTCAAAGACCTCGGCCGACTCGTTGGCGGCATAGGCAATCATGATAGGCGCGTTGTGGACGGGCATGAGCGAGGTGTAGTTGGCCAGATCGTTCATGTAGGTCGTCAGGGCAGCCATCTGTCGCTCATTAAGATGGCGACAGAGCTTGGGATTGGGTATACTCGAGGGTATAGGTAAGAAATTGATGAAATGCTTATCCTTGGGCCAGAAGCAGGTGGGGAAATAGAGGACAACCTTGACCATCGTGCCAAAGCCCAGACGCTTGATCGCGGTCTTTTTCCTCTCGGGGAGGGGAGGCGAGAAGGTCACGGAGCCAGACTTGAGGACACCGAGAGGGAGGGTGACCAGCACCACGTCGGCAGTGAAGACGCCCTTGTTGGTCGAAATCTTGACACTTGACTCTATGTAGGGTTGTTGTTGGTTGTGGGGAGAGAGGTCAAAAACAAGGTTTTTCTGAAGCGGTTACGAGTATTGCTCCATGTCAGTTCCAACATCTCAACTATCTAACCATCAAGCTATGTACATCCTTTTTGGTTCTACGAAAACTATGAAAAATGGACAGGGGGGCAACTCACCATTGTACTCGATGCGGCTAACAACGTGTTCCAAAAGAATGGGAACTGACTTCATCTCCTCGCAGAGGACGTCAAGAACGCGGTCATAGCCATTGGCCATGATGCAGTGGTCACCGGGAGGCATGTTCTCGGCATCCATGTACTTAAGCGAGACCTTGTTAAGGGCGATGGCGTTCTCGTCCGCCCAGAACTGGGCCAGCAAGGGGATGATCTTGCGCTCCCTGGGAGACATGTAGTTGGGCAGGGCGGGATCCCTGCTCTGGCGAGTCGAGAGGTAGTGGTCCAACCAATTCCTGAAGGAGGTGTGGACTGAGATGCGATTCCGGTTGTCGCGCGAGAACTCTTGGGCCTTGCCAAAGATCTCCCAGAGGACGGCCCAGTAGTGATTACTCTCGTCCTGCTTGAGGGCGGGCTGCCCGGGGTGATGGTAGATGACATCACTGTTGGTGGCCTCGAGACGGGCCTGCGCAGTCTCGGCAAGGGAGACAATGGGGTTAGAGGGGTCGACTCCGTGAATCCAGGACGCGCCAAAGTCGATAGGGATGTCCTCGTGCTCGCCTTGGACTAAATTCCGATGGGTGTCAAGCCGACCACCGATGCGATTTCTCGCCTCAAGGACGGTCACCTGAATCGAGGAGGGATGTTTGGACAGCTCGTGAGCTAGGATCAACAAACCATTTTATATACATATTGACAACATCATCATCATTGCAACCGAAAAGGAATGGGTCGATAGTGGCATGGTCGAAGAGTAGATGGAGAGTAAAAAGGGAGGGAGAGGAGTAACAACATAATAAAAGGTACGGAGAAAAAGAAAAAAAGAGAGGTTTGAATGCTTGGTACTTTTTTTACGCAGCGGGCCTGTTCGAGTCTGACACTCACACACCACCATGGGGCGGCCATGCCTGTACCTTCCTCTGGAGAGAAAAAAGGGAAACAAGAATGGAAGAGACCAGGGAGGATGGGGGAAATATCGACCGAGAGGTGGTCATTTTGTCACATCTAGTAACGAGCAAAAGAAACAATAACACCTTACCTGCGGCGAGGCCAGAGATTCCGGCGCCAATGATTACGACGTGCTTCTTAATGATTGTCATTGCTTCAGAAGAGGGTAGGGTGCTTGTTGGGTTGATTGTCGGGTTGGTTGTTGGTTGGTTGGAGTTGCAGGGTTGGTTGGAGTTGGGCTTGGCTCAAAGGATGTGTGACTGGGTCTTTCGAAGGAGACAAGGAGAGAAGGAAAGTGGTTCTATTGTGTGTAACAAACAAACAGGGCAAGGGAGATGATTGAATGCAAGCAATTGTTTGAAATGGGGTGTTGATGGCAGGTGAGGGAAGTGAGTGAAGTGAGTGAAGTGAGTGAAGAAGAGTGATGAGGTTGTTCGGAAGGAAAGAAAAGAGAGAAAGAGAGGGTGGAAACAAGAAGGAAGAGAGAAATAAAAAAACTGCGGTTCCAGAGCTATTTCAAGGTGAAGGTGGTGCAACGCACACCTCACCACAACACGCTAAACTCTTCCTCCTGCTCCTTCGCTGCTTACTCGTCCACCTTGTACTTTCTCTTATTCCCTCCCTTGTTAGCGTGACGAGGCAGTAACTACAATAGCGCCGATTTCATTCAATCGATTGGAGGACTCGGCGTTGAAGCATGATGGAAAACAAAGAAGAAAAAAAAGTGAGGCATTTGTCCTGCACTGTAATTGTCGCTCTAATGCTCATGATTATTTCCTCACCATGTGCGTCTGTCGCACTTGTCTGTCACTCTATCAACTGTCGCTGTTGGCGATTGTACCTGAGCTATCAGGGCAAATCTGTGCCATCACAGCCAAAAGATAATAATACACACATATACATTCCTACAGAAGAGAGGGAGAGACAAAAGATGGCCATGCAATTAAACCCCTCGTTCACCCCTCTTTCTTCCCCTATCATTCCTTCGCCTTCACCCTACCCTTGACTCATTACCCATTACCCATTGACCTTGTGCTCCTTATTCCCTCAGAGCACAAAACAATAAGCAAGGAAACCTCTACGCGGATGGGTGCAGATACAGGTACAAAGAAGCAAGGTTGGGGCAACAATTGGGTAAGTCCGCTCATCAACAATGAAATCCTAGGGTTTTTCTGCTCTAATGAGATACCACGCACACACAAACACCTGGCTACTGCCACCTTGGATGACTTCACATCCCGCGGGTTCTTCTCTTTTAATGTATGCTTGGAACTACTGTACCACATGTTACTCACAGAAGACATACTCGAGCAATTGAAATCTCACGGACTCCTACACTTACTTACCCTTGTAACCTTCCATTTAATGTGTTGAAAGAAGTGACCCCTGTCACCCTTGCCAATCCATGAGCTTTCCCACAACCCTTCTCACTTTCCAACTTGCCTGCCTTCCAGCCTTATCCTCCCTTTGTTCGAGCAATAATGAGAGCGAGGGGAGGAAGGGGGCAGGAAAACAAAAAATGGTATTCAGGTCATGCGTCCAGACGTGTTGGCCTGATTGGTCCTTTTTTTATTCGCTTTTTCTTTCTTTTGATGTATTGTGCTCAAAGGGGTGCAGGCGGGCACGCTGGCAGATAAGCCTGTGTCTTTATATTTTCATTTTGTCTGGAGAAGAACCATAAACCTATGCCCACTCAGTCAGCCGGTTATGTGGAAAGACGGGGCCACGATGTCTGTCCTCGTCTCTTCTCTTTTCTTGTGTATGACAAAGTTGGCGAGACTCGAATTCAAAAAAATCCAGGCACAACGAATTCACATACAAAATAGACAAAAGAGCACTCAGCGCGCGTCGTACCGAAATCTACGTACTTTACTATGAAAGGTCCCAGCCTAAGTAGTTCCCTACCCTTAATCGCACACACCATGTTATTGCCTCATTCATTAAAGCATCAGATAAGAGCCGATGATGTCTCCTTCGAAGAAGACATGGAGCGCAGGTAGCTGATTAATAAGGACAGACAGGTACCACGGTGGCTTTGACTGGAAGAGTCCTTGGAGTCATTGCGCTGCTCATAGGCAATAGGAGGACTTTCCGTAACACGCTCCTCTCTTTTCGTTTACCTCATCCATTGTCGACTCTGTTCTTTTTTTAAGGTCCTCTTCCATGGTTTCTACAAAGACGATGTTACGCCATCTATCGTCATGGGTTGTGAAAGGAGGGAAACGCCACACAAAAAAAAGTAGACAAAGCTCTACACGTCATTTAGGAGATAGTTGGGGCGCATGAACCATTCCGAGCTTAAGGGCAATCTACGCTTTCATCGATCATCACCTGAGAGGCTGAGACTACTAACCATTGGTGGCGGCGCCACGAAACACATAGGTACAAGAAGACAGGCAGGGCAAGGCGAAGTGAGTAAAGCTACTTCTTTGGAGATAAAGAAGAAAGAAGTGTGATTACCTTTAGACAGTCAGTCGACCAGAAAGCAACGAATGAAGAAAATCCTCCCTTGCCTGGTGATGGAATCAGAACATTCCTTCTCTCCTTCCTTCCCTCTTCTCAGTCTCCTGCTGTCTGTTACCCGAAACGATTATTTCATTTTCCTTCATAACAATTTTGGGTCATCAGGTCATGTGGAATACTCCCTTCACCCGTCTCATCGTTGTTCATGCGCAACCATCCCAGAAACAACAAACAACGATCACAATGACGCTCATTCTCACTCACTTAATTGGACAACCAGTACACTGACAAACGGACATGAGATGCTGAGTTGCACCGTAGTCTGATCTCTCTTCCCTACTCCATCCATCAACACCAACACCACCCGACCCCTCACTTCATACTTCTACTCCCCTTGCCCTGTGACCAAGCCCAGATACCCTCCTCCTTCATCTTTCGACCTCCTTCCGTTCATCTTCTATTTCAACATACCTCTGCAACCTTAACCTTCACTGCCTCTACTACACGCTCACACGACGCGACTCCTTGCGAGACTATGCTACGCCTTGGCCGACGCGGCATCATCTTGTCGCTCTTTGTCAACAGTCTCAACATCGCACTCTATCTCATCATCCTCGCCGCATCCTGCCTCAACATCATCGAGGCCTCTGTCAACTTTATCATCCTCAATATCTTTGCCGCGTAAGTCAACACAGCGGGATCGTGGCAAATGGGGACTTGCAGGGCACGCTATGAACGTGCTCAATACTCGATTTCTCTCCCTCCAGCAACCGCCTCAGCACGTCGGTTACTCATGTTGTGTCATCATTATTTGTTCCTAATCAACGACACCATAGATCCTTTGCCTGTCTTCTCATCGTCTCTGAGATTCGGTTGCCACAATTGACTTATGAGTATTTTCGTTTCTTGGTGAGGAGAAAGAAATCGATTGTCGTTTTTTGTTTTGCATTTGCATCAGTGTGAACCCCCCGAACGTCAAACACTGACATTCATCATTCTAACCCTTTCATATTCACAGTGCACATATCGAGGCAGAGGACTGACCTACTTGTTGTAACGTACACAGTTCACCATCATACACAACACATACCAATGCTGCTTCCTGAACGCAGGTCCAGACCCGATGATCCTAATTTCCCGCCTCAATTTTCATTTTCCTTATTTGACTGGACTGGCTTGCATTGATTCTAGTTTTGGCTGTCTGATCGCCTCCCCGATCCCATTCAACCTATTCGGAGGGATCATCGTCGTCTGTATGGGCCTGGCATTCTTTATGCTCTCCTACGTCAGTCTCATCCCCCCACTCGACGGTCTCATCCTCAACTACAAGAAGCTGGACCAGTGGAAGGAGCAGAAGCATTTCCGCGTCCAGTTGGAGGCTCAACGGATATACGAACAGCAACTGCAGCAGGAGCAAAATTTGACGAGGATGATCCCTGCACACCATCCGAATTCTATGACGGTCCAAGGTCATATGGCTATGGGGAGTCCGAAGCAAATCCGTGCATTTTCGGCTATTAATGCGGGGAGTGCTTTGTTTAATGGCTCTGGTGGTATGATGGGCTGTGCTGGTAGTGGAGGAGGTTATGAGGGGGGTGGAAATGGAGGCGGCGGATCTGGTGGTGGAGGAGTGTCACTGACGGCCATGTTTTCTCCGCCTATTTCTCCTTCTCGACGGATGGGTCATCATCCACACACTGGATCACCCTTGTCAGGACAGCACCACTACTCAGAGAAGGAGGTTCAGTTCCCTCGACACCAGCCACAGAGTAAACTGCAAGGATCGGTCTCCAACTTTTTACCGTCAGGAGCAGGAGGAGGATATCAGACCACGCAGCAGTTGGCTGCGGTTAGTCATGATAATATGTCAATGACAAGCGGTCATCATGACCCTGCTTCTAACAGCCTGCAGGATCATGCTTCGATCGCACAGAGTAAAGGGCACCATTCTCTGCAGCATGAACAAAACATGTCCACCTACGACGACTCAACAGTGCCAGAAGGACGGGGAGGTAGGCGACAGTCAGTCGGCGCTCATACTGGAGCCCAGGACAAGAGTCTCCCTCCCATCATCACATCAGGAGTCGGAGCAGGCGACCAACAACAGAACTTTGCACTTCCTGCCACACTTGCGCTTTCACCCCCACCCATCCGTCGGTGGAGTAACACCACCTCAGTCCCTGGATCACCCCTGCAGTACCTCTGCGTCAACAACGACGACTCTACACCAACACCATCCCAAGCCAGCGACTTTAACAATCAGTCTGAGGCACCTACTCCAGTCTTTGCTGCTACTACCGTATCTGTATCTGCTGGGAACAAGACGGAGCTCAGGGATGAATATGACTATGCGTCAGCCACAGAGAACTCGATCCTCAAGTCATCTTCTCAACACCAACCCCCTTCTGTTCGTCAGTACGGAAACAGTATGTCACGCCGGCCTGATCAACAGCACCAGCAATCACAACACCAGCTCCCCTTGCGGACGACCAACAAACCAACACCACCACACGACCCCTTTCGTAAAACATCTCTCTCAGGCGTCAGTCGAGTTCCCTTCCAGAGTCAGTACCAACCACCTGAGCCTCCGCTTCAAGGCGACATGGGCAACCATTCCTTGCCTCAGCAGCCTACAGCATACTACCAGGACTCAGCTGTGCATGCAGGAGTGCCATCAATACCCACATCAGCAGCAGGGATAAGCTCCATTGGAGCGATCGGTGGTGGAGGCGGAGGCGGGGTAGGTGCAGGAGGGGCGGCGGCAATGACGGCGACAGGTCGCATTCTCTCATCGATAGGTGGTATGTCTGGTTGCTACGGGATCATAGGAGGAGTTCCCCAACCTGCCATGATGATGGGAGCCGGTTTGCCCACAATGACGACCACCGCAACCTACAGAGGATTAAGCTCACCAAGCAGCAGTTCCAAGCAACAACAGCGACAACTCCAGCACCAGCAACAACAACTCCAACGAGAACAACAACAATTGCATGAAAAACAGAGACAGCTACAGCAGCAGGCATCCAGTACTCCTATATATGGGAGCGGGGTCATTCATGCTACTTCACACCAGCCAACACCATCCACTGCCACCTCTGCATCGACAAGGACTGCAAGGATATCTTCTAACCACAGCACAAGCAACAACAGTACTGGAAGCAAAAGGATAGGCGATAGCAAAGTTGGCAATTTCCAATCTACTCATATACCCACTTCTACAATCAACCCTGGACTGAAAGCTGGCTGTCGCAACACGGGGAATCAACAGCTACAGTACATGCCAGATATTGTCTTGACACTCCCAACTCCTGCAGACAATGGACTTGTCGCACGGAAAGAAGGGTACTTTGCTATGTAGACTTTCCTCTTTTTATGCGGAAAATAAAGTCGCTACGTAGAGAGAGAGAAATGAAAAGCACAAAGAAAAAGCAGCAACGTGTCAAAGCCTTGGTGAAGGTGGTAGCTTGTCGAGAATTCGTCACAAGAATCCTTGCGAGATAGATACCTTTGTTTCGTGGTCCTATCCATGATTGTTCCCTCTCTTTCTTTTCCCCCTCATTGAAGATTCATAGCAATCACACAGACACACAACCGCCCACACGGATCCGACTTCACCTCTGGTCGCACAGCCTGTCATACCAACCACCAAGCCTTGCGTCGAATCGACAAGACCTACTGGAAAAAAATTATCCTCAGCCTCATGGACGACTACTCGTGCGCTATCAGAGAATACTGTTGTTGTAGAACAACTTTTCAAGACAGCACTGAAGGATCCACATGACCACGAGGCACTTCAACGCATGGCAAGCCGCAGCAGTTGAAAGATCTATGAGACATGCAAGATAACTTCATCTCTCTATCTCTATGACCTGCATGATGAAAGAGAGTGCGGGAGTCCTCTTTTTGACCAGTGGCAGCACGTGCATCGTTCACTAAAAATTTAAATTGTAAGTCTTTCTTTCTTTCGCGCTTCTTTCTTCCCACTTGTGTCTCATACTCGCAGCCCAAATTATTTTTTCCTCCTCCTACACTATTTTCTCATTCACATTCACCTTCTCTCAACCAAAACATATAGCAATGTCATCACCACTCTTTCGAGCAAAGGACATCGGCAAGAAGAACAGCGATGGGACATGGCTGTTCCGCAATATTGACATCGACTTTAGTCATGGAGTCATGACCATCACCGGGCCATCTGGAGTCGGGTATGACGACAACAACGTCACTATCAGACACATTGGCACTGTTTTCTTCTTTTTCAACTACCTGTGTAATACCAATTCGCTTTTCTGACCCCATTGTTTTATTCCATCCCTTGTGAATAGAAAGTCGACCCTGCTGAAGTGTATCAACCAGACGATCGTCATGGACGAAGGACAAGTCTGGCTCGACGATAAGTAAGTATTAACAATGGTACACGCCCAAAAAAAATTAATCAGAATTGGTTTCATCAGTTTCCTGGACGAGGTGATAAGGTCTTGCCAAATATGGTCAAATCAGTCCGAACCTCCCTCTCATCTTTAGCTCACCATCTCCTCTTATCACTTTTCTCATACCATTTATTTCTACCTCTCTCCTGCGAACAGAACGCCAGATCAATGGGGAGTCCCGATATGGCGTAGCAAAATCATGTACATCCCCCAGCGGACCACCATCATGGAGAGCACACCCCTCGACTTTCTTGAAGAAGTGCGAGCCTTCTCGACCCACAAGCGCAACAAGGATTCCTATGATGATCCCGTCCAGATTGCACTCGAGTAAGTCCTTTTTCCTTTTTCCTTTTTTTTTTCTTCCTTTCTTTCCCATACACAATCATGTTCACGCTGCTTGCGAAAATAGAAAAAGGTTGCCATCTCAATCTATCTTCACTTCCTCCGATAGCCTTGCATACAAGAGATGGAGCAACGCAGATACATCATCAACAACAGGATATAGCAGAAAAAAAGCCCTTCCTCGATTCCATTGGACATCCTAACACGTCCTTCTTTCGTTCTAATTTTTTTCTTCTTCGTTTTGATGATAGCTGGGGCATCCGACCGCATCTGTGGCATAAAAAATGGAACACCCTTTCAGGAGGCGAGATGCAACGGATCTCCCTTGCCATCGGCTGTTCCTTCCGCCCCGAGATCCTCCTCCTCGATGGTACACACATACATACATACACACACACACACACACTCTCTCTCTCTCTCTCTCTCTCACTCGCACTTATACATCTTTCCTCTCCATCTCTCATCTCTACTCTAGCATACATAAATACATGCCATCTACTAACACATCCTCACTTCTGATTCTTACCTCATTTAGAACCAACATCGGCATTGGACGAGATCTCGTGCGAAAAGGTCGAAAAGACCCTTGGGCAGTTGAACTGTCTCTGGGTGACACATAACCCCCAGCAAGCACATCGGATCAACAGTGCAGGAGAACTCGTCATGCGTGGAGGCGATAACCGAGAGCCGCCCTTGGAGGTCTCTATCGACGACGGCAACAACAATAACAGCAAGAAAAAGGATGGTGGTTGGGGTCAGGATGGAGAAGGAGAAGAGAGCCAGGGAAAGACTGCGGGAGCAGGAACACAAGGAGAGGCTACGCAGGAGTCGTCATCGTCGTCGTCCGCCAAGACAATTCAAGCTGGGAGACACTAGAATATAACAGCGAGCAAGAACGATGATGATATTTTGCTGAGATACCAATATGGAACCCAGACCTCAACAATAAAAAAGTGCTATGATTGTGACCATGGACCAACCGCGCAGACTGTAAATACTTTTTTTAATTGTAGCAAGAGATTTCTGTACAAAAGGAACGTCCTTTTTTTTTTGGGGGGGGGGGGGGGGGGAAGGCTGAGGATGCAATATCTAGGAAAAGGGATCGTTAAAACGGTAAGGGAAGAAAGGAGGGTATTGAAGAGAGAAAGAGAAAACAATGAAAGTAAAAAAAAGAAAGAACTAGCATCAACGAGTTTAAGCGTTGGTGGGCTTGAACTGGTAGACCTTGGCGTTGTCGTCGAACTTGACACCGAGCTCAAAGAGCTTCTGGGCGGCCTTGGCGAAATCCTCAAAGAACTTGTCAGAGTCCTTGGCGTAGATCTCGACCCACTTGCGGAACTCCTTGTCCTTGGCCATGGCCATGTCGGCGGGCAACATCATCAACGACTTGGACTCCTTGTCCTCGAACTGCTTGGGGCCAGACCACTTGCGCTCAACCCACTTGCGGCCCAAAAGCTCGGTGTAAAAGTCGTTGGTGAAGACGGTGGGGGAGGCGGTCCAGGGGCCGTCGAAACCAGAGCGGTCCTTGTGGCAGCGTCCGAGAGCGTGGGCGCCGAGAAGGGCGACAATCTCCTGATCGTTGAAGCCCATTTTGTAGAAGATATCACGAGAGTGCTGGCCGTCAGGGCGAGCAGCGTCGGGGAGACGACCTTCTGGAGGAGACTGGGTCTCCTCGCCATCAATGCGTCCAGCTCTCCAGTTAACAATGGGACCACCCTAATAGCAGTGAAAAGTTCAATTGCGAAGCGTGTGTTAGTGTAACATTCAAAAACAAACGTGTGAGGGATGAAGTGCCATCACGCTCTTGTTGTGGCGTTTTCCTTGAAACAGAGAATGATAAAGTAAACAAAGCAAACAAATAAGGAACACATCGAAAAAAAAATCGCATGACCACTCCAGCCAGGTCAACTTACCAACTCCTGGATGGCGGCAACGCCGGCCAAGGTCCAGAGATCACCGTACGAGATCTCGGGGAACTGGTCCTTGACGCGGTTCAAACGCTCACGGGCAATTCCCAAACCGGCGTTGGCACCGTGACCGGCCTCGGGCTTGAAGCGCATGGTGGCAAAGTTGGAGCCACCATCCTTGGTGTTGACGTCGTAGGTGCCCGAGGCGTGCCAGGCGAGACGGAGGAAGACGGGGCCGTACGAGCCGTCGTCGTAGTTCTCATCCTCGATAATGGCAGCAATAGCGTTGTAGACCTTCTGGTAGTCGAGGGGCTCCTTGGGCTTCTCAGCAGCAGCGACAACGACGGGGAGAGTCGACTCTAATTAATGGTAACATGGATAAAGAGAGATATGATGAGTATTTTGAATGATGCGGATGCAGGTGTGGATGAGCAAACACCGAGCACAAAGATAGCACGAGAGAGAGAAGTGGGGATAAGCGAAAGACTGACAAGGCAGAGCGACATTCGTCGGAGTCTGAGAAGAAAAATGGACTTAAAAAAAGAGTACCCAGGCCGTGTACGCTTGCCAATGATTTTAGGTTTCTCCGAGATGTGTTAAAGCGGACGGGAGGATCGAGTGAGAAGAGGGGAAGGGTGACACGTCGGCTCAAAGCAAACGAACATATGCGAACGAAATACACCATTCTCACTCTCATTCTCACACTCACTCTCACGCTCGCTTCCGGGACACACGTCTCCCTTTACTCTTTTCCTCCTCCTTGCACGTCAACAGCTCATGCTTTACGACATATTACAAAGGAAATATAGATTCTCATGCTCATTTTACCAAGCGTACCCATGCGAAAAGCCCCCCGCGTGTAAAGAAATGTTGTGTCTCTTCTCTTTCTTTCTTTTTTCCCCTCACTCTCACTCTCACGTACCCGCACCCTTTCATGCCCTTTCCTCTTTCCTTCTCATCCAAGAAAAGAAAAAGATTGAAATAAACTTCCCCGAGAAATTATCTTTCTCTCCTATTCTCAACGGACTCTCTCCGTGGGTGTCCAAAAGGCGCTCCGGAAAGCACATCCCTCTCTCTTCCCAAACACGACTAACCCACGTACATAAACAAGAAATCAAGGCTGGGCAGGGTAGAAAGAATGGAGAGAGAAAAGGAAGAACGAAGAAAGTGGCACAAAAAAAAAAAAAAAAGAGCGCAGAGGGGGAGGGGAAACAAGGGCAGTGAGAAAAGACAAAAGTAAACCGGAACCACACTCCAATTGACAACATACACCACCAACGATGACCTCTTCATCCTCGACCTCTTACCCCTTCACGTTCTATTTCGTCCATCGTCAATGTCCTTTCACCATTGTCGTCCAGATACACCCCAAAACTCCGAGACGCGATCGGACAAAATAAAAATGAACTTAAGAAAAATCATAGCAGGTCTGCGCAGTTGTCCATAGTCTACGATTTTTTGGTGTCTGTGGTGGTAGTAAAGGTGGTGGGTCCCTAGGGAACAAGAGTCGCGATTTTGCATCCGAATGCAAGTAAAAGAAGAGACTTACTCTGGGACTCGGCGTAGAAGTGGTAACCGGCAGCTCCGGCACCGGCGGCAAGGGCGGCGATGATGAGGGACTTGCCTGCTCCACCAGAGGAGGGGGCGGCCTGGGAAGAGGAGGGGGCGGCCTGAGAAGAGTAGGAGCGGGCGGCAGTGGCGCGGACCGAGGAGACAGCGACGGCACGGCGGGCAACGGTAGCCAAGGGGCTGCGGAGGAGGACACGGGAGGCAATCATTATTAAACAGAAGAAAAAATGGTGATGGAGTGGAGAGGAGAGGAAGAGAGATGAGGAATGAGAATTCGAGGAGGAAAGACGAGACTTAAATAGGGCTCGGTGTCTGGGCTCAGAGTTGAGAGTAAGGGGAGTGTCGTCGCTTACTTGCTGGAAAAAAAGGCAAGGGTGAACGAGTAAACTGGATTAAAGGCTGGTTGGCTCCTGGATGGCTTAGAACACTCCGAGATCACATGCTGTGCCTGCCAATCCCCTTCTCCTCCGAAGAAAAATGAACTCTCTCTCATACATCAAACGCGTTTGCGTTATTGTACACAAATTACTGCCCACTTGCAAAAAAGGGTCCACTATCGACAGAAAACCATTCATTCTTGATCTTGATCCTGATCCGCACACACTGCTGTTCTTCTTTGTTATCCATGCTTTCGTCCTTTCTCTCTCACCAGACCTCAATACAACAAAATCACAACTTCCTTCTCTTCTTTCCTTCTTACTCATCCGTGCAAGCAATCAAATAAACAAACTAAAAAAAAAAAAAAAAAAAACAGGCAATCGTCTGTGCGTTCCGATTCGTCTTCTGCCATCAAGCCATGCCTTTTTAATTATTGTACAAACTACAGCACGTAATACAAATACAACGAGAAGAAGTAAACACGATGAGTGTAAGATGAAAATGGGTGCTAGCAGACAAAGAAGATGAAAAAAAAGGCAAAAGAGAAAGGAAAAAAAAAGCCATTGGGTCGTCCAAGTTGACGTCTATCCGCCACGGCGAGAATCACGGCCACGCGCATGGTTCCCGAGATGAGGCCCATTGGAGAATCCTTTAGGTCCAAGGTGGATGGGTTGCTGGAGTCCATTATTAGGGGTGCGACTCGTCCTCGATGCTGGTCCTGAGCCGGCACCTGACGACGACCCTCCTTGGATCTCCATGTCTCTCAAACTCTCTCGCAGCGCAGCATCCAGATCATAATCTCGGTTCAAATGTAATCCTGATCCCACGCCGGCTGATCGTGGTCCACCTTGCAAAGACCCAAGGTTGCCACTGTTCAACGTTAACGTCGTTGGATTTCCTAGGCGCGTGTTGAATGCGTTCACGGAGGCAGACATCACTGTAGGCGAGGAAAAGAGAGTGCCTGACGATGATGAGTGTTGACTGGAGTGCTTCTGGTGTGTCTTGAAGAACGAGCTGTTGCTATTGCTGTTGCTGTTGCTGTTGCTGTTGCCATTTAGGTGGTTTCCATTCTGGTTGCTGTTGATGCTTGCAGGAGAAGCTGGCCCTGGATGGATAAACTGCGAGAGAGCTCCAGGAGACGAGAATCCGTTCATGGACGTATGTTTGCCGAGGGAGGTTTTGATATGACTAATCGATCCAGAATTGGCGAGCCAGGATGACCGTGGTGGGGTATCTGCTGTTGGGGTGGAGGGCATTGACGCAGACTGCGTCAGAGTTCGGGGTGGTTGCGTCAGCTGAGTCAATGGTGGTGGTGGTGGTGGTGGTGGAGCTCCTTGAGCCTGAACAGGAGACTGCGCATCAGCCTTTCGCTGGTACTCGACTAAAGCCTGGAATAGGTTAGCAACTTCCTTGACTCTAGAGAACTGAACGCAGAAGCTCTGCAGAGCATGGTAATAGCCTGGGATAGTAATAGCTCCGCTCCGCAGAAGAGATTGCAAAAACACACAGAGCTAAAATAGTCAAGAATAAATTTGGTGGCGTTAGCGAGAAAAATGAGTTCCACATTATTGCGCAGCACACAAAAGTCAGAAATGGTGGCAAATGGGACCAAATACAGCGGGTACCAAGCTTACCATGCGAACAACGCGGGCCTGGCCAACCTTGTCCTCGACCTGTTCACAGCAGCGAATGGCGTTCTCGATATACCCATGCAAAAAGCGGGGAGAGAGAGTGGTTGCTCCTGTCAAGCGATTCACAACCTCCAGCGAGTGAAGAGTCAGGCGCTTTGGCCGAGTCATCATATCCAGATAGCCGTCCACCATTGATGGCTCTGGACTCGCCGCTGTGCTATTCTTAGCGCTTCCCTTGGCGGGGCTGGACTTTGCGCCGTTGGATTTTTGAGCCATCTCGGTACTGTCACCGCCTTCCAGATCAGATGAAAGTTGGATGAGATAGAGGAGTAGGTTGAATGCGATAGTAGGGTTGTTGTCCACAATGCCTGGAAGAGCCTCCTGGGATGGCAGTGGAATATGAACTCGCGTTGCATCCACGGTAAATTGCGACAACATGAACTAATAAATGAAAACATCAAAACAATGGGTCAGTGCGTTATCATATAGCTCCATTACATACTTCGCCAGCACCGCCAGCATCGCCGACCTGAAAATAGCTTTGAAGCTAGAAATATACCTGTTCTTGGTCGAAAGATAATGGCTGAATGACTGCCTGTTCCATGATCGCGTTCATCTGCTGGCGATTGTAAGTAATCTCGGCAGCCTTCTTTGATTTCTGGGACGTCTTGACGGGTGGTGCCGGGGCGATTTCATTCGAGTCCTGAAGATGCTTCTCAGCTTCAATCTCCCACTCTTCGAGCTCCTCCTCGTCATCATCTTCCTTCTGGTCATTGTGCGACCGTTTGCATGCCGCTGACTCCTCGATCGCTGATGCTCCAGATCCTACGTTTGGGGTACCCTTTGCGTCACCCTCCGTTCCAGCTAGGGCTTCGATTTTCCTTACTCCATTGCGCTCCGATTCCGCTATCCCTTTCTTCCATCCCTCAAGCACCTTGACAAAGTCGCACGTCCCGCCTCGTTTTTGCTGCTGAAAGGTTTCCCAACCAATGCCAGGTGCAATTTGATCTTCTATCGGAACTTCGGGCAAGAAGAGTGATAACGAGTCCAGATCAACTCGTTTAGACTCGACTTCGTCTGCTATTGCAATCAGTTCGGAAGGAGTACTTGGAGCCAACTAATACAAAGTATTTTTTTTGGGTTTCAACAAATGATTCTTGTGAGCAAATGTGTTTCTCCATGCAACATGTTCAATCCAATTTACAGACACATCCTGTAGTCTCCCCACCCCCCTGCACCTTCTTTTGAGTACTGTCTTACCTCATCTCCATCCCCGTTTAATATCACACTGATGACGAAGCGTTCAGGACGGTGCTGGTCGTTTTGAAGAGCTGACGTGTAAATATCCACGAAGAGACAAAGGAATGGGTTCTGGTGGATCGGTAGACTGCTGTACAGACTGTAGAGCAAATAAAGCGATGTTATCCGGACCTTGCGGGGCTAAAATATTTGAAAGAAGGTTGTGTCGTCGTAGTAATGAGTTCTTCCATGCTTCGTCTGTCTGTAATTCTGCGGCATGAATGAGAAATGATAAATATCCGTACCTCTGACGTAAGATCGCCTCGGTCAGGGTTATTGTTGACATGCCGTTCCTGTAGGACTACTTGGAGCTGCCGTTGAACCGACTGGACCGAGTTGAGAACATCCATTAAAGAGCAGGCAGCCTTGAAGTGCCGTTGTGCCGCCACCGACTGGACAAAGTCCAGGCCCGCTTGCTGGAGGACATGGTCGAGATGGTTCCCGAGAAAAGCGGCAATCTCCTGGGAGGGCACCGTGATCATTATTCCAATCGGAAGGGTTTCGAGATCAGTCCACGGAATCGACTTTTGTGGAGGCAAGGGGTGGTGACAGGGACAGATGGAAGGCGAGGGGATGACGTGTCGACGAAGATTAAAGAGGCAGAACTTTCTCTAGAGTTACTTGTCGACAAGGGTGTGGGCGGTTACTTTTGGTGCCTTTGGGGTTGCCGAGCAAGAAGGTACCGGTGACGAAGTGGGTTAGGTGGTAAGTGGAAAGGAACAAAAGCGTCGTCTCTCGGATTCACAGTTGGGAGTCCAAAGGGAACAGGAACGATTCAAGCGAGCGCCAGGCGAAACGGATGCGGACTATTAAAGTCTTTTTCTTTCCTTGAGAGTTGGTCCGACCTGAAGGAACAAGCTCGCGGTGAAGTGCTATTGTTTGTCGACCAGGCTGCAGACTGCTGGGGTTGTATATTGTTTGTCTAGTTACTGTTGTTTGATGATGGTTGGTGAGAGGGGAGTTAACAGAAAGGCGCAAGCGTCTGAATGTGTATTTGAGAGGGCGCGCTTTTTCAGTTGCGTTGTGCGGGGGTCGATGTCAGTGTGTGAAGTGGTGACGGAGCGCGAGTTGGCGGGAAACAAATAAAAAGATAGACGCAGAAAGAGGGACGCAAAATAGGGAAGGCGTAGCTAAATGTGTATGTGCGGAGGAGCGTGTAAAAAAAAAGAGTGGGAGAGAGTATGTGTGGTCGAATATGACGACAGAACGGTGTGTGTGCAAAAGAGACGAGAATGAAGTGGGAAGCACGAGCGAGCCTGTATATTTTGGGTCTGAGTGTGTGCGTGTGAGATAAAGGGCGGAAGAGGGAGTAGGCTGAAGATTGATTCACTGTTGGAAGTAAGTGATGAAGAAAGATATATATATGCAGATGAACGTCTTATTGTTGTTGCTGTTCGTGTAGAAAGTAGATGTAGGGTTTTTCTTTGTTCTTCTAGATGTTATTGCTGCTGTTGTTATTGAACAGAGGATGGAGAGGGATAAGGGTTGATGATGGAGAGAAAAGAATAGAACCGATGATGGCATAAAAAGGGGAAGACGAAAAGTGAAAAGCCACACTGACACTGGTCAAAGGTCGAGCTATTGGGCAGTCACGGTCACCATTTCACCATTTCACTGATCATCAGTGATCAAGGGCGCGTCTTCTGCAATTTTCAAGGGCCAAGCTATACGTTCAAGCAGGAAAACGGTATGTACTATAGGTGCCAATGCATTGATGGCTCATATGCGTCAGGAAAGTTGACTAGGATATGGAGAAGAGAGAGAGAGATAGAGAGACTACCCTAAGTATCTAAAGCACAGAAAAAAAAAGGTAGCAAACAAGGAAAAAAAATAGCAAAAAAAAACTACATGCGAAGAATGACACATCCGAGAGCGCGATACGTTTTACAAAGACAAGGAAAGATGGATAGTACAAGGAGAAAAACTAAACTAGAGAAAGAGAGAAACGAAAAAAATAAAAGGCAACGAAGACATAAATTCTACGCTTCCTGTCATGGGGATGCGCTGTGCTGGTCGTTCGACTGTTGGTCATGCTGCTGATCTGAGATGGGCCCCAGAGCAGCCGAGCTCGAGTACGACGAGTATCCAAAGTCCCCCCAGCTCTGTGTGCTTGGTGGGAGAGAGTGGTGGTAATGCTGCTGTTGAGACGAAGGCTGAGAGTGGCCAAGCTGGGGCGAGTCACCCGAAAACCCGCCAAAGGTGCTTGAGGTTCCAGTCGGTGCAGGTGATTGGTAACCCATTGTGAGACCAAACTCGTGAGATGTCGAGCCACTGGAACCAGGATTGGGGCTGGCCATCATCATTACCGGTGATCCGGCTCCATAATGACCTGGGGGCATGCTGTGCCTATGGTGAGACATGTATGACTGCTGTGGCTGCTGCTGCTGCTGCTGGTGATGGTGAGACTGTTGGGTGGGGTGCTGGGTCTGGGACGTGGGGGTGGACTGAGAAGAGGCTTGGGTGTGGTATGGCAAAATGGGCGCGCTGCGGGGGAGGTATCGAATTGGGGGTGGGGTAGTTGTCGTGACATCCGAGGCGGCACTGGGGACCGAGTTGTAGCCGAAATTGGACGAGAAGGGAGACGAGTGTGAGCTGTAGGAGTGGGAGGTATTGTGCTGCTGGGGCTGGGTGTTGGCCAGGTGTGTCAGGGTATGATAGTTCTGCTGAGGATGGAGAGGGTGGTGTGATTGCTGGTGGTATGGCTTGGAGAAGACATCGAGGGAGGTGGATACGAGGTCGGGTTCGATCTTAGTACGAGGGTGATGGCTGAACCCGTGCGATGAAAAGTCGGTGCCGTTGGTGCCCATGGTGTGGGTGAAGACTCCACTGGGGGTGCGGGGGCTATGGTTGGAGACAGGCGAGTGCATGTGGTCGGCGACTGATAACAGAATAAAAAAAAAAAAAAAAAAAAAAAAGGATGGGGTGAGAAGGTGTAGAAGAATAGAAAGTGTTTCTAGGTTAGTCTCAGTGTACAGATAGAGGGGCAAAGACATGGTGGAAACGTCGAAGGAAGCGGTAAATGATTTGTAGATCTCGGTAGAAAGGAAGATCCACGACAGCACCATCCATGAAAGAGTGACAGCAACACAAGGAGGGGCTTGTTTGAGTAAGATAAGAGTTGGGTGGAGTGTCGGGGTTATTTCAAGGAGGAGGTTTTGTGTGTGAATGGATGTGTCAGTGAGTAAGAGCTTACGGTGGTCATAGGACTGCTCGACTGTGGGTGGGATTCGAAAGTTTTGTTTCATCAAGAACTCGGGGCTGATCTCCAGGCTGGCGAGTTCAGGGACCGAGGACGGCGTACGAAGTTTTCCGGCAAGGACATCGTCCTTCGTGTAGTACGAGATCATGTGCTGCGGGACCCCATTCACAACAATCGACATTGTCTTCTTGATCAGCCCGTTTTTCTTGAACCGGTACGAGTTCGTCAACGACCCCACAAGCGCACGCTCCTGGTTCTTCTCAATCGCCGTCTCGTTGTCGCTCGAACTCGACCGCTCGGAACGGTCAATGGGCGACGCATCCTTTTTGCCGCTGTTGCGCTTGTCGAGCTCGCGGTAGACCAAAAAGTTGCCGAGTATGCGCGATGGGGACCAAACAAGACCATCCGTCCACCGCTTGATGCCGGACTCGCGCTCATCAAAGACAAAGACCGTGCCTGACTGGACAATGCGACGCTCCTTCTCCTGCAAACGGCGGCAGATGCGGGGCAAGAAACCGCGGCGGCATGCCTCAAAGATGAGCAGAGTGTCCTGAGTGGTCTCGATATAACCGTGGAACGTCTCGACGATGCTCATTGTATTCACTAAAAACGTAATGATGATATTGAAGGTAGAAATAGAGTTAGCAAGTGGATGTTACAACCAAAGCAAGAAAAGGGACAAAGAGTGTGAGGAAGAGAAGCTAAGAGTGTGTGTGTGGAAGAGAGTGGACGAGAGAAAAGCGAGTTTCCTGGAGGAACGTTTTGTATGGAACAGCACAGAATCAGCAGCTCTTTTTTTTAATTCAAGGACCCTCCCGGTCAATCAAGTCGAAATTGCTCCCACTCATAACAATGCAGTAGTGACAGGAAATAGATCGGCATCGCGTACTGCACAAGGACAACAAAGCACTCGATGGGCGGGGGAAAGAAGGAACAACAACATCAAAAGGGGGGAGTGGTTCTGACCCCTGCGAAGAAAGAAGGGAAGAAGAAGAGAAAACGAAGAAGGCAAGGGTGAAGAGCGAAACCTTTAATTCAGGTTTTTTCCCTTTGGACAGAATCAGGAGTTTGGAGTGACATCCTTTTGTCGATTTATTCTTTCTCTTAGTATCAATCATGTCGCGTACCTCTTTCTCCCTTACTCCTTTGGAACCCCTGGAGGGTCTACTGCCAAGTTCAGGGGTGAAGGCCCCCTACACCCCACACCCCTCTGTTTGTGTTGTTGTTACTCTTTCCTCCTTTCTCCTTTCAAGATTTTCTTGACAGACCATTCGTCGTTCTCGGATTCCATTTGAGCAAAGGAATGAACTGCATGAATATTGTTCAAATATCATATCAGATCGCCGCCAAAGGAAAAAGAGAGGCAACGAGAGCAATTGGAGAGGCCATCTCTTTCTCTCCGGGTTGGTTGCACAAAAGTATGAATGGAGAAAAAATAAAGGAAGGCCGAAGAACAAAAAGAAGAGGAGGGGAGAATGGAAGGGAAGAAAGGGGAAGAACTGGACAGGAAGCGTGGGATCGGCCATGTTGTCATTCTTGAGATAGTATCCTTCGATTCAGGCACAAGAGGTAAAAAAAAAGGCAGCATTCATTGATTGATCATTGGGAGGGAGTGAAGGGGGGAAGGGGGAAGGAACAGATCACATCGGCCAACGCGTGTAAAGTTTGGGTGCCAAAAGAAAGAAGGGGACGAAGGGAAGGGATGGAATATAAAGGTATGTGAGTGAAAGACCAACCTTGTGTTATGTGATGTGTTACGTATCAAGGATCAAGGGGTGAGGGACACAAAAGAAAAAGAGTTGGGAGAGACAGCACAAAGGTTGATCAAGGTGATGTCGGGAAAGGATGGAGACAAGAAAAAAAGGTGATGAACGAGATGATGAGGATGAGGCGAATAGAGTTGTTTCTTGAAACCAACAGGTACTTTTTTTGTGGAAGAAGCAGGGAGACGGAACGAACACAGAAAGTAAAAACGAGGGGAAAGTTGAGGGAGATGAGGAAGAGAGAAGAGTGAGATTCGACAAGAGGATAAGGAAGGGAGATGAGAGAAATGAACAGAAAAGAGGTTGATGAGCGAAGAGATGTTCGAATGAGAGGGGCAAAAAGTGAACAGAGAAAGGGGAAAGGGCGGAGAAGAAGAAGAAGAGAAGAGAAGAAAAGAGAGGAGAAGAAAAGAGAGAAGAAGAAAAGAGAGGAAAAAAAGAGGGAAGAACGACGGGAGAGCAAAGAGCCGTTTTATTTTTCTCTTTTAAGCGTTCCTTGTGTGAGGGTGGGTGAAATAAACGGAAAAAAAAAATGAATTGTACAGAAAAGGATGGGATCCAATTGGAGAGACACGGATCCAGATCCATGTAGACAACGGACGGACTGCAACAAAGCCGACCAAACACAGGCTGACCTGACTGGCTGGCTGAATAACTGACAGGAACGAACAGATCGACTGTATTGGACCCAATATTCTCAAACAATGAACAGTGAATGAGAAGAGGAAACAAAGGAGCCAACCAGGTCGCAGAAACCCATCAACCCCGTCAGGGGTCACCAGTCAGGAGGCAGCTTTCCCTGTAATAATTGCAATAATAATAATCCTTCCAAAGGGTTCCACTGCTATTCAATTGCCTGGATTGTATTCGCTGCTACTTTGTTTTTTGTATCGATGGGAGACTATATCGATGAACGATTCGTTCTCTCTTTCTCTCTCTCTCCGTCGCATGTACACGCCACAATCATTCCCACCAGCACCATCTCATTCATCAGACCCAATTCACCCTATTCGCACGAATACAGTACATAAAACAATGACAGCCTCTACAAGAGAAATAGAAAAATAAATAATGCGTGTACTGTCGGATACTTTTGAACTACAGTCGTTCACGGCTATGCTTCCGCTGTGCTTTGGTTGGGGTTTTTTTACCGTCCGTTGTTTGTGCAGTTGTTTTGCTTTTTGAGTTGACGTTTGCTTATTTTTTACTTTGCAAGATTGCCACCCTTTTTTTAACAGCATGGTTATAATTCCCTTTCTAGTTGCTCAATCATGTGGTATCCCACCCAAAGAACGCCCAAAAAAACAAAAGTGACGATATCTTGCCACCAGAATAACACATGCAATGCAATGCACATTGCTTTCGAGTCTACCCAGAGAATACTGCAGTGGCAACCCGCGCTGCTTCAATTGCCCTTCGTTGTCGACTTTTCCCTGTGTGTATGCACACGTCCACCCTTTTAGGTTGGCGTACATCTGCACAGGTACGACAGCACAGGTATCTTTTTTCGCCATCGATTTCTCTTTTTTTTTTTTTTTTTTTTTTTCGCCGCGGAAATCTGTTGCTGTCGCTGTCGATACCTCCACCAGGCCAGACTGGCCCTACTTTCCATCCAACCTCCAGCGGCAGTGCAGAGTCAGCGGAGAGTGGTACCAAGATGTTGAGTATGTATCTTTTCTTGGCCTTCTCGCTTTTCCTGTGCTCATTTTTTCCCATCGTATTCCTCTCTTTATTTCAAGAACCGGTTCTGGCGGCTTTTTTTTTTTGCAAGCGATGGACTGGCGCTTGACGTTTTCTTTCTCTTTCACTCTCTCGTCGCATTAGCGCGACAGTGGCTGACACGTACCACGCTTGCATCCGTTTTTTTTTTTTGTTGCCGCATTCCCCTCAACCTTGACCCTCACTCACTCACTCACTGACCCCATCTTTCCTTTTCCCTCGTACCATCTTTTTAGTTCCTTCTATCATATCGACCAATTTTTCAAAACCTCAATCGCACATCCCACTCCACCTGCATAGCCTCCATCGGACCCAGCTCTCGATGCTCTCATCCTGCTTTTTGTGCCTTGGTTCTCTCACTTTCGATTTTGCAATTTCTCCTTGATTCTCCTTGACGCCTTACTAGATACTCATCGTTCATCAACCTTTGTTACGGAAGGGAAAAGGGTGGGATAAACGGCGCATAGTGTTAATTGAGTGTCTGATGACCGGAAGATGTCCTTTCGTCCCTTTGGTTTTGATGGGGCTGGTTGGAGTTGTTTCGTCCCTGAGTACAAGTAACCAAGAGCAGAGTTGAGTTCGATCCCAATGCTGAGCTTGAGTAACAAGCGACAAAGACGAGGCTGACATGATCTGCTACATCAAATATTTTGGTGGCAAACGGTTTTTTACCTTTCCAATTTACCCCTGTCGCCTTTCGTGTTTTTTTTCTCACCCCGCAAATTGTCCTTCCCACCTTCCTCCACCTCTTCTGGTCACCGTTTCTTTGCACCAGTGGTGTCACTCAGGTTGAGATGGGATGGCTTTTCATGAGCCAATTTTGCTCCAGGTTTCAACTAGACAGGCCCTCCCTTGACCACTTGCGCTTCAAGGGCAGTCGCTCAGTGGTGCTCGCGTTTGTCAGATTCAGGTTCGGGTTCGAACCCTCCAGCGCTGAAACCAAAAGGAAAGACAGGCGTCCTTCTTTTTGAAGTTTCTGATGTTTCTTTCAGAACAAGAAAATAGAACGACGCTTCGGGAAAGACGTAAAGAGAGGCGACGAAAGAGACAGTATCAAGGCAGGTATTCAGAATATCAAAGAATGAAGAGAAAGAAGGCGAGCATTGACAGCGTAAAACATTCTAGTATGTTGATTTATTTCTCTTTTCTAACATCGCTTCACCTCTTCTCCGTCCTTTTTTGGGGTTCCTGGCTCCCGACTCCCTTTGGTTGGCAGGCTGGTTGGCTGGTTGGTTGACCCACATCAAACAAGGAAAATAATCGAATATGTTGCGACAGCTTCCCGCCGGGGCAGCGTAACCATCGACAAATATTCTGCCTAACTTGACCCTGCACGAGCAAAACCCTTTTAGTTTGAAGTGTCCCTATTAATTAATCTCCACAAAGCAATCATCAAAGTGAAGGCGATCATCCTATCAAACTCCCTTTGTTATAAATGAGGGACGACAGGGGATGAAGATGAGATTCTCCTGGTGGGCGAGTAACAATGCTGCTCCACAACACCAAACACCAACATAGTCGTCACGGAAGAGTGTTCTTGCGCTGGTATCGGGTAATCCCATTGGCCTTGAACGAAATAGTTTTGGAGATAACGCATGCCCTATTTTTCTCCAATCAGGCAGGGAACAGTAGATGAAAGAGGAGCGAAGAGGAAAGTCTTTTATTATGGCTCGTTTCTTCCTATAAAAACACTCTTTTTGCTAGGCGTCCTTTCGGTCTTACTCCTATTCGACTCCATTTTTTTTGAGGATATGTACGAGAAATACAACAATGAAGAGTATTTTTCGTTGACAAGAGCATGGCGGCTGTAAAATCACACATTCTTCGATATGGTTTCTCTCTGGGCAATCAATGGGTTCAAACCTTGGTCTTGGAAGTGATGAACGGAAAAATGAGAAAAGGTGAATGCGACAGGAAGTAGGATGGAGTAAGAGAAGTGGACAGCAAAGTTCAATTAGTCAGATGGTGCGAAGAAGCTTTTGAGCAGCCGCTATGCTTTCCACACGAAAAGTTGTAAGAGTACATGAAGGTGAGGATGTAGATTGGACAAATTATGGCTGCTGACCTTCTTGGAGGGAATGATCTCGCCACTGTAGCTCGCGAAGTAAAGGTACTGTCAGGGCAGAGTTTTACGTTTCCCTACTAGGTATGTAAAGGCGCACTCTCATTTGTCCTCCAAGGTTACCATGATGTGATTGCAGGCTGGTTTCGTCAGCTTCAGTCCTTGGCATTGGCTGTTCGTCTTAAACAACACCAAGAGAGGGACGGGATGAGAGGGTATCTGAACTTTCTGTAGTCTTGTCTCTATCGCATAGATGCATTTAATGGAAACCCCCTACTACAAAAGTGCACGTTATGTTTCTCTCCACCTCCCCTGGTTTTTTCTTCCTCTACCAGTTCGCTGGATGCTGTAGGATTTCTACTCTTTCCATCAAAGATATCCGGATAAAGAAGAAATAACAAACAGTGCCTGAGCGTGATAACTCATTGTTGGATGAGCTCACATTGTTCTGTGTCGAAACACATTTGTTTGGTCTCTCAAACATTCCAGAGGTTCCATGTAGCAGAAAGGAGGGGTTGGTGAGGGGGTTTGAGACATTGCCAAGAGAGCGATGACGCCTATAGTTATGGTCCCCCCTGCCACTTCTTTTCTCCTTTCCTGCTCCTCCTAGCCTTGCCTTGAACAAGAAACCTTTAGTTCTCCACCGTAGTTAAGTCAACCTTTCGGGCAATTGCTCCCTTTTTCTGATGAAAGTTGTCCACTCTTTTACTCCTCCTCTGTCAGAAATGCTCCGTGGAAATGACCAACAGAAACCACATATGCCTGAAATGTCCCACTCGTTCAAGAGGAGGGCAATTGATCATTACGACGTCGAAGAAAAAAAGTGGGTCGCTTTGTGTCTAGGACAACCATCAAGGAAACTAGGGAAGAGTTGCTACAACGATGAGTAATTTTCCGTGGACTATCTTGACGCTGCCTTTTTCGCAGTGAGCCAATGGATCGTCAAAGAGAACCTGTGAGGTAAAAGAGAGTCGCGTGTCTATTGGTGATGCCGCCACGACTCTTTAAATTCTTTCTGTCATTGATCAACAGCCCTCAGTGATGAATCATCACTGTACTGAAACTAATATGGTAATAGCTATTGATGGCGAAGAGTTACGCGCTAAAAATATTATTATTGGCCGCAGCACTGAAAAGGCGTCCCAGACAGAGCCACTTGATAAAAAATGATGGCGGCCATTCCTGAGGGAGGGAAGTTACTTGGCTATTGCATTGGATATGAAAGAAAATATGGCCATTTGTACCACTAGACTCGAAACGTTCATTATCCCTTTCCGTATAAAAGCAAAGCAAAGAAACAAAGGCAAAAAAATATATATGACAAGAACGGAACGATCGATGGAAGGGTAGGGAACGGGATGAAAAAAGGGGGGTTTGTGGATGACCGCGTGGCTGCGAAGGTTCAAAAAACAAAGAACGCGTGGCAAGTAAGGTCCGACAACAAGCTTCGATTTTTTGTGGGGTGGAAGGAGAAGGGAGAAGGGAGGTGCGTCATGGACAAAATCACAACATACCTTTTTCGTCCTCGGGTTATATTTTTTTCTTTTTTGAGATTGTGTCCTTTTGAAAGAGTTCGGCGAGTGCGGAATGTTGTTTTCTGTGCTCCATTTTTTGATTCTCCTTTCACAATTTTGGGGTTGACCTTGCTGGTTTGCCACCATCTAACATATCTCAAATACAACATGAATTCGAGGGAAGGGGTGGTATGTCAATTGAACAAGTGCGAGCGTGGTTTGAAGAGCCATTGCCATTTACTACAGGAAAAGGTGAGATGGTTATAAGGGATGGAAGAAGAGCACCACAAGTAAGAAAGTAGATTCAGGTGTGTTTCGTTAGCGTTCTAAAACGGAGCTCAGTAAGGATGAAATGCATTTTCTTTCGTCCTGGGAACAAACAGGGATCATGACGAAGAAAGGGGGACAAAAGGAAAGGAAGTAAAGGAAGTAAAGAGAGCAATTGTTTTGGACTACCCGACCGAATGAACGATGGACGACATGGTTAAGACCCAAACCGGGATGGTCCAAAAAAGGGGAAGGGCACAGAAGCGAGAGAGCGAAGTAAAGCAAAGAGAGTGTGAAAAGAGTGTGAGCAAGGGAGGAAAGAAGGTGCCATGTCCCATTCAGTGTGTCAATTGCCCTTTCTCTTTTCTCTGTATCTTTTCGTTTTTCTTGTTCCTTCTGCCATATTTGGTCGCCCCGCTCACATAATCGAGTTGTTCTTTTCTTTGGAGATTCATGCATCTGGTTGTTGTCATGTTGTGGTTGACACATGCGAGGCTTGTCGTTATTATTATTTCTGCTTTAGTTAGTCTTGTAGGACTGGAGTGTTTGCATCGTAGTAATGAAATGCGGATGCAAGGACTGTGAGCATTGTCTTGTCTAAGAGGAATAATATGAATGTCCAACGGCAAAGATATTATGAGTGAGCGGATGCACCCATGGGTAGTTCTCAACATGGATGGTACGAAACGGATCGATCAATGCTCCTCTCCTTCACTCTTTATTTTTTATTTTTTTTTATTTTTTTTTGTCACTTCCCCCTTTCTCCCTCTTTTCCTCAATGGTGCAATTGCAAAAGAGGGGAGAGGAAAGAGGGAGAGAGAGGGATGAGATGAGGAAGGAGGGATGCACTCCTGCGCACGTTCTTCTTTGCTCACCCCGCATACACATACAACGCACTTTTGCAACACTACAACAACCCCATCCTGTCCCCATCACATCGCATCCATCTATCCATGTAAACACACACGCGCAATTGAGGCCGTTCTCTATTCCTGCATGTCTGTTTGGATGAGTGCGTGTCGTGTTTCCTCGTTCTCTCTCGCTCTTGTTGTTGCTCTTTTGCCGTTTCTTTTTCAGGACGGATGATGCTCATCGATTCAGAGTATGCCTTTGAACTTGACCGAGGCGGGAGTCGAGTTTGAACTTTCTTAGCCTCTCTTACTCAGCACTCAGCAACAGTAAAACCGAAAAGAAAAAAGGAGCTGGAGGAGGCAAGCCAGAGTGTATGTGAGAGTGAGAAACCTAGGCCCATGCCAGGCAAAACAAAAAGAACGAGACACCAAACAACCAAGCAACAACAGCTTTCTTCGTTTGTACCCATGTCAATTGAACATCGAGTCAGTCAGCCAGTCCTTCACAGTTCAGACAAGCCATCCCTGTCGTGTCCTTCCCTCCGTCCTTCTTGTTTTTCCCTTGACCACAAGCCCATGGGTTTGCACCACCTTGTTTGTTCCTTTCTTTTCTTTTCTTTTCTCATTCACTCTTTTTTTATTTCCCCCCCCTTTTTTTTTTTTTTTGCTAATCCCTCACACCTCTCGCATATTTTTACTTCCCTTTCCCTTTCCTTCATTACCTACACTCTCATACCATACTCGCATAATCATTCATTCATTCCTTCACTCACGACAACAACAACTTCCTTTCCGTCACAATCGTAATGACAGACATAATACAGACTCGCTACAGGAGCAGGAGCAGTGCTATCGTACAGGACAGGGTCTCCTCAACATCCTCCCCCTCCACGCGCCAACATCTCACCCAACCACAACAGCACCACCACCAACCAGCAACAGCCTTGCCATCCGCCTCCACAATGACCCTCAACAGCACGACCACACCCTCCTCCTTCTCTTCTCACAAGTTCTCCGCTTCGTCCCTCCAGCCCACCGCCAGGTACTGCACCGACACCGAAAGTGCTCGCCTACCTTATTCTCCGGCCTCACCACCGCAGCAGTCACGACCAGACCCCGCTGCCCTTCGACCCAACCCGGGCCTTGGTCCTGGCACCCCTGTCACCCGTCTGCGATCCGGTTCAAACCCGTTTTTGAACCGAGACTCGCTCCTTGGCCCGAGCTCAGCGTCCTCGGTTTTCAATACTGGTGTCTCAGCCCCCCCCGATAGCCTTCTCGAGGCCCAACGGCGTGCCTACAGGGAGAGCAGAGAGAACAGCAGCAGAAGTGGTATCCCGGCCCTTGCTTCGACAGACGCTGGCTCCAGATCTTATTTGAACGAACCTAGCAGCACTAGCAACAGAACTCGAGCAACACCACCGCCTAACCCAGGCGCTTTCAGGAGCAGTGGAGGTACTGAAGGAACATCATATAACTCATCAGGCGGGACCAGGACAAGAGCATTGACAAGCGTCGATACAAGTCTGCCCGAAAGACCATCTTATGGCACGCCAATGGCTCGGGATAGGTCATCAACGGGAAGCTCCAACAGTTTCAACACCTTGGCAAAGTCACCATCGCCCCTCCCACCGCGGACGCATTCTCATTCAGTATCGGTCCCCTCCGTGTACTTGAGCAGGGTATCGACTCAATCACCTGTTCAACCCTTGACAGTCTCGTCTCCCCCTCCACCACCTTTACCTCGATACTCGACCAAACCTACTACTACATCCGCCAATTCGTCACTGTCAACATCCAACTCAAGTGTAGCATCCACTACGGCTTCGACAGCAACATCCAGTGTCCAAGGGTCACAGGGAGCAGTTCCAGGCACGTCTCCCCTTGGAGCTGTTTCAGCTGTAGACGTGGTGGGAAGACGACTTCGAGAGCAACAACTGCAGGATCGTTTCAAGGCCGCACAGGACTTTATCGAACGGACGGTTGGTAAGCCGTTACCATCGTCCGACTTACACGAATCCCTCAAAGACGGTGTTATTCTCTGTCGGTAGGTGGTCCTTCATTGTTTTGTTTGTCAAAGTCTCTTTCCTGCCCTGCCTACCTATTTTTCTGTTTTTACCCTGTCGTTTTCTTGCATTATTCCTCCGAATCCTGTCTCGTCATCCAGCCCCTTTCTTTGGAGGGTTTCTGGCTGACGGAACTCACTATCACTCCCATTCTCGTTCCTACTTTCACACTACTTTTCTTTCTTTCTCATGCGAGTCTTGTACCCTCTTTCTGCACACCGACTTTCTCACTTTACTCACCATCTTGCTTATGTCTTCTCTCTGCGTGGTCTCACTCTGTTTGTTCGGCTATTAGACTGGCGAATCGGTTGCGCCCAGGTACAGTGGAGCAAATCAGTCTAAAAAACCTGCCGTTTGTCAAGGTAACAATGCAGAACAGAAATACGGATGAATTGGAAAAAGGGGACCCCTATGACAGGAAAATGAGCACATCATAGCCGGACGATTCCCTGAACCCTTGGACCTGTTAGTGCGTGTTTGGGATGTGTTCGTGCGTGTGATTTTGATGTGGCGCGCTTCGTTTGCACCCTGCCTACGATTTAATTTGCTGATTTTCTCAAGAGTCTGCGGTTGAGCGGGAAGCGATGGCGTGGATGTTGGATGTTGGACTCGCACGTCGCATGGTCTGCATGGTCTGCATGGTTTGTGACATATCATACTTTTGAATGCGACACTAACGGCAATATAACTTCTCTAATGAATCAATACCCCGTTTTTTAGATGGAGAACATTAGCAACTTTCTTAACGCGGCCAGACAGGTAACGGTGGTTCAACCCAGCACATCGTTTAAAATAGAAGCGCTTGAAGAACAACACGACTAACTATACTCAATTGTTTGTTTTATTTTTACGCAGCTTGGCGTCCAGAGCTCGGATCTCTTCCAGACGGTGGATCTCTACGAGGGCAAGGACATGACCCAAGTATGCATTGGACAAGTGGCCGATTGCGCTCAGATACGGCGTCGTCCATGAAACGCGCAGTATTGACATGCAATCATTTTTTTTTGCTTGACCTCGTATAGGTGGTTTCGACGATATTGACTCTGGAGCGAGTTGTAGGAGGCGTCGCCAGGATGATTGTCAAGGATAAACGGCCAGGGCCAAGCCCAACCGTCTCTGCAGGATCAACACCGGTAGATATGCTCAAAGTCGGTGGCAAGACAGGAGCACCAGCTCTCTCACGGGCGCGGTCAAAAACTGCTCATACTCCCAGCACAGCAAGCACCACCGCTTCGATTCGTCCCTCCTCATCTTCTTATTACGCTGCTCAGGTGCGGAAACTGGAAGAGGAGAGCATCCGCTTCGCCAACGGATACGACATTCTAGAGTCAAATTCTCTCAAGACCAGGGATCGCCACCAAAGTACCCCTACTCCTCGTCGCGGTACACCACCTTCCATTCGCGAGAAGGTATCACGACATCCCAGCCTGAACGACATTGTAGCGGGCGTCGAGGACATGAGCTTTGGAAGCGATGACCTGAACCAGAGTGAGTTGGATGCAGAGACAAGGCGGGAGCAACGTGACCTTGTCTTTGGCCGGACCACTCCGTCACCCTTCGATCCACCAGCCTCCTTACCCAAGTCTGCATCAGGACCTCTTTTGACTGCCGAGGGTCGGTCATCTGCACTAGATATGACAAGGAGGAAGAAAAAGAGTATATCGCTGGATCCTCAGGCCGCCAATGCTGTAATGGGCGGTACTGGATTCCGTGAAGGGTACAGTCCTGGAAGTCCCGGTATCATGACTCATTCAGCCTCCTACAGCGCTATCTCTACGTTGACCGGCCCCGGACAAGTCATTTCGCTTTCTTTCGCCAAGCACCATGGCAGGACTTCGTCGGAGAAGACTATGGACGGGATTCATTTGTCGACAGTGGGTACTCCTGCTGCGTCCAGATCAACAACTCCAGTCCAAGGACTCCGCAAGAGCGCCAATAGTGTGGAGCCACTCCGAGAAAAGCTGGAACTTTGGGAGAGCAACCTTTTGGTGGCTACCTTCGTAAGTATTTTTCCAACGCTACTATCGCTTAACTAAGATAGTGGAAAAAACGTCCACTTTCCTTGACATTAACCACCGTTCTTTTTTTATTTATTTATATAGCAACTCGGAAACTGTATTGGACGCGGCCAGTTCGGATCCGTTTACAAGTGAGTTGACAAGCTTCTGCATTGCTACTTTCATGTTAGTGCATGTCCGTCACGAATATACTCATTTCTAATTTTCAACGTTATTGTTATTTAGAGCGCTGAATTTGGTTACAGGACAAATGGTGGCAGTCAAGCGGATCAAAATCGACGGCTTGAAGGACACCGAGATGGACATTTTAATGCAAGAAGTGGATTTGCTAAAGTCATTGACACATCCGTCGATTGTCAAGTATGAGGGCTTTATCAGGAGTTCTGGATACCTCAACATCATTCTGGAGTTTGTTGAAAACGGATCGCTCCTGACGACACTCAAGTCGTTTGGAACATTTCCGGAGAAGCTCGTCGTGGCGTATGTGGTCAAGATTCTGGAAGGTCTTGTCTACCTTCATGGCAAAGAAGTACGGTTCATAATTAGCTCCGCCTCATGTCTTGCCTTTCACTTTCAATGCAGATCGTATATATGCTAACTATGGCTATTTCTCTCATGACCTAGGTTGTTCATTGTGACTTGAAGGCTGCCAACATCCTGACCACCAAGAACGGAAATGTCAAGCTGTCCGACTTTGGTGTCTCCTTGAACCTGAAGGTTAAAGAGTCAGATTTTGGAGCCGTCGCAGGAACACCAAACTGGAGTATGTACTCGTGCTTTTCAACATGTGGAGGATTACACAATGCTTGTTATGGTCGAACACAGTTGATGTTAATTCTTACCACCTATTCATGTTTTACAAATTAGTGGCGCCTGAGGTCATTGAGCTAAAGGGAGCATCACCGGCGAGTGATATCTGGTCGTTGGGATGCACCGTTGTTGAGATGCTCACAGGACAACCCCCGTACGCTGAACTGCTCCCTTTGACGACTCTCTTCAGAATCGTAGAGGATGAGCGACCGCCACTACCAAGCAACCTGTCTATGGATCTTTTGGACTTTTTGTGTCAATGTTTCCAAAAGGATCCTAGTCTAAGACCAAGCGCCGGTGCTCTGGGTCGTCACATTTGGATCAAGCGCAATTTTACTTCACGAGTAAGTCCCTTCGAACAAAGTCGTCTGTATAAATTGCCTCTAAGGATTAACGTTAATGTGAATCCTGTGTCTATTGTTGACTATAGGAGCTCAAGCCAATGGATAGTTTGCCGTACATGAAGAGAAAGTCTATGGAGCCCAAGGAAAGGCTCCTCACCGCTGCAGCACTAGAGGTAGAAGGGGGAGGAATAGCTGCAAAGAGGGCGTCGACTCCGCTCGGACTTTCATCTGGCGCTCCACCACCAGCAGCATCGGCCACAGCTATGAATGTCAGCGGGAGGAGCTTTCGTCGTGGCAGTGTCGATAGCGCGAGTGGATATTACTCTTCATCGACCGTTCCAGCTCCCACTACCCCCGCCGATCGTCATCCAGAATTCCAAAAGGGCAGCAAAGCCCCGAGCCAACACACCTTTGTCAAGAGTTCCTTCGCCAAACGTAAGTTGTAACACTCATTGTTATTGTCGTAGCATCCTCAGATATTCTGGTCAATCGCTCGTATTAACCTGATGTTTTTGTTTTGTCTGATAGCGGTCGAATGCAGGCTCTGCCATGACTATGTCAAGAAACAAGCAGTTATCTGTCAAGGTATGCGTGCAAGCAACTCTATACGTGGATACATCAAGTACGATGGTGCTTCAGGAGAACCTAACACATAACATCCTACTTTTCAATTGTTCCTCTAGACTGCAGCATGGTTTTTCATAGAAAGTGCCAGTTTTATGTCGGTGATACTTGCTTCCCTGGACCTCACCTTTCGATCTTTCAGTCACCTACACCAGCTCAATCGGTTCCCAACATGAAGCTACTCTCAAATGGAAAACCCCCAGGAAGTAGCCGGCCTAGTTCAAGAGCATCCCAGATCACATTGGAGGATCGCTCTCGGTCAGTGACGCCATCCCAGGCAGCGCCGACGCCTCCACCCGGTTTTTTCTCCAAGCGAGACTCCACAGCAGATAGGACAGAGCAGCACAGAATGATGTCTTCGCCACCACCCCCACCTCCATCCTCTGGCACAGCTTACAGGGCCATGTCTCCTGATGGATACCCTCACTCAATGGACACTGGCGTTCAAGGTCAAGGTCAAGGCTCGGCGCAGGCTCCTCGCCCCTCCAGCCGCCAGTCAGACAACAGCCCCACTTCGCCTACTTTGTCCGGTTTGCGTAACTTGATCTCGAGACCCAGGCGATTCTCCTTTAGCAAGAAGAGCTCAGTTGCACCTACGGCAGTTCCTGGCGCGCAGTCTTCGTCTACTGAGCATCCTTTGCCAACCCCCCCAACCTCATACACATCGAGCCCGTCAAACATGGCACTGAACGGTAGCTCCCATTCTCAGGCAGGAACCCCCGACTCTAACAAGTCATCGCTCTTTGCTGGTTTCTCCAACATCTCTCAGCAGCGCCAACGAGCCCAGCCTCCAGTGACCCCTCCCAAGACGCTCCCTGTTCCCATCGCCATGGCAGGCGGAAAGTCTGGATCGGCCGGTCGCGCGTATCGTGGACGAGAGTATCTTCCTGGTGGACCTTTTGACCCGATGGACGAAGAAGTGCACAGCAGCATCAACAACTTTGGACGTGGACATCAACGACCGAGCTCTATCACTCTTTTTTCGACGAGTGCGCCTCCTGTCCGATCGGAATACCAGGTTAGCAACGGCAACAGTAGCGGCCGAAGCAGTGCTGCGTCGTCCAAGTACTCTCGAGAGAGCCGTGATACCGATGATGGCGAGGATGATGAAGCAGATCAGGATGACCACGGAGAGATTGGAGAGATGAATGAGGAGGATCTGGAGGCACTGCTGATTCCTTCGGTTGTCAGGAGTCCTCGCTCTAGCATCGATGCTGGAAAACCTGTTGCAGGCGCTGGATACGGCCTCGTCAGGAGCCCGTCTATCAGCCAGACCTTGAGTCAGCAGCAACAGGATGGATCGAGACCCCCATCGGCGATCAGTTTCAGTCCTTCTTCCTTCACCGGCCGAGTCATCGCTCCCCAGCAACAACTGCAGCAGCAGCAGCCACTTCACTATCACCCTGGGCGGTCTCAGCTCAATAACGGATACCACTCATCGGGATCTTCCTCTGCAGCCATGACTTCATCGTACTCATCTCACTCAAACAACAGTTCCTCGGCATCGTCTCTTGGATCGATTGCCGCGTTGCTTGAGGAGGAAGAACGTCAGTTGAAAGAGCTCCAACAACAACAGCGTCATAGCAGCCAACACCAGCAGCAGCAAAGGGGCAACAGCAACGTTAACAACAAGATGCTGGACGTCCCCTCTGGTTACCATTTGGGAGGCACACAGTCATCACAGAGCCACCATGTCGGGATCAGGACCATGCTCGGTCGATTCTCTAACCCGAGCCGTGACACCACCCCAACCACAGCCATCAAAAACAACAACATCAGCCAAAACTATAACAGCAACAATGGTTTATTGGAATCATCATATCAGGAGAAGCGAGAGTCTCTGCAGCACCTCCCTATCCCAACAGCCAACAAATCGTCGTCAGCCTACGGTGCATCGTCCCGATACCCGCTCCAAGCCCTCAACGAGAGTCAACAGCAGCAGAACCAGCAGCAACAGCACCATGTCCCTGTTGGCGACCATTTCCGATCGACATATGGTGGCGGGATCCCAAGAAAGTCCAGCAACTCGAAGATGAACTTGTCTCCCGGCGGACTTGGAGGCGGTGTTGGTGGGTATCTCAACGACCACCACGACCGGAACAACATGGTCAACACCAGCAACAGCAACAGCAGCAACACACACCAGTACCCAACAGGACGCCGTCGTTCCGGGAGCGTTGTTGTGGGAGGTATGGATGAGTCGTCCTTGAGGCCTTCGTCAGCAGCAGCATCGGCGGCTGCCGCCTCTGCAATCAAGAGTGGCGGGAAGGTGATTCGACGCAGTATTGGCGCCACCTTGGAAAAGGACGGATGGGATTAGTAGCTCTTTTTTGTATTTCTTTGGTCGCTATCTTTAAGGCCAACATACCCATTCTTCTTATCTCCCCCCCCCCTCCCCCCTTCCTCCTCTTCTTTATCTTCCAAGAACGCTTAAAGAAAATTGTAGATTTTGTCATAAAAACCAACAACAGACGATGAAGTCGTATTGAACCATGTCTTTTCAATCTGAGCGAGCAAAACGATCCTCCCTTTGCTCACCAGCACTCGCAGTTGTTTCAGTCCCCTCTCTCTCTCTCTCTGTAGTTCACTCTTCTTTTGCAATCCTCTTTTGCAATAACGCTCCACAGTTGTTTTTTGTGACCCAAAGGACCCAAAGAAAAGAAAAAAACAGTGGTTTGAGCTGGACGCGTGATGATTGGTTCACCAATATTAGTGGCGCTGAACAAATGGCCTGAGCCAAGAGGTGAAGTCAAAAAAAAATGAAAGAAAAAGCAAAGCATGAAGGATGGTAAAAATGTGTGCATTCTTGTTTGTTGGGTTTGTTGGGTTCGTTATTGTTGTTGTTGTTGGTGGTGGGGGTTTGATATACTCAGACGACCACAAAAAAAAAAAGGAAAAAAAGAAAAGAAAAAAAAAGGGAGGTGCCGATTCAGTCAACAGTCCATATCCTTTCCGTGTTGGTGAATTCTGTCGAGGGTCAAAGATGTGTCGTTTGGTGTCGTTGGGTTGTCCTTTGTCGTCTGCTATTCCATGTCATTTTAGGTGTTGGGTGATCGTCGATTCTGTAGTCCAAAAGAGTTGTGAGAGGTCGTGTGATGTTGATGGTGGTGTCGATTATGTCGAAGGAAAGTCGATATATCATAGTCGAAAAGGAAGGGGAGAAGGGGAAAAAAAGAGGAGGAGATCCTATCATTTGCCGATAGTTTTCTCGACCCTTCTTTTTTTTTAAGTGTTCATGTCAATTGCTAAAGGAATACAAGAGGCATATTTGTAGATTTTTGGTAGTATCAACAGGAGCCCTCTCCTCAGCAATGACATAAATTCGTTCAATCATAGGTGGGACGATAATGTCAGGCCAAATATCACGTTGGCCCTGGAACGGGAGGGGGGGAGGTGGGCTGGGTCGAGGTTCGACGTTTCCTACTTCTTGTTGCCAAGATGAAGGAAGGTCAAGTGGAGATACTCGAAGTATTTGATCTCGAGATCTCCCCTCTACCCAGCCCGGTTTCTTTGTGTCTTTAATATGGTTGGTTTTCTCTCATGGGGGTTGGTCGCAAATAATCCTAAATTCAAAGGTCTCTCCTCTTGTATCTCTCTCACACACTCTTGTTGTTTCCAAAGGAACAAAAAACCGAAAACATCGCTCTCTCTGATGAGGCGGTGAAGTGTCAAAATGGGAAGGATAGTGAAGGAAAAAAAGGAAGACCCAAGTAACAAAAAAGGAAAAAAAGTTTGCAAGTACCAACGGCACAGCATGAAGAAAAAGGCACCAAATAAAGACCGCCAAAAGAAAAAAAAGTCGTGTCCACAGGACGAGGAAGTCCAGGAAAAAAAAAAAAGTCCAAAAAAGTGGAAAAGAAAAAAAAAAAGTCAAAAAGGTAGAGTAGGGAAGGCAGACGAAAGAAGCCGTAAGGTAAAGAGAGGCTGGGCGAATAAACGTCGAGTATTGAAGGTATAGAAGGGGAAGGAAGGTATTGATACAAAAGAAAAAGATGGTACAGAAAGGAGAGCGGGAGGTGTTGTATAAAAACAATAGCGTCTCGGGTAGGGTTGCAAGTCCATTCCAAGTAGAGTAGACTGCGGCTCACCAAGGTAGAAGTTGTGGCAAGCGGAGGGCGACGGGCAAGAGATAAGACAACATCGGCAAGAAACAAGAGAACGAGCAGAGCTCATCCTCGTTCATGCCGACATGGGCAGAGGTCCTTACTCGTTGGCGTACACTGCGATCGAAGGCCGAGTCGCCGACCACAGCTTGTTGGCATCCATCGCGTCGTTGTTGCTCATCATGTTGGCGTCACCAGCAACACGATTCAGAAGAGCAAGGGCTGAGAACTGCGAGTCCACGTTGGACCCGTCCTGCTGATGGGTGTTCGACTCACGGTGGTTGTCGACATCCATGCTGCGGCCCATGAAGGCGTTGCTAGCCTCGGTCGTCTGGAGGAACATCGCAATGAGGTCAGCGGATTGCAGCAATTGCTTATGGACAGAAGCGTTAGCAGACTCCGAGGACATGGTGGCGGTGGCAGTGGTGGAGTGGCTTTCAGCAGGGCGCTGAGGCTGCAACAAGTTCAACAACTGCTGCTCGTGGTCCAAAGTCGAAGCTTGGGTTGGAGGCATACCCAGACGGTAGCGGAGGACGTGGCAGCGCTTCTCGAGGATGTTGAGGAACTTGTACATCTGTCCGGGTCGCATGTGCTCAACCAACACTTGGAAACGAGCATCGTCAAAGATGAGCGACTTGGACTGAGAGGCAGCAGCGGCGGTGGCGATGGGAGTAGACTGGCCCATCATCGAGGCGGGAGTTGCCTGAAGCAATTGCGCGGGTGTCTTTGCGGCGTTCAAGGCAGTGGGAGGTAGCGAGTATGCAGCAATGGGGCCCAAAGGCGATTCATCGGGCATGGTCAAAGGCGAGCAGACCGAGCTGTTGAGCGAGAATGTGTTGCCAACCTCGCCAGTCATCATAGGCGACGTAGTAGCCGAAGTCATAGCTGAAAGATCGCCCGAGAAGAAGGGGTTGGGACCAGTCAATGACATATCCTGAGAGGAGGCAGGAGTCATGAGCATGAAAGGACTGCTCATGGACTGCATCCAAGGGAAGGCTGACTGGGACCAGTCCACCATCTCCATCTGGGCAGGCTGCTGATGCTCGACAGAGGAAGTCTTACGGTGGTGCTGGAAGGCAGGGGAGACAGGTGGGCTTCGAGAGGCAATATCGCTTGAGCTGGCAGTCGAGTCGTTCTCGGCATCGTCACTGTGGCTGCTCTCAGAGGGAGAAGGCATGGACGACTGAAGGACAGGGCTGGCAGAGTGCGAAGCACCAGACTCAGCAATGTCAGAGTCGAGGTCACTTGTGATGGATCGAGGAGACGACATGACGGTGGCAGGGGAGCTGGGCATGGAGACAATGTCCTTCTTGGGAGCCAAGGGGACGACTCTGGAAGGGCTCGAGGCTGTCGATGGAGAGCTGTAGGGCGAAGCAGATTCGCGTTGCTGTCCTTGGCTCAAGGAGGGCTTGTGGCGAGCATGGAGGGGACGATGGCCGTTGTATTGCTTGTAGTAGAGACCGCAGGCGTTACAGAGGGAGTGCTTGCGATCCAATGTTCGGCGCCAGAGAGGGGTTTGAGTGACCTTGCAGTTGAAGCACTCGAGCGACCTAGGTGGGCGCGTGCTCTGCTTTTTGGGCTTGGTGGCCTTGCCGGTCTTTTGTGCGGAGGTAGACGACGAGGCGGCGGGCTTCGAAGTAGTGGGGTCGGCATCGGGGTTGGTTGTGACAGGAGAGACCATGGCCATATCGCAATCATGGAAGAGGTCAGTGTCGTTCTTTGTCGATGTGGAAGTCTTGGTCGGGGTCTGTGAAGTCCGTTGTTCTTGCTCGGATGACTGTTGCTGCAGCTGTTGCTGTTGTTGCTGTTGCAACTGCTGCTGGGCCTGCAACTGAGCATTGAGGAGGAGCTGTTGCTGAAATCGCTGCTGTTGCACCTGCTGTTGATGCTTCAGCAGTTGCTGGCGGAAGTATTCTTGTTGTTCGGGAGTTGGCTGAAGGTCATCTTCGTTATCATTGGAATTGGTTCGTGCGGTGATAGACGACTTCCAAGATGAAGACGAATGAGACTGGGCATCCGAGACACGGTTGGCTATTTGATTGCAAAGTAGGTGAAGAAGAACTGAGTACATTAGGTTCCATGCACATACGTGTTCAATGTACAACCGATCGTGTATGGAAGTGTAGGTTACCTGAAATAAGGAGAGTATTGGCAATATCCTTGAAGGGCGAGCTTGAAGGAGCGATGGCACGGGCTGTAGATGAGTTACTGTTGGCAGAGAGAGCGGCACTGTTACGGAGTTGGCTAAGTCGGTGCTGGAGGAGCAATTGACCAGGGCCGGAATGCTCGAAGCCTTGGGTGGTTGATGCAGAGGCCGAAGCCGAGTCATGATCCATCTCGTTGACTGCCATTTGCATGTGTGAGGATAGATATGAAAGGAGGGAAGGATGTGAAGCTGTTTGAGGGAAAGTGTCCACTCGGAGGTTTCTGTAATCAATCGAAGCTATTAGGGAGACAAGCAGTTCAAGAGGAAGAGACCGAGGATGAGTGTGAGAAGGTTGGTAACATATATATCGTTGTTTGTGTGAGCAATGCATGTGTTGTTGTTGTCGTCGTTGCAGGGTGCAGCCACGGGGAAGTGATGGCCCAGACCACATAAATAGTATCTGAAAATCTGTTTAGGGTTTGTCTG
This sequence comes from Linnemannia hyalina, assembly GCA_019671135.1. Lineage (NCBI taxonomy): Eukaryota > Fungi > Mortierellomycota > Mortierellomycetes > Mortierellales > Mortierellaceae > Linnemannia > Linnemannia hyalina. Next base: position 1,569,485 of record JAHRHY010000009.1, on the reverse strand, counting down.
TTGACTGCACTCGGACCAAATAAAAAAATTCGAGCACGCCATTTTCGTGCCATTGGATATGGGTCTAGCCATCTACACTCGACCCCTGTCATGGATTAATAATACTGTAGGACAGATAAGGGAGGGGATGGTAAAGAGAGTTGGAAGTGAGGAGTGAACGAGCAGCCATGACCATTGCACAGCTGAACGATCGACCATTGCACCGAAGGTAAAGAGGGAGGATTGGCGGCTGAAAGATAGAGGGAAGGATTGGCGGCTGGAAGAAAGAGGAAAAGTGGTCGGGAGCTTCAGGGGGATCACTGAATCCCCATGAGGTTGCAAGGGTATTAAAGACTCTGGCATTGAGAACACTTGGCACTAAGGAGGGGTGGTAGAGAAGGATGGGGTGACGGATAGGAAATGAATGAAGAGAAGGGTTATACCTTTTTGATATGTCAGACGAGAATCGATAGACAAGGACGACTTGATTAGATAATGGGAGACAAAGTATCGGTGACGATGAGAGTGAAGAAAGAGAGGGAGAGAGAGGGAGAGAGGAAGATAGAGATGATGGAAGGTGAGGACGTGAGTGTGAGTGAAGAGGAAGGAGTGTGTGTTATTTGTGAAGACGAGTGGAGGTGGATGTCAAAGCAGAAGATAAGCTGTGAGGGGTAAAGAAGAAAAGAAAGAGAAGAGAAAAGAGGAAACGAAAAGAAAAACGAACAAGAGTTCAGTTCTTTGACAGACTCTTTATATCATTTCTTTTTCCCGTTCATCTTTTTTTGCTGGGGGCAAGGCAAGGCAAGAGCAGGAGTTGTTTATCGACTGCGTCTTCTTCCGTCTGGTCTGTCTGTGTGGCCTCGAGTCATCCGTCCGTCCGCCTGTTCCCCATACCCGGTCCAGCCCTTCTGTCGAACACAGTGAAGAGTGCACAAAGAAATATATTAGCAGTGTTCAGTGCTCTCTCTGTCGCTTTCAATGGTCTCGTCGGACAGAATCAAGTCAGCCGTGCTCTTCTCTTCTCTCCCCTTCGTCCCTTGTTGCGCCAACCTCATTAATAAACTTACACCTGCAGGCTAGGCCTTGACTCTTTCTCTATATCTTGGCTTTGTTAATACTCTTAATCCAACTCCTCCACACTCCTCTCGCTGTCACCTACATTCATCAAAGCAGACACTCGTCAATTCGGGTCTGTAACACCACTCTAAATGGCCACGCCCGTCTCCCTCTCAAAAGTGATGACCCAGAGGACTGACTGTGCTCTCCCCCTCTTGTCGCAGCGAGTTGAGCACCTTTTTTTTTCCTTTCGTTTTTTCGGTCGATTGGGTCCATTTGTTTGTTTACAACATCAAGGATGTTTTTTTTTCGCTCTAGCACAAACACACGCACACACACACATAAACAAAGGGGTAAAGAGCAGGATGGCGTGTATTTCCTCCAATCAAATCGCTCCATTAGTTTACTATTCGTGCCAGTGACAAAAAACTGATAGTCGCTTGTTCCCTTTTTTGAATCAACCTTGTCTGCTTTTCACTTTCAGACACAGGGCACTGGCAACGACTTGATCATGCATCCACCTCACCCGCTTGCTCTTTCCTTGGCTTCCATGGATTCACTCACTCACCACTCACTCTTGTTTTATTCTGGCCTCAGGGAGGGGAGGGGTCCACATGGCCATTGAAACGTCGTCATTGTCACTATGATCTAAACAAGAGCATAGTCAAGAGGACAACAACAGAAAAGGCGCCTTTTTCGATGCCGTTTATCGTCAATGGTACAAAGCTGTTAACCCCTTTTAACCTTTGTATAACTGATAAAATGGTAATGGAGATGGTATTGCTTTTAGCGGCAAAAACTAACAAAAGACAGATGGGCATGAGACGGGTATTCTTCGGAGAGGATCAGCAGTAGCAGCCGTAAGAGGAGGAGCAGTTTCGGGTTTTCTCCACGGCAAGGTTCCTCAAGAGAATTCGCCTCCTAGTTCTATCTCATCAAGATGGAGCGGGTGAGAAGTATAGATGGGAGAGCTTGCTTACCTCGCTGAAGAAACCAGGCCATTGTGTCTCCGGCCATGCACCATGCAATCATGCCCCATGCATTTATTTTAACTACATTTTTTTTGGGTCAAAAAGCTAACGCTCAACTATGCAAAAAAACAACTCAGACCAATACAAACTCGTGTTAAACAGTGACCTTTGGAGGCGTGTGTATGTGTGTACCGTCATCCCCACAAAGGAAAAATGAGGTTTTTTATTAGTTGCATGACCATTGATCCTGCACACTGCACAGATGCTTGCCCTTACCTAGGGGTAAAATCAAGGGAGGAGAAAAGGCGGAAAAAGAAAAAAGAAGGGCGTAACATGCAAGCCAGCCTGCCAGAAGGCTTTGGTACTCTTTACTACCCTCTTTTTGCATTGGCTCGGTCTGTTGACTTTTTCAACCAACGCCAGAGAAAGAAAAAGAAAGAGATAGATGAGAAAAAAAGATGGACGCTGTGGTGTATTTGGTCCCTCCTCTTGCAAACACGTTTTCGCGTTAACTCTTTATTTGTTTATTTGATTTCCTCATGGCTCTCGTGTTAGTTTGGTGCAGCCATGCTTTACGTGATGCAAGTGCATCTTTTTTTTTTCTCCTTTCTTTGTGTTCCCTTTTCTCCCTCAATGGTCATTTTGTCGCATAAACAAATAAACAAATAAACAAACCAACAGCGGGTGAGATGGCACTGTCGGATTGTTCCATGGATGATGTAGGTGGAGGGAGAGAGGGAGGCAACAAGGGATGAGCGGACATCGTGGGCAGGACTGGACACGACAGGACAGGTGCAGGACAGTGGCGGGAAATAACTGGCTCAAAGTGGTACAACGATTGCAGCTCAATGGTTTACCATTCCCTTTCTCTCTGTCTCCATGGTTTATTTATAAACGATACTTGAGTGGAACCAGCCCTGAACGGCGGGTAATAGCAATGTAATCAAACACGGCGCCTTTTTTTAATTGCAGCTCTCGTCTTACCCTTGTCGCCATATCTGTTTTGAGCTGTGCTTGGTATTCCCATTCACTGATTTGGTGCTTTGGGGTGTATGATCACAAGGAGCCTTTTTTTTCTGAGGGAGAATCAACTCGACTGCGTGCTTCAGCCCTGGCGGTTCGAAAAGAACTTTCCTCGGAGTTTTTCTGCCAAGAATGTTGAACCAGCGCCCATCAGAGTTCAACAATTCACGCACAGCAACGGCCTAATCATTTCTAGAAACTGCATGTAGATGTACAGCGTGCCTTGCGTTTGTGCATCTGTCCATGCAAAGAAGAGTAAGAGTTTGGGCGAAAGGGTTACACTTGAATGTGGCGTGCTTTTCGTAAACAAGAAGAAATGAAAAAAAAACAAAGGAACGTTGGATGCTCCGATTGTTAAGTTCATTTGGTTAGAGTCAGTCTGGATATCTCATAAGCAGCAGCTGCTGCAAAGGAAAAGGACCTGGGCATTGAGGATACACACGAAAAAAACGAAACGAGCGACGAATCATTTCACTGTGTGTTGTTTGTGTCCCAACGGTGATATTTCGCCACCGATGACAATCCTTGCCAATTTTCGCATTTCTCATTATTTTTTGTATCGCCACCAAATTGACCCAGTTAATTCATCTACACCTCTTCTGGAACGACCAGAAAGAAAAAAAGGGTCGAGGCGGCCAGACTGTCAGGTGCATAACAACAAACAACAGTATGGTTTCCTGCAATGTGATAGAGCTTTTGTCTTCCTGGGTTTCATTGAGCATCATAGAAGCATATCGTTACCGAATGAAGATCCCATAGAAGTAGGGAGGACATGAACTCTTATAGATTTCTGCATTCCTTCACTTCTGGTTAGAAATGCATCTAACATTCCGCTCGACCAAATACGCTGTTTAATGTATCCGAGTGCCATGCACAAGTGAGACCTACGCACATACACAGCGAGAGAGACACAAAGGGACAACGTGGCATTCTTGTTCGAGCCGAATCCAGATGACAAAGACGAAAGGAATGGTCTAGAATATGGACCTCATCCGGCTGAGTATTGTATATCGTATCACCTTAATGTGCCTTTGCTGCCATGTTTGTCATGTTTTCGGCCTGATTTTTCTAAGTTTTTTATTCTTAAAGGGATTTAGCGCAGCGCGCACATGGCTCAACCGAACAAGAAGGCTGACAAATGATGCAATTCTGTTTTATTCTCCTTCAGGCACAGAACCTGTCAAAGAATTCTCGTGTTACTTGTGGGCCGAATGTCATTTTCCTAGAAAAGAAAAAAACACCGTTAGCCATCCACCTCTTAACGCTACTACTGTTGTTATCGCAATTGCTAGAAAGAAGGGTAGTTAGCCCACATAAAAATTCATCCACGTACCTCCTCTTTATGAATGCTGAGAATCCCTGCTGGGTTAGATAGAGATGATCGATCGGGGAGTGTTCCAATTCATTTTGGATGGAGAATTTGAAAGGAGCACCGCCGTCACCGACTCCGACCGGGCAATTGCCAACTCTCCCACATCCAGGTCACCTTCTCCAGACGAGGTACTGTACAACGGCGGAGCTATTGCATGCATGGCAGGGAAAGGGATTTTCCTTTTGGTAAAGAGAGACAGTGGAGAAAAAGAAGCTGCGTCAAGGGTCGTCGAATAAAGACAGGCAGCGATGGATGAGCGTGTACCATTGACAGTAAAAGGAAAGGGGAGAAAAGCAATTGGGTGAATAAGGACGACTCCGTCCGTCATTTATTCTCGGACAGTTGCAGCAGAGGCAAAGAAGGGCGGACCAAGCGGTCTTTTTATCCAGTGCTGGCCAATGGGATGCAACCCCAGCACTTATGTGTCCGGCAAAAAGAACACAATTTCGCCGTTCATTCCTGATGAGCCGCTATCCATCACGTGGATCCTTATCCAGTTTGTCACCTCAGCAGAAAAAGATCATCTCCTGTGCCGAATGCCCGCTTTACAAATCCCTTTTTATACTTCTTGCATTCCCCGACTTTCTTTTTCTCTTTTCTTCTCCTCTCCTCTCATTCACCATTCAGCCCCTCTCCATTCTCCACTGTCCACTCTCCACTCTCCTCTCTTCACTCAACTTTTTATACCACAGCTACAACTGCAACCGACAGTGATACCAATACAATAAGGAAAAACAACACCTGCACCTAGACCGACACAATAATAATGGCAACAGATATCTCCGCTACACACTACCCCGAGGCAACCGGCCCGGTCCACATTGTCTTCTCCCAGCCCACACAGCCCACACGCTGGATCGAGGGGACAACTGAATGCAGACACATGGAGTCGCTCTTCCTCCTCGTCGACGATGCCAGAGACGCCCATATCCGGCAATTGATGGCCGTCTTCCCCCACCTCGAAAACAAGAACAGAGTCGTCCGCTACGCCAACCTCAAGATGGATCAGCACTACCCCGAGAACAGCAACAGCCTGCCCGATGAGTGGGGTCGCACCAGGAGTCGACCCCTCTTTGGCCAGCTCTTCCGTGTCGAGACTCGTTTTGTAAATATCGGCAACACCAGCGTCCAGTTCCAGCACCGATTCTTGACTGTCCCCAAGAGCCAGGCCAAGCGGGATTTTAACAACCGGGAAGAGGACGAGCAATACGCCACTTTGGACGAAGATGATGAGCCCGAGCGGGTCTTCGCCAGCGCAGAGGGATCGATCGTCTTTGTGAAATGGCAGACGGACGACAATGGATTCCGCTTCTTTAGACCTACCCCAGGAATCTTCTATGACAAGTCTCTTGCTGCCCCCTCGGCCATCCAGTTCCTGAATGCTCAGGCACCCGGCAAGAGAGCTGCTGGTTCTGAACGACCCGCCAATGCCTTCCGTGTCCAGATCCACTTGCGCAAATCGGACGAGGATGAACTGGGACACGTCACCAACTCTCGCTATGTGTCGTTGATTCATGACGTCCTGACGTTTGGACTCCGTACCGGATACTATGCTAACGGCTCGGGTTCCTCCAAGACCGCAGCAGATTTGCCCAAGATTGCATCCCACGAGACCGATGCCAAGGCAGAGGTCGCAGTCCCAGCCGGATCGGCCTTCTACAAGCGTGGGGATGTCTTTGAGCTGTACGTTGGATACGAGCGTGAACTGAAGGTTAAGCCTGGTGTCTATGTCTGGACCTGGGTCGAGCCTGAGAGGATTCATGGCGAGTACGATGTGATCCGTTTCGAGGTCTGCTCAACAGAGAACGGCAAGGAGGAGGTTGTTTCTTTGAGCCGTGCCATTGTCCACCAGGATCCCCAGACGCGCGCGTCCCTTTAAATATGTGAAGATCTCCACCCATCATTTTTTACATTAGACAAACAACTATTTTTTTCACAAAACTACCACCCTTGAATACATGCTAGATCGTAGAACATTCCCCTCATCCCCATCATAGACAAATACACTTGTACCATATCCCAGTTCCTCATCCTCAGCGTTCCCTTTTGTATTGACGATCTGCGTTCTTGCGAAGCGTTGTCTAGTTGCGAATTGGTGGCAATATTTTCTCGCCTCGTTGACTATTGCTTAAGGGTGACCACACTGTGTTTACTTTGGAAAAAGCAAATGGTCGAGCACTGCATCACTCACTCCCTTCTTTCTCGACACGCTTTTTCCACAGGAATCGACCCTTCGTCAACCAAGAGCAAGAGGATCGGACACAGCAAAACGCACAAACACATAAGCAGGAACTACAGAACATATACATATATTCCGCCATGTCAAAGGATTTCGATGTTGTCGCAAACTACAAGAGTTTGCTCCTGAACTCACCCGTACGTTGACTGCACGATGTTGTTCGACAATGAGAAGCAAGGAATCTGAAAAAAAAGAGAAAATCAACAAGCGTAAATGGAAGTGCAAGTGTGCTGACACTCTTCTATTTGTCTGTGTGTCGGGTCATATAGGAACTGTCCATGCCCGTTGCTGCCATTCAGTCTCTTGTGGAGCTCATCAAGCATTCCAACGGTAAGCTCAACGAAAAAAGAAAAAAAAAAAAAAAAGATAATTACTGCCTCGGCCTATTAATCGCTTCTATGACCTTGTCCAAAAAGAACTAATGAACACTTCGTTACCAATTGATAAACGTCTCTAGCCACGACAATGTCAGAGTTCATGCTGTCAATAAACGTGGCCAGCCAGTTGTTGAAGTCCTCAGTCCGGAATTCGATCTCACTCTCCGCAGGATGTGATCTCTTCTTGCGGTTCGTGACCAGGAATTCTCAGGATGTGGCCGAGTTTGAGACATGGAAGGCAACGTTGATTGTCCGTGGTCAGAGTTTTGTCGAGAAGGCCGATGCCTGTCGTTACAAGATTGCAGAGTTGGGTGTGCCATTTATCAAGGACGGCTCGACGATCTTGATCCATGCCCATTCCCGTGTTGTCTCGCTCTTGCTCCAGAAGGCCGCCGAGAACCATAAGCGCTTCAAGGTCTTTGTCACAGAGTCCAGTCAGACTCGCGGAGGGTAGGTATTCCATTACTTGTTTTATGTCAATTATGATATCAGTGCTGTATTGCGGTGGTGGAGGCGCATTCACATATGCTTGAAGAGATAAGCGTCATTCTGACTCATCCCTGACCACGTTTTTTGTCTTAATGTCCTTATTTCTTACCTTTCAAAAAACAGCATTCGGTCGGCAAAGATGTTGCGGGCTGCAGGAATTCCTACAACCATTATTCTGGATGCTGCGGTCGGATATGTGATTGACAAGGTCGACATGGTCCTTGTTGGCGCTGAGGGAGTTGTTGAAAACGGAGGGTTGATTAATCAGATTGGATCATACCAGATGGCTATCGTTGCTAAGGCTGCCAACAAGCCCTTCTATGCCGTCGCTGAGAGGTTTGTTACATATTACGCAATGCTGATTTTGATCTACATCTTTTGTTTTGTGTTTATTATATTAATTTCTTGGCTCTTTCTTCACGTTGTGGAGAGGATCAATTGGTCCTGCATTGTGGAAGGGAGATCAGTTGGACCTTACTGTGGAAGGTGTCAATTGCGCCTGAGAAAAAACCAACATCTAACCATCATTGATCCTTTCAACTCATGAAAACCCATCAACTCGTAGTTACAAGTTTGTTCGTCTGTTCCCATTGAACCAGTACGACCTCCCAACGTACAATGCCGACACGCTCTCATTCCAGGAACTGAACGTCGACTATGACTCCAAGTCAGACGATGCTGGATTCGTGACCCCGAGCGCATTATCACAAACTGCTCTGCACATGAAGACATCGGAGGATCAAGGTTCGCAGGGATCCAACCCCTTGGTGGATTACACGCCTCCCAACTACATCACATTGCTGTTTACGGATCTGGGTGTCCTTACACCCTCTGGAGTCTCTGACGAGCTGATCAAGTTATATTTGTAAACACGCCTACATCCGTGTACCCATTCATTCCCCATCTTTCATTTTTTTTTCTTCAGTTCGGAGCACTTCATCAGCAAACAATAAAAAACCAAAAGATGAACACATGTGCCCATGACAAGGAATGAATGAATGTAAAAATATCTTTTCATTAGATATCTCCTCGAGGTGTGATCCTCAGTCCATCAGTTTTCTGATCATTTCTTGACTGTTGATCTGGGACACGGCCCATTTATTACTTGTTGACAACGACATCTAGTAATCCTTTCGATCAATGGCCTCAAATAAGGTTGTCAGGCAGTGCTGATTGGCGAAGTGCCCAAAATACGCACAATAGTAATAATAATTGATCAGTGATCAAAACATTCTCCTTCAAGAGAAAAAAAAAAAAAAGATCGACGTGTGCGCGCGCGCCATTTTATTTTTCTCTTTGGGGCTAGGAATGCGAGAGGGGGGAACAAAGATGTAGGGGGATAAGAAACGGAAGGGGGTCCGGATCTGAGAGATTCTTTCTTGAACATTTTTTGTGTGAGCAATTGAAGAGGCGGACATAACAAAAAAAAACTCCCAGGCTGCTCATGTCACTTCAAAAGGACACGTTTTTTTACCTGAGCACATAATCGATCCTCATGCATTGGGCGGAGGAGGGGGATGGCAAGGTAGGTAGGTTTGGCTTTTTTTTTTCTTGGTCTATTTCTCCTTCGGTCGATATACATCTGCGTGTACACGCCATGGCTGAAAAAAGGGCACTTCGGTTCAATCTCCGGCTTTGAGTAAGAAAAACGCACACGCCATACAGAACTGGCAATCCAAAGCAAGACCATGCAAGAAAAAATAAAGGAGGACGGGGCACGACAAAGAGTGAAGGAAGCAGGGATGGCGATCGCGCAACAAGGCTGTTGAGGATTTGGCCGCGCCCTTATTTGTTGCAGAAGTTTTTTTTTTTTTTTTTTTTTTTCTTCTGGCCAGGCCATCGTTTGTTGTCCTTCCAATGGGCACACATGTGTACAAACAAGGCAACCAAACCAACCAAAACATAAATAAAAAAAAAACCACGCAAGCGTGCAATTGGACCCTCGCGAAAGAAAGAAGATTGAGCATGGGCAAACTCGCATGATGAATGGATGCTCGATCCTCCTCTTCGCCTTTTCCTTGTGTTTTTGCTGCTGTTGTTGTTGTTGTTGTTGTTGTCATTGTCGTTGGTTTGTTTGCTCTCTTCACCCGCCATTTTCCTTGCGGAGGAAAAACCACAAACGAAACCCATCGGCCTGTGTACCTTTCTCGTATGCAACGATGGGCAAGGAGGACCAGGTTTTTTTTGTTGCGTGTGGTGTTCATGCAGGATGTGACAAAAAAAGATAAAAAAAAGGAGGGAAACAGACAAACGCCTCCTTGCCCCCCGCTCGATCCTCCTCCCCCACGCAACGCATCGCAGCATGGAATTACGTAGCATCCATGCATTCGGTTGGGCAAGCAAAAAAAAAGTAAAAACAGAACTGGATTCAACAACAACGGCATCGAGGGCAGGCGATTAGGGGACGATAGAAGAATCAAAGAAAATCAAAACAACAATGTTGCATCATGTCAGTATTCCCTTGAACAAAATAGACATGTTGGCTGTTTAGTATTGGTCCTTCTCTTTCTTTCATCCCGTCACTTCTCTGAGCAGGATTTGGCCTAGCGATTGACGAAGAAAGAACACCTCAGGGGGTTGTTTCTATCAAAGGGGCTGAACGACACACAAAGAGAGATGAGGGAGAATCAAAGAGAGAAAAGAGCGAAGCAAGAGAGAAGAGAGAGAAGCATAGAGAGAAGGGGGAGAGATGGAAACGTGTCTGGCACAGGGGTTGGGTCCGAGTGTGCTCCCTCCCATCAGAGCCACGAGCGCACTGTTGTTGAGGATGGACGAGAAGTAATGGGAAGAAAGTAAAGAGAAGATGAAGATGGAAGATGAAAGAACAAGGGTGGAAGGAGGTCAATGGGAAACAAAAAGAACCATTGGTTTCGATATCCATGGTCAATGGTCCATCTCTGGTGCTCTCCCAATCCCCATCCTCAACCCCAATCCTTAATCCTTTCCCAAAGTCACTTCCCCCCTTTTTCTTCGGCCTGACACACACATTCACCCACACTTTCACTCCTAAAGTACTTTCTCTCATCGCCACACATCCTCAAAGCATGGATCGATCAAGTGCAGCAGCAGTGTGAAAGCCTTGACCCCTTTTGCTTGTCTGGTGTTGGGTTATCACTTATTGCAATTGAACAAGATCATCAAGTAGCAAGCAAACAAGGAGTGAGCCAAGGTGCGAGGAGTTGAAGGTTAGAGAAAAGAGTGTGGGAGTATATGTGAACGATGACCTCGAGGATAGCTGATTCAAGTGTGTGTGAGGAAAGAAAACCTTCATGTTTTGCTTTCCTTCTTTTGTCCGTCCCCCGCGCAAAAAAGAAGGATAAAGCAAGCATGGGCACTACGCACGAACAAGTGTTGTGAGCAAGGGCAGCAACAACGAGTAAGCAAGTGAGCGAGTGAGCCCCTTCTGACTCTCATTCCCCCCGATTCCAGACCATGAGACCATGAGGCAAAACTCAACTGAGGACCCATGTAGCCCATGCAGACCATGCGACCATGGCACACCATGTAACGTTGTCGTTTGTTTTTTTTTTAGTTTCTTTCTGTCTTTTCTTATGGCTAGAAGAAAACAAGATACTGTTTCTTTCTGTCAGTTAGTCCAGAGTCACCGTTTTTTTTCTGTTGTTTTCTTTGTTTACTTATCCATGGCCTATCCTTTTCTCGCGCCTTTTTGTACTTTCTTCGCTTATCGCTCAAATTTTTTTTTCCTGTCTCGATCAGGCCACCATCGCCTTCTCATTTTGCCATTCCACTTTTCGGATCTTTGAGCATTTGTGTTGCAAGGTGTAAAGGAAGACGTGAAGAAAGGATGAAGAAGGGTGAGGTTGACAATAGAAGAGTAAAGAAGAAAGCGAAGGCAAGGAAGAAGAGAAGGAGAAAAGAAGAAAAGAGGAGCGGGCTTTCAGTCGTTGTTTCCCGACACACCCTGCCTTTTTGAGTATTGAGTGTCAAACAACAACACAAACGAACCATTGAACACACACACAAACACAAACACACACACACATACACCAACCAACAACATACAACCGCACCATACCATTCGTCGTTACCACCGTGCACCCAAATCTCCCTTCTCTCTCACTCTCTCTCTCCCCCCACCACCACGTTCGCCCTGATTAGACAGCATTTTCCTTTCCTCTTTTTGCCCTTTTCTTTCTCTCCTCTCTCTTCCTCTTCTTGTTTTCTTTTTTTTTGTTTTGTTTTCCTCTCTCTCTTCTTCTTCTTCTTCTTGCATCCTCCCATCCATCCCAGCACATCCCATCTCTTCTCCCCTTCCCACCGTACCTTTTGTTTTCTTTTTTCTTGTTATTTTTTTTTCCCTTTATTTTGCTTTTCGCTTTTTGGCTGCTCCCTTCCCCTTCCTTCCCAGCTGGTTCAACCGTCGGGCAATCCTCCTTCATTGAACACTCCTCCCATCCTCCCCTTGTCATTACCACTCCTTCGTTCTATCGTCACTTTACTTTGTATCCACAGCACCAGCCCAATTCCTTTCTTTCTTTCTTGTCATCATTCGCCCTGTTATTATCCATCCTCCTTTTTCCAACGTCTCTTTTTTTGTTATATTTGCTAGCTCTCCATTTTCGTTGTTCTTTGTGTATTTTGTCCATCTTCTCGTTTTTTTTTTTTCCTTGTTACTTTGCACTTTGCACGTTGCTCTTCTATCCGCCCCAAAGCACAAACAGAAAAGCAAAAAAAAAAAAAAAAGAAACACCAACTCTCCCTTTTGTTCAGTAAAGCACAGCGCATCCTCGTTGTGTTGTTTATTGTATTCAGTTACAACATTTGTGTCTTTTTTCTCTAACCAGCCGAAAAACCGACTCTTCCCCTGGCCGCGCCCAATTGATTCCACAAGACCCTACCCACCAATATGAACTCGTCCTCGTCGTTTGGGTTTCTCCCATACCAGGCCTCCGCCTCCCAGATGACTTCGCCGGGAGCACAGGCACACCCGCAGCACCAGCACCAGCATCATCCGCATCAACAGCAGCAGCAGCAGCAGCAACAGCAGCATCACCACCACCCGCACCAGCAGCAGCAAACCCTATCCCAGCAGCAGCTCTCGCACGAATTGGCTCAAGAACTCTCTTCTCCGCCGCTGCCCCTTCACCCCTCTTCTCTTCACACTTCCTCCTCAACCGCCGCCTCGCTCTCCGGATCGTCCACCTCGCCTATCAGCGCCAGCACCTCAGGAACGCTTCTCTCGGCCACCGTCAACTCCAACTGCAACAACGGTGCCGGAAACAATAGCAACACCCATGGTAATACGGGCAGTAACACTAGCACGGCGGTAGGCAGCCCCACAGGAGGAGTCGGACCAACTGTTGGAAGCAGTCTTGGAGCTAGTCAGCATGGAGGACACCCAACCATCAACACTGCCATGCTTTCGAACTATGGTGGCATGCTCTCTTCGCCACCACACTCGTCCCAGGCACAGTCGTCGTCCAACTCATCCACGCCTGGATCGGTCTTGCCAACAACCCCGCACCAGACCGCGGACCTTGATACCATTCTGGCAACGTACGCGTCTCAGCCAGAGCTCTTAAAGATGATCATTGCGTCCAAGACGGAAGAAGACCGACGATGGGCAGAAGAGGCGCGCTTTAAGATGATGGACCTTATGCTCCGTGAGAACAGAGGGATGAATCTCATGACGGGCTACGAGGGACTTTTGGCCCAGACCTCCCCCACAGGAACGCCAGGCTCGAGTGTCACCACCGGGAACATGGGAGGTCACCCTTCCACGTCTACGACCACGGCCACAACCACCTCTTCGTCCAACTCCCAGCCTTCCAGCACAACAGTCAGCCCTACCTCAGCGACCATGCAGATTCCAACCACCTCGCTGGGCCTGAGCTCCACAGGCAAGCGCTTCATGGACGATGACGATTTCGATACACCCTCCTCGGGGTCGTTGTCAGGAGTCGGTCTCCGAGGAGGAAACGGCTCACTTGGTGGACTAGGGGGAGTCGGCCTCGTAAATGGTGGAAATGGCGGTGGTGGGTTTGGTGGCCAGGGACCAGATCATGGTCTTGCGCGCAAGCGGTCAGTCACGTTTGCGAGGGATATCCACCATGGTCACTTGAGATCCCAGTCCATGTCTTCCATGCCCTCAGGTCCCCACTCAATCTCCACAGTGACCTCGACGCCCCTTTCCAACCCCACGAACCAGTTTGGGACGCTCTCGATGCTAGGATTGACCGGACCCAACACGTCTCTCCAATCGCACATGTCATCGTCGTTCCAACAGCACCCACAGTCGCCTTCCTCGGGGTCATTGACGAGCTTGCAGCAGCAATACCAGCAGCCCACACACCAATCACACCAGCCACCACATCAGTTCCCTCAGCATCAGCACCAGCAAAACCAGCACTTGCCGCCCCAATTCGGTCAATACCCACAGATGTTTTCGTACCATACGACGTTGCCTCAACTCCAGCACCAAAATGTCATCCGCAGGACCAACTCGCTCTCACATCTGTCACAGTTCGCTCAATCCTCGGTCTCGGGAGGCACAAGTCTACTGGATCAGCAGCGCCTGGCCGCCGGTCGGCCCAGGAATGTGAGCGCATCTTCTTTGCGGACACAAGATGACAGCGGTATGTTTCTTTCTTTTTGTCGTTGGTGATCTTCAATTGGTTCTCGGCTATCTCGCCCATGCAAAATGCAAAAACGCAACGGTAAAAAAGAATAAGTGCAGATGTCCTGAACTGACAGTCCGAAATCGTCATCATTTTCGCATCTATCTTTTTCTTGTTCCTTCCCCCCCTCCTCTCCCCTTACATCTTTTGTTGTTGTTGTTTTTTTCTGTATGCGTTTTTGCGTATCGATACAAAAATACAACAACGACAACACAATAGACGACGAGTCGGACGATGACTGCGACCATCCATTGATGGGCGGAATGCACAGTCGACCAGGATCTTCCCTCAGCATGAACAACATGATGGGCGGCAACGGCGAGACTTCCTTGACGCTCGAGTTCTCGGATCTGGCCTCTGTCTCTGGACCCTCAGGACTTGGCCAAGGAGGGTACTCCCATCACCAGCACCAACAACACCAGCCACCACATCATCAGCCATACGGAGGGCACAATTCTGTCGTCTCGATGACGATGGCCGCGCTAGGCCCGGGAGCAATCACAAGCACTGGATTGAGACCCACTAGCGGCTCCTTGTCATCATTGACCGGCGGTAATGGTGTTGGTGGTGGCGGAGGAGTTGATGCAAGCAGCGGAGGCATTGGAGCGGATCAGAAGCGGAAGCGCAAGCGTCGGGAGATGCAGCCCGTCAACAAGATTGTGGACTCTGCAGAACCCCATATCGATCAATTCCTCTGGAAGAACAACGGCAACACGACCCAAAAGAAGACTGGCTGTAAGAGTATCTATTACAAGTGCTCTAACAGCGCCAGTGGTTGCACTGTAAGTTTTTTTTTTTGGGGGGGGGATGGATTGCTTTTGCTGTTTCATCTAGTCATATTAGTGTCAAGGAGATAAGTAGCTTTCTTTAGCGTTTCCCATTCCTCCTTTTTCTAACATCTTGTCCCCTTTCTCTTTGCTGTTAAACAAAATAGGTGAACAAGACGGTGACGGAGAAGGAAGGAGGAGGGTACGTGACAAAGTACCGTGGCGAACATCTGGACGACTGTATCAAGCTTAAACGAGCGCAGCAAGCAGCCCAAGCAGCCCAACAGGCGGCCCACCACGCCTACTCTACATAAAGTCTTGCCCAATTGCCCAATTGCCCAATTATTTAACCCTTATTTTCACTTTTTTGTATCATAAACGTCGCTGTTGAAAGAAAGGACACAAAGGGAAAAAGGAATTGTATGTGGGGGGGGGGGGGGGGGTTTGCCTTGCGAAGCTATCATTTAGTATTTATGAGGTTGTTTTTTTTTAGGTTTTCTGGCTTTTTATTTTAGACGTCCTTTGCTTCCGCTGTTGAGGTCTTGTGGATGCCGCGGTAATCAACCTTGTAGCCCTTCTTGGCCGCGTTGGCCTCATCCTGTGCGATCCTGTCTTCCCCTATTGTGTGAAGAAGGGGAAAGTTGGAAACAAATTAGATCATCAACTACACTTTCCTTTATTGTTTTTATTTAGCAAAAGCAAAAAATAAAAAGGGAAAAACTTACATGACAATTGGTGGGCCTGGGAAGGGATGGTCTCGGAAGGAACTGCGTGTTCGCGCTTACGGATGTAAATGCCGTTCTTTGTCACATTGTAGAACAGTGCTCCCGCTAGAAAGAAAAAAAAAAAAAAGAGATAAGATAGGAGGAAAAAGGACACCCGGACGCGTTTCTGGTTAGCATATTTTTTTTTTGTGTGATCTGGGCAAAAAATGATGACTGAGCTTGTGTAATACACGCGCGGTCGCGCTGGTTACTTACAAATGGTCAATCCAGCCCTATGATTGTCAGCGTTATAGCGAATGAAGGAACATTTTGGTGTTAGTTCTTGTGAGGGCGGCAAAATATTATGAGAAGTCGGTATTCACCCCCCACTGCGCTGTTGTATTGCTTTGTTTGTTGCTTATTTGTTGTCCATGAAACTTGATGTTGTTGTCTTTACCAGCAGAGCATGATATGAGAGGGCTTGTTGAGGTTGAGCTTTTGCATGGCGAGGATGTATAATGAAGTGGAAAGGAATGAGTGAACAGGGAAGGAATCCAAGGAGTGAGAAAAGGTTGAGAATGGAATGGGATGGCGTGAGGAAATACAAACTTTGCCGAACGCCCGAGCTCACTTGGATTGTTATTCGGGAACTTAGAGGGGGTAGTGACTGCTTGTTTTGGCATGCATTGATGGGGTTCTTCTTTTGGCGGATCCGTGAGATACAATCAACTCTGACGCGCGAGAATACGGGGGTTGGAGCCAATGGCAAACCTACAAGGCCCTTTCTGTGGAACCCGAGATACGGTCTCGGGAACTCAGATCAAAAAAAAACATATAAGTAGAGGCCCCTCGGCCAGTCCGAAGCAGCGCTGATCGATCATTTCGAGTGCGAGAAAAGTATGATCACTGAAGGAGTATTGATCACTGATCACTGCTCTATAAAACCGCGGTGGTATTTGCAGCGTGCTCGAGGTGAATGAAAAGTCCACTGCCTACAGAACTAGCCAACTCCTGCATCCCCCACCCATCATCCTACAGCCATTGCGAAAGAATGCTGATCGTGTTTTTGCCCTTTATTATGCTTTTTTGTTGCTTGTTGTATCATGAAAATCCAGTTTAATATCCAGTTTTCCCGGTCTCCATCAGATCTATGCTTTTGTTGAAGAACCCTCAATCTTCTTCTCCTCTTCTTCCTCCTCATCCGACGAAGTCTCCTCCTCATCCTCATCATCATCATCGTTTCCTTCCTTGATTTCCTCCTCCAACTCGGTGTTGATCAACATCCAGGCGACAACCTGCTCGCGCTCATTCATCTCAGCCTCCATCATGGCAGTGTGATCAGCAGCGTTCTTGAGCTATTGATTATTTTTTTAGTGTTTGTTAGAGATAACGGCCAGGCGTTAGTGAATGAAGTAGTAGAGTTGTGTTGTATCCTGCTAATTGATCACTTCAGATTGGACAGTCGATTCTGTACCTTGTAGTCGGCCTTGCCCTTGGTGATCAAGGTCTCGATGACCTTGGCATGTCCGTTGGTAGCAGCCCAGTGAAGTGCAGTGTTTCCCTGATCGTTCTGAATGTTGATAGCCTCTGGTGAAATAATCGAGATCAAGTATTCAACAACATCTATTGCATACGTAAAACGTAACCGAAAAAAGGGACAACTGTGTGAGTGAATGGGGCGGTCTCCAAAAGAAATGCATGAGGTTTGTAAAAGCTCCTTTGTCAAGAGAGGGTAATTCGACAAATGCGGGCCCTTCAAGAGCCCAATATTTCTTATGTCTGTGCCGCTTTTCTTCCCAATTCTTTTTTTTTTTCTCGCAGTAACTTCCCAACTGATCAATTCGCCAAAAAAACATGTCCTATCTTCGGGGGGGGGGGGGGGGGGGACTTGTTGTTGTATCCAGAAGCGTTCGATCGTCCAGTATCAAGCACCTTCTCAATTCCAATGTATTCGCATGCCGTCGCCTCAAAAATCTGCCAGTTTTCGTATTTCCTCCCCGCCTGTTTTTTGCTCCCAACTTTCCATTTCTGTAAGCTTACCGAGATGTCCGTTGGCGGCGGCCATATGAAGGGGGGTCTTGCCATAGTCACCCTTGTGGGACAAGAGCACCTTGGCCTTCTCGGGTCCCGAGGTCTGGACAACAGCCTGGATCTCCTCCAACTCGCCGTAACGGGCACTTTCGATCAGTTCTTCCAAATGCTCCGAATCCTGAACTGACAGGTTGGCCATGTGCTCTGAAATGTGTTGTTCTGCGGTCATTGTTGCTGCGATGTTGTTGTTGTTGTTGATGTAGTGTAGATTAGTTGAAAGTACTGAAAAGTAATGCAGTGTTAGTGGAAAAAAAAAAAAAAAATCGACAAGGGCTGAAAAACAATTACACGTGACCTTCAGGGACGGCTGATGGGATCAAAAAAGAAGCGCC
The DNA here is from genome assembly GCA_019671135.1 of Linnemannia hyalina. NCBI lineage: Eukaryota > Fungi > Mortierellomycota > Mortierellomycetes > Mortierellales > Mortierellaceae > Linnemannia > Linnemannia hyalina. Next base: position 1,551,447 of record JAHRHY010000009.1, on the reverse strand, counting down.
ACCAACTTTATTTCAAGGGTTGTAACACTATTGAGCAACAGGGATCGCAATCCGTCCGTGTGCAGCCTCAGTCGGGTGTCCGTCAGTCACTCCACGGACAGAGAGTCCATGTCCTGTTGTACCCGCGCCATTTTTCATCTCATTGTCCAGCCATTCCCGCAGCACCCGCTCCACCAGTCGCTGTGTGGTTGGACTAGCTGCTCTTTGGGAAGAGCGTGAAATGTTGTTGTCCGGTTGCCGATCGTATTTGAATTCTATGGTGGGGACCTCGATTTGGAGCGGGCTCTCATCAGTCGGTGATGAAACATGTTCCTGCTGAAACTCCAAATGCTGCCTCAAAGACTCTGCCTGCTCTTCCTGTCCCGGCACCATGAGCGAATCCGAGCTGCACTCAACCATCGATAGCCTACTCCGCCCCATCCCCCGCTTCTTCTCCACCTCAGCCGAAAGGGCAGGACTAGAGCAGCCACTTCGATCAGAAGTCCACCGCACCGAGGGTGACGAACTACTCTCTCGATCTCTGTACGTAAACTTGGCGCCCAGAGCTCTTTGCTGTTCCAACAACTGTTCCCGAAGCTGCTGTTCCTGAAGCTGTCTCCGAAGTGTCGAATCTAGATCGCCGCCTCCCAATTCCCGAAGCAAACGAACAATCTCGGCTCTCTTGTAGGTGGCCCTCTTGAGTTGTGTGTTGGTCAAAAGCGGACCCATGACGCGGAGGTAGGCGTGTCGAAGACTCTCTTCTTCCTCAGGCAAATCCCAGAGCTCTCGAATGACGACATCTACCAGTACGTGGAGGTCGTTTGTGTAAAAGAACTCGTATAGACTCGGGCTTGTGAACAGCAAGTACAGGACTTTCAAAATCAGCATCTGAAGCGCTGTTTCCTCTACCCAAAGGCATCATAATGTGAATAAGTCGTAATTAATGATTGAGCGGTTGCTTGGTACACACGCGCACACAAGACACGAGAATAGCAATGTCAGATGTGAAGGCATTTAAATACCTGCACGGTTCAACATAAAGATCAAGTTCTCGCCAAACGTCACACTACGTCCAAGCCGATCTATCAACACTGTCAGCAATGGGTTCCCGCTGTAGGCGAATTTCGTTCCTGATTGAATATTATGAGGTCGACTGGAGGTGTGGAGCATGTATTGTTCGTTGAAGACCAAGAGCAACTTAATAGCGCCGTAGTTCAATAGCTCTGCATCATCAGTCCTAGTGTGTTCAACAAGATCCAGGAGGTAGTTCAAAAAGGTTTCGTCCGCCAATGCTGACATGTATTACCAGGATGGAATATTAGCACACGACGCTTGGATGAATGTAAACTGTTGTGTCATTATAAGATTTCATAAGATGGTATACTTGCGCTTACCCAAGTCGCTCGCCTTCAGTGTTTGAATCCTGCACATCTCGTACATCAACGCGATAGCAATTAGTTGCATCCTGGTTCCTATGGATCAATGTATATGAATAGTAGAGTGGTAAGCCCACGAACCTCATGCTACATCTCCTTCTTGCAGGCAACTAACTCTTGGTAGCTGACATACCTTCCTGGTGTTGGATCTGACCCTTGAGTTTGCTAAAGAACTCATTCCTGAACATCCAGCGATAGATTCTGGGCGACTCCTTGCCAGCGTGCAGTAACACATGATATGTGATCCACATGTCCTTGTCATATGAGCTCTACTTTGCGACAAACATGCAAAATGTCAATAAGCGTTAGGCAACATATTGAGGTGTTTTTGACCAATTGGCATCCATGTCAATGAAAAGCGACACGAGAAGCGAGAAGACTACGCCTCCAATCACAGGTCCAATGCAAGATAACGTGCAAGGTCAGTGAAAAAGAGACAGTGCACAAACCTCAATTGCCCGATCAATGACGGACCGCATAACCACCTCAGTGTTTCGATGAAAAACATCCGAATCAAAGAGATTATAGCAGCAGTATACTAAATCCTGCCCCGACTCATCCATGAACTCTTCTATGGGAGGTTGTGCATGACAAAGGAGGGTGTAAGCGTGAAATTGTGCGACTGTGACATGGACGATAGTGGGCTCAGATGAATTATTTACCTTGGTAATGAACCATGAGGGAGAGGAAGGCGTTCACCTGGGACACGGGACTGTCATAGGCACCTTTACGCTCAAGGATGTCCTTGAGTTCTAATAATGCATGTGAAAGAGGGCGTGTCCAACGGTACAAGGATTAAAAAAAACAGCCGGCTCAACAAGAAAGACGCTTTTGCAAGGTTCAAGAAATGGAACGGACCTTCAATGAACAGAACGGGGGAGTCAAAGTGATTTGTGACAAAGTCCATAAAGAGTGTTTGGGCTGTTGAATGAGTTGGTGTAAGTTGAGTGAATGAATGAATAAATGAGAAGTGATGTGTGTGAAAGAACGAAAGAAAAAAAAATGCAAGCGTGAATGCAAGCAAGGAGAGACATTTTCGATTTTGCACAATAGCACACTAAAATCTGGCAATGTGCTGCCAACTCACGGGTAAAAATATGGGGACAGAGTTCCAGAGAAAAAGCGCGCATTAAGCAAAGTGTTCATACATGCGGATAAAGATGTCATTTTGTATTGATACATAATTCTTCACTCAACTTCGAGCACAAGATTACTGGCCCCAGTACTAACAAGGCTTGGTTTGGCAGAGGGGATGTGTTCAAGATATGGTCCATGTCGTCGCAAGAATCGATCCCGCGCCCCCTCAAACTGAATCTCTGTCATCCACTTCCATACCAACCATTGCAGACTCACCCAACCCAACACTCCTACAACCACCATCATCCTCCTCAATCGCATCTTCCCCACCTGCAAGACCAACCCCCTCTGCCACCGTGATTTGTGCATGGTCCTTGACCGCGTCCTGGATCGCCTTTCCTCCAATTGCCCAACGTCTTCCTCATCCGAAAACTCGCCTCCGATGCCATCACCTTCTCCGCTCCTCCATGATGATGCCCAGAGCATTGATCTTCCACGTCGCATCGCCCTCTCCATCCTTGACCGGCCGCTGGACCACCCATCTCAATCGAGCTTCTTGACGCGCTTCTTGGTTTCGGAGGAAGAGCCATCGCTCTTCTCGCTCTTGACCTTGGAGGGAGTAGAGGCGCTGTTCCAGTAGAGAGCCATCTGTAAGGCAAGGATGCAGTTGAACAAAGTGCTGAGGAGGAATCCAGAGAGAATGATAATGTCGTCGACCTCGGTCAAGGTGGTGTAGACACGGGCGAGCGATCCTGCAAAGTAGTTAAAAATGGTGAAAGCAGAAAGCTGTCCTGTGCTACCGTTCTTGTAGTTCTCGACAATCTGAGGAACCTTGGAGAACAAGTTGATGGGGATAGTGGCGGTCTGCAAGAAGCGAAGAAGGTCCATCGAGACCAAGGCGGTCTGAACAATGGTGGTGCCATCGGCTGAGAGGTGCTCTGCGGTCCTGCTGAGAATGTTGCCCAAGAACAAGAAGGAGGTGAGGATCATGAAAGCGGTGGTGTTCTTGCCGCTGTAGCGGAGCATAAGTCCGATGATAGCGAGGTTCTGGAGGGTGACAAAAAAGGTCTCGCCGTAGGTAGAGATGGGGTTTTTGCTGCGGACGTTGTAGGCAAGGGAGATGACGCAGGCGAGGGTCTCGAGCATGTAGGCGTAGAAGGAGATGCCCTTGGCGGAACGGGCCTGGACGATCTTGATAATCTGGGGCACCTTGACGATGGCACCGCCGGCGACGATTCCGAGGCCGAGGCCCTTTGAGATGGCGTACTTGATGCATGGGACGTGGGTGTAGTTGAAGTCCTCGATGAGGGTTGTGTAGCAGGTATCGCCGATAATGGCGACGGCGGGAGCCTTCAAGAAGTATGGCAGGTGCATGGTGGCAACGGGCAGGTCAAGTGAGAAGTGAGCGAAGTGTGAAGAGTTAAGAAGAAGAAGGAGTAAGTGAGATTCGTCTTCTCCCTGTTCCTGTTCTCGCCTCCAGTCGTTCTGGCCAGCCAACACGGCAGTCACAGTCTGGCTCACTTTCAAAGTGCACGTTTTCTTGACCCAACAGCCCCTTGACCACTTCCCAACAATAAGACCATAGACGACAAACTACAACTGACCTCAGGATACCCACACACTAGACTCACAAATAGACAAAGAAACGACAACAACAAATATCAACCAACAATAACCCATGGCTTCTCCACTCAGCGCATCAGGTCCTACAAGCTTCGGGCAGGGTTACTCCCTCTCCGCTTCCTCCTCGCCCTCCTCCCCTTCTGCATCAACTCCTCCCATCCCTCCACCAACTTCAAGGCAGCTACAGCAGCAACAACAGCGCAAAGAAATCCTCAACTACTCCGCACCCTGGCCCGTCTACGGCCTCGACTGGTCAAACCAGCCCACCGAACGCGAAGCACTTCGACTCGCCGTTGGCAGTTTCATAGAAGATGGCAGTAACAAGGTTCGTGCTGTCTTCATTTTTTTCACACTTTGGCTCTCTCTTTTGTTCAAGAGATCTCTCGTGTCGTGTAGTTCGAACCATGAACTCATTAGAGAACTTATATGTGTGCAAATGTACAAGTAGATTCAAATCATCACACTGCCAGAGTTCGCGGGTATTGAGGATAGAGACTACAACCCCAACTCGATGTCGGACTGGGTGCCTATTGCAGAGACCAACCACCAACAATACCCTGTTACGAAAATCAAGTGGGAGCCCTACAAGGTAAGCAAAATTAGCGCGCGGTCAGTTGTCAATCAGTGATGTATGCTATCTGTGAACAGCAAAGACTGGCAAGAAGACGATTACAACCTGTCACTCCTCTAACGACCTTTTTCCCTTTTCTATCTTACCATTAGGGCGGACATCGGTCGTTTGATTTGCTGGCGACAACAGGAGACTACCTTCGACTTTGGGAACTGAAGGAGGACACGGAGAGCACTAACTCTGGAAGCAACACGATAGGCAGACGGCCAGCACATGGCGTCCAGCAACAGCTCGCCCAGAGAGCTGTCCTCGCCAATGTAAGCCCCGATATCTCCATATCTTCATATCCCCATGTCTTTGTGTCCCCCTGTTGCAGAACCCAGCTAATTGGCGTTAGTATTGCGGACCAAAATATGGCATTCATCAATTAACCTGAACACCATGCCTTATACTCTACCACCCCCCCTTTGTTTGGACGATGACGCATGAGTAGACCAAGGCAAACTTTTGCGCACCATTGACGTCGTTTGACTGGAACACCTACGACCCCTCGTTAATTGTCACCAGCTCGATTGATACAACCTGCACAGTCTGGAATGTGGAGACGAACCAGGCAAAGACCCAGCTGATTGCCCACGACAAGGAGGTGTACGACGTGACGTTTGCGGGGAACAACGCCGATATTTTTGCAAGTGTGGGAGCAGACGGGAGCGTGCGCATGTTTGATCTCCGCGCATTGGAGCATTCGACCATTATTTACGAAACTAGTTCGTCGAGCCCAGCCATGCCTGGATCAAGTCCCAACTTGCAGACAGGGGCTCAACAGTCAGTGCCGCTTGTACGACTCGCCTTCAACAAACTCGACACCAACTACCTCTCGACGTTTCATATGGACTCTTCCAGTGTTCAGATTCTGGACATCCGTGTTCCTGGCATTCCTGTCTCTGAACTGCGCGGACACAAGGGAGTACTCAATTGCATGGCATGGTCCCCCATCGGCAGCACCGAAATCGCCACCGGCAGTAAGTCTCGACACTCTCCTTTCCGTGCGCTTGAAAAGGAAGGCAGTCTATCGCTAAAATGAAACCAAATACTAACGTGATATCAATATGACATCTAGGCGATGATCATCAAGTGTTTATCTGGGAGGTCAATCCGTCAAGGCAAGATCGGGAGGAGCTGGACTTCCACCATAGCAAGTCGGCGTCGAGCAACAAGGCCAAGAGTCCAGCCCCAACCCCCTCAACGCGTGTATTGCACGAACCCTTCCGTGCGGCGAATGTGGGAGGCGAGGTCAACCAATTGGCCTGGTCCAGTGCCAGTCCTGACTGGATTGCTGTTGGTTTTGGAAGGACAGTTCAAGCCCTGCGTCTCTAGCCCGATTGCTTTCGACTTGAAATAAACAAGTGATCTGAAAAGAAAGAGAAGCAAAGGAGAAAAGCGTATTGGTTGATATGTCCTCCGGCGAAGGTAGATCGAAGTGTGGCACATGCAAACCAGGACTCTGCCATGATTTCTTTCTATTTCCTTTTTGAGTGTTCTTGACTCGCTTTTTTTCTCCGTCCACCTTCTCCTCTCCTCCAATTCGTTTTCCTTTCTTCGTTCTTGTTCATTACATTCCTTCCTTATTCCATTCCTTCCTCGGCTCACTCTCCACTCCCGCTCACATGCTCCCTCATCTCAACCAGTCGAGGCCGGGAGCACACCCCCGCTCCTCGCGCCATGAGCACTATACCGGCTCCTGTCCGCTCAGCTGTCCAGCCCGGAGAGCGCCGCACCACCATACCTCACAACACTACCCTACCGCTTCTGCTGGACAGGCGCCCTTCCACCCACACCACCCCAGCCTTGGTAAGTTTGCCACACGAGAAAAGATCTCCATTTTCTACTTTGTATCCGCTTTTGGGCCGTGCTTTCTAGTCACCTCGGTATTTCTAAACCAGCTCGTTTTTTTTTTTTTTTTTGGGAATGGTCCTTTAGATGCCTCAAAATTGCACCCGGCGTTTTCAGGACTCTTCTTCCAACAACGGCGGACATATACTACAATGCAACAACAACAACAACAACAACAACAACAACAACAACAACAACAACAACAACAGCCACCACCATTACCACCACACCACATCGGGCTTAATACTTCAGGATTTCCATCAAAACAACCACCACCGACAGGAACCGCAGGACTCGGAGATGTCAGACTACAACAGGGCGCACCGATCTTGGACCATTATGCAGGAGGAGGTGGAGTAGTAGGATCAGCAGTAGGAGGAGGAGGAGGAAGGGGAGGGCCACCACCAATGATGATGATGGATCCTGCGAGGACGTCGCCCATCTTTTACGGGTATGCTTCCAAACCCGACAAACCCAAGATGTGAAAATACAACAACCCTGCTCAGCACCCTTGCTCTTCTCTCCTCACCTCACCCTACCATTACACCAGGCACCACACAAACCAACATCAAATGGTCACATGTTTACATCTACGCTAGAAGGGGTACAAAGGACAGAGTGTTTCCTTTGCTTATGACTTCACGCGCCCGTCATCATGCTTCAAAATAAAAGGATCCAGGCAGAGTCGCGATATGAAAGAGTCTTTTTATATGATGATGATATTGTGATGAATGGTATATGCACGATGAGAAAAAAAACAACAACAAGCGAACGAAGCACTGCGAAAGAACCTTTTTTTTTACGTTCAAGTAACGATCGTCGGCGTATCTAGAACAGCGGAAGAAATCATGGTATGTGGAGAACTAGTCAATCCCAACCCACCGCCGTCGTTCTCATGGCCCCCCTCGTTGTCGCTGTCGTCACGAAAGAGTCTATCACCCTGCTGCCGCTTATTTTGAGCCCGCATACTTTCACCACTGGATCGACTCAGCCCCGAATCCCGACGAGTCTCCTTCGAGTTCTGTCGTTGTCGTTGCTGATTCTTAGTGATGTCGCTCGCCCTGTCGCTATGCTTGTCGTCGTCCTGTGGTGCGAGGACCTCTATTGAGTACTTGGCCTTCATGGCGCCGTGATCCTTTATATCAATGTCGTCGTCATCATCCTGTACAAACGTCATCTGGCTCATTCCTCGACCGCCCACATTGTCCACATCGTCTTCGTCGTCTTCATCAACCACTTGCGCCTCTCGTACTTCCTTTTCATCTGTCAACATACAAGATATGTCAAAAATAAGCATTAGTCTGCTGAGCTGGACAGAGAACAGAGTGTCGAGATAAACGCGACAAAAACGCAACAACACCCACGGCGCACACTTACACATATCATGCAGCGACAGGACTTTGACTCCAGCGGGTTTCGAGCATTGATCTAGAGCTGACTTGGCCTCAAAGATCATTTGCTCGATTGACATACAAAGACGCTTGAATGTCATGTCGTCCAGTTTCTCCTCCTCTGTCAGTTCAATTGCTTCCACGCTCTGTGCCAGCGCCAAATCTGCCGCTGAATACCCTAACTCTCCATAATGTGTTCTAGAAAAGAAGAACGTAGTGAGGAAAGAGGCAGGAACAGATCAATTGGTGAGTGAAGGGCAGATTGGGATCGTGTGAGGCAACGTTTTTTTTTGTTGTTGTTGTTGTTATCGTGTGTCATTGTTGTTTGTGTTCGCGATGGGCCGACAAATATTTTTTTAGGGGGTGAGCGGTAAGGGACAAGTTGAGCGAGAGCGGTAACAATGTGGATGGGTACACCAGAATCAAAAGTGAACAAAAATAGGGGAGGAATGCATTAGGTGCCTTGACTTTCAAGGTCATACCAAGTACACAGAGGTAAACAACAAGACGAATGGTTTCCCACTTACGATTGCATTCGGACCTTGAGCTCCTGAACCTCACTCGCTTGTTTCCGAATGGTCGCCTCAAGAGATTGATTGATCGATAGAAGAGAAGCGTTCGAGATCTCAAGGTCCGCAATCTTGCGTCGTGTCCTGGCTGCTTCTTCTATCCGGCGATTCTCCTCTGCCTGCTTGACTGTGGCCGATGTTGTTGCTGAAGCGCTCTTGACTGATCGGGTCGTTGGTTGTTGTTGTTGCTGTTGAAATGGCTGTGATGACGAATTTGACATTCCTGATAGTGCCGATCCTTCATCTCCTGATCGAGAATGTCCAAGGGATCCGCTTCTTGAAAGGCTACTGCCCAAGCTTGCATTGGAGGACGGCGTGTTGTTCCAGGTTGGGAGCGATGCTGAGGATGTGAGCGGTGCAGGAGAAGTAGTGCCGACAAGCGATCCCGCTGTAGAAGATCCAGGAGTCGTAGTAGTCAGTAGAGACGACTGCAAAGCGTTTTGATTGCTGAGGCTCAGACTTGGATCGATCTTGATGGACGCGCCCACTGCCATTCGCATTGGTTTGGCCTGATTGTTTCCTGATCCAAAAGTCAAGCCTGATGTACTGGATGTTGCCCTGTGTCGACTTGACCGTCCAGCAATCTTGAGCCCCACCGTTGACGACGATGGGGAGCGGACCAACCCTGCAGAGGAAGAGGAGTTATGCCTGCCAGATAACCCAACCGGTACATTGACCCCTCCGCCGACACTGGCCTGACCTCCTGAATAGAGCTGCATCTCGTCTCCAGCGCGATCCGAGTCCTCAGAAACAGTGCCGTCATCAGAAGTCACCGATCCACCGTCTCGCCGTCCACTCCCTGCGCTGCTTGCACCATTGGCACTCCTGAAAGATGCAGTCGTGGCAACAGAATTGGACGACCGGACACGGACAGACGCCATGCGAGGAGGAGTCGGTGTATTGTTGTTGTTGTTGTTGTTGTTGTTGTTGTTGTAAGTGTTGTACGTGTTGCCATTGATTGTATGATATCCATTGGGTGTTGATGTTGAGGGGGTCATGGAGTAACTTGCACGAGAGGAGTTGGTCGGGGTCACAGTGGCCGATCCGGGCAAGGAAGAGGCGATAGGCTTGAAGGAGGGCGCGATGGAGGAAATATCCATTTGGGCGACGCTGGCGACTTTGGCGCGTCGGAGTGGAGCAGCTGTTGTACTACTGGCATTCGCGACCGACTTTTGATTGGCCGACGAAGGTCGCGAGGTATTCATCGTGAAACTATAGCTCTTCTCTCGCGTTGATAGGTATGTTGTTGTTGTTGTTGTTGCTTGCTTTCTTGTGGTGAGGGTTCTGTTGGGAAATGAGACAGCGTGGGAAGGGAGAGAGAAAGGGAGAAGGAGCAACCACGAGAACAAAAGGAAAATACGGAAAAGGAGAAGAGAGAGGATTCAAATGGTTGGGTGCAAGAACCGTTGGTTGGGGCAAAGAAAAAAAAAGAACGTGGTGCAGACTGGATGTGGTTTGGGTTGCAAAAGGGTTTGAAACGAATAAACCGTTACGGCAATGCAATACATAAGCAGTTTTTTGTTTGCTGGAGGTGATGGCAAACAAAAAAGAAAGGAAGAAAGAGAGGGGATGCAGTGTAGTTGGGAAGAGGAAGAGTGATTGTTCTCAAGAGTACGGTTTCTATTCTCCCAAAAGACGATTCGAGTGTTGTTACTGAGAGCAATGACAACGTGCTGTTCAGAGAAGAGAAAGAAGAAGGTCTTCGTCGTCTGAAGAAGGGGGAGATGGCAAGGAGGAGACTAGTGTGAGTTAGGAGAGAAAGAAGGTGGAAAGAAAGAGAGAAAGGACAAGGGAGAGAAGGAATCAGAAAGACAAGAAGGGAAGGAGGGCAGGAAGAGAGTGGGGAGGGTGTGTGAATCAGTTGAGGAATGAGAAGAGAGTCAGCAGGTTGTCGATGAAAGATGAAGGCCAACTGAAAGAGAAAGAGAAAGAGAAAGAGAAGAGAACGGAGAGAGAAGGGAAGTGAAAGGAAAAGGGAGAGATACAAAGCGGCAAACGGATCCATCCACTGAACCATCCTTGCACTCGCCCCTCCCATTCTCTCTTTTTCTTGTCCCTTTTGTTGCCCCCTTTCGTCATCCAATCTCTTCTTCTGTTCCCCCCTTTCCCCTGTGCTGCACTCATCTGCCACTCCCGCCACCACAGGTCTCTTCTCTCTCTCTCTCACTCAGGCTGTGTGTGCTGACATCCACCTGTCCTTTATGTTTTCTGTCCTAGTACCTTTGCCACTGTAGCCGCATTTCGCCTCTGCTTCCAAGTAGCCCATGCAACCAAACAACCAAGTATCGGTGTCTGTTTGTGTTTGCACGCCCGGTCAGCTTGGTTGTTCCATGCCTAGCCCTCATTAGCCCCTTGCACAAGTACCCTCTCCCCCTTCTTCATTAATAGCAGGTCGACCTCCTTGAATAAGAAAATAACAAGAGAACCCTCTCTCCTTTGCTTTGAGGAGCTGCAACTGGATTGGATCCTCCGCCCCTCCGTTCTCGAAATCTACAACGTGGACTTGTTTCAGGTCCGCATGTCCTGCCATAGCGCTCAATCCAGAGAGATACCCTTTTGCTCACAATCCCTGATCCCGTCACTTTCTATGGTCCTGCCACTTGCCACTTGCTCTGGTACCGCCACTTATAACGCTGTGTGTTGCGTATCAAAAATGCTATTGTGTTTTTCTTTTGTTTCCTGTAAGAGATGGTCTAATATGGGCTGGATCTAGAGGACTTGCCCTCAGCCTATCGACAAACCGTCAAAGAAGAAAAGGTTAGTATATGTCACCCATTGTGCAAGCACCCATAATAGCCAATGACTCAACGACCCTGTCAGATATAAAAAGTCACCCCTTTACCTTGAGTTGTAATGGGGAGCTATGCCTTGAGGAGGCACTTGCTGCAAGAGGTGATGTGGCGGTAGTGATGGGGTCAGAGTTCCAGAGCCCAAGCTTGGCATCCTCTCCTCCAGAGTACAAGATGCCTCTCTTCGAGTCCCAGAATGTGCTCCTGACAATCTCGCTGTGTCCTCCGCTCAGAACTTGACAGAGTTGGAGGGAATCTGCCTTGACATGCAGAATATTAATGTTACCCCTATAAAAAAATAATCAAAATGGTGCAAAGAGATTAAATGAGCAAATCACTTCAGCGGTAAACACCCTCTATGCAAGGCGAAGCACCTAAAGAATAAAATACGTCCAAATGTTGTTACTTGTGGCGTAACTTGTACTTACTCATTTGACCCTGCAAGCAAGAAAAGGCGTCCCGATTCCGGCTCGTACTGGCAGTCGATCCCATAGTCTAGTGTCAACCCCATGGCAGGATTGCTGACTCCGCGAATATCTCCAAACTGGTGAATCGCATCGGCATCCTCGCTATTCCAGAGCGAGAGGGTTTCCATGTGACTCAGGCAGTAGATGTACTCGGCATTGGGTCCGAAATATCCGATCCTGCTAATACTTGCGCCCGTGTTCGAGACCACCATTAGTCCTTCTTCCTCGTCCATGTCCGTCAGATCGAACTGGCAGATCAATCCGTCGACGGAGCCCGTCATCAGGCGAGCAGGGTTGGTGGGGTGGAATTTGATGTTGGTGATGTCGTCACTGTGCGATTCCGAGTAGGTTTTCACAATCGCTGAGGTGTTGCTGCGGGCGTCGAAAAAGTGGATATTGGCGTCGTACTCGACCAACTCTGATCCTGCGGCCAAGATTTGTTCCGATGAGTTGAGGTCGAATGACAGCAATGGGTCCTTTGCTGGCGCTACATGTCAACAAAAAATACAAGTAAAGTGTCAATTGATTTCATTAATGATTATCGCCGTGGGTGGCCACGATAAATACAGCATGCCTGTTACAAAAGAGTCCTCTTGCTTACTCTTGAAGACCTGGACAGGGCCAGCATCAGTTCGGAGGTCCCAGACAGCGACAGAGCCGTCCTTGGACGAGGACATCAGAATGTTCTCCCCATGTGCTTTAATCTGAGTAATGGTATCTGTGTGGAACTTGAGGATGTTTTTGATGGCAAAGGTGGCGGGGTTGTACAGCTTGATCTCGTGGTTGGAGGCCGAGACGATCATGTTGCTGCTGTTGGCGACAATGTCAAAGATGTAAATGTCGCCATGAGAGAATGCTGAGGTCTGCTTGAGAGCGAGAGGTGGCTGGATAAGGCGAGGCTCAAAGGTGATGGGGATCGCTGGAGGGATGCCGTCGTTCATTGTTGGTAGTGTTGTAGCGAAGAGGGATGGCTGGATGTCAAAGGTGAAAGCGAAAGGTGCCACCAATCTCGACACCTTTAGCCCTTGCCTGGACCGCCAAAAAAAAAAAAAAAATGGGCACAACAACCTTCAAAGCAGTCACTCAACGCGAAATTGACGCGACGGTTGATCATATCTGCTCAAACGCCAAATGTCTCACTACATACATATCAACTACCAACAAGCAGCGAGTGTGAAACTCAATTCAGAAGCTGAACGATGTTCGTGTAACAACAGCGTTGGTGCTGCACTGACATGCTGCAATCAATGACGCTATAGGGATCTAGAAAATTCTTGTTTGTATTGCTCCCGAACCGCAGATGAACGACCTCAACACATGCTCGAAGTACCATTCATCGAGGACCGACTCTTTCCAATGTACTCCACTTCCGGTACGACATTTCGTTCCTGCCGAAGTCGTGATTTGTTTGACACACAAAAGCATGGATAGTGCCGTTGATCGTGACTACACGTGCTTGCGATTGCCTATCGAAAGTCAACTAAGAGTCCCAAAGAAAGTCAACTGATAGTCCTTGTATGAGAGAGAGAGGATGTGTCTGTGGATGTGTGTGAGAGAGGAGGATGTATGAGTGTGCAAATGGGAGAGAGAGAGAGAGAACCGGATGGTGTGTCTCACGATAGAAACAAAAGGTACTGATGTTGTCATTTCCAGTTCTGCACCAAGATTCTCAATAGACCCACGTTTCTGACGGAATCAGGTCGTTTGAAGGGAAGGTCCTACTCTCTCAGAGAGAAAAACCCCGTAAGAGTTGCCATTGTCCGTGTGTTGCGCCACATACTATGGCTGTGCGCCATCTGGTTGCCTGTTTTCTTTCTTCGTGGAAGAAAAGAGGGAGAGAGTCTTTCTTTTTCTCTGAACGTGGAATCTTGTTCACGTTGTGCTGAATGAAAGAGAAGGAAAGAGCCCTTCAATCTCTCTTTGTTTGCTATCGTTCCGGAAATGGTCGCCCTGTACATGTCAAAGAAAAATGACCGCAAAATGAAAGTAAGGAAAGACATCAATGGTGCGGCGAATTTCTTTTTGTTATTTTATCTAATGTCCCTTCTTTTTTTTGTCTCTGTCTCCTTTTTCTGTCTGTCTTTTGATGTTTCTTTGGGCTCTGTCTCCTTAAAAAAACCATGGTTGACCCATGAACCACCACGAAAGAGGAAAGTTAGAGGAAGAGGTGAAGAAGGAGAGACGGGACGGACGGAAAAATACTTTAACATGCGATTGGCAGAAGGTGAAAATGGATTTGAGATGTGTTTTTTTTGTTTGTCTGATTGCTTGCTATGTTGCATATCTCTTGTGGGATGGGATGGACACTCAGTCCATCAAGAGTCTTTTCTTCCCCAATGATCCCTCCTTCCCTTTTCCCATCCCTCTTCTCTCCCCACCTCCGCAATGCCCCCTCTCTCTTTTTTTTTTTTTTTTCTGCCTCCTGAATCTGTCATGTTTTCGTGGTCTCTCCTTTTGCACAAGGTACACATGCGAACCTAGGAGGGGTACTACATCCACAGAAATCTGTCAGGTACTGAGGTACCCAGTGGGGTTGGTCCAATAAAAATAGAGAGGAGGCGAACTACGCTTTATTCTTACTCTCTCCACCATAAACCCATCGTGATAGACACTGGGTAAAAGGCGACCATGGCCTTTCTCCTTCTGCCCGCTCAGCACCATAGGATGACGACTCCTTGTCAAAACGTTGGTTTCTTTTGTTTGTTTGTTTTGAACGTCAGAGTGCGACATAAAAATAAACAGGCGAGCTACTCCATGCGTTGTGTAATTCCTTTTTTACTCTCCACTCGTTCAATTGCCCCACCTTTTGAGTGCCTGGTTGGATCGATGTGGTGGTCTGTGAATCATGAGGCGGAGGAATGTTGTTTTTAATACAAGATCGCCATACAGAGAGACAGGCGATTTCCTTCTCTGCGGCACAGAACGGAGGGAGGACGTAAGGAAGGGACAAGAGGGACATCTCTCTTCTCTCTCTGTGTTTGTGCGAAAAAGGAAAGGGCCAAAAAGAAGAGAGACAGATGCAATTTCCCAGGTCAATGGAACAGTCGTCAAGATATTCCACATTCCACTTGACGCCAAAGCTTCCATGCAGCCACACAAGTACACAACACACAGACACACACGACACACGCACACACTCGTGCATACATTCACACAAAAGTACACACATGCATCGTAACACTCACACAGAAGTGAGGACAAAGATAGGACCCTCTATTCTCCCTCCCTCCTTCACTATCATATCATACATCTTCCCTGATATACAGACACACATCGATAGACAATGAACACAAATGCGGCAAGAAGGACAGAGAAAAGAGAAGAACCTTCCTCTTTGACCTTCTTCCACGTCCAATTGCTCAACAATTGTCTACTCGTCCATCCATTAACACAGACGTAACGAGGCACGGACAAAAAGAAAATAAAAAAGGAATATAAGGATTGGAATTCCACCAATCTTCCCACCTTTCTTATCTCTTTTTTTTCCCTCACTCTCGTTCTCTTCGTTGTTCTCTACTACTCCTCTCATCATCCCTCACCCTTTATACTTCATCCCTCTCCTTGCAAACATATCGATACCCCATCTCTAGTGATCGACCTCGCACACAACCCTTATTTTTTCTCGCAATTGTTGGTTGCGCCTTTCACACCCTCGAGTCCTTTTTTTTCCTTAATCCCATCGATCGCTATATAAACCCTTCCATCCCCAATCCGTTGTTTCCCTTTTCTCTTCATCTATTCCAGAGGTCCCTTAACCATTAACAAACAATCCAAACAATCAAATAACCAGGCCATCCTGCCTCATCTTCATCCTCATCCTCACACTTCTAATTCCCATCACACACATACAATGGCGCCCAACAGCAACAGCAGCACAGGACTCTACATGCCACAAACATACTCATTCCTGAGCCCGGAGACCTTCGAGACTCTTGTCGAGGGATACATCAACCAGCTCCACATCCGCAAACGCAACAAGGCCTTGATCACCCAACAACTCGCCAACGATTGCCTCATGGTCCTCACCAACCCAGAGAACACTGCTATCTTCAACCCAAAGTTCCGGTGGTGGGTCCGCAAGCACTTTGTGTTCACTGTTGTGGGCGAGCTTCGCATTCTTTTGGACAAGAAGAACGGCAAGCCAGTGTGTGTCCGTGAGCAACTGTATGACAAAGTCTGCTACTTTCATCACATCATTGGACATGGCGGACGCGACAAAACCTTTGCAGCAGTAAGTTTTTTTGTTGTTGATCTTTTGTTGTGCAATTTACCATTCATCATCAATCCATCGATCAGTACTTCGCCTCCTCTCCCCCAGCCTCCTTCGCCCTTACATCCCATCCATCTGCCCTCCTCTCCCCTTTGCTTTTATCTGTCTCCTTCTCTCACCTTCATACTCTCCCTCCCCTTCTTTCTCCTCCACACCCTGCACCACGTCCTCTCCTCTCACCTTTGCCACGCAGCTCCTTTCTCTCACTCGCACATATATACACACACACTCTCGCTCTCAATCCACTTGTTTGTTCCTCGCGTAAACCATCTTGTTAATCCATTCTCCCTCCCTCTCCTTTCCTCTTACTCCCGCCTTCGTGGTGTGGTTTTCTCTCTCCTTGTAATGGTCATCATTCACCCTATGTAGATCACAAAATCATACTCCAAGGTTCCTGCAGAGCTGGTTTCCCTCTTCACCAAGAACTGCCAGACTTGCCTGGGTGTCCGCAAATACAGCAAAAACAAGCGTCCCATCCTCCCAGAGAACGAGTATCCATCCCACCACCCTCACCACCAACAACAACAGCAGTCCTCCTCTGCCTCTGCCGGCCTTACTTGCGACACCAGCTTCTCGACCACATCATCCACTGCTCCCTCTGCCAGTTCTGTCTATTCTTCTTCGCAACAACAGTATGGCATGATCAACAAGGGTGACCAGGGCACCATGACCCCCATCTCCCCCTTGATGCACACCTCCAACTCTGGCTTTTTCGGAAACACAAACAACGGTCAATTTAACACTGAATACAACTATCCTCAGCAATCAACACAGCAGCAGCAGCTTAGCCAACTCCAGCAGCAGCAGATCCAGCAGATGCACAATGTTGCCATGCACGCCCATCATATGAGCCTTAGCATGGGCCTCTCAGAGTTGTCGCTCGGTAACAACACTGGAATGTCGCCCTCGGATATGAGCGGACTCTCGGGATTGGGTCAGCTCAACACCAGCGGACTTCGCGGAAGCATGTCGGCCTTGAGCAGTACCTGTTCGACCCCCACAACCATGGTTAAAATGGATCTCCCAGTTGTCCACTCTTTTGACAACAACTTGATCTCTCTCGCCCACTTGACCCAACAGAACCAGTATCAATCACTCACCGATGGTACCACCAATCTCGACGATGCCACCTCGTCCATCCACCATCATATGTACGATCGCGACCAAGTCGACTCGTTCGCAGCGGCCGCTAGCCAATACTCGCCCCTATTGGAACACAACTACCAGGCGACCCAGGCTCAGTACCAGGATGTCTACAACCAGCACGCCTACGCCACCCACGACTACACAGCCTACACCACTGAGCCCCAGTCGACCTACTCGATGGCCCTGTCCTCCCTCGCCTCAATGACAGCTTTGATGCCATCCCAGGCCTCCAACGGGTATGACAGCCAACAACAACCTCACGACTACAGCACTATCAACCCACAGGAGCATTCGCCTCTCCTCAGTCAGAACCAGATGTTCCAGAAGCAGATCCAACAGGAGCAGCAACGATTCCACCAGCAGCAGCAACATTTGATGACCACCACCACTTCTTCCACTTCTTCGGCCGTGGCGCCCGTCATGACGACCCCTCCTACCCTCAACGTGTCGACCTCGCTCTCGTCTCTATCGACATCAGCCTCGTCTTCATCCTTGGCCTCGCCTCCACCTTCAGCCGTCCCCTCGTTGACATGCTCCATTCCCTCGCCAACCACAACTACTTCCTCTTCCCTCCACTCTGGAGGAGCACCCTTCCATCATCATCACCACCACCAACAGCAACACCACCACTTGACTGCTCTCTTGGACCATGAGGCCAAGAACCGTCTTGGCGCTGTTGGAGGACTCATCTCTGGTGTTGTTCATGATCTTTAAAGACCCCCTTTTCTCAACTTATTCTCCTTGATGACCTCCACTTCTTCACCTTCTCCTCATGTACATATCTCCCTCCCCCATTCTCTCATCATATCATTGTCAAGATCATGCACACCCACACAAATCACTTCTTTTTATTCCTTCAAATGTATTCCACCACTATTGCTCATGCTGTTTCATTTTCCTGTAATGTCCTCGCCCTTTCTTCTGCTTCTTCTTCTTCTTCCTGATGACACAAACACAAACGCTGTAGCTATCACACTTCTCTCCTACAAACTCATTCACACCCATTCATTCAATCATAGACATGTAGAACTCTTAGACTGTTAATAATAATGTGTACAACAAACTTCACAAACACTTAACGTCTCGCTAATGTGAACCAATACTTGAAATACGCGCCTGCTGAACAAATAATACAAAAAGGGGGAATCATTGGAAGCAGTCGATCGAGACAAGGCGTTGTATCCTTGTGGTGAGCCATACCGATACTCCATGACGCGGTGGCCGTTCCGTTGTGGTTACTGTTGATACGTCAGGCGAGAACAGGGCTATTGAGCAGATGCTACTCATCAGGCGATTGCAGTCATCTATAATGTAGTATTGAAACAAAAACAGTGTTCAGTAAGCATGCAACTCACGCTGTGATCAGCACACATATGCAATTGTCCCTTGCCATCGAAGTTGGCCTAATTCTTTTTTTTTTTTTTTTACCTTCAACGCGTTTGAGTTCATTTACATCAGCACTACTGAAGCGTAGACTGCTGCTGTCACTGTCGGCACTGTCCTGAAGCTCATTCATGGCTCCACTATCGCTGCTGCCACTTGGACATTGTTCTCGCCTCCGCTCAAGACGCTCGGCCATAATCAAAGACGACTGTCGATATGCAATCAAAAGCCCACATGCAATCTCCACCATCTGCCCACACCTCTCTTCCTGCTGCTGTTGCCGTTGCTCCGTAACCTGTCTACTCGCAAGGGATTTCCGTATTTGCTCCACTCGTTCTGCAGCCTGAGTCTTTCCAGTCAGTCGGGTCTTTCTCGCAAAACGATATGCGCCACCATCGCCGCCAACTCCGCTAGGCTGGTTCTGACGCTGTTGTTGTTCTACTTGCTGTTGCGGTGATGTGTTCGACCGTAGAATCGCATCGAGAGTCTGCGTCAGAGCACGCAACAGGATACGGAGTAGGCCTCCAAGGCAGCGGGATTGGTGTGCTTCTCCACTGCTGCCACGGTGCTGTTGCTTTTGAAGGATCTGATGCTGGGCAGCAACACCAAATCGAGCAATGGGGAGGGAGCTGGAGGGTGGTATCGATGTCTCTGCATAGGGTTCTGCAGAGGTTGAAAGGGCCGGGAGAAGAAGCTGTGTCCACGAGCACTCCAATACTTGTAGGACATTCTTGTATTGCCCTGACGTGAGAAATGGTTCCCGCAAGTACTCTAATGCAGTAAGGACAAAGGGTTCAATGATTAGATATCACACACTTCGCTCAGCGAAACAAAACAACGCTAAAGTGTTAAAGTCGATTTCCTCACCTTGGACAGCATCCATGGTATGAATGTAGGCTCTCTCCGAGAGGTCAAACCGAATCATGGACGAGGAAAACATCGCCGTAACTTCTTTGACAGCAAGGATCAAGTTTGTGGTCATCGACAAATTCCACAACGACGTGGGCACTTTCTCTCTGTCGATGGCTTGTTTCTCGCTTGATGTTATCGTCTGCTCCAGAAAGTACTGGTTCCGCCGGATAACATCAAGATGACCCAAGAGTCGGTGTTTGCACTCCACGAGCTCTGTCGAGTCTAATTTTTTTGTTGAGGAGTGAAGTGTGTTAATTCGAGGGGAAGAGTTGGGCGCACAGACATATGAGCTTTTAGGTTATTACCTTCTTGCTCAGATCCTTCACCAGCAGAACTCTCAGAAGTTGCCAAATGAGGCGTACTGATAGTCTTTCTCCTCTTTGCCACCTTCTGTAGACCACCTCGACATATACACGAATCGGTAGTCTCCAAGTTCCGAAGCCGCGCTCGATCCTCCTCCAGCTGACGATTCAGTTTCCATCGTCTCAGAGTATCGATTTCTAACATATGAGAGTGGGCAAAGTGCACAGTCAGACAGGCTTTCCTACGCGAACTTGAATGAGAGAGAGAGAGAGAGAGAGAGAGAGAGAGAGAAAAAAAAACGACGTCTACGACTTCTTACCCATCTCAAGCAGCTTCTCACGTAGTTTCCACGCCTGATCTCGACCACCCGCAGTACTGCCACCAAAGCCCAACTGCTGAGTCTGTTGTTGCTGTTGCTGTCGTTTCTCTGCAAGTCGGGGCGACGGTGACCGTGTCCGGTCTGGCGAAAAGTCGTCCCGATGACCACCACCACCGCCATCCTTGTCCACCCCCTCCTCGTCCTTGTCCTGCTGCAGGAATGTTGTAGCCTGTTGTGATTTGGTGGCGTCTGTGCATCTTTGCTGCTCCTGCTCCCTGTCCTGAATGATCTGTCCCAGACGATCTAAACAAGTATATCATCCCATTTACAAAAACGGTCAAAAAAACAACAACTTGTTGGCGCTTCTCGAAAGGGTATGCCCACCTAGTTACCATTTGTGAACACGCAAAAAGAGGGGCGCGAAATAAATAAGCCGTTCTTACCAAGAACAGACGTTCCAAGCGGGGTGCTATTGACGATGACGATGGCCAACAAAAGTGCAGTTCTCTGACGCGGTGAGTGTTCATTCCTGGTATTTGGTGGTTGTGGGGGTTTGAGACCTTGGACTGGGTCCCGATGATGCATTTTGTAGTATCGTTGGGAGAGGAAAGAAAGAGTGAGGGAGAGGGGAGAGAGATATGAAGAGTTGATCACTTCACATACGACATGTGATCAAAATCGGACAATCTGCAAGCAAAGAAGTGGTTGCCTGGGAAAAAAAGAACCTCAAGAACATGAGCAAGAGCAAGAGCGAAAGGAAGACCAAGAAGCAAAAACCATGAGGCGGGTGAAGTTCATTTGAGAAAAACGTTTGTTTTATTTATGGTACACGATGGATGCTGTTGTGCGGGTGATTCGGATATGATTGAAAAAAGAAAAATGAATAATGAAGATGATAACATGGTAAAACAGAAAAAAAGCAACTTGTATGTCGTCCTAGTCCGTTGTTTAAGCACGGTGGACATGGCCCTCGTGGTAGTAGGACTTGAGGGTGACATGGAACTCGGCCATCTGGACATGGAAGAGCTTCAAGAGCTGAGCCTGCTCGGGGGTCAAGGTCTGGCCCTCCTTGCAAACACGGTACTCGTTGGTGAGGGTAACAATTCCGTTGTTCAAGACGGTGGGCATGCCCAAACTCCTGAGCTGGGGCTCCATGTTGTGGGGGAAGACCTCCTCGCCGCGGTAGACGGGGCCGGCGGGGACGACAAAGGTGCTGGTGGCCTTGATACCCGAGCGAGCGAAATCAGACTCGGTGTAGTTGGCAAAGAACTCCCTGACCTCCTCGGGCTCAGAGTTGGTGAAGAGAAGACCAACGTGGCCGACCAACTGCTCAGAGAGCTTATGGAGGTTATCCTTGTGCTCATCCTCAGGGGAAGTTCCCAATGCCTTGGCCATCACCTTGGTGCGGCCGAAAAAGAAACGGGAAGTCTTCCACTCTGAACGGACAGTCTTCAAGTAGGTGTTACGCATGTTCTCAACAGAGAAGATCCAGATGTACTTGTAAAGCTCAGCGCTATCTCTGATCTATAGTGTATCCAAATTTGCCATTGAAGCGAGTGAAGGTCAGTCTGTCTGTTGTGCTGTGCTTTTTGCTGTGGTTGATGTTGGGTTGGTTGAATAGGAAGTCAATCAAAAAGTGATATGCTGAGCTCTGTCCAGGCAGGTTCTGACGGTACCTGCTCATACAAGGCATCCTTTCCAGCACGACCTTTCTTGTCGGTCTGGGTGAGAGGGACTATAATGTTAGAAAGGTAAGATAAATGGTGGTAAGTAAACTGCTTTATGGAGTAGCAATCAGAACCAATGCTGTAGTAGCTCAGCTGTCGAGGCTGTTGTTGGTCTTGCTGATATTGTCGTATCGCTGGTCTTCTCTGTCGGCAATGTCGAATTGAGAGATTCGTCTATGGTTCGCCATCAGCTAGTTGTTGAAATAGAGCTAGCTTCAAGACTTGAAGAGGGTCGGCGGCGAGGGCACTCACCGATTTTGTTGCGCTTTGACTTGGCCATTGTGTTATGGGATGGGGATTGGGATTAGGAGGAGAGAGGGGATGAAGAACTAAAAAAAAAGTTATTTTTCTTTTTTCTTTTTTTTTTCTGAGGCACAAATGTAAACAAGTTCCCGTCAGACAGCAGTCACCTCATTGTACGGTTGGGACTGTCTTTCAACTCTGTGCTTGAACAGGAGATGAGATGGGTCAAACGCGCATCATTCTCACAGGCACACCCCACACTTAACACTAAAGACTCAGGACGAGAAGACTCAACAAACCGACACCGACCATTACCAAGGGAACACACACCCTTTTTTCACGCCTGAACAGTCTCTCCCCTCTCACACATCAACAACAACATACATTCAATGCCCTTGCCGCCATCAGTAGACAAGGACGGGCGTCAAGATGTCCTGCAGCTCAAACAGCAACTGGCAGAAGCCCTTGGCGACAATGGACCCTCCTACTGGCAAGCACTGACCGATTTTGTCTCTGGAAAGCTCAACCGCCAAGAGTTTGACTTTTACGCGAACCTCTATCTCTCCCGGAAGAATGGTACTGCAGCTATCTCATTGCGCCTTGCCTTGGTATTTTCGGACTATCACGACTCCTCGTCACTAACACGTTCCCGTATCATTATATATATATTTTTTGAAACATCGATTATTAAGCACCGCTGCACAATCAGTTTATTCTCGCCAACATTCACAACGCACAGCGGGATGCACCACCACCGAGCACACGATCTGAAGGGTGGGCAAAAGGAAAGAAGGGCAAGGACGGGAAACTGTTGAAGGAGAAGGATCCCAAGAGGCGAAAGATCAAGAACCAAGTCATGAGTCTCGGCAAAACTGAGCGGGAAAGAATCAAAGGCCTCAAGGTAAGTAAGAGAACGCGTACATGATGTTTGATTCATCGATTGGAACAGCAACGTGAAATGGAATACACGTATTTAACGTGCATTGCGTTCAACTACAAATAGGATTTGAACAAGAACAGTGGAGTGGTCAAGCAGAAACTCAAGGAACACCGCATATCAAAGCCATTGGCACCACCAATAGTGCAACAGCCACTACAGGCAGAATACAATCGAGGAGCTCATGCGCCATTATGTTTCGACTCGAAGGAGTTGCCAGATTTCGAGTCAATGCGGGATAGGATGACAGCAGTGGCTATGGAGAATGGACTGATGGCAGGAGTACAGGACTCTGCTGTGGAATTAATGCTACATGCATTGGAGGTATGGTACCACTATTTTAACTCTTGCGAGCTGTTTCTCGTCTACCGAATATAATTTCTTCCGCTGATATTTTTCTTTTGCACCTTTAATTCTTATAGAGTCATATCAAGAGCATTGTCAGCAACTGCATTATCAAATTGAGGTCGAATCGTTCTCATGGGATTACGGTACCCAAGCGGGACCTTGTTCAGGCAGCATCAGGCGGTGCAAGCGGAACGGGTCCCGCAGGAGCACAACACGGCGGATTCTTTGGAGGAGCGGGAGGAGAATCATCATCAGGAGGAGCGTCTTCGTCATCACATCTCATGCAGCTGGACCCATCGCCTGGCATGTCGTCTTCATTATACCAGGCCTCTTATGCTAATAGCGGCCTCAACTCTAAATGGACAACGACGATCACAGCCAAGGACCTAGCTTTCGCAATTGGTATTTCTCCAAGCATGCTGGTCGAGAACCCTGTGAACGTTGAAAAGTTGTTGTCAATTCTTATGGAGGAGGAGAGCGAAGAGGAAGACGAGGATGCCGATATGAGTGACGATCAAGACGAAGTCTCCGACTCTATGATCGAGCTCTGACCTTGACCTTTGCGGAATAAATAATAGCGTAAACCACACCTTCCAATGCTCAATCCTGCACGTGATACCGGCTGATTTTGCTGACCTTGACCAGTTTGCCTTTTGCATTCCCAACCCTTTTCTCCACTTGCCCTTCCATGCCAATGCGATGAGCGACAATGACGAAGGACCACGCGAGGTACAAACTGCATGCCAACCCGAACGCGTTTTTATGTCAACCTAGTCCTGTCTTTTGTTTCCTATAGGCGTACCTTTCATTTCGCTCACTTACATTCTGAACTGACACTCTTTTGTTCGTTGTTGTTGTTATGGTGGCGTTTTGTAGCGACTCAAGGCTGCCGTCTGGTTTACCGTCGGCGAGATATGCAATGCTGAGAGTATGTCCTCACCCTCACCCTTACATCTTTACTAAGATGCAGCAGTTTATGTGTCGTTCAGTATATGCTTAGACATTTAAATCGCTCTTTGCATTCTCGTCGTATTGTCGTTATTTAGAGGAGAGACTGAACGTGGCGATCACACCGCAACTGATTGCCTCCCTGGCCGAGATTGTCTTTGCCCAAGCAGGTATATATCTTTTAGTCGAGAGTTTTGTTATGGGGAATTCTTTGAAAACAATGGTCCGTCAGGAGAGAAGGGCGAGTCAAGTTCCGAGACTTATCCAGCCTTTTTCTGTTGTTGAAAATAATTATCTAGAAACCTTGGGCAAAGACCTGGAGATGTTTGCAAAGTAGAGTATTGAGGACGAAAGAGTTGATGTTGGTCGCAATTATTTGTAGAAAGATAACTCACTAACATGGATCCCCTACTGCTAACCTGTGTGCTTTACTATGCATAGACATGCCAGGAGGTCTACTGTCAATGTGGACGATGTCAAGGTTTGTGACTTTTTATGGTTTTTTTTTGTTGGACTCTGGGTTGCAGGGGGAAAGGATGATGGAGGAAGAGGGAGTTTATTCGTGGGGGTCTCTTCTTTTTCGTCATTTTTGAATCTAGTTCGCTAATCAGATCGATGTTTTTATCTACTCTTCCGTCCTTTGCTTTGTTGTGTTTTTTAGTTGGCTGCTCGGAGGAACTCAAGTTTGGTAAGGAAGCGATATGAAGGCGATGGAATTCGAAAGGAACGAGTCGGTGCAAAGGAACTATCAGGAAGGATGAATAGACAGAGAAAGACTTACCATTTCAGGACGGGGTTTTCCACGGTGTGGAGAATGGAGGGCATGCCGGTCTATCTTACTGAGGGGACGGGGCTTGTTCATGGATGAGAAACAAGGGAGGAGGAGGAGCCGATCCTCCATACCGGAACGGGCCATGCTACGATCCGATAGCCTTTGATCCTATCCCGCCTCCACACTATCAACCTTACCCAGGAGCATTTTATTGGTCAAATGGACTATTGAGCCCTCTCTTACCGGAGAGACAACATAGCATGGCTACGGAAATCAACAAACTGGATATATAGGCTTTGTCGACATTTCGTCAAAGTTCTCCACCCCCGGACTTTTTTTTGTTTTTTATGGGTGAGACACACTCACGACAACTATGACCTCTATTGGATCAAGGAAGGAGGCAGAAAGGAGCTGTCTGGAGCTGGCCCACCTCCGCAATGATGGTGGATGTTTCTTTCGTTCACACATACCAAGGGACGAAACATCCGGAATTGGGACTGAACTGGAGTGCAGAAGATGGAGCAAGTTTTTCATGCTAATTTGACTGACTTTGGTATTTTCTCTCTCTCTTGTGAACGTGTACTATTAGTATGAACTGATGGCTGCAGAGGCGGACGTACTTCAACAGCGATCCAAGGGTGCCCGAGAAGCAAGAAAGCGGAAGAAAGTAGCCTAATCCGTCCAAACCACCCACCACCACTTATCGCACAAACAACAATGGTTGAAATACCAAAAATAAAGAGCGAGCACAAAAATAAACAACGAGGTTGAACCTGCATAGCTTATGGCTGTTCTGATACCCCTGTTTTTACTGGCCATTTTCTTCCCAGGAAACGATCAATCATTTTTAGGTATCCTCAGCGCTCGTATGAATGTATTTATTCTTGTTAATGGGGCTCATTATGTAAAAGGATGATAAGAACAAATAAGATGGAAAAAGGATTGACGACAACAACGATCGAGAAAGAAGGAAGGAGAAGGAGGGGGAAGTCTCGGATGGGTAGTCCCATGTTTGTGTCACCAACGACGGAACCTTATTTTCCCAGGTTTTTATTTCTTTCGTCCTATTCTTTTTTTTCTGTCCCTGAATTGATGATTTATATGAAGCAATAGAAGCGGGGGCGGGGTTGTGCACACCCTTCATCCATGTTTGCCAGGAAGAGGTATGAGAAGTAACATTCAATAGTCTCGAGCAATTGAAAAGGTGTAACAAAAGGCGGGGGTGGGGAAGTGTTCAGCATGGGTTCGTAGGTATTTGGTAAAGACCAAAAGAGCAAATAAGATTGTTCGACGAGTGTACTATTGGATGCTCATCTGTTGTCTCGTTGCCCTGCATGCTCCCCTCCCTTTCTCATGATCAAAGATCTTGTTGATCGTACAATTGCAACGCTTTGCTTCATAACCAAAAAACAAACAAATACAAATGCAAAAGGCGGGGTAGGGAAAGTGTTGTCTCGCTGCCACGAGATGGAAAGGTTCTTTCCCTTCGACCCCCTTGTTCGTACAAGTCCGTGGATACTGTCTCTGCTTGATTTGTCGGTTCACAAAAATTGTACTTGTGAGCGTGAAGGTTTGCTGCTTTGTCTACAAAAATAAAAAGTGGAGGTGCACCCCTCAAAAAAAAAAAAGTGGGTCCACCTGCAGCCAATTCGATTCAATTGTTTATTTTGTTTGTTTGTTTGGGCAAATAAATTCCGGAAAGGACGAGTAGAAGGAGAGACAAAGCCGCTTGGTGAGAGAACGGATGGTTGGTTGCTTTCCGTTGGTGCAACGTCCTCGTGGACAAAGTGCGAGGAGGGGGAAAGAGGAAGACGTGTTTATTCTGTACCCATAGGTAGTACCGTGTCCGGGTAACAGTGGTGATCGGTACTGTAGTCATTGTTGGGAAGTGTGGAGAAGGTAAAGGTGAGAGATTGTGCGGGCAGTCAGAAGGGAGAGGGAAGGAAGTTGCACCAGCCATTCAGTCGACTAGTCAACCAACCAACCAGGCAGGCAAACTGTTCCCTTCTGTCGCTTCGCCCCTTCTTGTCATCCAACCCAGCCCTATCTCTTTTGACCCACAGACTGATCGATTGGAATGATAAAGTGATCAACTGGCATGATGAAGTGATGAACAATGAAACGATCAATCATCCATCATCAACAATAGTTCGGAGGGATAGTGGAGAAGTGGAGACGAGCGTTAGTCAAAGGAAGGGATGTGGGGGTTCGTGGATGCACATCATCCGCATTGCAAGTGGATGAATGGAGTATGTGGGTGTATGTGTATGTCGTGTATTCATGTGTGAGGGCAGTAGATGAACAAAAGGGGTTATTGTCGTTTGCTGGATACATCCGCAAAGGATGATGATCCTTTTTTTTTTTTTTTTTTTTTTTTTTTTTCGTATACGAGTGTACGTGGACTTTACCCCATGTTTGCAAAAGAATTTTGAAGTGTGCGTGCCCGAAAAGAAGGTGTCCACTCTCTTCTGTTGTTTGCCCTGTGCCCCACCTTTGCACACACAGGGAGAGAGAGAGAGGGGCCAAAGCAAGGTTAGATCTTGACCCCCTCCTTCGGAAAACTTTACTCCAGTTTTTTTTTCCTACTGCCTCGTTGGTACTGAACAGCAAAGGAATAAATTTCCGTAGTCCCTCTTTCGCCCTTTCGTCGTTTGTCGAAAAAAAGAATACTTAAAGGAACTCGGTCGTTCATCCCCCCTTTCTGCTTTTTTTCTTCCTTTCCTCTCTTTTCTTCTTTACTCTTCACTTTACATCCCCCTCTCTCTCTTTCACTCGTCATCTTCTTTCACTTCTTACTTTCTCACATTCTCTTTTTCTCTCCCTCCTCCTCACTCTACTTTTATCTATCAATCATTCCTCTCCTGTTGAAAGAAATAACCTCGCTTTTGTAATTAGCCTCCTTTTCATCCTGTATACCCTTACTCCCCTCTACCTAACGCCCTTGCTCTCCTTTACTCCCTTGTAACAAAAAACAACCACTCCCACAACAACACCATCCACTATCAAAAATGTCTCCCACACTCGACGTCTCTGCTTACTCCAGCAAGCTCCACTTTTACCTCAACGGTACCGAGATCATTCTCACCAACCCCGACCCCGACACAACCCTGCTTCAATATGTCCGCTCCATCGGACTCACTGGATCCAAGCTTGGATGCGCTGAAGGTGGTTGTGGTAAGTTATTTTCTTTATCAGTTTGATTTGTTTGTTGCTGTTTGTTCGTGCATTAAACCGAGACAGAGACAAAAGAAGCTTTGCTGTGGCACGTCAGCAGTGAAAAAAAAAGAAGAGAGCGATGAAGAAAGTGAATGTCGTGTGGTGTGCTTTCACTTTGTTTTTCTCCTCATGCAAAGAAGGGTAAAACTCCATCTCGAATGAACAAAGCAAGAAACTGATGTCGACTCGTTCTTGCATTTCTCTTATGAATTGGAACAGGTGCCTGCACGGTGATGGTCTCTAGCTACGACAAGGCTACACAGCACATTCGGTATGTTGATTTTGTTCATAAAGATACCCGTCTTGGCACTTTCTCCCTCAGCAACCGTGCAGTTTTGGTTGCTGTCGTTCGTTGGGGTGATACCCCCTGATCGCTTTCATTATTATTACTTTTCTTTACTTTTGACTTGATAACCTGGCCAATCAGATGTCTCGGACTGATGACTTTGTCCTAACCTGAAAGCACTCTCTCTTGAAACATGATCATTAGCCACCTGAACGTCAACGCCTGTTTGACTCCGCTCTGCTCCGTCGACGGCAAGCATGTCATCACCATTGAGGGTCTCGGTGATCACAAGAACCCTCACCCCGTCCAGGAGCGCATTGCTCTTTGCTACGGGTACGTTCTTCTTTTTTCTCACTGCTGGTTAACTACGTCCATCAATCATCATTTTCTCCCACGGTTGCCTAACATACCATACAATTATTTACTCTCGCTAAATAGTTCGCAATGCGGTTTCTGCACACCCGGTATCGCCATGTCGCTCTACGCCCTCCTCCGCAACAACTCCACTCCCTCCGAGCACGAGGTCGAGGAGTCCTTCGACGGAAATTTGTGTCGCTGCACTGGATACCGCCCCATCCTGGACGCTGCCAAATCCTTCGCTGCTCCTGCCGGTGGTGCCAAGAAGGCTGGTGGATGCTGCGGAGGCGCTGGTGCCAACGGTGGATGCTGCAAGGACGAGAAGCCCGCTTTCGCTTCGACTGTTCCCCAGGAGAGCTCTGTTCGCTTTCCCTCGGTCCTCTTCAAGGCCTACGACCCCACTCAGGAATTGATCTTCCCTCCCAGACTCATGAAGAAGACCGCTGAGCCCCTTCACTTCCAGGGACGCAAGGCCCAGTGGTTCCGCCCCACCAACTTGGCCCAGGTCCTCCAGATCAAGGCTGCTTACCCTCAGGCAAAGTTCATCGGAGGAAACACCGAGGTCGGAGTCGAGACCAAGTTCAAGTACATGGAATATTCTCCCTTCGTCTACTTGCACGACGTTGCTGAGCTCCAAGGAATCAGCATCACCCCCGAGGGCATCACCATCGGCGCCAACGTCACTGTCGCCAACTTCCAGAAGGCCCTCAAGCAGGCCATCGAGACCGTCTCCGAGGAGCAGGCCCACGTCCTCCGCGCCTTCTTGGCCAACATCAAGTACTTTGCTGGTAACCAGATCCGTAATGCTGCCTCGGTTGCCGGTAACATTGCTACCGCTTCTCCCATCTCGGATTTGAACCCTGTCTTTGTCGCCTCCAACTCGACCTTCAGCATTCTCTCCTCCGAGCAGTCCGTCGACTCTACTGCTCGTGTTGTTCCTGCCACGGAGTTCTTCGTCGGTTACCGTAAGACCGCTTTGAACCCCGCCACCGACATTTTGACCGAGATTCACATTCCTCTCACCCGCCCCGGCGAGTACATCCGCTCGTTCAAGCAGGCCAAGAGAAAGGACGATGATATCGCCATTGTCACCGCTGCCATCCGTGTCCAACTCGCCCCTGACAATACCATCGTCGAGACCGGCTTCGGTTACGGTGGTATGAGCGCCTTCACCTGCCAGGCCAAGAATGCCTCTGCCTTCCTTAAAGGCAAGACTTGGGGCGACAACGACGTTTTGCAGGGAGCTCTCTTGGCTTTGGATCAGGATCTTCCCATGCAAGTCTCGACCCCTGGTGGTATGCCCGAGTACCGTCGCACCTTGGCCAAATCGTTCTTTGTGCGCTTCTGGTGGGATGTCATTGAGCAGCAGAAGTTGGAGGTTGAGCACGAGCACGGAGACATCAGCTTGATGACCCAGGAGATCCACCGCGACCTTTCCTTCGGTGCTCAGAGCGATAAGGGAACTGTTCAGTTTTCTGAGACCAAGGTTGTCTCCCAGAGCGTTGCCCACGTTGCTGCCATGAAGCAGGTCACTGGTGAGGCTCTTTACACTGACGATATGCCCAGGCTCCACAACGAGTTGTACGGTGCCATGGTCCTCTCCACCCGCGCCCACGCCAAGATTGTCAGCATCGATACCAGCGCTGCCCTTGCCCACCCTGGTGTCAAGGCCTACTACGGTCACAAGGATGTTCCCGGCAACAACGTTTGGGGTGCTGCCATGTTTGACGACGAAGAGATCTTTGCTTCGGAGGAGGTCCACTGCGTTGGTCAGATTATCGGTGTTATTGTCGCCGACTCCCAGGTCATTGCTCAGGAGGCTACCCGCAAGGTCAAGATCGAGTACATTGATCTCCCCCACGTCGTCACCATCGACGAGGCCATTGCCGCCGACTCTTACATTCCCCTCACAAAGTCGATTGTCAAGGGCGATGTCGATGCCGCCTTTGCCACCTGTGCTAAGGTCTTTGAGGGCCAGACTCGCCTTGGTGGTCAGGAGCAATTCTACCTCGAGACCCAGGCCGTTCTCGTCAACAACAAGGGTGAGGGCGAATTTGAGCTCTATGCCTCGACCCAGAACGCCAACGAGACCCAAGCTGTTGTCGCCAGCGTCCTCGGCATCAGCGCTCACAAGATTGCCTGCAAGGTCAAGCGTCTCGGAGGTGGTTTCGGAGGCAAGGAGTCCCGTACTATCCCCCTGTCCTGTATCATGGCGATCGCCTCGTACCACACCAAGAGACCCGTCCGTTGCATGTTGGATCGTAACGAGGATATGGCCATCTCCGGTCAGCGTAACCCCTTCATGGGCAAGTGGAAGGTCGGTCTTGACGAGAACAACAAGTTGGTTGCCTTGGACACTGAGCTCTACTTGAACGCTGGTTGGTCGTCGGATTTGTCGGTCGCCGTCATGGAGCGTGCTCTCGGACACATCGACAACGTCTACTACATCCCCAACGTCCGTGCCGTCGGTCGCTGCTGCCGCACCAACATCCACTCCAACACTGCCTTCCGTGGTTTCGGTGGACCCCAGGCCAACGTCATTGCTGAGACCTACATGACCGAGGTTGCCGAGCGCATTGGCATGACCCAGGAAGATTTCCGTGAGCTCAACTTTTACAAGGAGGGTCAGCTCACCCACTTCAACCAGGAGCTCAAGGACTGGCACTTGCCCAAGGGTTACTTCCAGCTCAAGGAGAAGGCTAACTTTGATGCCCGCAGAGCCGCCGTCGATGAGTTCAACAAGCAGTCCAAGTGGCGCAAGCGCGGTCTCGCCTTCATCCCCACCAAGTACGGTATCTCGTTCACGGCTCTTCACCTCAACCAGGCTGGTGCCATGGTCCACATCTACCACGATGGTTCGGTCCTCCTGTCTCACGGTGGTGTTGAGATGGGTCAGGGTCTTCACACCAAGATGATCCAGGTTTGCTCCGAGGGTCTTGATATCCCCATGGAGATGATCCACATTGTCGAGACCTCGACCGACAAGGTTGCCAACGCCTCGCCCACTGCAGCCTCGGCCTCGTCGGACATGAACGGTATGGCTGTCAAGAACGCCTGCGACCAGATCAACGAGCGCCTCGAGCCCTACCGCGCCAAGGGTCTTGCCTGGAAGGAGATTGTGCACCACGCCTACTTTGACCGTGTCAACCTCAGCGCCAACGGTTTCTACAAGGTTCCCGATCTCGGTTACAAATGGGGCGAGAACAAGGGCCAGCTCTTCTTCTACTTCACGATGGGTGCTGCTATCTCTGAGGTTGAGGTTGATCTGTTGACTGGTGCTCACACTGTCCTCCGGTCGGATGTCAACATGGACTTGGGTCGCTCGATCAACCCCTCGATCGATATCGGTCAGATTGAGGGAGCCTTCATCCAGGGTATGGGTTGGTCGACCACCGAGGAGTCGTTGTACTTCCCCAACGGTCGTCTCTTCACCCAGGGACCTGGTAACTACAAGATCCCCGGCTTCCAGTGCATCCCTCAGGAGTTCAACGTCTCGTTCTTTGAGGATGTTACCCACGAGAGTGTCAAGACTGTGTACAAGTCCAAGGGAGTCGGTGAGCCCCCATTGTTCCTCGGTTCCTCGGTCTACTTTGCTATCCGCAATGCTCTGTGGTATGCCCGCCAGGAGAACGGCCTCCCCGGTTCGTTCTCGTTGTCGCTCCCTGCCACCCCCGAGCGCATCCGCATGGCTGTCGGCGACTCTATTGCCGAGAGCTCCAAGCTCGAGGCCAAGTCTGGCGAGCGCCCATGGGTCCTCTCCGTCTTTTAAGCTCTTTTCTTTCATTTTTATTCCATTTTGTCATATTTTCTTCTTCATTCAAGAAGCAAGCATGCTATTGCCTTATTTCCCTATTGCCCTATTGCACATAATAAACCCACTCATTTTTGTACATTACTCTCTTGTTCAGGCAATCAGTGGTTGTTCTAAATCAGCGATGCAATTAGTTAATCCGAGGGTTTGCAAGACAACTTCCCTTCATACTCTATGTGGCTAAGGAATGTAGGATAGATATGACGCGAACAAAGAGATCCGATATTTGTTTCAAAATTCAAGTTCAACCTTCGTATTGAGATCTGACATCTGTTCATATTCTTTTTTTTTTATTTGTTTGCGTTTGCTCGTTGAAAGAAGAAATGGGCGAACACACTGTCAATCCAGATCCCCCCTCCAGGCACCTCCAGTACGCCTATCTAAGCATCAGGGAAAGGAGTATCCCAAACAGACTTGTCCAACAACTCTCTCAACCGTCCGGACTCCTTCGCCGCATGGGTATCATCACTCCCACCGACATGGGTCCCCTTCACAAACACATTCGGCACCGAGGTCTGTCCGGTAAGGGTCTTGAGGTCAGCCTGGATCTGGGGCCCGTTCTCGTGTTCGTCGAGTTCGAGGGCCTTGTAGGGGACGGCAAGGTCATCAAAGAGGTCCTTGACCCGTAGACAGTAGGGGCAGTAGGATTTCGAGAAGATCATGACTGGGTTTGAGGCGATGGAGGTTTTGATCAGCGTGCGGACTGAGGCCGCGAGTTGGGATGCCATCTTGTTGTATGTGTGTGTATGTGATTGGTTGGTTGGGTTGAGTGAGTGAGTGAGCGATTGCTGCTGGTGATGTAGTTGAGTGAGTGATTTGGTTCGGAAAAAGAGAGTCGAATGTGGATTCTTTATATAGGGTTGGGTGTGATGGTAGAAAAGACGTTGGAAGAGAAGCGATGAGTCAGGAAAGGGGGGAAGGAAGGAAGGAGGGCAGATTTGTCAGGAACACGCTAAAATCCATGGAATTTGCGTCACTCGGACCGAATAAAAAGGAGCTGGATCACGGGATTGGCAACGGTTTTGCTATGGGTGGTTTTTTTTTTTGAAATGTCTCGTCCTTGTGCCATCATCGACAACCACCACATTCTTATCCAAACACCTTCACATATACTCTCACACACATACACACGCCTCCCGCACCTCCCATCTCCCTCAATGATCTCTCTGCTTTCCTGAAAAAAGTCACCACAGGTCTAGTCTTCGGTGGAGGACACAAGTGATGAAACAATGTTCATCAGTCTCTAATGAAGGCGCCGTGCCTAATCAGTTCACTACCTAGTTTTTATCGCCCCCGTTCTTTTCCTACCATCTCAGATCTTTTCGTTCGATTCGAGGCTGTCTTCCAGCTACTTACAGGTACGTTAGTCTGAAAAGGTTCAAGGAGAATAATAAGCCAATGGTGTGTGGGATTGAACGCTACACGGACGAAGAGAATTCCAAGCTAGTTGGAGGGATCTGAGAACGAAAATTCGGTGAATTAGTGGCGTCGATTCGAAGCTAACATCTCCATGCAGCTCACAAAAAAAACGTTGAGAAGCGAAAGAGCACACTCGCAAAGAATGCTGAATATAGCATGCCCCACCCCCCTCGTCTCATGGCCAGCGGTATCCATTTCCCTTTCCCTCCACTTTTACAAACCCAATCATCATCCTTGTTGATCTGGCACTTGTTTTTCACTTTTGTTTTGATCTGGTTTGTTTGTTGTGGTAGTTGTTTTTAGCTTCTCTCTCCTCTGTCTCTCACTCACAATGTATTTGCTCAAACGGCGTGGCATCAATAGAGAAGAGTAGAAAACAAAAACAGATGCTCACTCCTCCATTTCTATACCATCTTTCCCTCACTTCCTTCCTTCCTTCGTTCCTTTATCCTCCCTCACTCGTTGGCTCTCTAACCTCTTTCGCGCCATGCATGCATGAGCTGGCAATGGAGTAGAAAAAAAAAGAATGGCGAGGAGGGATACAAGAGCGCAAGGGAACGGGAAGAGGAAAGAGGAAACTAGCCAATATTTAGGCCACGAAAAAACGTGGGCCCCGTTTGTTGCTATTGTTGTTGGTTGTTTTTACGGATCATTGTGTCTATGGGTTCACAGCCTCACAGCTAAGCTACTTTTCCCACATGACACCTCAAGTCTATGAGCGGGGACATGCATGTATGTATTCTTGGCCTTGCATGCACACACACACACACACACACACACATACACACACCACGAGAACAACCTGCTCCAACAACAGGACACAAGACAAATGTACCTTTCTTACGTCTTCAACGACCCTCCATTTGGTTGGGTTACTCCCCCCCTTTCACTTTTTGTGCTCCTCTTCTCGCTGAAAGGTTCGGACTGGTGTAGGGGGAACACAAGCTAATGCAGTCGAGCACGAATGGAGGAAAGAGAAGAGGAACCTTCATTCTATTTCGCAACATGATTTTTCATGTAGTGCCCTCCAACGCTTAATGGTTTGAAATACACTCTTATACACCCACAAGCAAAAATGACGATCCTCCATGTTCATCCAGTCCAGAGATCCGCACACATTTAAACTAAATACCGGAAAGCAATAACGTTCAGTAGTACTTCGTAACCTCGACGGAGGGGTTGCTACAAAAAATAAAGCAGAGGCAAAAGACCCAGGGTGAGATGAGAAGCAATGTTGGCTGGAGATGATGACGCCTTTTTTTTTTCCCCCCTTCTTTTCCTTTTTTTTTTTCCTTGGGGGATCGAGTTAAACGCAAGTGCAAGCTTTTGCTGCTGCATTGTGGAGGAAGTGCTCACATTGTTTTTTGTTTTTAGTTCGTCCCCAAATGCACTTTTTTTATATTTGTTCTGAGGAAGAATGGGGGTGGGTTTCAGTGAGAAGCAAAAAGAGGAGGGAAAGAGGGAAGGATCACAAGGTTGAAGGTTGTGTGCATCTGCATCCAAAGTAACAGCGCCGTACATAAACGTAAAATTAATCATCAATACAGAAGCAAGTAAAGCAAACGCCTTGGTCGTGTTAAACAACAACAACAACAACAACAACGACAACGACGACAACGACAACAACAAACAACAAGAATAATCCGTAGGAAGGAGGAGGAAAGGAAAAAAAAAGGAGTATTGGGACGTCGAGAATATCTAATTTTACTCTAAAACGCGTTCACGCGAGGTACCGGTACGGGAGTGAAGATTATTACAGTGTACAAAATGGGGTATCTTTTTTTTTTTTTTTTACAAAGTCCGAGGTCGCAATTAAGGACGTTAATGAAAAGTTTAATGAGTTTGCATTTATACACCTTGTACGTTTTTCTTCCCGCGAATCGTTATTGCCCTTCATGGATACAGGAAGCGTAAAAAGGCTTTTTGTGCTCCTGTTGGCAAAAAAAAAAAAAAAAAGGCGATGCTGTTTTAATGGAAGGGATGAGTAAGAGTCGAAAAGACGTCGTTATCCTCTCCTTGCGTTCTCATTTTCTTGTGTTCTCATCACCAATTTGTCTATTTGAACCACCTAACCATAGGCTTGGTATTCACAAGGTAAGTTGACGAACGACACGAGGAAAAACTCTGTTGTGAACCAGCTCATTTTTTTTCCTAATGTTCATGTACTATACTGGGAGTCTGTTAATTAGGGTTACTCTGCTTTTGCCTTCCTCAAGCTGGAGCCAGTAAAGTGCAAGCAGCACACCACCGGAAAAAAAGGCAAGGAAAAAAACGGGGTCATTGGGTGTCAAAGAAAAACTTGTTGTTTGCTGTGGTTCGGCTTTTGTGTGTGAAAGAACGAGTTGCACGGCATCGCCCAAAAAGAGTACTGTAGAGGGGAAATTAAGGAATATACTAGTCGAGGAGTATTTCGAACCGTTTGTTTGGTTGCGTTTAGTGTGTATGTGCATGTGGAGAAACAACATAAGATCAGGACTCTTGTGATGAAGGCACCCTTCAAACAGCCCTCCTCAATTCATGGGCACTGCGCTGCTGAAGGCCGATCTTTATCCCGAAGGGAGTAGAAAGAAAAATCTGGTTGGTTGGTTCATCGCTATTTCTAATCGTCATCATCAAGTCGTTCTTTCTATCGGGTATCCTTCCATGTTTTTGACACCTTCTGACCAATAGGTGCGATGCAGGCCCCCTCTCCTTTATTCTGGGTCAAAAAGATTGATAGAATGCACAAAACCAGATGACCAACTAGGTTCAGGGAATCCCTCAAAGGTAACCCCTCCTACCTCCTGCATTTGCATGATCATGCCGTCAACTGTCAAAATAGCAGGCGTTATTTTAGAGGGACTATAGAGACGGCTCGTTGCACTATGGAGGAAGAGAAATAGTAAAAGAAGAACAAAGAGACAATATGAAAAAGCCGGGAGAACGTCACCCGCCCTCAGTATATACTTATTATTATTAGGAGAAAAGAGATGGACGCCCATAGAGGGAGTTTGTTTATTGATGATGATGTTGCCTGTGGTGGTGTCATGCACCCATGCATAAGCGCAAACACATGTCCACTTTAAAGCGATGGCAAAGGCGCAACAGCGGCAGCACATCCGCAAAGTAGGGCAGGTGGGGTGGGACTTAATAAAAGCCAAGTAATAAAAAGAAAGAAGGAAAAAAAAGAAAAAAGGCAAAGGAGGGATAGAGACGACACCGACACGGGGAAATTAAATTTGCAACCAACAAGGCACCCATTGTGTGCGCGGAGGATGGAAAAAGAGACCGAGACAGAGGAAGTTGAGCGATGATCACTCCTCTTCATCACTATCACCTATCATCGTCATCATCAGCCATCAGCTACCACTTATTAAAATGATCACGTACTAACCATCACGTATCGCACCTCTCCTTCCTTCTGCGCCTCCCGCTTCATTTTATGAGAAATGATGCTATCGCCAGGATATTAGTCCGCAACAGACGCGCCTACGTTAGTTCGGAGACAAAAAAAAAAACACCACTCACCCATACATAACACTACCAGCCCTCCCTGAACTTGCGGCACAAAGCAGCGTTCCATTTTATCTCTTCATTTACCGCCAAAAGTACGATTGGGGGGTGTGTCGTTGGTGGTGGAGAAAGAGAAAAGAATCGAGGGAGAAAGAAAAGGAGGAAGGAAGAAATTGAGAGCAACACAGCGTCTTGTTGCCTTGCATTAATGAACAGAAGTTGTTTGTTAGTTTTGCTATTCAGTCCACATACAACAACAACGAAAAATAAAAACAGAGTTAAGACGAGAGCATTCGTACCAAAAACAAAACAATGAGGTCTGTTGATGAGTGGAATGGGGTTTGGTTTTGGATTTTCATTCTGCTTAATGAAAGTAAGAAAAAAAAAAAAAGAGGTGATGAGGGATGAGCCGTTTGTTAAATGCTGTTGTTGATTTTTGTGGCCGTACATTCCCACTTCTTTTTTTTCTCTTGTTGGTTGGGTTGAGAGCCATGCGTTGAGAGGAAAAAAGAAGCCAAAGAAAAAAGAAAGAACGAAAGAAGGACCACGAGAACGGTAAAAAAAGGATCTATATGGCGGTTATGATGATGATAGTGTCGTTGCTGTTGTCGCTGTTGCTGTTGCTTTCGTTTATGTGGTTGTTGGGTTGAATGGTGAGCCACGAGATCGAAGTTCAAGCTTGAGGTGCGAATCAGTAAGTCTAAGAGTATAAAAAAAACGAGAGAGCCAGAGCAGGAAAAAAAGAAAAAAAAAGAAGTGAGCGATGTCTGCATCCATCGACCATCGGCGGGTTATATGATTGCCGTTGAGAGAGAGAGAGGGAGGGAGGGAAAGAGAGGGAGTAAGAGAAAGAGAGTGAGAGAAATTGAGGAAGGCATTGGATGGCGAATGGTGTATTCAATGGCTAGTGAAGAGGAAGTAATGCCTTAGTATTCAATTACGCGCGCGCGTATTTTTCGTTTGTTTGGGCGCGCATGAATATGGTAGTTGAAATGGTAAATCCTACCAATGGGCTATGACTATCGGTGCAAGCAAACAAGCAAGCAAGGCAAGTACAGTACATTGGAGAAGGCATAAGTAATATTGAGTCGATGCAGCAGCATATTCTGTAACATTTAATAGCCGCCATCTGGCCATGGTATCCACACTGACTCGGCAACATCATCATCATCATCATCATCGTATATATACATATACGCATCCACGAGAGCATCGCTCATCCCATCCATTCTTCAACCATTCAATTTTGAGGAATGAATTGAGTCTTTGAATAATAAGCAAGGCAAAGTGAACAGGGATGGATGCCATTCGCCTCCTTCAAACAGCCACATCCCCCCCCCCAGCACTACGAGCCACACAAGGCATGATGTACCGTAGCAAACAAAGGCGATGAGAAGGGAGAAGTAGGGAGAAGAAGGAAGAATGACAGTCTTGCCACCCTTTTGACCTTCTTTAATTGTCCTTGATCCATCGCTCTCTTTTTCTATTCTTCTTCCTCTTTCTCTCTTTTCTCGTTTCTCGTTTCTCTTTTCTCTTTTCTCTTTTCTCTTGTTTCTTTTCTCTTTTCTCTTGTTTCTTTTCTCTTGTTTCTTTTTATTCCTTTCCTCCCTTTTCCTCTTCATTCCTTTTTCTTCCCTTCTTCCCTTCTACTTCTTCCTCCTCTTCCTCGTCCTCCTCCTCGTCCTCCTCCTCGTCCTCCTCCTCCTTCCGTCTCTCCCCATTTGCTGCATAGCAAAAAATAATAATATTTAGATTTCCTTTACTCTCATTTTTCCTTTTTGTCTGCAGGCGGACAGGGAAATAAAGAACGAGCTACTTCTATCTCCTCCTCCCCAAATAACTCTTACGACCAATCCTTCTTCGTCCTCTCCCTCTTCTTCTTCCACCAAACCATAACGAACCATATCTTCCCTCCCTCCCTTTTTCCTGTGTTCCTTTGTACGCCCTACCCTCGCCTTCTTACTTTCTTTCTTTCCTTGTTTTTTTTCCCTCCATTTCAATTCATCGCTCTCTCTCTCTTCTCTCTCTCACTCTCACTCTCACTCTCACTCTCACTCACTCTCTCTCTTCTCTACTACTCTCTCTCCTCCTCCACCTCCTCTTCTTCTCCTCCAGTCCTCCTTCTTCACCTCCTTTCCCCCTTCCTTACCCTTTTCCCTTCCCCCCTTCCCTATTTCCAGCTCCTTCTTCTTTAACCATCACAAAGCTCTCTTCCCATTCCTCCACCCTCCACCCTCCACACCACTCAACCCAAATACATCACTCATCTCCGACTCTTTGTGTTTTTGCTTTTTTTTTCAGTTCATTGCATTCTCATCGCATCCTCTTTCTCTATTTCGCTCCGACACTTCGCTGCCCACTCTTTTTTTGCGTTCTCCATCAACTCATCCTCATCACACTCTCCTCTTCATCTTCCCAACTTGCACTAATACACTTGTTACACTCATTGACACTCGCTGCGTTCAGTTTTTATTACGTTTTATTTTCTTTAGTGTTTTTGTACCCTTCTTATCCTTTCTTCCCTTTTTATTCGTCGTCGCACCTTTTCACTCTCTTACTTCCAACCCCACAACATTCCCTTTCATTATTATCCAACAACAAGTTTGCCATGGGAACCACTCAGTCGTCCTCCCGCACAGCAGGCAGAGACTCGTCTTCTGGCCCTCACCATACATCTCACACCTCGAATCAGTCCGGTATGATCTTCAACACTACCCCCTGGCGCCTCGTTATTTTTATATTTCTTTATCTTCTTTATCGACAGAAAGAAGCCATTCGAATCCGGTTTTACTTACTCTCCTTCCCTTTCTATTCCCCCCTAAAAACATCACTCAATCCAACAAACAGCCTTGAACAGAAGACGCTCGTCCAACAGGACAGTTGAAACAACCGCAAGCAGAGGTTCATCCTCCCATAATAGCATCCACAGTACCACTCAACATTTGCCACCCCATGCCGAGGAAGAAGTCACTGGCGACGACGAATACAACTACTACCACGGACGTCGATACCACAAGACCTCCAGCGTCTACATGCTCCCCAACGACTCTGAAGAAGTAGACAGGTACATACCAAAACAAACAAACCAGCAACAAACAACACCAAGACACCTTTCCTTCGCCTACCTCCACTTCCCCTTCTTTCTTTATGCCACACGTTCCCCGCTCAATTCCTTCCCCTTTCACCTCACCCCATGCCATCTTTCGCTCCTTGCCTCTCTCCCTCTTCTGCAGCTTGATCAATGGAATACCAACGAGGACAAATGAAACAACGCGTCCGATTCCCGGCATCTTTCCTTTCCTTCCATCTGCCTTCACCCACCCACCCCTGCCTCTTCTTGACAATTTTTTCTCCCGTTCCCGGACTCGGACCAGAGGTGTGTTGTTTATTGGGAGTGAGAGAAAATAGGAAAAAATCGTCTAGGTAGAAATTCGATCATCCCAGAATTTTTCTCTTTTCTTCTTGGCCGGGTGTGTCCGTTCTGGGTTTCGCTTCGCGTGTTAATGTTTATTGCCTGTCAACATCGCAGTGGCCATCGAGTAGGCTATGCCATTCTCAATTGCTTTGGGGAGAAGTGGGTGGGGTGAGCAAAGGAGTATGTAATCGACATGATCGATTGAATAAGTGGGTGGTCAAAGCATGCACAAGCGCGGGAGAAACGGAGAAGGGTCAAAAGGAAGAGACCCACAAAACACACATCCCATGCAATGCATTATTTTGTGCCCCTATTTTTCTATTGAGTTTGTGCTATGCTCGACTCAATCGCGCACGAGCAAAAAAAATGGGCATGCATTCTTTGGCCTTTACCACCTTTGTTTTTGTTTGTGTTCATGGGGTTGACATTGAATGGTGGACCATTATATTGCGTTATCAAATGGTCTTGGGCGCGCTGCCATATGCTCGTTCA
This sequence comes from Linnemannia hyalina, assembly GCA_019671135.1. NCBI lineage: Eukaryota > Fungi > Mortierellomycota > Mortierellomycetes > Mortierellales > Mortierellaceae > Linnemannia > Linnemannia hyalina. The sequence goes on along the minus strand of JAHRHY010000009.1, from coordinate 1,509,856 downwards.
TTTGCCTGCAAATTAAGATGGGTCTCTCAACGTTTACTTTGGATATGTCATCTGGTTTATTGGATATCTAACGGGACGGCCTTCGTTTTTGCGATTGAACACAGACACATCCACATTTCAAACGCATGAGGGATAGAGCAGGGGAGTTTGCCGATTTATTTTCATGGATAAAACAGTAAAACCGCGATCGATTGATGGCGATGGATGCAAGAGATTTTCTTGGGGCAGTGGCCAGTGAAATGGCATCAGCTGGCGCTACAAAATGTTTTTTTCCCCTTTCTTCACTCTCTATTCGTTCGCTGTACAGGATGTTGGTTTGTGCCCTTGTTTTCGTAACACCCCACTTTCTTGCGCCCGCAACTTGGTGGAGAAAACAGATTATGGTTTGGTGCCAAGGCGACAATCCTATTCATAAATACTGCGAAAAATTGCAAGGTCAGGGAATGAAGTGGTCTCTGAGAGTGTTTTTCTTTTTCTGTTGTGCATTGGGCCAACAATCTGTTGGGTGAGAGTGACAAGCAACACCACCAAAATAGCAAACACTTTTCGCAAACACATACATACACACAAGTATACATTCACACAAGTAAATTTGGTGTGTAATGGATGGAAGCGATGGCAACTCCATCGTGTGTGTCTCATGCTTGGTCATGTCGTCTCATACTTCGTTGCACCAACGATGAATCACTGTCGATCGCAAAAAAAAACGCAATTCAACTCACCACTCGCTTCTTGTTCTTTCGTCTCTGCTCACTCATGTAGACTCCACACGCAGCATTACATATTCAAGGCAGCATTGGAGAAGAACATTCACGTTCCCATCCCCCCGAACGGACGTGTCATGGAGTTTGGATGTGGGCCCGCTACTTGGACAATGGTACGTTACCGTCTAAACTAACGCGGCATTGAACGGGCTTACTTGAAGCGAATTCGTGGAGGGACATATGTACCTTTATTACATGATGGGCAGCACAGAGCATTGTTGACTGAGCGCCCATTTCTTTTTTGTCTGTCGGTACACTTGGACCAGATGTAGACACGCTGTAGACAACAAAAGCGAAGCGGCATTTTGATGTGATGTGGCGAAAGGGCAAGTGGCATTTGAATGTGGAAGAGAGGTGGGCCGTGCCAAAAGAGAAGATAACCTGTGTGAACACGTGTAAAAGGCTTGTTGCCACTCGGCATCCGGCTGTCCCTGTAGCTTACGGGACAAGGGAGGTGGTGATATTTACACCCACAAAAAAACAAGGCATGGCTTGTTTGTTGTCTCTTGTCAGCGTGTTCGAGCGGAGGGTGATAATTGTCGGAAAAAAAAGAAAGGTCCCTGTTCAGGGCTGGTCGACTCTCTCTCCTCCTCTTCACTTTCATGTGCTATCATCACGATAGTAAGGCCATAATCCAAACCTACCAGAGTTCTTGTTGACTATGCTTTGGGTCCCGCTGACCTCAACACCTAGTCCTCTTGGGCATCACCCGGTTGGCGTATGGAAAATATGCGGTTACTAAGCCGATTGTCAACAACACACATGCCCAATGCTAAACAGTCAAAACACGCATGCACCCACACACACCCACACACGCACCCTCAAACAATACAACCCTAATTTGAGGCGTTTATTCACTGGTGAAATGCAATTCACTCCTCTTTGCCTCCCTCCACTCACGCTTTTCCTCAGCACCCTCATTTTTTTTCCTGTTATCTGGCTCACGCCACTTTCCCCCTTCCCTCACTTTCCTCTGATTCACTCGGTTTGCGCGTGCAATGGCGTGGCCATGCATGGTTGCCTTTCATTTTAAAATGAACAAGTGAACAGGGCTTTCCGCCGTATCCCTAATATCTAATTGTGTTTTGGCCCGAGCGATAAACACCTGCTCTTTGGCTAAGGTGCCACCTTTCGCCTTCTTTTTTTATTCCTTGCACTGTCTCATGCGAAATGGAGGGAAACATGTTCTGCACGCGCCATTCCGCTCAGCGACCCAACTTCACACGCAGTCAATGGAGACTGGAGAGGGCTCAGCGCGAGGCAGTGTTTTTCTCTTTAGTCCTCCACGATCGCACAAGGTGCAAGGAAGGAGAGAGAGAATGAGAGCGGCTATTCTCGCCTATGACATGTGCAAAAACACGAAACACACCCACACAGCTTCTAACCTCATCATCCCTTGGTCTATTCCCTGACCCTCAAATAGGATATGGCTACTGAAATGTCGACGATCAACTTTGTGGGTGTTGACATTTCTGCAGTCTACCCTACCGCGATCTTTCCACGCAACTGCAACTTTTACAACGAGGATTTTCTCAAGGGTGTCTCTCAGCCTGACGGTTCCTTTGACGTGGTCTACCAGCGCAATGTCACCTGCGGCCTGACGTTTGAGAACTGGCAACAAGCCATGAAGGAGGCCTTCCGCATCCTCAAGCCCGGTGGATACTACGAGTGTGTTGAATCTGACATTACAATCCAGAATGGCGGACCCCAGACGAACGTTGTCTTTGAGCACTTGCGCATGTCGATGGCTACTCGGAGCGTGGATCCGTCGATTGTCCGTTCGCTGGATAGATTGATGGTTGCTGCAGGATTCACGGATGTGCATGTGAAGGAGTACTGTATCCCTGTTGGCGACTGGGGTGGCAAGGTGGGACAGTTGTGGCAGATGAACATGTTTGCGCTTCTGGAGACGGTGCGCCCCCATTTGGCCAAAGCAGCGAACTGTAGCGAGACGGTGGTACAGGAGGTTGTGCAGGCGATGTACAAGGAAACAAAGGAGTATCGTTCGCACCAGGTTGTCTATGCAGTCTATGGCAGGAAACCATTGTCACCAGCCCAGTAAAAAAAAGAGATTTTGAAATTGATAGAAAGAAGAGTGAGATGGGGATCATGATGTCCCTTTCTCCTGACCCACCTTGCCTTTTTTTGCACCTTTTTGCTTCTCGCGTTTCCATTTCATGTCTTTGTTTCTCTTTGGCCCTTTGAGAAGAAGGCATGTAATGAAGTAAAAAAAAAGAAAGAATAAAAAAAAAACGCCTCCAAAAGACACATTCCGCACACCACTTTTTTTTTTTTTTTTTTTTTTTTGATCTGAGACTAGGTTGGCTGCGTCGCAAATCATACCTTCTGCGTTGTTCCATCAGTCAGTGATATCACTTGTTAAAGATCACTGAATCCCCACGGCTCACCCTTTTATTTCCTTGCCTCATTTTTCTCCTCACTCTCACAACACACCCCCTGAACTCGGCCGACAATGGAACTCTTGCAACGAGCACAATCACTGCTCCAGGAATGCAACGACATCGCAGCCAGCCTCGACCAATGGAAACAACAAAACCCAACCATCGATGTCGACGGACTCCAGGCAATGACATCCGTCATTCTCGCTGAACAAAAGTTCCTCACCAAGGTACATGGAGGAAACTCATAACCATGCTCTTTTCTGGAAGTAGACGACAACTACTACATAACCCGCACACACGACACGTCAACAGCCAATTGACGAGAATTCCTTCTTTTCTCATGCGTCTTTATTGTTGCTGACTCATATTAATCGCGCTCTACTACATTTTACAATAGGTTGCGTCGACTCCAGCGGATGAGATCAAGCCGGCACAGATGGGCGCGTCAAACGTTCCCTATCTCAAATCGCTGGTGGCGGCATTGGTCAACAGCAAGAACCCTGTCGCGGTCAACAGGACGTTCAAGTATGTACTGGACCCTTACACCGTCATCGAGCCATCGGAAAAATTCAGGGCCCTCCCATTATCAACAACCCCAACAACCCCACAGGGCAAACATCATCGGAAACAAGGGCAGTCGTCTTCCAAGGGATCGACAGGAAAGCTAGGACCAAATATCATGAAGCTCACAACCTCGGAGCCATTGTCGAAGGATCTTACGAACGAGGTGACTTTTCAAGTCAAGATCGATCTAGTGGCGGACCATGGGAAGAGCTGGCTTAGGATCAATGCTGGCAGTGTCAAGACCCTTGTGCACGAGTACGCTGGTATGGAGGATGATAGTGATGATGAAGAGGAAGAGGGCGAGGAGAGCAGTGAGAACGAGGAGAGTCAGGACAAGGACGATGATACCGACGACGACGGACATTATGGATCGACCACACAGGGCAACAGCAGCGGCCGTCGCCGTGCGGTCAAGCCTATCCGTGTGAGCAAGGACACTCATGCCGACATGGTTCTGTTGACCCGCAGTCTGGTGCTTGCGGCGGATCAAAATCGGCTCCATTACACGCACCGCCCCCAAGTGACTCTTCAGTTTGCGGGAATCCTTCCAGAAGAATCGATCCCACTGGAGGAGATGATCCAAAAGTCGGTCCGCACAGGTAGCGTCGCACAATCGATCGAGGACGGGGTTGTGGAGGTATTTCCTGTCAACGTCCACTTTGGACCCGTCGATTCGGATGCGACAACAACCTTGGCATCAACAACACCCATGGATGAAACACTCGCGCCCTTTTCGATCCCGCAATCCGTCGATGATATGGTTCTCTTTTCAAAGACGTTGCATCTCGATATCACTACTCTGATGGCCCTCAGCAGTTTTCTGTGTCACACGATTCGGCCGGACCCGACCCATTTTATATCACCGCCTCTTGTTCTCCAGGCGCAGCAGGAACACGATCAACCATTGTTGCCTCTGTTCGCCAAGATCTTTGAGGGACGGGAAAGGTTGGTGATGACCCGAACGGCAGCTACGCGTTTCAAGGCTATTCTGAGCGTTATTGGCGGATCGGAGGAAAAGTGGCGAGGTCGCGTGATGATCCATGACCCTTGTGAGGCAGCACGGTTAACGTCCAGGACTTCTGCATCATCAACGGCGGTTCCGGGAGAGGACGGAGAGATTGGAGGTGAGGAAGATGAGATCAGGATTCGAGAGAGGTGGATCCGAGGATCGGATTGGGCACAGCAGTACGGTTTATTTGCTAGCGGTCCACCTCGGGTGGAAGTCATTGAGGATATTCTTGACACGGCCTTCATTGAGACTATCAAGATCTCGGAGGCTACAACAGACACAAAAACGACGACAGAGGAGGTCGAATTGGAAGTCGAAGAGGAAACGGAAGGGGTATCTCACCCTGGCAGCCCGTCTTGGTCCATGTCGGCACCACCCACCATGCCAGGATCTCCAACAGTAGGAATGAAGCGGAAGGATATCAATATGAACGAGCTGCACTCCAAGATCTTTTTGACGGCGTCGAATGCTCGATCGACGATTTTGACGGCCAATGCGCTGGGATATCGGACGGTGACTAGGACTGGACAGGTGCCGAATGAGATGAGTGTGTGGTTCCACGGAGCTCGATCGTTAGCAGAGGCCAAACTTGTCCGGGACCCGCACCAATCGACCAATTGAATAGTGGGGAGAAATAAATCATCTTTCTGCCCTTTTTTTCGCCTCTTTTTTTCTGGCTAAACCTTGATAAGAAAAAGGCAAAGTTGACATGTGGGTCTTGTGTGTAATGGTGAATAGTGAGAGAATATGAATCGTTCTCGTACGTATTTTGTGAATGTGAGAAAGGGCCGTACGTTGACCCCATCTTACGCCATTTCTCTTTTGTCGAACCTGACTCGTTCTGCCTCTTCTTTTTCTTCTTTTCTTTTCTTCTTTTTCTTTTTCTTCATCTTCTCCCTCTCACCCATCCTCCCCACCAGGATTCCCCCCTTTGGTGCAGACCACCTCCCCTTCTCCCTCCCTCTTGGATTTCTATCGACAGAAAGACCGCCAAGGGAAACACCAACTACCGCTGCGCACCAGAGAACTCTCTCTTTATACGGCCCGATCTTATAAAACCACTCTTGTTTACAACTCTTCTTTTTACTCCCTTTTTTTTATTCATTTCACCAACCAACAACAACACCCTTTCACTAGACCCTAACCGACAGGCACTCTAGTTGATCCCTTTTATTCCTCACTCTTTTTTTTTTATTTTTATTTTTATTCACAATGGCATACTTCTACCTTACCTCCGGTGGCCACGTTGGCCGCGAGGTCGATTGATCCAGCGCTGAGTACACAGCAGAAAACACACTTTAAACTATACCTTTTTACATATCCGAACCCGCATCAGCAATAGCCACCACCCTAACAAACAAACAATCAACACAACACACCATCCCTTCGTCTGCCCCCCTTTCATCCTACTCTACAACCAGCGTTTCAACCACACATACGACGCTTATCGCTCCGCTTTCCAATCTCAATATCCGCTTTCCCTCCTTTTTTTTTCTTTGCTCTCCCGAGTCGAGTGTGAAAAACACCCTTAATATCATTTTTTCTCTCCCTTACTCATCCGAGAGATCACGTTACCTTTCTTCCCACATGTTTGCCACTCACTCCCCCGCCTCGGCCTCGTCTGGCCAGGCCAACGACGCAACTGACTCCTGGGTCAACAGCCACTCCCTGCTCTCCGCCCAGGATGTCCTCGACTACTCTTCCTTCTCCGACAGGTCCAACTCGCCCGTCCTTTCTATCCAATCCTTGGCTTCAGAGCAGCACAGCCCCAACCTGGACGCCTACTGCTTCAACGACTTTACCACTCCCTCGGCTGCCTCTTCTCCCTTTGAACAGGCCCTTCAGGAACAGGCCATTGCCGCCACTGTCAAGTCGTCGGCCAATGAAACGGCTCGTCAAGCAGCCCTTCTCCACGCCTACCTTGCCGCCCAGAACTTGGCCTATACTCAGCAGCTCCAGCACCAACGATGGGACTTTGCCGCCATGGCTCAGTTGGAGACCGCTACTCAAGCACAGGCCCAGCTTCAGCAACAACAGCAGCTGGAGGAGGCGAAGCGCCGCGAGGAGCAGGAGCAAGTTGTCAGGACTCAACAGTCGGACGCCCAGAATCTTGCACGCTATCTCTCTCAGATGCAGAAGGAAGAGCCGGCTTCTCAGGAGGAGGACATGGACAAGGCCGATGCAGCTTCGGATACCATCAGTGCACCTCCATCTCCTTCTTCGACCACGTCGGCTCATGTTGAGCGTTCGCCCAGCCCCGAGTCGTCCTGTCAGGAAAGCAACACGCCCAAGGCACCCAAGTCTTCGCGCAAACTGGTCTGCTTCAACTGCAATGTTACCCAGACCCCTCTGTGGCGCAGGACTCCCGACCGCAGGCACTCGCTCTGCAACGCCTGTGGATTGTACTACAAGCAGTATGGCGCCCACCGTCCCTTGAATGTCCGCCACAAGCTACCAACCGTTTTGGCTGATGTCCGCATGGGCGCCATGCCCTATGCCCGTCCCTCCAGCCATGGAATGACTGCCGAGTCGTCAGCGTCGTCCGAGAGCGATTCTGATTCGGGTAGCAGCAACGCTGTCTCTCTGCCTGCCTTGACCAAGATGTACTCGGAGGCCCTTCTTCGCCCAGCGGAGCAAAAGATTACCCCACCCCTGATGACCGCCAAGCAAGGTATCGAGTGCGCCAACTGCTCGCAGACGCAGACCCCCCTCTGGCGCAAGAACGATGCTGGTGAGCCCATCTGCAACGCCTGCGGCCTCTACGCCAAGCTGCATAAGCGTTCCCGCCCTGTCACCATGCGCAAGTCCAAGATCTCGCGCCGCCGCCGTGACTGGGGAGGCAACCTTGCCCAGCAGGCTCAAGCTCAGGCCCAGGCATTGGCCATGGTCCACGTTCAAGTCCAGGCCAAGGTCCAGGCTCAGGCCGCCGAGGTCAAGAATGCTTCGATTGTGACCGGTATTGTCTCTTCCGAGGAGCCATCGTCGATTGAAGCTTCTTTGATCCAGGAGATGACCCGCAGGGCTCAGGCCCTCCAAGGTTGTCCAGCGCCTTCTGTTCATTCGAGCGATAGTGAGGAGGAGATGGAGGAAGTCCAGGAAGCACCCAAGCAGCAGCAGGAGATTCCCACTCCCGTTCTTGCCCTTTCCCCTGTTCCTGCTCCCGCTGTCGTCGCAACTGCAGCTGCTGGAACTGTTGCGCAGAAGCTGTCTGGCAATGCGATTATGGACGAGATCAAGTTTTCGGATATGGTCTCTCAGATGAACGCGCACCAGATGAACCGGTTCCTTTCGATCCTCGAGAGCCGATGCGGTGTCTTGCGCAACCGCCTCCTTGCCAGCACCGAGCCCGACCAGTCGAGCCTCGATCACCTCTTTTAGTTCTCAATAAATACTCATAACTTGACCATAACTACACTGCGCGCTGGATGCCATTGATAATTCTGAGGGATGGTTGGGCAGATGCAGGCTCTTGCACTGCTAATGAGAAGGTTGTTTGGATTGTGGCTTGGCGGGTTGATTTCTTTTCTTTTTTTTTTGCCTTGCTAAAGAGTTCCAACGTTCATTCTTTTTTCTTTCTCAACAACCATCACCCGTTCGACCAACACCCAACCACATCAGCACATCAACTATGGCCGTCTCAGGAAAGAAGCGCACTGCAGAGGGTAAGACTATACCAGCATTTTTTTTATCTTCTTTTATTCCTTCAGGAGCAGGGGCAAAGGACCAAAAAACGGACATACTTATTATTATTTTTTCTCAACAAGCAGAAGAAAAAATAAAATGGCTTTGAGGAACAAATAGGCAAAACAGAAGGAGGGGAACGAAAAAAAGCAGGATAAAAAAAACAACGCGTGAGCAGCTGTCACTTGGAGAGTCAATCGTGGCTCGACACAATGTGGCATTTGAAAGAGAAAAAAAAAAAAGAAGAAGAGGAAGAGGAAGACGGACGTGTTGGCTGTTTTTCTTTCTCACAGGATCAAGAGAGCAGAGTGACACATAACCAAGGACGCAATCCCACCCCTCTCTCTTTGGTCGACGAGGGCGGAAATCGACAGATCTTGACAAAAGGAAAAGACAAGGGAACTGGCAAGCTAATCATGGTTACTATTATTGTTGTCTATATTAACTAGAGATGGAGAATACCCCTGCTCAGGTGGTGAAGGTCGACAAGAAGGAGAAGAAGGAGAAGAAGGAGAAGAAGGACAAGTCTGAAAAGAAGGAGAAGAAGGACAAGACGGATAAGGTCGAGAAGAAGGACAACAAGGATAAGACCGAGAAGAAGGACAAAGAGGACAAGGTCGAGAAGAAGGAGAAGAAGGATAAGGCCGAGAAGAAGGATAAGGCCGAGAAGAAGGAAAAGAAGGAGAAGAAGACTGCCAAGGAAGAGACTGCAGCTGTGCCCATGGATGTCGATACCGAGGAGGTCAAGGAGGAGAAGAAGAAGGACAAGAAGGAGAAGTCTGAGAAGAAGGAGAAGTCTGAGAAGGAGGCCAAGGCTGAGAAGAAGGAGAAGAAGGACAAGGAGGCTAAGCCTGAGAAGAAGGACAAGGAGGCCAAACCTGACAAGAAGGAGAAGAAGGAGAAGAAGGACAAGTCCGAGAAGTCTGAGAAGGTCGAGAAGAAGGAGAAGAAGGAGAAGAAGGAGAAGAAGGAGAAGAAGGAGAAGAAGGAGAAAAAAGAGAAGAAGGAGTCGACACCCGAGCCCACACCAGCAGCAGCAGCAGCACAAGTAACGCCAGCTGTTGAGAAGCGATGGAACGATTGGAGTCAAGCAGATCTGGGTAACGAGAAGCAGAACGACAAGTTCCTGCGCCTCCTCGGAGCCAAGAAGAATAATGATGGAGGAGCTACAGCACCGGCGGCCAAGAAGGGTGGATTGTTTGGATCATTGGGTTCTCTTGCCCCATCGTTATCAACACATACCAATACTGATTCTGCGATTGACAGCATGGTTGGACGGCAAGTGACTCGGGACTTGGAGAAGCAGTTCAAGGATGGACTCAAGATCAAGCAGCAGATGAAGAAGGGCAGGAGCGTCGGTCTTGGCTTTGGTTATTAAGTCCATCCTCTCCCATTTCGATTAAACCTCTTTCCATTTGCATGTAATTTTTCTTGACGCATTCAGTTGCAAGCTCTTTATTCGATTGAGTGCTGCTTTGTATCACTTGGGTGGCGATAGGAGTGCGAACTGGTGGACAGGTGGTATGGGAGGACTTAGAAAGCCGGAACTTTTCTCGCCTTCAGATTGTTGGTCATGGTCTCGATTTGGTTAATCTCATCCTGTAGTGAGATGGCCGTCTTCTTTTTGCCGTTTGCTCTCTTGGCTGTACCCTGTCCTTTTCCCTGTCCCTGGCTCTGGCCCTTTCCTGTACCCTCTTGAGGCTCAATGACCCCTACATCGGACATCCGCTCCCACAGCATCTCTAGCTCTGCCTCGAACCCTGTCAGCTCCAAGAGGATCCATTGAAGATGTCCGCCTGTCTGCTTCTGTTGCTTGTCCATGGTCCTCAGCAGTGCGAGGTTATTGCGGTAGGTTTCTTGCTCGAACTGGTGGCCACCCAGGTGTGTCCACACGTACGCCATGATGTCGCGTTGGAGTTGTTCCTGTTGTCCGCGTTCATGACCCAATATATCCTGGATAGTCTGGCGCGTTTGGTCCATGGCCTCAAGGCTAAAAATAATGCACATAATGTCAGTCCTTTGCGTTCATGCTATAATGCTGTGGAACCATGCTCCAAACACCATAAAGTGCGACTTGCCTCTGCTGCAACTCCTGGACCTGCAAAATTGTCATCTGCAACTGTTTCCGGTCTTCCTTCAAGGCACTGAAGAACAATCGATCAAGTGTCTTTTCGACGGACGCCACCTTGCTGGCTACATAGATATGGAAGAAAGGAAATATCAAAGTGTTATTTTTCCATGCATCATTCCATTTTCGCAAGGCTTGTGTGAAACTAAGGACATGCTTACCATGAAGACGATGGTCATTAAGATGAGGAGAGGTGCAAAAGAACTTGCATAAACGGGCCCAAACATCATTCTGAACAATATATTGCTCGCTTGACATCCCTTCAAGTCGTTTCAGCTCTGCGCCCAAGTACACATTGCGAGCAATCACGCCGTCGACCCACCCTTTGTTCCTCGCCTCTAAGAACTGTAGCTTCCTCGTGTGGGTCTTGGCTGCCATTTGAAAGTACCCCAGATGGTCGACCAGAAGTGTCCGAGTCTGGGCTGGGAGGAGCGAATGCTTGGCGGCCACCTTTAGATCGATCACTGCGAGCTCTGACATCTTCATGGACATGTAGAGTGGTAGGGCCTCTCTTCCGGAGGCTGCTGAGCGAGCTTCGAGGCCGTAAGAGTCTTGCTCCGCGACTTGATCGGTATCGTCGGGGTGGTAGCCATTGCTGATGTTCTCGCGATACGGATAGGAGTTGCTGTTCTTGTCGTCGAGGATGATGGGCGTGTTGAGGGAGGAGAGGAACTGTGAAAAGGCTCCAAACATGGCCGCCTGCCTGTTGACAAGATAGGCGAAATCGGGCACATCTGACCTAATGCTTGACGACGAAGAACCCGAGAAGGAACTCGATCCCTCGGAAGTGGCATCCAGAGGTTGGTCCTGACCAGCAACGTCCTCAACAATTTTAAATTCAGACTCGCAAGTGTTGGAGAGCAAGAAGTAGACGAACATCGCGAGCAGAGACAAGGCCACCACCTGGACTAATAAGCGAAGTGGCGGACGTATCACATAGGTGCCGAGCAGGGTTGAGAAGGACGCCCTTCCATCGTCTCCTTCTTCCCCGCCTTCTCCTACTTGTTCGTACGAGGGTGATGGTGACTCTAGGGGTTGCGGTGACTCTAAGGGTTGCGGTGACCCAAGGGGTTGCGGTGTGTCCAATTGTGAGAAGTGAGGCGAAGGCGGATCTGACTGCGTGATGGAGGAGGCGGTGGCGGTTGAGTTCCGTTGTCTGATAGAAGCCGAGGAGGCCGAGACCGAGTATTTGGGAGGTTGTGCTCTTCCAAAGTCGACCATGGTTTCGTTTTGTCGTTGTTCTTGTTATTATTTTCCTTGCTTGACGATACGGGCGTGTGTCTGGGTGTTTGTTCTTGAAAAGAAGGAACGAAAAGGAGGTAACGAGAGAAGGAGGAAGAGGGCGCAAGGGTAAAGATTGAAAAAATAAAAAGATGGTGACGCCTTGGATGCATGGGTTGCAACATCACGTGGAACAACGCGTGTCTGGAGCTTTGGCGTAGGCCAGCTCCAAGCGTGAACCTCGGCCGTCAAGGGTTCTGGAACTTTTTAGTTCCACAAATTATTGGGCTTAAATCACGTGAAAAGAGGGTTACTTTAAGAGGGTACCAGTACCAGGATCCAGGTTCATTATATTAGATAATATCAAACAAAGGCAGAGGGGGTATATGTGTATATGTGTGCTACTCGCATGGGTAAGAGGCAAGGGGCTCATTGCCTTCAAGCTCCCGAAAGTTGCGCCTTAGGCGACGTTAGGAGCATAGTAAAGCGAGTTAACAAGCGCCGCAGAGATACCAATCACCAACCCAACAGTACCACCAACAATACCACCTACAAGACCGCCTACTCCCAACCCAATAGTGCTCAAGATTGCTGACCCGGCACCGGCATACTTGAAAAAGACTTCAGCAGAACTTGGCCCCTTCTTGGGTTCTTGGATCACTTTTGGGGCTGCTGGGTCACCGGGGGCGGCTTGGTTGGGACCGGAAGGGGTGACGGCGGTCGATAAGTCGATGATCTCGGGTGGAGTGTTGGGGTAAGTTGGGTTGGGGACCACTGCTGGTGCTGGTGAGGGTGAGGGGAAAGGAGTGGCAGCGACAGTAGGGGCTGTGGCTGGTGGTGGTGCCGCGGCTGCAGGGGAAAGATCTTCAACCTTGTCCGCGCCAACGACCTCAGGGATAGATGCACCATCGACGGGTGAAGCGATCTCGGGAATAGCAGCGCCATCGACAGGTGGAATAATACCATCGTCCCGCTTCTGGAAAAAAGAGGTGGCTGCAATGTTGAAAGATGCTGTTCTTCCAGTAAGACGCTCGGTTCCGTCCCTGGAGATAGCATCGACCTGGATGTGATACTTGGTTGAGCCGGTTTTTGTCGATGGAATGCTACCAGCGTTGAGGGCTGCAAGAGTGTTGGGTTGCGTGTTGACATCAAGGGTGTACTCTTTCTGATCTGCACCCCCGATCTATGGGATGAATTTGATGAACGAGTTAGTAGACAGTTTTTCAAGTTTATACCGTTCCTTGCTCGTAGCAAAAGAAGGAGGAGTGGGATGACTTACAATGTCGGCCAGCTTGAGGGTATTGTCATGGTTCTCACAATTGACAAAAGTGACGATCCATGGCTGTACGATGTCGACCAAAGAAGGGTCGCATCCAGTAACGTCAATCTTGATCGGGATTTGTTCACCTTGGACTACGGATACGTTTTCACGAGTGATGTCGCTCTGGATCTTGACACAGTCGATGGCTGGTAAGAAGTCTTCTCCTCCGCCGTGGAGATTGAGTACGGGTGCCGCGGATGTGGATGAGGCGAGCATGAAGGTGGCCATGGCCAGAGTGACCAACTTGGCCGCTGAACTGATATTAAGCATCAACATGTCCTTGTGCGAGGGTTGTTTTTGTACGCTTTTGTCAGCGAAGTAAAACGAGTTGAAAAAAGCAAAGAAAGTAAGAGTGTTGAATTGTGCAGATAGGTTTGCTCAAATTTTCTGAAGTGACCTGCTGATTGTCGAACAAAGGAAAGAGTGGTGAACGAGGGAGAAGAGCGATGGAAAAAAAAAAGAAAAAGAAGGACCTGTCGCTGTTTTATACTACCTTGTACCTTCATTTCTTGTTGTGTTCGAATGCCAACAAGGAATCCATTCCTTTGGACGTCGGATGATCGCAGAAGAAAAAACGGAAACAAAACGGGATTCTGTCACATAATATTTTCTCTCAGTTGGATCCTGCCCCTCTCTATCGTTTGTGGATCGTTAGGTAACGTGGCGGTTAGAACACGGAATGGCAACTTCGTTTTCGGATTGTCCTTGGCGCGTAAGAGAAGGGGAAGGAAAGGATGGATCCAGAATACTCAATTGTCCTAGTTCGACACCATGGATACCAGTTCCTCTCTGACCCAGATCTCGATAGTCCCTTTCCTGGAAAAGATTTTTCTCGGATCGTTGAGAACAAACGCGGGAGAAAGGTGGGCTCAATGGGGACCATCGTTAGTTGCTAACGCATCTTTTGTGAACAACGTGTTTTTGTGGAGAGTAAATGACATACTATTCAGTGCCGGTCTGGTGTTCTCTTCTCTTTTTGTGTTCGCCGCGCATTTACCGTTCGTGCTCATGTTCTTCCCCCTCCCCCCCCTGCGGCTTTGGTCATGTCAGCTCTCCACATCTATCCAAAGAACAAGACCCCTGCTGCGTTTCAACTGTTCTTCCGACTTTTGAAACCTTGGGTGAGCAAAGCCACTTCCTGGACCTTCTCTGTGCTCCCATTTCCCGCTCTTGTTGCTGACCATTCAAATTTCTTGAACCATTTGCTTCTACCCCCCACATCGGATCAGTCAGACACCTTTGACCATGCGGGGCTCTTCTTCACGGCACTCTGGAGCAGGAGGAGGAGGAGGAGGCAATAGCAGCGGAGGCGGGCGGGGCGGCGGACGTGGAGGAGCTAGGGATAGAGACAGAGACAATGGAGGTCATTCCCACGGACAGAACCCTGCTGCGGCGCCATTCAAACTGCTCACCCGTGTCGCACCTCAGGATGCAGAGATCATCCCTCGCGGAGGGATGGGTCCGGCAGGCATCATGGCCCCTCCACCCGGACTCTCATTACAACCTCAGCAAACACAGCTGCAACAAGGATACCCTAATTACGGCCAGCCTTACCAACAATATTCGTCATATCCTAATCCTCCTCCTCCACCACCACCTCAACAGCAACAACAGCTCAGGGGGGCCATATCAAGACATATGCCGCAGCCGCCACCTCAGGCACCGCCATCATTCCTGTCGCCACCTCCAGGACTAGGCGGAATAGATGGAGGAAATGTTGGGATGAACAAAGGCGTCATGGGGGGAGGTCCGCCTGGTAGAGGAGGAGCCGCTGCCGTGTCTGGCGGTGGAGGAGGACGTCGAGAGCGCTCCAACTCGATCATGAGCCAAGCCAGCAATCATTCGTCACCGTCACTACTTCAACAGCAGCAGCAACAACAGCAACAACAGCACTCACAACAATCAGAATCGGATGTCAGCGATGTAAAACCAAGGCGAAAGGATCGACAACGGCGAAATAAGAAAGGACAGCAGCAGGGATCTGGTAGAGATGACCATTTCAGCAGTAACAACAGTAGCAGCAACCCTAACAGCAACGACGGAACTTCAAAACAGCAACAACACCAACAGCCGGCACCCCATCGCGTCATTGTCGATCCCAACAGTTTCCAGAGACAGATCCTGCAGCCTAACCCAAACAGCAATGGAGGTATTGGAGGCGGGAGAGGAACTGGGGAGTTGTACGACGAGGATGCCAGAGGGTCGGAGGCGAACAAGGGTAACAATCGGCGACAGGCACCTGCTGGCAGGACTGTGTATTCTTGGCAAGGAACCAATTCAAATCAACAACAGCAACAACAAACACAACAGCATCAACAGCATCAACACCAACAACAGCTTCAGGCGCTACCTCCACACCTCCAACCACGAGGTCCTGCAGGACCATACTCGATGCCAGGGACAAGGGACCATCGCTCGATGGGTGGCGGCCCTCATTCTGCAGGAGGGTCTCTGTCTGCTGGAGGACGATTGCTCCCACCGCAACAAGTCGTCCCCATGCCTCCTCCCATGGGTGCTCAATCGGTCAAGCTGATGAATGAACAAGGAAAGATCCAGGAGGGTGCAGAACAGGTATTGTGATCATGGATTGCACATCATTACCCTAGACTATTTGGAGAGACATTGAAAAAGGGGATACTTATTAATATCTCGCATTGACCTCTTCAATACAGTGGATGTCGGAGCACCCAGGACACTTTGTGGTCGGGATTCTTGGACCACAAGGAGTTGGAAAGTCATCTCTCCTCTCGTCATTCTGTCCTACACCTTTGGCATCAGCAGCATTCCCGAAACAACCCCCACAGATGGCAGCTGTTGCAGGATACCAGACTTCAGGAATCGACATGTACATTACCCCTGAAAGGATGATTCTCCTCGACACCGAACCAATATTTTGTCTCTCAAATTTGGAAAATGCACTCAGGAACGAGCGGGTGGCTGATGGGATCCCGATCGACATTTGGCTGGACCAGCAGGCACTGGTCCTGGCTACATTCTTGATCTCGGTCTGCAATGTCGTCTTGGTTCTGGGCAAGGACGATGAACCATCGAGCAGCAGGAGCTTCCGACTTTTGCAACGTGTCGAAGTCTTTATGAAGGCGCTCTCCGCTTCTTCATCAGCTACACAAGGTGGTGTACCAGGTCAAGGAACGGGCATGTCGGGACAAACACCGGACGGCAGTAACGGCCTTGGCGACTGGTGCGCCGACATTGGTAAGAAATGATAGCCTTTATGGTATGGACTATAGTACTACCAACCTCATATATAGTTCACTGACTCTGTCTCTTTACGTGAATAGTATTTATATCGAACAAGGTCTCTCCTATGGCGTTTGGCCCCAACCATTATCGCGACAATGCAGCAAAACAAGCACAGCTCTGGCAGCACTCCAACTTGCAGCTGTTCGGATCGATCAACATGACGACAACTTTTTCGCGGTTTGAGGATTCATTCAAGCGGGCGCCCAACACTACAGCTGTCATGACGATACAGCGGAGGGAGCGGCTTTCGCAACTGTCGGATGATTCCGCGTTTATGTCGGGATCGGAATCTGAGGAAGAGTCAAGTGGAGAGGATCTTAATATGGAGCCGCGACAGCCGCTGCGGTCACAGGAGATCGTCTTGGATGAGAAGAGAGCAGGGCAACAGCTCAACTTTGTAATGCTGCCATTGGATTCGGCACTAGTCCCTCAGAGTCTGTCCAGGCCAGGTTCAGGATCCATCTCAAAAAAGTCGCCTTCAAACCATCACCAGCAGATCAATCAGGCAGCATCAACGACACAGCATGTATCGTCTCTTAATGTAGTCATGGCATCGTTGTCGGTCAATTTGAATCGACATGGCATTCTGGGCGGATCGTCCAATACCCCCGACCATGACGTCTATGCAGCCCTGTTACAGGATCAGGAACGCTGGAGTGTTTGGACAAAAGGACTCAGGAACAAGATTCTTTCACTATCGATGCGGCCGCAAGGTGGGCCTGCTCTCGGACCTCGCAACCGGCCGGGAATGGTGTCTGAGCGAGAATGGTATGTGATGATTATGGCAACAAGGATTGTGTTTGTATGCTTGTTTCGCATTTCTAAAGCTTTCTATTATTTATTTCTGATAGGCTGCGGTACGCTACGAGAACTTGGGACACGATCCGGAAGGCAGACTTTTTGGCGGAATATGTTCGTGCTGCCAAGTTATCCCGGGACGGTTGAGCCGCTGTACAAATAATAATAATATTAATAATAAAACAATGGCATGCACCTTTCTTTGGAGTCGCTCATGACCCTGAAGAATGTGCCTGTGAGAAACAGAGATGGTTGCGGGTGAGCGAAAAATAGATGCCAATACAGGTCATCACGCAGTCTATGGACCGTCCTTCATTTTTTCGAACATTGAAGTGCATTAGAACAAGAACACTAACGAACATTATCACAGCCAATGAAATGTTGCGCCACCACATGCCACCCATCAAAAACAACAGGTATACTTGCGCCCCCTTTCCCTACTCTTTACTTCTCTTCGACCTCTTCCTCCTGCCCTCCCTCCTCAACTATTCAGACACTCATTTCTCAAACTCTATCCCCCTGCCTTCATGACCTCCCTGTCCAACACCCCGAGGATTTCGATCTTCGACATACCTCATATCCTCGACCTGATCTACGATTACATCTCAAAGGACTAGCTCTTCGCCTGTGTCGAAGTCTCCTATGCCTGACGCGCAAACTTCACCTCACAAGCCCTCCGCCACGTCCACTTCTCTAACCTCACGAACCACCAGGCACGGACCGTCCTCCACAGCGCTGGACTCATCCGGTCACTTTACCATTTATATCGCTGACGCGAGCTGGTTCTTGTATAACGCCTTTGGATCTTCTTACTACACCAACCTACGGGAACTCCATTGTGTCGAGTTTAACTACCGTCAAAACCCCAAGCAGCCGGTGGGGTATTAATATACATGGCTGTCGAATGTTGACCAGTCTCAGAATGCGCTGCGGTTAATTGAGTCCTACCACAAGTTACGCTCCCTCACGGTCGACCACCTATCGCACCAGTAACGGACTAACCATTTCACAGAGGATATCTTCAAGTCTATCTACATCCATACCTCGCCTACCACGATTAAGGTTCATCTGGAGAGCGTGCCCTTCGAGTTCTCAACCGCCCTCATCAAGAGTCTTCTCGTAAGCATCAAGGACTTTGAACTGTCTGTCAGGGACTGGTTCAGTTCCGCTGTCCATCAACTGCAATGACATCTCCGATTACAGCGATACGTTTCCCGCCTGGAGCACGGGCGACATCTACAGTACTCGTATACGCCACCACTGGAAGGATTGGGCGGATGTGGCGCTTGACAGCCACCCATATAGAGACTCTTGTCTAAGATATCGTGGGTCGTCCTTTTCCTGTTGTGGACGGTATGACTATAATTTTTTTTTATCATACTCATCGCCACAGCTTGCGTTCGTACGATGTGGTTCAGTATGGTCGTGATTTTAAGAGCTTTGCCGTGGGGGTAGCGGGGAAAGAGGAGTATGGATAGGGGAGGAAGATGACGACTAGGGGGGATCAGAGGCGATATCGCCAAAAGGCTGATGGCAAGATGAACCAAAGGAAGTAAATAACCATCGCGTGTTTTTTTCGTGGCTGAGAGTGATGGCAACTTTATTAGTCTCACTGATGGATAAATGAAACGTATTTGTTTTCATGGGGCGCTGAGGCGAGGTAAAAAAAAAAGGGCGATCATCCTTGCGCCAAGGGTCTATCTTCATACGTGATAAACAATTTCATGCTTTCTTTTTTTTGTTTCTTTCTTGTTTTCCTTTCGCGTAATACACGCATAGACAGACACATACACTTCTTTCTCTCTTTTCTCTTTTACTCTCCATTTTCTGCTTTAATCAAACAAAAGCAAACGCAACAAACCTCCTCCCGCCTTCTACCTCTCATTACCATTGCCACCTATTTTGCACACTCGCTTCTACCCTCTGGCCACCCTCTTTGCAAGACATTTTTTGTTGCACTTGCTGTGTAAGATTATGTTGTAGCATTTGTTACCGAGAAACGAGTGTAAAAGTTTCGGGGGATGAAGGGTGAGTGAAATGCGCAGTGGAGTCCATCGTGCGACTGCGACAAGACAACCTGTTTGTTGCAAGCCAAAGCGGAGTAAAGTTTTTTGTTTTGGTGTCACCAGTAGCAGCTTATTTACGCTTGCTTTCAATGACACCTGAAAGTCAGTTATTTGACCTCGCTTCCCCTCGGAAACACTTCCCGAGGATTCTTTTCTTTGCTTGGTTAGATTGTATTTTTTTCGTGGATGGGCTCTGTGTGATATACGGTCAGATCACCTTACCAAAGTGCGCAGCGCAGTCATTGTTCCCTGACGCGACAAAGTTACCTGGGCCTCACGCTCTGCTGGGCTTCTCAATGACGATCTTTGTAAAGGATGCCATATCCCGGCTCTCTTTTTCAGGCTTTCATTTATATTGGGTAACATCATCACTTAGGGTAACCCCCTCCCCCCATTCAGAAAAGGATATTTCGAGAAGGCTACATTTTTTTCCATCCGAGAACTCATTGTGAATGGTTCGTGGGTGTTGGGATCGAAGATGCAGTATCGTGGAGCACCATTCGGGCAATGAAAACAACAAGCCATTGAGTGCTTTCGCCTTACCCCAGGGCTGCGCAGTGTGAAGACCGAGAGGGCTGCTCCCTACCCTTCTATTAAACATACGACGAGCATCTGCAATCCATGAAGTGCTCTGGAGAACGCCCAATTCTACCCTTTGTGCGACGAATGAACCAATGATAACCTTCAACTCGTAACCCAAAAAATAAAACTCTGCTGCTTTAGTACCGAAGCTTTAATTGTTGTTTTTCCTTACCATGGTCCATTTTCCCCGTTATCCTACCTTGATCTGTCCTATTTTCACCTGCTGTTCTTCCATTTATAGGCCTAATGTAGATGATGGGAGCCGGTGTGCCTTCATTCGCCTACCTCCAGTCAACCGATTCACTTTTAGTACGCCAGACGTCAATTCACGTACGCCTGGCCAACGCTGAAAAGTATAAAGCGCATCCTTTGACTATCCCTCTCTCTTACAATTTTTTCACCACCCTCAACTCCACCAGAAAAAAAAGGAAAGCTTCTTGTCTTCCTCGTCCACAACCACACATCCTTTCACCCCCACCGTCTCCAGAAGATGGACACCAGCTCTCCCACCCTCGCCGACGACTCGCCGCACTCGGCCCACCCCCTCGAGAGAGGTACTGTTGAACAAGTTTCCAACACTGCGCAGTTGACCTTTGACGCGTCTGCTAGGGCTTCAGTGACCAACAGTGACACTCGCACTCCCCACCCAACCCCCCTTTCTTTCGACTCTTCTCAGGCTTCATCCCTCTCCTCTTCTTCCTCCTTCACCGCCGCCGGCAAAGAGCACTACGACCACCCCACCACCTCCTCTGCAGCTTCCCCCGGCTTTCTTCCCCGAGCCTCCGTCGCTCGCGACTCAACTACTCCCTCGGAAGCTACAACTACGAAGACTGCCCCAGTTGCGCAACAGCAGGGACAAGACTACGGACCCAAGAATCCCATGTCCAAGAGCCGCCAGATGGTCGTCTTCCTGGGGATCCTCATGGTATTGTTCCTTGCTGCGCTGGACCAGTCGATCGTCACCACTGCCTTGCCGTCGATCTCCAAGGACTTTAATAACTTTTCTGAGATTTCTTGGGTCGGCACTGGGTTTCTGTTGACCATGACGGCCATCCAGCCGCTCTATGGTATTGCTGCTGACCTCGCCGGGCGTAAGCGAACTATGTATGTTTTTTTTTGGCGCTATATTGTTGAGTTGGGTGAGATTTTTTGCTTGAATTTTTTTGGTGGGTATTGTAGGATTGAACTAACCAGGCCTTTTATTCATTGGTGGCTGTTGTGTCATAGGATGTTCGCAAATGCAGTGTTCTTTGTTGGGTCAGCTCTCTGTGGAGCAGCCCAGTCGATGAACATGCTGATCCTGGGCCGCGCCGTCCAAGGCATTGGCGGAAGTGGCATCCTCACTCTCTCCCTGATCCTCGTCGCCGATATTGTCCCCCTCCGCAACCGCGGCAAGTATCAGTCCCTCACTGCCTTTGTCTATGCCCTCGCCTCCGTCTTTGGTCCCCTTCTCGGCGGAATTTTTGCCGACAATGTCACCTGGCGCTGGGCGTTTTATATCAATCTCCCTGTCGGTGCAGTGGGTATGACTCTGTTGGTCGTGTTCCTGCACATGAACCGACCAAAGAACTTGTCCCTGGGGACGGCGATGCGGTCTTTGGACTATGTGGGAATTGGGCTATTGATTGGTGCGATTATTATGATCCTCTTGGGGTTGAACTGGGGTGCGGATGCCAAGTATGAATGGGACTCAGCCGTGATCTTGTGTCTTTTGATTATCGGTGTCCTGGTCATGGTCGCCTTCTTGGTCAACGAGTGGAAGGTTGCGGCCAACCCGATTATTCCCCTCCGGTTGTTGGGCACTCTGTCGTTGGGGATGACATACTTCCCAGTCTTTGTCGACGGTTTTGTCTCCATGGGTTTGCTCTTCTTCCTGCCGTTGTACTCTCAAGCCGTCCATGGTGCGTCAGCAATCGAGTCTGGCGTCGAGCTCCTCCCTTATGTCTGCATGTCCTCCGCGGTTGCCATTGTTGTTGGTCAACTGACGAGTCGTTGGGGCACCTACAAGGAGTTCATCATCTTTGGCTGGTTCGCCGGTGTCCTCTCCACGGGTCTCATGGTCCTCTTTGACGAAAACACAAGCCGTGGTCGAATGGTCGGAGTCCTCCTAGTCCAAGGCGTTTCCCTCGGCGCCGTCGTCAATACACAACTCCTCGCAGTGCACGCTCAACTCACGAACCCTGCCGACATGGCCTTGAGTACCTCCCTCTGGACCCTCCTCCGCACATTTGGTGGTGTCTTTGGAGTCGCCCTCGGTGGAACTCTGGTTCAGAGCAGCCTCAGTAACGCTAACGCTAGCAAGTATGCCCAGAACATCAAGGGTATTGCGGATCTGGCGCCTGAGTTCAGAGAGCCGGTATTGAAGGCGTTTGTGGAGGGTCTTCAAAAGTTTTTTATCTTGTTGGCTGCGCTTTCGGGGATCGCGTTTTTGGCCTCGTTCTTAATCAAGAAGGTTGCCATGGATGGTAGTGACGATGATAGGGATACTGTTGAGCAGGGTGACATTCAGGAGTTGGAGGATGCTGCGAGACGCCCTGTTGAAAAGCTGGATGATTCCCCTCGCCCTTTGTCTACTGTTTGAAACAGATCAGTCAGAATACCTTTTGTTCTTTCTTTTTAATTGTGCACCAGTGCGTTTTTTGCTCTTTTAATCTTTGAAATTACAACCTCATTCTTTCTTCATACATCTCTTCTTTTTCTTCCTCTTGGCCCTGACGAGATGAGGAAAGACAGTAGTTTTTATGTATTTGATAGTGTATATCTGAATATTTATGTAAATGGTTTGGGTTTGATTGTGGTTAAAGGAGCTTTCTTGGTCTTAGAGCTCTTGGACACCGAAACGCCCCTCTTCAGCTGAGCCTTTGGCATGGCCTTGGGATCCTTAGACCCCGCTGGAGGTGACGGCACACCCTTCTTTGCCTGAGACTGGGTGACGACGGCGGTGGTGACGGCTTTGCCGTTCTTCAAGCCATCTTCACTCCCTCCCCCCTTTGGGTGCACATGAGCAGGAGTTGAAACCGGCAATGTCGCAGCAGAAGTGACCGACAGAGAAGACAACTTGTGGTGGAGTTCGGGTGGGGGGTGAGAATAGAGCCTTTCTGGGAGTTGGTTCAAAGAGATGGGCGTCTTTTTTCCCTCCTTTTTGCCGTCCTCGCTGCCGGAGCCTTCCTTGAAATCGATCTCGCTTCTTTCGGTAGTCGGGGAGCTGGTAACGGTGTTGGCGGCGGTGGTGGTGGCAGTAGCATCGGCGGTGGTGGAGAGTTCAAAGAACTGGACTTTGCCTTGAGGAAACGGGTATCCGGTGATGGGATCGTGTGTCTGGATCTGGATGGGTGCTTTCTCAGAGTAGTAGACCGTACCATGTCTAATCTCGCTCATCTGCGGTTGAGCCTGCCCAACAAAAGCTGCAGTGTGTTGTTGTGACGAATGCTGCGAGAGTGATCGCTCATGGTGCAAGTATGTGACAACATGTCCATGTCCACCCCCACTACGCGCAGCTCCAGTTCCAGTTTCAGCCTCAACCCCACCACGACTGGTAACATTCAACGTCCCCTCCTCACCACCCTCCTCAACCAACATCTCATATCGCCTATCCTCCCGCCGCTTCCTGAAATAAAAGAACGCCGCCATGATGATGAACAATAGCAGCACACCTCCTGCACCGGCTGCAAGATGGATGTAGGAGATCCATAAGAGGGATCCGTTGTTCCAGGACCACGGCCATAAAGCTCCTTTGGGGACAGGGATGAGTTCTGTTGGCAGGGCATGAGTGGTGATTGTGGCCAAGGATATGAAAAGGGTGAGTAAGATGAGGAGATGTCGTATGGACCGCATTATTGAAGGCGAAGAAGGGGTGGTAGTGTCTGCTCTTTCTGTGTTTGTTTTTGTGGTTGAAGAGAAGCTTGATGGTGTCAGAGAAAGAACTGGGTGTGGTGATACTAGAGATGATGAGAGGAAGGTGGAAGAGCAATGTAATAGGGAGTGACCAAAAGAGAAAAGGTGAGAAAAGTGAGAAAATAAAAGACAACGGTACTAAATGGTGGATACCATGGAAACCCAGCAAAAGAAAGAAGAAAAGAACTAAAAAAAAATGTAGATCGCAGCCTTGAAAACATTAAAAAGAAGAAGAGAGCTGGGCTATTTTTATTGTTTTCGCTCTTTTTATGATCCGTCATGGTTCTGTCTATTCGGAGGTGATGCATTGCCTCTACTCATATGCGCTTCGCCCACTAGAGAAACACACGCACACACCCCAAAAAATGTCTCCTCTACTTCCAGGGCGGACGGGAAAAAAAAAGGAAAACAGCCCGAAATTTATCTCCTGGCGAGTGGCTGTGCTTAAAAACAAATCTGGAGTTTCTCCCTTCTTTTGATCCTCTCCCATGGTCGTTCTTGGATGAGACAGAGTACCCAGAATGGAGATGACCACTCCTCCTTGCTTTGTTGAGCTGGCATTTGTAATGCCGTCAAGGCGCGGATATGAGGCGCGCCTCCCTTGCATTGGTAGAGTAAGATAAACCTTGCATGAATCATTCAGGTCAAGAAGGCACAGGCTGTGACGACGCGGGTTACAATGAATTGATGGCCGAGGACAGACATGGACGGCGTTGGCTTGCGGACAGCGAAACTGAACAAAAAATAAAGAAAAGGAGAAGACGGCAGAGGTGAACGAGTTGCAAAGCGCACAAGGAGAAGGGAAAGAAAAGTCGTTGCTATCCTTCGTTTGCCCGGGTAAAAATAAACGTGCAGGGAGGGAAGGGGCTAAGCTGAGGTGGAAATTGAGCTCGTGAGGGGGAGAGGGAAAAAGGAGGTGAAGTATCATGCAAATTCGATTTGGCGCATTGGGCGATGCAAAAGGTCAAGACAGATTAATCGCACCTCTCTCTTTGCATTGCCTCAAGCCCATAACCAGGAGACAAAAATGAGGAAGAAGAGGGGACAAGAAAGAGAGGAGAGAAGAACGAGAGAGAAGGGGCTTTCTAATTCTCAAGAATTAGAATTAGAATTAGAATTAGGATTAGGATTAGGATTAGGATTTCAGAATGATCTTCTACTCCTTTCATGTCTTTCTCTTTGCTTGGTGGCACCAATGGTTGGTGCAACATGGGTGAATCTTATCAGACGAACTCGGTCCATTCCATGCTTTGCTAATATTTACATGGCTGTTTTTTTATTCTTCAACGTCAACAAGGACATGAGGGTTTCTGGCGGGGATGACCAACTTCTCGTATTCGGTCAGGTCTAATGTATCAATAAAATCGGCCTTCTTGGTAAGAACTTGTGGATTCCTCCTCTCGCCTTTTTCCACCCTCGTCTCGCCCTCCTTGGCTAATGCAACCGCTGCTGCAGTCCATTGCTCGTCCAATTCACTTGACACCACCGGGACTTCTCCGACTGACCCTGTCGAGACTTCCACGCTTGTTTGTGTGCTCGGGACTTGTGGACGTGCTGTTGAAGATGAGGTTGCGAACGCCGCTGCGACCGACATGATGCTAGTGTTTGGTGGGGCGTTGCTGTGGGGTGTGATAGGCGAGGTGATTGGAGAGTAGGGTATCAGACAGATCGTCGAGGGGCTCATGGGCGGCTCTTCCTGTTGTTGCTGTTGCTTTTCTTGGGAAATGGGCAATGAGGGGGATGAAAGAATTTCGGCTGGGTTGTGGATTTGGATCATTTGGAAGATAGGTCCCATCTCAGACGAGTTGGCCGATTCGAGTTTGACAAAATTGTGATTTCCGATCCTTAATCCATATCTAGAAAGGGCTTCGCTCTTAAGACTTGTCATTTCGCTCCTAGTCCCGGCGCCGTGAAGACTGTGGTGGTCGTCGTTGTTGTCGTCACCATCGTTGTCGCCTCCACCATGACTGTGTCTGTTCAGTGCCGCATCTTCTGCTACGCTGCTTCCTGCTGGGGCGACTACTGGGGCGACTGCTGCATTGGTCGAATTTTTCTGGTCCAATGGCGGTAGCGAGTCGTCCTTTCCCGACAATAGCTTCCATGTCCAACCTTTCTTCTTGGCTCTCATCCGACAGACATAAAGCAATACTGCAGCAACGACTAGTGCCACCGCAAGTCCTGCAACTACTCCTCCAACAACCGCCTCAATTGATACTTCATGCTCCGCAGGAGTCGTGGTCGCCGATGCTGCGGCGTGTCCTGTTGCGGCTGCTGTTGTTGTGTTTCCATGATCCGATGTCGCCGAGGGGAGGACTACAGGGTCAGGTGAGAAGGTCGACTGCCACTGCTTCGTCTTCAGGTTAAAGACGATGGTGATCTCCTTGTCAATAACCTTGAACTCCTCAACATCCTTGTCCCACTGCGCTCCACTCCATGCCACAAACATATCATCCGTCACCGCACAGCAGGGGTAGGCTCGACCAAGTGGTGGACTGGCCACTTCCTGTCGAGTCCAGGTCAAGGTCGCAACGTCCAGGATATGCAGGTCCGACAACGGTGCATAGTTCTGGTCGACTCCTCCAAACAAAATGATCTGTGACCCATTGTAGGCCTCGACCATACAATGTCCATACCGCGCCGCCGGGGAGTTGGTCCCGCCCATGCTGAGGAATTTCGGGTTCTGTGGGTTGAACTCATACAGCGTCTCCGAGTAAGTTGGTGGGGTGGACCGGACGAACCCTCCATAGGCAACGACAATGTTCAAAGCCGTACTCCAGACTGCGGCATATCCGCCATCGAGCAGCAGGCGCGTGGACTCGCGCATTGGTTTCATGACCGTCGGCACCGAAGGGTCGTACTGCATAGTACCAAGGACTCCACCACCCTTGACGTTGACATACCCATTAATGATATAGACCTGCTTCTGGGTTGGGTCAAAGACCATGGGCATATTCGGGTTCAAATTCAGATTCGGGTCAACTGTCGGTTCACTCCACTGGGCGTTCCTGAACGTGTACGTGTACACAGTCCTGTTAAAGATCATGAGCCATTCCGAGTTATTGTTGATAAGTGTGCTGGTAGTCCCCTGGGAAGGAAACTTGCTGGCGATGGAGATGAAGACAGGGGAGGAGGTTGACCAAGGTCGGGAGAGGTCTAGGTAGAAGGTTTGGTCGGAACTGTTCGCATTTGTGTTGGGTTTCCCGCCGTGAACATAGAGGGCTACTTTTTCAATGAAGTTGGAGTGACTAAAGAAGTATGGGATCGGGGTGAATGCTTGTTGGGCTTGTATTGGGGTGGATAGAAGGATGTGGAACAAGGTGAGGGGTATGAGTGAGTGAGAAAGGCAGGGTATACAGAGTGCTTGGCTCCACCGCATGGTTTGAATATTGTATGCGTTGGGGAGTGGTACAAGAAGAGGTTTGATGGTGCAGAAGGGCGAAGATGAAACTAAAAACGAGAAGGAAGAAAAGCGAAAAGAAAGAGTTTGAAGAACACTCTGTCCATTACTCGTCACCGGCAGCAACGCCCTTTGGGTGTGTCTCTCGACAGGATTACCAGTGGCAATGGGGTCGATACGTCCGTGGGTTCTCAACTGCAGGCACAGCCAGGCCAACCAACAACAAAGGAATGAGATATAAGGGAAGATCAATCCGCGGGACATACTGTCATGCAAAAAGAAAATAACTAGACACCGCCGGGTTAGAAGGGACAATCCATAGGAATGAAAAAATCAAATGCTTGGGCTTATGGTCGCGGCATGTGTCGCGAGGGAACGAATCCTTGGAAGGAAGTTTAACCAGGCGCATATCTACAGCCACAAAAGCATAAGCAGGCAGGACTAACTCATATGCATCAAAAGAAACGAGCGCAGTAGCGAGAGAACCGCCATCTACCCATTCCCCGTCGAGGCTTTGTCGCCAACACCCCTCGTCTTTCTCCCCCTTTCTTTTTTTTCCTTTCATGATTAATTTTCGCTACTCCTTTCTCGGTTTGGAAAAAGGGGCAAGACAGAGATGTTGAGCAATCCTACCAACACAGCCGCCTTACCAGTTCAGGCAAACAAACACGCTCATCCTCCGAAAAAACAGTAAACTCCTCTTCTCGTTCTTTTTTTGGACTTGTTTGTTATTTGTTGGTTGCTGGTACGGTTATTATGTTATTTTTAGTGAGCATCGAGTTGTTGTTGTCCTTGCACTTGTCCCTGTTCCTGCTGTTCCTTTTCCTTCTGCTGTTGCTGCTGAATAAACTGGACATAATTGAGGTACTCCTGCAAATCCACCTCTGTCGACGAAGGCGGTAGCGTTCCTGACTGAACTTTATCTCCCCCATCCCCTCCTCCATTTCTCCCTCCTGCCCCGACAGATAAACCACCACTGCCAAGGTCATTCGAAAATGTCGACGACGCCCAATCAATCTCGTGGGTGTTGGACGCGTTCGAGCCTGCGACCGCGTTGGCAATTGAGGACGTGACTCGAGAGCCAGAACTGATTGTTCGGCCGGGGAGGGAGTCGACAGGGGTGATCACATCGTCTGCTTCTCTTTGATCGTCTTCTTCGAATTCGTCGCTTAGGTCGTGGCCATCTAGTGGCATATGCGCCACTGCCACAGACGCGGTGGAGGCGACGGAGAAACGTGCAGGGAGGGTTGGACGAGGAGCGTAGAAGGTGTATCCTGAGACGGTGGAGGGAAGAGGTTGGGGAAGAGGTGGAGGGAGTTGTGGACGAGGGTTCGGAATTGGTCGCATCATATATAGGGATGCCGGTGGTGCTGCGTTCGAGGAGAAGGAAGCAGGGGTATTGGAGTGTTCGGCTCGATGGAATGTGTGAGGCACAGAGCCCACGCCGAACCCGCTGTCGCTGTACAGACTACTACCACCAACTGCTAATCCGTCAGCTTGGTCACCGTGGATGCTGGTTTTGTGTCCTACCCCTCCACCACCCTTGAAAGATCGATCCATCGTCGGCATCGCTGTCGTCGTCGTGGCAGCAGTAGTGGCAGCTGTAGCCTTCCGCCGGTGTCGGCACCAACTGACCCCGAATCCAATAGCAATCAGCGACAAACCCAACAAGATCCCTCCCGCAACGGAAATAAGCGTTACCGCGGTCGGGCTAAGTCGTCCTCCAGTTCCAGTGCTCGTCGGCGTCGGCGACGCTGTGGGTGTCGCAGTGACCAAAGGAGGAGATGTATAGGGCTCTGGATGGTACATCGTCTGCCATTGCTGTGTCTTGAGGTTATAGACGATTGTAATGTTCTGACTCACTGCTGACGCAAATTTGGTCTGTTGGTTAGGCACGGCTCCACCCCAGGCAACGAATAGGTCGTTGGTGACAGCACAGGTTGTGTACGCGCGTGCTGCAGTCGCACCTCCGTCAGTGCCCCTGGTCCATTTGAGGGTGGCGACGTCAAGGATGTACATATCTCCAAGGGCTCTACCGACTTGGTCGAACCCCCCAAAGAGGATCATCTTGGTCCCGTTATAGGCCTCGACCATACAATGCCCATATCGCGCAGACGGGATGGTGCCAGAGTCCAGAGCATTCCTGAGGGTTGGGGTACTATTCCCCGCCGAAACATTGGGCTGGTAGATGAACAGGGTTCGTTGGGCGACCGAAGAAGTAGAGCTGTCAAGTGTATACCCTCCAAACACAAATGCCGCCTTCCTCAACGTACTCCAAACAGACGTAAAAGACCCGTCCAGAGGCGTGACCAAGGGTTGACTAAAGATACGCTGTTGGGCAGTATCAAACTGCAATGTCCCCATGACAGTCCTGTTATCCACCCATCCATTCAGTATAAAGAACTGGTTATCGTCCGGATTGACCACGGCAGGGAGATCGACACGGGGGGTCACAAACTCCGAGGATCCCAAGCTGGTCCAGATTCGGGGTTGGAGATCAAAGGTATAGATGGTCGAGTTGTAGACACCCAACCATTTGGTGTTGTTGTATGCCAGACCGCTGAGGGCGCCCATAACGGGGTACCCATCAGGGAGTTGGACAAAGGCTGGTTGGGCGGTGGTCCAGTTTTGGGAGAGGTCGATGTAGAATGCTTGGGAGGAGGGGATAGAGTTGATGTTGACGATCCCGCCATGGATATATAGTGCTTGGTGTTCGATAAAGACTGAGTGGGAGTAATAGTAGGATCTGGGTGTGTATGGCACTGGTGGTGGTGTTGTTGGTGCTTGTGTTGATGTTGGTGATGATGGGGGTGGGGATGGTTGTGCAAGGGTGTATGTTTTGGAAGGGTTGTGGGAAGTAAACAAGAGTGCGGATGCAAGAATGAAATGCCATGCCCCCCGCATGACGGAAAGGAAAGTGGAAAGAGGAAATAGGAGAAAGGAAGAGAGAGAAAGAGGCGTTGCCTGCTTTGTTGTTGAAGACTAAACAAAAAAAGTACAAAAGCGATTATGAAAAAAAGAGGGTGGCGATGGTAAGTTGGTGGTAGTAGACTGTGGTGACAGTAGTGGCGATGACAGCGGTCGCAACGTTGTCGATGATGATTATGGTGGTGTTGGTGGGAAGGGATGAATGGATTTTTTATCGAGTGAATTTTTCTTGATCCTCGGGCAAAGTGAGTTGGTTGATAAAGGATACCGCTTTACTCTTCTCTTCCCTTCCCTTCTCTTCTCTCTACTTGACTTCTCGCACTGCCCTCAGAAGGTGACATGTCCGACCTTCGCCCAAAGGTAAAAGGTAAAAGGTACGAGCAAAAGGTCAGGTAAAGTAACGACAAGAGAGATCAACACAAACGATTGTGCCAGCGGGCTAAAAGGATAGAGCGAACAGGTTCAATGGCCTATTTCTGGCATCCCAGTGAACCAAAAAAAAACAACAACAAACAGAATGTTGTCACCAATCGAAAAGAAAAGCGAGCCCTCGGCGTTCAGAACGTACACAAAAAAGAACAAACGTATTGCGCCGTTGCTCTCGATTTTGTTACTCTTTGTAAGACCATGGCATTCGCACGAACCAATTGCTTACAAACAGCCATGCGAAAGGATCATCTAAGCTCTTGTTGCATCGTCGGATCCAGGGGGTTTGCGGGTGAATCCGACTTGGTCCCCTTTTCGCACTCACTGTAAGCATTCGTAAGTCTTACTTGCTCTTCCTTCATAGTGACAGCATGTTGGCGTTAGTAACATGAAGGGGGCAGTGCATCTTTCCTTTGTTGTTTTAAAGTTTTTTTAGGTGTGTGTGTGTGTGTGTGTGTTTGGGTTTTGCAGTGCCATTTCCGTCCCTCTGCAGAATTCGACTCAGGAACAACATTAGGTAAATCCACCGAGGATTATATATATCTTTATCTTTGTTTGTGTTAAGGATGCAAAGTGGTGGATGTGGTTGTTGAGTCTATGGGCGTGTCTCTGTATGTGAATGCTCTTCCTATCGTCACCAGCTGAGGGTCCTTCCTTTTCAGTGGCAAAATCTCCTCGTTGTTCGACCTTCCTCCTCTTGCTTCTACCATCTCTGTCGGTTGTTGTTGCTGATGTTGTCCGTGTACGAGTGATGGTGGAGTAGGAACCTCGCCCAAGACATACACAGACTCAGCACTGGACCCATTCGCAGACTCGAGACGCAATAACGAGTGTCCCGAATCCTCCAACCCTTCGCCACTGCCAACACCACGATTATTTCGCCAGAGACTGTGACCAGAGATGTCACTCCACTTCTGCTTCAACGATGATGACAATGCTGGCTGAACTTGGTTTGATTGCAGTTTTCTGCGGCGAAAAAAGAAGAGACCCACTCCTGTGGCTGCGATAAATGCGAGTCCTCCGACAACCGATACCCCTACAATCGCTCCCATCGGCGATGGTGGCATAAGGGTGGGACTTGGATCGGGGGTGGCTGTAGCGGTTGCTGTAGGGCTGATGTCTGTCGTTCTGAATATCGCAGGAACGTTGCCGTCTTCATCTTCGCCAGCTTTGAATGCAAATGTGGTTTGCCACATCTGACTGGTGAGGTTATAAACCGCGGTGATATTCTCGGAGACAGGGATTAGGGATCCGGGCGACCGAGGGTCTCGACGAGCGCCGCCCCAGGCGACAAAGAGGCTGTTGCTCATTCCACAGGCTGCATAGCCACGCGCAACAGTCGCGCTCACATTCATATCTCCCCCCCCTCGGCCTCCTGCAGTCCATTCAAGCGTCGCTACATCCAGCACATAAACATCTCCCAACTCCACACCATCCTCATCAAAACCTCCAAAGATCACAATCTTGGTTCCATTTTTGGCCTCGACCATACAATGCCCCATTCGCGGCGGAGGAACGTCCCCCGTATCAGTCAGAGGCGCATAAATGGGTGGACCCGTCACGTTGTAGTCATTGTTGGTAGGGTAGAACTGGAACAAAGACCGAGGGAAGAACTTTCCCGTCGAGGTGCTGACAGTCCCACCATGGACCAACATCGCCCCTCGGACAGTACTCCAAACAGCCGCATACCCCTCCGTCACTGGCGCCCGTGGACCCACCTCATCCACCGACTGGTTCGCAGGAAAGTACCTCAACAACCCTGTCGAATTCCACCCATCGACCACAAAGACCTGATCCGTCCGGGGGTCCGTCAACGCCGCTATCGACGGAAACCCAAACCCTTCCTCCAACTGTCGAGTTTCATCGCTTGCGGTCGTCACCCAACGCTGATTCCTGACACCGATGTCGAACTGCGAAATAGTTGTCTGGTTATCGAAGAGGATCCAGGTCCGTTTGTCGTTCAGGAGTGTGGATGCAGAACCCCATTGTCCCGTAACACCGTCAGGAAGTTTTTGGAAGACGGGGGAGGAAGTGTTCCAGGAAGTTGAGAGGTTGAGGAAGAATGTTTGAGGGGATGTTTGGCCAGAGGAAGAGAAGGATTCGAGGCCGCCGTGGATGAAGAGGGCGTTGCTATCGAGGAAGACGGATTGGAGGAAGAAGTAGGGTGTGGGTATGTAGTCTGGTTGTGCGAGCGTTGTTGCGGTGAGAAAGAGGAAGAAGGAAGGTAGTAAGAGTAGAAGAGGTACCATGGTGTATGATCAAGAAAAAATTAAGTAGTGTAAAGTGAATGGTGGTGAGACCGACAGCGCCAAGTTAGTGCTGCAGGGGAGAGAGTGCGGGAAAGGGGGATGAGAGAAGAGGCGAGCGAACAGGGAATGGTTGATCGAGGGAGGCAAACTGGATAAAAGAAAGAGAAAAATGAAGGGGATCAATGGTAGTGGCAATTGTAATGATCTTCGCCCATGAGAATCTGTGCTCTCGATCCTCTCTTGGTGCACTCTTTGTCCAAGAAGGAAAAAAGCAGAAGGAGGGATATGCGTGTCATGTTGTTCTTGAACGATCTGTTTTTCTTGTCTGCTTCGATTTTTTATTTGTAGAAGGACGAGGAAGAGGGCGGTGCACAACAAAAAATCTTTTTTTACCACAAGCTGCCTTGCACTGTCAATTGCCCCACTTGTCTGCCTTGTCTACTAATGTCTTTTGGTTCGAAGCAATCCACAAGACTATAATGGTGTACACTCCATGGCTCAGAGGTCCATTTGGCTACAAGAAAGCGATAGTAGAAGAAGTACACTCTCGCAACTCGTTCGCAAAAACGTGGAATGAAGAGGATTTTAAGTTGGCAGAGATAGTCAGACGATCGGACTGCCATCTCTTCATTTTTTGCAAAATCGTGAGCGAGGTGGATGGATCTGCTCGCATCCAACACTGTCAAAGTGGAGTGAGTTTGGCTCTTTCAACGGCGAAAGAAGGAAGGAACAAAAGCAGGAAAAGGTAGTAAAAGGGACCAATACAAGGATTCCAACCTTCGGGACATATTCTCCCATCTCCCTTTTTTTTTTGTGCCTTTTCAAATCAATCTTTTTTTTTTTCCGTGCTTCTCAGGCCCCGAATTCACTAAGAACACGAACACCACCACTAAGCTCAAGCTCCCGACCTACAAACCCTACCCACGTCCATCGATCGGAAGGATAGCCATCCCTCCTTCCTTTCCCATCCTCATCTCCGAACCACATCTATACCGAAAACGTGCGAAAAGAAGCAAAAATAAAATGACTAATAGTGCTCAATGTCCTTCCGGCATGATAAATCCCAGAAATTGACTGACATGCGAATAGACCGACCGGTGGAGTCGGTGATGATAGGAGACCCAGGGTATGGGCTTTTGTCTGAACGCTTCTCTCGTTTTTTTGTTGTTTGCTTTGCTTTGCTTTCTTGCTTTCTGTGCTCCGACGCAGTTGTAGGGGTAGTAGTTGGTGGGTTAAGGTTGGTTGTAAGTATGGAGTGAAAGTGGTGTAGAGGACCATTGCACAGCACAAGAGACGTCAATTGACTGTTACAGTAATAGCAACTGTCATCTTTGTCACTGTTTTGAATAAGAGGAAAAGGAGGGAAATTATTATGTTGGTGGGTGTGAGTTGTCTACTGTGGTTGGGTGTGGGGGTGTCTGTTTGGGGTGTGGATGTCCATAAAGATCTCTCCATCACCGAGGGTATGAGGGTGTCGGGTCTCGGGCAGGTACAACAACTCGGTATCGTTCGTGTTTATCCTTGGCTTGATGTTGTGCATGATTGCCGGGCGTGGACTTGAGTTGACCGTGCTAGTGTAGGCAGAATTGACAGGCGACGAGGCTGCAAAGGGAGCCGTTTGTGATGTACTGAGGTGCGCTTCTTCCAGCTGTTGTCGGTCCTGGGGGTAGCGATATTGCTGTTGCTGCTGTTGCTCCTGTTGTCGGTAATGATCTATGTAAGCCAATTGGTAGCTAGGTCCGGCGGCTGCGCTCGACGTTGTTGACAAGGGTTGGAAAATGTTGTACTTTGGAGGAGCAACAGTGACGGGGACCTCGTCAAAATGACCGTTGTTATCGACAAGGTTGATGTTTTCCTTGTGAACTGACCGAGGTTTGGACGCAGCGGTGTCGGCGTTGTCGGTTATGTTCTTGGCCTGTCGCTTTCGATAGATGAACAATCCCACTACGATTCCAATGACAGCCAATCCTCCAACAACTCCTCCGATAATAGCTCCAGTGCTGGATCCGCCTGATGCCGAGTCAGTAGCTCCACCAGCGTCGGTGGGTTTGAGTCCTGCTCCTGCTCCTGCTCCTGTTCCAGATCCTGTTCCTGGCGTTGTCGCTGTTGGGGGTGCGACATAGGGAAGTGGCGAATAATTGGTCTGCCATTGGTTAGTCTTGAGGTTGTAGACGATTGTGATGTTGCTTGTAACGGTGTTCACTCCGTCCTGGGTTCCGCCCCAGGCCACAAAAAGGTCGTTCGTGACTGCACAGGCAGTGTGAGCGCGCGCTACCGAAGCGTCCCCGTTGGTTCCTTTGGTCCATTTGGTACCAGTACTGTTGCTCTCGAGGAAATAGATGTCGCCCAATGGTGTGTTTCCGTTCCCGAAGCCACCAAAGACAACCATCTTGGCCCCTCCGTACGCAGAGACCATGCAGTGACCTTGTCGCGCTGTCGGAGCGTCTC
The DNA here is from genome assembly GCA_019671135.1 of Linnemannia hyalina. Taxonomy (NCBI): domain Eukaryota; kingdom Fungi; phylum Mortierellomycota; class Mortierellomycetes; order Mortierellales; family Mortierellaceae; genus Linnemannia; species Linnemannia hyalina. The sequence goes on along the minus strand of JAHRHY010000009.1, from coordinate 1,474,717 downwards.
CGGAAGTTGTGACGGACTGGATGAGGGGGGCGTCATTGCTGGGAAGGAATTCGTAGAGCACTGACTGGAGTACATTCCCTTGGACTCCTCCATGAATATACATGCGCTTGCGTTCGACCGACCAGGACGCTGCAAACCCACTCTCCATTGGCACAGTCTGCCCAATCTCCTTGTACTGGTTCAAGACATTGTTATACGTAAACAACTTCTTGACGCTGTTTTCAAGTCCACCGTTGATAATATAGATCGAGCCCGTGATAGGATCCGTGGCTGCAGCGAGTCCCTTGTCCTTGCTGACAATGTTGGCGCCAAACGTCACCTCGGACCAGATATCTACAGTTCTGTCGAGGCGGAGAAGACTCCCTGTCGCGTTACTGATCATGATCCAGGCATTGTCGTTCAAAATCAGCGTCGAGGTAAAGAGGTAGTCCGTGGGGCCCTCGGTCGTCATTAAGGTGAAGTTGGGCTGACTGGCCTCCCAGGCTGTGGAGAGGTCAAGGGAGAAGGTGATGCTTGTCGAGATCATGGCTGGAGAGGAGCTCTGTTGAAGGATTCGACCGCCGTGAACATATAACGCGCGGCCGTCGACAAAGACGGAAGACATGCCCCACATTGGAGCGGGCTGGTATGGCTGGGCATAGACCGAGGAAAGGGTGTTGATGAGGAAGAGGAATGTGCTGATCAGCAAAGTCGAATGCAGACGAATGGAGGAGAAGTGATTCCTTAAGTGGTGTGCCGTCCTGCTGCCTGCCATGGCGAAGGAAGGCCGTGCTACAGAGAGGAAGGGAGAAAGGAAATTGAAGAGAGGGAGCGGTTGTTTGCTAAGAAGAAGAGAGAAGAGAAGAGAGAAAGGAGAGGGGCGACAAAAAAACCCCACAGAGGTAACGGCGACATTGCGACCGTTTGTTTTTTGTTTGTTAGCTTGGCATTCCCGTCAGCTAGGTTACCGAGGTGTGAAGTAGAAAGAAGGCTCAGGAGCACATCTTAAAATCAAGAGAAGAGAGGTTGAGTGTCCAACAACATATATCAATTAGAAGTGAGCACTGAAAAATGCGGCGTGTCCTTTCTCTCATCTGTGGTCGCTCCTCTCGATTTTTCAGCAACACATTCTTAATCCAATTGCAGTGCCCTCTCATGTCACATTCCGACAAGTCTTTCAGCCTGGCTCATGCATGTTTCCTGTTGATTGCCGATTAAAGGGTCGAAATGATAGATAAAGCGTTGAGCTCTTCTTGTTGCCATGTCGTGAACATTGAGCTTTCCAGCTTTCCTCCTTCCCCCAGACATGAGTGATCGAAAAATATGAAATGTGAGACTAGATCACCCACATCATGCAGTGCTTGTCTCTGACAAAGTTTTTTGAATGTCTTCTTGTTTTGGATGCGGCCACTGATCCTCAGGCACGCCAATAGGAATATAGGCATCACAGTCCTGTTTACAGAAGACTTGAGAATCCCCCCTACTTTGCCTGTTGGTGTTGATGCTGTTACGGCGTTGTGCGTAGTTGCTTTGACGCGTCCTTCCTCTTGATCGTTCCATCGATGGATGGATCTCCCGAAAACGAAAGAATGAAGTATAGAAAGGGGGGTTGGTGACTATTGTGAACCAGTGAAAAACAAGACGACTAAGACGTACAACAACGGCGTGAGCATTTTTCTAAAAAAAAAGACGCCGCCAAACTATCTTGCCTAGCTATCGTGGGCTGAGGACACTCCAAATATGAATCCATCCGATGTCCCCTGCCAGCTACGTACGATAACGAAGACTATGCGCTTGTACAAAACAGGTTCGCCAGATATAACTCCCTACCATCCTCCATGACGACGCGTTTCGCGTTCTTCATCGCAGTTTTTTGCGCATGCATCAGAGTATAGCCAAAACACATTCTCTATTTTTTAAATGGCTCGCGGGTTAGCTCGAAGTCCTCCTTGCCATCTATTATCCACTACGCAAACCGGGCCGCAAGGAACCGCGCTGAAGGTGTACTTTTATGGGCCACCCGTCTCTACAAAGCTCCCCTATGCAGCCCAAGTTCAAAGGACGATCTGCAACAAGAACATCAAACAAGGACAGAAGAGGGTATCAATCAAAAATGACTCTTGGGGTGGCTGCTGCGCTGGGTGACCGGCCACGGATTTATCCCTTCTTTGTCCAATGTCCACAGAGCGATCTGCTCACAAGCAGGCAGACCTCCGTCGACTCCTCTCCAGTAATCCCTTTCATGCAACCTATTTTTTTAATGGGCTATTATTCTGCCAGGACATTGAAAAGCCTGTACATGGGTGATATTCCTAAATCAATTAAGAAGTTTCAAAGTGGAGAGATGGCCAGATGGACAGATGTACGGGAAGTGGATCGATGGTGGGTTGAGAGCTGGCGGGAAGAGAAAACAGAAGGAAGGAAGAAAGGATGAGGCAGGACTGGTTTGGTTTCAAAGCAAAAAAGGTGGATAGAAAACCCTATCCCTCAAAAGGAGTGTGAAGAAGCATCGCTTTGCGTTGTTAGTTTTTTTGTCATTGTCGTCAGCGTACATGGCCTGTGTTGTGTGTGTGTGTTGATTGAATCAAGGCCCAGGCAACAAAAATGTATACAGAATACGATGGCTAAATAACGTATCCAAGAAAACATATGAGACTGTCTTTCCTTTCCCGGGTATTCCTTTACCCCTCCCCCCTCCCCCCTCCCCCCTCCTTTTGCTCACCTTGGACACTGGTGTACCCTGCTGATGATTATGTTGAGGAAAAAGCGCCCTCTTTCTCTCGTCTGAAAAAAACAAAGCGAGGAGCGAATGGAGTTGCGTTGGTCGCTGTTGTTGTTTATGTTTAGGCTTGTATCGGATAAGGTTCACACATCAAACCCGAGGATTCCTTTTCTTAATTATTTTTTCTTCTTGCCCGCTCGACTCACTGACTTCGCATCTCAGTCGACCACTCACTGACTTCGCATCTCAGCTCTGTGTGGGCGTAAAATCAAACTCTTCGTCCACCTCTGTGCTCTTCTTCCCCTGTCTGCAGCCAGTGGACCACCTTTGTGAATCAATTGTTCAAATCTCATCGCTTTTTTTCTTCTATCCCTCGTCTTCCACTCTCCTCCTGTTTCTTCTTCCCCATTGTCGTCACGGCTAAAACTCTTCCGCGCTCTTTTATCCGAACGCCCACGCTACTCTAACTCACTCAAAGTATCAAAACGTCTTTGTGGCTCCTAAAAAATCTCCTCCATTGAGTGGTTTGATGCACCTTGCATGTAATACAATATAAGTAACAGCACTTATATGTACATAATCTACCCCTATGTGCATTATCCTATTGCCCAACCACACCAAGAGCAGGCGTTCAGAAAAGTAGCATGTTGTTTTCTAGAATACTGTAAGAGCAGAACCACAGCCACCTATGACCAATTTGGCTGATCTTCTTTTTCATTCAAGGACAACGAAGACAGAGAAGAAACTGAGATAAAATGGCCGTTTGTGTTGACAAGGATGACAAATTACCTTTCCTTCTTGAACCGAGGGTAAGAAAAAAGATGATGTGTGCGGTTGTGTGTGTGCTCATACCCTGAAGCAGAAGAAGCAATAAACCCATTAAACCCATTAAGGTTGACTTGACTTGATAGTTGGTCTAATGCCAGCCAGCCAGTGAGCTTTATTTTACCTCAGTCAAGGAAGAAACGACGAACGCCCTCATTTTAGGACATGATGTCTGATTCCCAACCTTCTCTTTGGTGCACTTTTTCTTTGTACACTCGTCAGCCCTGTGGGTCGGTCTCTCCTCTGCGTCAAATTGTTCGCTTCGATCGTTTGCGTGGCACTCTTATTCCTTTATCCCTATTATCCTTTTTATCCCGCTCTCACTCGTGTCGTTGTTCAGCTCACTAATGTTTATTTTTCCAACACAGCGATCACTCCACTTTTCTCTTTTGTTAACCCACACCAGAATCCCCCTTCTCATTTCCCCCTTATCTGGCTCAGTTCAAAGAACAACAACGGCAATATTTCTCAAGGAAATACTTATAAAGTGAGAGGTTTTCATCCTTTCTTCCTCTTCTTTTTTCATTTCTTTTTCTTCTTTCGTATCTTCATCTTCATCTTTATTCTCAACAGCACTCCTTCTTCACCTCCCCTTCACTTCTTTGCATTCCCCTTGCCTTTTGTGTTGTATCTTTTATACCTTACTTGCAGTCCTTCATTTCTCATACCATTTTAATTCTGTGCAGTATCCCTTTGCATTTCATTTCATTCACACACTCTCACACACACCCTCTTAAACACTCCATCGATCATCCCTCTCCTCCCGGAAAAAGCGCTTCCTTCCACACCCACCCCCTTTTCCCTTCCTGTATCCCAAAATCTAACAAACCAGAAGTAATATCCAAACATGAGTTCACCAACAACAACGCCCTCGGGAGAGGCGATCGTTACCGAGGATAATAGCCGGCTCTCGGCATACATTCCAGTCTCGACGCTAGCCATGACTTTCGAGAACCCTTCCTCTACCAGCCTCACCCTCCCTGCAGACCTTGAAACCCCTCATCATCACCCTCATCACCCTGCACGTCCTCGATCCACAAGAGCGCCCTCGGTGATTTCCGAGAAGCAGGAGCTTGACGATACGCTTAGCAATGCTACCCGCAGCAACGTCACTCACGTTGGTGAGGATGAGTATGAAGAGCACGACGGCAAGTCTGTCAAGAACGGTGGTAGAGGGTCCAAGATCGAGAGTTCGGCTATTACCCACAAAACGGAGGAGAACTTGGAGGATGGTGTGCTCGACAACTCGGATAATGCATCGATCATCGACGGTCGGATAGTCAACTACCCAGAGGGTGGCTTCGGCTGGTTGGTCGTCCTTGCTTCGTTCGTTGTCAACTTTTGGGCATTCGCACCCAATATCACCTTCGGTGTCTACCAAGCCTACTTCCTCCAAGACGGTACGTTTCCAGGTGCGTTGCCAACAGATATCTCGTGGGTTGGCAGTATTGGAACTGCGGCCATGTTTATCCCCGGCCCATTTGTCGCACCCTTGACTCGTCTCTTGGGCCTCAAGGCCGTCGTCGCCATCGGTATCCTCCTCTGTTCTCTCGGCTTGATCCTTGCCAGTTTCTTCACCCAACTCTGGCACCTCTATCTCACCCAGGGCTTCCTCTTTGGAGTCGGCGGTGGTCTGGTCTTCTTCTCCTCCATCTCTGTCACGGCCCAGTACTTTGAGAAGCGTCGTGGGCTGGCCAACGGTATTGCGGTTGCTGGCTCGGGTGTTGGTGGCCTTTCGTTGGCGCCCTTGACGAGATACTTGATTGCCCAGGTTGGCATTCGTTGGTGCCAGAGGATTATTGGTTTTGCGGTCTTGGGGTGCATGTCGGCCGTGTTTGCGTTTATCCGTCCTCGAGTCCAGGTTGCTAAGAAGGGCCCTATCTTTGATATGTCGATCATGCGTGTTCCAGGATTCATGTACCTCATGGCCACCGCCTTTATCGTTACCTTTGGTAAGTCCCTCCCACCTATTTTTGCAAGTCTGTAGATCCAACCCTTGACTCTTGGTTATTCCAGTTAATTGACCATCTTTCCTCCTCCTCTCTCCTTCCTAATCCCTCAAAAATAGGTTACATGGTCCCAGTCTTCTTGATCCCAACATACTCCAACGTCGAACTCGGTCAAACCCCCGCAACATCCGCCAACCTCATCTCAATCTTTTCCGGCATCAATGCCGCTTCCCGCATCATCCTCGGCGTCGCCGCCGACAAGCTCGGCAGAACAAACACTCTCTTCACCTGCTGCTTCCTCGCCGGCGCATCCTGTCTCGCCATCTGGTCCGTCGCATCCAACATCGAGATCCTTACGGGTTTCATGGTCGTCTATGGACTCTTTGGTGGTGGATTCATCTCAATCTTTCCTGTTGTTGTTGCTCAGGTGGTTGGTATTGAACGCCTCTCGGCGGCATTGGGGATCTTGTATTTCGGTAACGTGGTCGGTAACCTTTTGGGGGCCCCCATTGCGACGGCGATTATGCATGCCCAGGGTGGGAAGTACATTGGTGCGATTATCTTTGCGGGTATGTCGCCTGTTATTGCGGCCTTCTTTGTGTTGGTCATTCGCTTCCGTATCAACAAGAACATCTTGGCTATTGCTTAAGCATACACACTCATTTTAATAGACACTTACACTTACACTCTACACACACACGCCATTCACACCACGCGCACCCACTCCTCTTTTTGCATTTCTAGCATTTTGCATTTCTATTAATAAAACAGCAAAAAAAAATTAACATTACCTGACACCATCAACAACGTCCAATGTTCCTCTCAGACATGCTTGCATTGGCCGAAACCAAAACGACATTAAGAACGTCAATAGCTACTTCCAATTCGTACTGAACAATCAAAAAGTAATGATCCCTTAATCGGGGCAGCAGTGGACATAAGCAGGAGACAATGACGATTCAATTGTATACAGGTCATTTATTCTAATGGTACAACGGGAGGTGGGTAGACAAAAACCGAGAGGGAATTCGGACCTCCTCATTCTTGGATAGCGATAGTTGGCATGGACATGGTGGAAGCAGAGGCGATATTATGATGGGGCAGCAACTTCTTGGTCTCATATCGGTCACAAACATCATGCACGATCGTCATGATCCGCTCCTCGTTCGCCAACCGGTTCTCGACAGACAGTTTCTCCATCTCCTCCTTGACCGCCTGTACCAACTCCCCCAACTCCTTGCCCGTGATCGTCTTATCGCCCGTCAAGCTCTTGATAAGGTTGCCTAGACTGACCTCGGCCTTGGTCACTACCGCCGCCTTGCGGGCTTTCATCCCCAAAAGCTTCTTTTCAGCCACCGTTCCGACAAAGACCAGGCGGTAAGGGTATGGTTGTCCGTCTGCATCGGTAAGGGGCTCCCATTGCGTAATCTTGCCAGAATCCATCGCCCGTGTTCCGTTGAGTCGATCATAGGCCATTGTGATGTGTGGTGTAGATTCGCCATTCTTCAGCACAACATGTCCCAGACGGTCGAGGTCGACCAGGTCCAAGGGAATATCTTCAACGCCATGACTCGACGACTGTGATGCTTCCTGCTCCTGAATAGACGGCGTCCTTGTGGTTGGAGTTGACATGGGCGAGGACGAGGACGAGAGCGAGGTGACGGTTGACGGCCTGGAAATATACGCCGCTCGAAGGGCATCCAGACTGGAATAAAGGTATCCATTGGGTGCTACGATCCTGACCTCCCGAGTATCGTCATCCTGTCCTTCTTGTTCACCATCTCCACCACCTTCACCACCATCAGGCAATACGCCCATTTTCATTTCCTTGACCTTGAGAGCCCATATCCGACTCTCGAGCTCACCAACGCTTTCCGCTTCGACCAAAACAGTTGCTCCGAGGCCACCGATCGACTCCAAGAACTCTGGTGTGCCTGTTCCGAGACACAATGTAACGTGCAGGTCATCGGGTACGACCCACTTGCCCAAATCTTGATCTCTCAGCACCAATGGTCGATCCACCCATGGGTTAGTGTCATGCACGTCGTTGCCGTGGTAATGATGGTCGTGGCAATGCTGTTGCTGTTGATACTGTCGGTCCTGTGGATGTGAGCCACCTAATTTATCCCGCATGATTCTCTGTACGGCCTCGGAAAACATGACCCCCGTGTATCGCGCCATCCGGGTCACCTCAATCCGGTGTCGCTTCTGGGGGACGTACGTCTCGTAGGGGTCCCAAATCTTGCGGTCCCTCAATTCTGGTCTAGTCCTTGGCACCGCACCCACTCCTGGCACCAAGAACGGTCCTCCTTGCTCTTCAATGTCGACCTGACGGTTGTTGGCCTCCACCATTGCCAACACCAGATCAATCTCTCGTTGTGGGTCCAAATAGACCATCGGCTCCTGGACAACGGTGATTTCGAAATGGTCCAGCATTTTTTTGTCGAGCCATTCCTGTCCTGCCTGACGGAACTTTGCAATCTGGCAGGGGCGGTCGTCCCAGAGGTGCATGGTTCGGATGACTGGGTATTCGTAGAGGACGTTGTAGAGGAAATCGTGCTTGGTGTTGAAAGTGTGGACCTTGAGATACTTTTCCACCGGTTTGCTGCTGGCTGGAGCCTTCTTGTCGACTTTTCTGGAAACAGATGAACGCGAGGGGTCGAGGAGGGCGACTGTTGTAGGTTTGGTGACAATGAGGTCAAAGTCGAGTCCTTTGCTTTGAATCATGCTAACCAACTTTTGTCCAAAAGTAGGTCCGTTCCTCCCTGTGAGCAAAATAGTCAGGCATCCTGGGTCCTCCGAAGACTCCCTAACCTTCTCAACCTAATGAACATTGACAAAAAATTGAGGTTGCAAAACAAGTTGTGGCGAAAAGGGTCGGGCGGGCGGTGGATGAGAAAAAAAAATATAGCAACAAAAGTTAGTATTATCACTGGTTTGCTGTTATCGTTGTTTTGCTATGGTCGTTCAGGTCTCATGTTAACTATGTCTTATTCATGAACGCCGCTTCTTTCCCTTTTTATCGACCTGTCGGAAAGATGCTGCACAGACAGCATGTCCAAGAGGTATTCCACTTCTTCTCCTGATACCATCCCGATCGCACCCATTAAGATCCGGTTTGTCGCTGTCGTATTTTTTCTCTTGTTCTTGTATTAGTCGCCGTCATGAAAACAACAACACCACGCCCAACTTCATAACAAAAGCAAAGGTTATCCCTGTAGGCTGGAGGCGTAGGTATAACAAAGGAATAGCAAAATAACTTACGATGGCTTCGTTCCACCAGCCGCTCCAGAGCGAGGCCTCGATCTCCGAACCCATGTCGAGAGTTCCGGGATTGTGCCACCAACCGGCTCCACAATACGCCCAAGAGGTCAAAATCCCAATGAAAGATGGATCCCAAAGCGCAGGATTGGGCAGGGGCGATTGGAACAAGGTCTGGTCAAAGTCAAAGACCTTGACCGTGTGGAAGCGAGACACATAGTCACTGTCGGAAAGGCGCTCCGATGCAAAGACGATTGCCGGGTGAGTCAGGAGTGAGTACACTTCCTCCTCTGTTACTGTCTCGTCTTCGTTGTTGGTATTATTGTTTTCTATATGATTGCTGTAACTGTTGCCCCTGCTGTTGCTACTGGTGTTGTTGTCGTTGTTATTATCTACGTCAGAGAAGGTGGTGGGGGAGGGCGAGTTTGGTGGCGAGGGGGAGGGAAATGTTGAGCGGACGATTCTGTCGGTGTCGGCGTTGCTGATGTCGCTGGCGATGCTGCATGTTTCGTCATTGTCAGTGGTTTTGAGGCCCATCAGACCCAGTCTGACAGAGAGGTGTTGACTGGAGTCTGAGACCATCGCCAAGAGGGTGGGAGAAGGGGTATCTGTGTTAGAGGAGGAGAGTGAAGTGTAAAGAAAGGGTGAGCGAAGTGTGAGGAAGAGGAAGAGTAATAATAAGAAGAGTTGAAAAGAAAGAAGTGAGAAGGTAAAAATATTGGCGGCAAGGAGTCTTTATTATTATGTCTGGCGCAGACACAAAAATTCTTTTTTAGCCCGGAGTCACAAGGCCGAAAGGATAGAGATGGATGGAGAGGGCTGAAGAGAGGTTTCGAGTCATCCTTAGCACCCTGTCTTTCCTCCCTTTTTTCCCAGTTCTTGACCCTGATCCTTCGCCGTTTGCGATCTCCTCATTTATTATTCCTCCCATCGTCCCTGTTTCTGTAATTGTCGTCTATCGTCTTTTCCTTCTTTCCCGAACTTCTTTTTTTCATGTCCCCCGCCCCTTTTCCATAAATTAGCATTAGCGTTCTGTTTGCGAACCATTTCAATTCGGAACGCCCTAACCCCATAAGTCCCGGACCCTGACTGACTTTCTTTTCTCTTTGCTACCCCGAACATGGACTCCCCCATAAAACACACACACACACACACACACACACACACACACACAAACACAAACAAAGCCAAGCCAAGCTATGCAATGTAATGCATGGCAATGTTCCAAATTTAATGTATTAGCCTCTTTTGCATCTTAAAAAGGTGTATGGATGTCTGCATTTGAAGTAGATGACGCTAACGTTCACTACTGCTTTCGCTCATCCACAGGGTCGTATTGGATATACCCTTTGGTATGCTTGAGCGTAAACTCGCGCCCATCAGTCCGTTCCCGATATGTCTTTTGGATGAGCTCATAAAAGTACTTGTAAAACCACAACATGTCGTCGAATTGGTTGGTGTATGGTCCCAGTTGATGAGAGTCGATCCATTCTTTGTGCGGCGTGATCACTTTTGTTGCTGTACTTGGACGTGATGATGATTCAGTCGGTTGTTGTTTTAAAGTCGAAGAGGCCGTTGCACTTGTCATTGTTGTTGATGATGATGGTGTTGTCTCTGCGTGGGCTGTCGTGTTGTGGTTGCTAGTGGAATCGTCGGATGGCTCTTCCCCTGATTCAGAGAGCGCTGCTCCTGCTACTGCTCCTGCTGCTGCTCCTGTTGTTGTTGTTGGTGTTAAAGAAGGCGCTGATGATACGGCAGTGAGATATGTCTCATGGTACTCTCTCAAAAAGAAATAAATCGCCTCAATCGTCGCCAAGTGGTCACTCGCCTTCCTTTGATGTCTCCAGAACAAGGTCTCGTGCGGCGCGATGGTCACTACATTGGTCAAACATTTTTTAAAAAAAAAGTGAGTTAGAGTTGTGGGAGAAGAAGAAAAAGAAGTGAAAGTCATTGGTAGTACAATGAGCCACTGTAGACGAAGAAGAGTCGACGTGTGTGCGTGCGAAATTAAGTTGTACTGTACCTCGCTTCATGCGGAGGAGTGGGCTGTCGCTCTTGGACATCTTGTTGGCTTGCTCCCATGTCCCGTCAATCACCACCAGCTTGTCAAACGACTCCGGATCAATCTCCGAGAGTTGCTTTGCTCCCTACAACAAGTTGCAATCGATCATATACATGTAAATAATTAGCAATAGTGGCCACTTCTTCCCGTTATTCTGGTTCGAGCATCCCAAGTAAGCGTATATCTAGACTTTCCAAGTTCACGTTCACTTACTGGACTTGGGAATAGCAACAAGAGGCGATCGACATTCTCATATTTGGGCATATCCTTCCAACTATAGACCTCGACATCATCAGAGGCCAAGATTTTAGCATGAAGTGCCGTCGATTTGCCGTCCCGTTCCTGCTCATGCTTGATCACATCCAATTTGATGGGCAGCTTTAATTGGGGAACTGCACCCTCGGGGCAATTGACGAGTTTGAGGCAGCGGTTGCAGAAGTAACGGACGTTCCTGTTACAGTCTGGGCAGCGGGCCTTTTCGATTGTGTCGAGGACATCGGTGGATGAGATGTTGAATTGTGAGAATGGTGAGGTGTACTTCTTGTTGCCTTTGCTCTCGTTGTTGTTCGCTTCTGAGCTCCCCTTGCCACTGTTGGTGATGTGTTGCTGTTCCTCTGCCATGTCGTTCTTCTGGGAAGTGTGATGCTCAATTAAAAAAAAGGTGGTGGCGCGCCTGCTTAGAACACTTTTATGTTGTTTTGAGGTTTCATTTCGCCAGTCACATCCTCACAAAAAAATTGGTGGCAACTTTTCTCGTTCGTCGTATACTTGCAATGGTACTTTTTTTTTGTTGGTTCAAAATCGCTCTAGTTCTACGGCAAAGGTCGTAACGTTCATAACTTCTCCTGCTGCACGGTTAGAGTTACCTCCCCGTGTAGCTCCACCAGCATCGCCACCACCTCCTACATTGTTACCACCACCACCATTGGCAGCTGCAGTTCCAAAGGCATTATTAGCGGTATGGTTGCCCAGTCCAGCAGCTGCCAAAACACCAAGTCCTCCAAGCCCACCACCACCCCCAGTGCCTCCAAGACCATTAGCTTGTCCAACCTGACTCAATGACCGGAATGTCTCCAACAGTCGACGACGATGGCTTGTACTCCTCTGTTGACGGTAGACGACACGTCGGAGCTGGCCCTGTGCATCTACTTGGATCTCGATCGGTGTTGTAGATTGAGAGAGCGAACGACGGAGGCGCGCTGTTGTTTGACGGAGCATGGATGACGCTCTTGATCCGGCTGGTGCCTGTTGATGTTGGCTGCCATCGTCAAGACTCATCTGGTTCAGGGCTTGGATCGAGATACTGCCATGCACACCGGGGATGGCTCCGGGCATGGGTGGTAGCATGCCTTCAATGGGTTGATCCTGCGTGCCCTGTGCTTCTTCCGAAACCACAACCTGTCCCCCATTTTGCTGCTGTGCTTGCGCCAGTTCCTGCTGCTGTACCTGGTGCTGCTCCAACAAGTGCGTGATCGAAATTCCTGCAGCCTCAGCAGCCTCCTGAACAGCCTCAATCATGTACTCGTCCAACTCGCCCGGCACAATTGGCCTCGACCCAATCATCTCGCCATTGGGTCCAACATGGAAATCCGTCGATTCAAACAGATCTGTCAGCTCGCCTCCAAAGCTATCTCGGTGTTGATGACGGACGCACTGCAGGGAACACATTCGATGGCGGACCGGGATGATCATACGAGAGTTTCCTAGTTTGGCGGGCTCCAAAAAGTCGACCCATCCAGAGGTACACATGCGTCGACCGCAGTAATCGCATGAGGTTGTTGGCAGCGAGAGGAGGTCAATTAATGGCAAAGGGAGGAGCGATACTTCTGGGTCAAGGAGTCGCTCGATCTTGGTGAGAGTTCTTACTCGCGCCACTGTTGATGCCACTGATGAACCAGCAACTGAATTTGACCGGGACAGGCCATGGATGCGGGCTTTCTCGTTGTGAGTGCGAGACCTGCTGAAAATAGAGGGAGGTTTGAGACCGCGAGGCGAAGACTTGAGCCTCCTTAGACGTCCGTTGCTGTTAGTACTGTTGTTTTCGACTGGGAGAGATCCTGGGGTCAATGACGAACCGGTGAGAGAGGATACTAAGGATGTGGAGGAAGGTGATGTCGAGGAAGAAGAGGAGGAAGAAGAGTCGCCGGAATGATGACTGGCGACAGTTGTGGCACGTGAGAGTTTTGATGAATGGAGTGGGTGGACAGTGGCGCATGCACGACTGAAAAAGTTGTAGCGACTCTTTTGTGGGGTTGAAGGAGCATGCGATCCAGCTGGAGGAGGAAGAGTTGATGCCTTAGTCAGGCCCAGATCCATCATCGTTGGAATCAGGTTCGAGATCCCAATGCCCGCATGATCGGCCGTTGCGCCATTAGAGGTGATTGAAGGTGAAGGCGAAGATGAGGATCCTGGAGAAGACGTTGCACTGTGCCCGGATGTGGCCGAGAAATCGGTGTCCTGTGGGTTGTATCTGTCTAAGACGGCCCTTGCAGCGAGCTCAAGTAAAGTCGGGGGCTGGCGAGAGTAGTTGGAGACACCGTACCGATAACTCAAAGGATTCTCTTCGAGAAGTAAACTGTGGATCCCTTGCATGTCCTTGAACGCGCTCGGAAGGTATTCAATCTCGTTCCTCCTGCAATCCAGTTTGTAAAGGAGGGTTAACCGTGCCAACGCCTCCGGGAGTGTCTGTAACTTGTTCTGTACAATGCCCATCTTGACCAGTTTCTGCATCTGATCCATCGTCGAGGGGAGGGTGACCAGCTTGTTGTCGTTCAGATTAAGCCATTCCAGGAGCAGCAGCTGTCCGATCGATGGCGGGATCTCCTCAATCTTGTTAATAGCTACATTAAGTCGTCTAAGAGTCTTAAGACCGCCGAGCTGAGCGGGTAGTGCTTTGAGGTCGTTGGTGTGCAGGTCCAGGTTGAGGAGGTTAATCCAGGATTCACAGAGCACCGAAGGTAATGCCTGAATAGAGTTGACGCTGAGTAAAAGATGCTGTAGGTTCCGACACTCCTTCATCTCGACGGGCAGGTGCTGAATCCGGTTATAAGATAGGTTTAGCGAAACTAGCTGGGTGCAGTAGCCGATCTTGGGAGATATGGTAGTGATGCGGTTTTTTTGGAGTAGCAGGATGGTGAGCGACCTCATTGCAAAGACGCAGTCTGGGATGGTGACGAATCGATTCCGCTGTAGGTCCAAGGATGTAAGCTTTTGAAGTTGCGCAAACGAGTCTGGTAGCGTCGTCAAACTAGCGTAGGGATTCCAATGATGCAACAGAAGAAAAGGTCAGCCGGCTTGCCCTCTTTTTTCTTTGTCTCTCGAAATTTCGACCATGACAGCAACAACAAGAAGAGAAAGGATGGTAATGATAATGTTCATCCATCTACTGCTAGTGATATCCCCTTCTCTTTGGTTGTAGAAATGTGGTCTGTCTCCCATCTGTTATTCGTACGTGTTACTGGCAAGGGACAGCCAGGTGAGTTGCGAGAACGCCGCTATGGACTCTGGCGGTTCCTGCAGCCGGTTGCTTGCTAGCGACAATTTCTGAAGCAACCGCAAGTTTGTGATCTAATGTAACAAGCGAGCGAACGGAGGGATAGGCAGGGCCAAGGTGGAATGTGTGTCAATGTCAGTTATTGGAAATATTTCTTTTTCTTGTTCTCTCCAGGCTGGTTAATTTCATTCTCGACTGGATCTCTCTTCGTCACATCGTCGTTTTTTTTTCTATTGTTGCTCATTAGACAAGTCTTCTCTTTTTTCTTTTTTCTTCCGTTACGATTCTCTGGGAGAGGGCGCATTACCCTTGCTTGCCCCATTTATAGCAGTAATCGAAAAAAAAATGCGTGTTTCAAACCCGTGTGCATACACCAAACAAAAGGTTGCGCCATCACACGCGCAAACACAACGGCTAATAATATCCGTGTTTCGATAATGCAGATCTTCATTATTCACTTGCTCCTCCGAAAGTACCAAAAGTAACGAAGAGGTGCCCTACCTCGATGGGAACTGTGGTCAAGAGGTTATCCCGAAGACTGAGCTCAACCAAATTGGTCAAGACTTTGATCTCTGGTGGGATCTCCTGGATATTGTTGCGACGAAGCAGCAGTTTGGCGACATGTTTGTGGTGCTTGTAGATATCGTCGGGGACGTGGTGGAGGTCGCGGTCGCAGAGGGTGATTGAGTAGACGTTTCCCATTCTCCTGCTCTTTTTTTTTCGTGCCCGGGGAGGGTGTGTAGGTGCGGTGGTCCTCAGTTGGGAGAGAAAGATAGAGCTGGGTGTATGGAGAGGGGATGTGGGATGAAGAGTGGTAGGGAAGGGTGGCGGGGAAGGGTAGGTGAAGGTTGAATAAGGGGTTGGAGGGATATGTGGGGTAGAAAGTTAAAGGTGTAGATGCAGGTCGGAAAAATAAGAAGGTGTGAGGCCCGTGCAAATGGTGTTCAAAGATGACGTTGAAAAGATATCCGATCGGTGCCGACAAGAAAGATACCAGAAAAGAGGAGAGAGAGAAAGGAAGAGAGAAAGAGAGAACGCGTGGGCGTGGGAGAATGAAGATCTTGAAAACGGTTGGAACGTTTTGCTAGGGCTGGTTCGTTAGAGCGTTAATCCTGATAATGGGGTGGGGAAGAAAACGAAGAGGGTTGCGCAAAGAGAGGAGGGAGTGGAGAGAGAATGGGAGTCTGTAAGAGAGGACGAAGAATGAAGGAAGAAGGAAGAAAGAAAGAAAGTGAGTGGTTGCGATGTCATTAGTGCGGTTGGCGATAACACAACAAACAACAGCAACGCTGGACTGGTTGAGAAGGCAAAGATCGCAGACAGCTGAGGAGAAGAAAATTTTCATTGACAAACTGGAATCGCCCATCACACGCACACACCTAGACACCGCCATGATGAACGCATAAAAACAACATGACAACAAACATGACGGTAACCCTTCTTTTGGTAGAAGAAAAATCATGCTCCATATTTGCTCCATCGATGGAACCCTCGTTTTTTTTCTCTTTTCTTTCCCTTCTTTATTAGATCATAGCACCCTTGCCATGTTCATGGAACCTGACCTCGTGCAAAATGCAAGTTATCGGATCAAACTTTTGGACGTGCCCCAAAGGCGAATGCCATAGAATGGAAAGGAAACATATACTTTTCGCTCCAATCCCTCGGGAAGAACAACAAAGAGTGCGTGCCGTGAGGATAGCATTGATCATCCATTAATGGCCGTTTATTTCTTTTTTGCGCCAAAGTGCATAGGAATTTTTATGGATCGTGGCCAATCGAATGCGGTTGTAGCCATTGGGCAATGGCAAAGTATGCATGTCTATACGAATTCACTTTGAAAAAAGGAGGTGAGGGTAGATAACATTTGCAAGAAGTATCGGTCACATCAACAGGCCAACCGTTGTTCGTGCTGCTTGTGTATTCTCTCTGTCAGCAGCGCTAGTGGATGTCGTTTTTTTTTTGCGGAACCAGGGTATTCTGGAATTTCGACTGTGCATGTTTGTTGTTCCTGGACTTAGACTGTTACAAATATGACCTCATGTGTCATTAGCATGGTATGCAGTTCTTTAAGGGACGGGGCATACGTTCCTATATAGACACCCGCTTACATTCTTTGACCAACAGTACCACCACACACCTGGCATCAGTTCCCATCAACCAGCATCCTTTTAAATGGGGTGTATATCATTTTTTGTTATTTTATTTTCGTTCGGTCCGGGTATGTTCCTTTCAAATAAGGATCGTTCTCCAGACCGCCGGTCGAAAAAAAAATGTGTATAGTGTTGCTTTTTCTCCATCGCTCGGTGTATGTGCTCCTGATTGAATATTGTTGGCTTGCTTCATCGTGTCGTCGTCCGATCCCGATTTCTATTCCTGGTTGTTGTATGGGGTTGTTGATGATATGCAAAGGTAAACATTGGGTGGGGAGCCTCTCTTTATGCTGTAGCCTTTGCCTTATCCTCGACAACGTTCAGCCTTGGCACGTTGCTGGCGGCGGCAGAGTCGGCCTTCTTCTTGGAGGCAGCGGCCTCCTTGGCGCGCTTCTCCTTCTGCTTGTGTGCCTCATCCTGAATGGTCTTTGTGCGGAGGATCTACACGTCCAAATGTCGGATGGGTCAATTGTTAGCGTCCGTTCAGCCGTAGTACACGTAGTGATCAATGAAGACGGTGTCACACGTCCGGAGTTAATATAGAAATGATCCAGGGGTATTGGGCAACTGATCCTTCTAGAGAAACTGATCCTTCTAGAGAAACTGATCCTTCTAGAGAAACTGATATCGTACCTCCTTGCTGTGGTGAAGGCACTCGAGGTAGTCGTCGCGCTGGAGAACGCACTCCTCGGGCTTGTCAGCAAGAGCATAGCACTTGTGGAACTCTTGCCAGAAAGGGTGGCATCTGCTGCGTCCTGTGGTTGATGGTGTGCCGGAAGATCAGTAATGAAAAAATCCGAACGTAAAAGTTGTTCCGAAGTGTGTGAGATGTCAATCGAGGTTATGGTGGTTTGTCAAAGGTCGTCCGTGAGTCATGCCGTGTCAGATCAGAGTGGTGAGGTGTGAAAAGAGGCGTTGCATAGGTTCATAGGGGTGGTGAGATCCGGAGTCCAAGCAAGTCGTCGAATAGCCGTAGTTTCCAAGCGTGATGAATAAAGAGAAAGAGAATAGACAGCGCGGGTGAGTAAACAGATCAGTCAGGGTTTCATTGTGATCATCAGTTTTCGTTTCCTTTCGATAGCTTATAGCATCCGATCCGATGGAGCCATGCGGCAGCAATTTGGTCGCCCTTACCGCCGCTGTAACCGAAACCGGAGGCCATTGTGTATAAATGTAGAGTGGAGTGAGGGGTGTTGTAAGGTAGGAAACTAATTTCCGGCCGGAATGTCTTTAAAGCCGCCTTCGGCCTAAAAAGTTGTGACGTCACTCGGTCACTTTTTTTTCTTTTTTTAAATATTTTTTTTATTCACAAAAGATTCTCGGTCGCGTCCACTATCGAACTTGCAATGATATGCCTCCGGCTATGTTTTTGATACCTTCAACCGCTTGCTCTTGTCTTATCTGCATCTTCTCCTTGTCGCCATCACCTGTATTCTTTTATAAGCTTTTGAACAGACTGTTTGTAGTAGCTTGAAAAGTATCCTGCATTTCGCTTCTGGCTGATGGTGTTTAATCAATGCCTATCAGTTTCATCACTCCATGATTCCTGTCACAATAGATCTACTAATTGAGAGCTGATCAACCTCGGCTATGCGCCAGGTCGGGTATCCCCCCCCCCCCCCAGGTGCTCTTTGCATCCCTCTCAGCCCTGAATTTCCGAGTTAGTGGCGTTTGTTCGATAAGATCACGTGCAGCCAGCGCTATCGTTGGGGAAAGAGAGTAAGGTCAAGCAGTTTCTTTGCCCTGTCGTGCCTGTTTATCTCTGCTGAGCAATCTTTTTTAACGACGATACGGTTTCGGTCCCTCTCTTCTCCTCAACTCTCTCTCTTCCGAATCAGTTCAAACAAACATCCACGCTCCTCATCCTAAACACATCTCATCTACAAAAACAACACCATGGGCGCGGAAAAGGAATTCACCTGGTATGAAAAATACTCCTTCCCTTTCTCATCAACAGCAACGAAAAAAGCAGAAAGAAGAAATATCATTCGCAAGGATAGTCGACTCTTTCTGGTGCCTGAAAAAAAAAATAAAAAAATTGCGCATCTTTGACTGACCACTGTTTTTCCCTTTTGTAACCATTGTGCTCATTATATCGTGAACTGTGTCTATTAGGGAGGAATTGGCAAAGCACAATATTGCAGGAGACCTCTATGTCGCTGTTCGCGGCAACGTAAGTAGTCAATTGGACTCTTCGGTCTTTCTCAAGATTCCTTCTCACACTTCTTGCCAGATCCGGACCTTTTTCGACCGGTATCTTGCCACCCCCTACATCCCCGTACAAATAAAAAGTACCGGCGGTATCGGACTTTGTGGTTTTTGTTTTCACCAATTCGCACACACCAAAGTAGCCGACTTCCACACCCGACCGCCCGCGCAATTGGACGCACTTTGACCTCTTTTGAGGAGTCTTACAACCCGCAGACACACTACGTTAAATCAGGTCTGGCTCCTAACTTATACCTCCTTTCTACTTTGTTACCATTTAGGTCTATGATGTTACCAAGTTCTTGAGCCGCCATCCTGGTGGTGTGGACACGCTCTTGCTTGGGGCAGGCAGAGACGTCACCCCAGTACGTATCTGATGTGATTATTTATGAGTTGGCTTTGCTGTGGGTCTGTTGTTTATCTTTTTACGTCGTGTAGTTTTTTTTTTTTCATGCCTGGTCCCGATCCATGCAATTGCGCAAAGGAACATCTCATAGGGGACCCAATCAAAAGGTTTCAGCTCTCATGCACACAAAAAACCAAACTAACTCTTCCTCCCGCTACACTCCTTGCTCCATACCGTAACTGTTTTTATTCATTCACTTTGCAGGTGTTTGACATGTACCACGCGTTCGGCACCGGGGATGCTATCATGAAGTACGGGAACAACTACAATAACAACGAAAACATGCGACTTTTTGTTGCTCTGCTTTGACCGCAAGGACAAGGAAAATCACTATATGTGGTGCTGAATCACATGCACGTTTGGCTAACAGGAGCAACGTTCTTTAAAAACGCGCAATAGGAAGTACCACGTTGGCAAGCTGGTCTCCAACGAGTTGCCAATCTTCCCCGAGCCCAGTGGTTTCCATAAGGTCGTCAAGTCCAGAGTCGAGGGCTACTTCAAGGACTCTGGCAAGGACTCCAAGGTAAAGCAAAGGGTTCATAGAACGCGTTACAGGGATGAAAGAGTAAGGAAGAACGGGACAATGGCACTGATACAACGCGCTCCTCCAATATTTTTCTCTGCTTCTCCTGAGAATAGAATAGACCCGAGATCTGGGGCCGTTACTTTCTTATCTTTGCGGCGCTTTTTCTCTCCTACTACGCACAGTTCTTTGTTCCCTTTGTGGTTGAGCGCACATGGCTCCAGGTCATCTTTGCTGTCATCTTGGGCTTCGCTTGTGCCCAAGTCGGACTCAACCCTCTCCACGATGCCTCTCACTTCTCCAGTATGTCCATATATATTCATGCGCAGCTAATGTTTATTCCTTTGGCGATGCCTTTCTGGACGTATCAACAATAATCGTGACGAATCTTTTCACTTTCCTATTTTTTATTTTCCTTTCTAGCGACTCACAACCCTACTGTTTGGAAGATTTTGGGTGCGACTCACGACTTTTTCAACGGCGCTTCATACTTGGTCTGGATGTACCAGCACATGCTTGGACACCACCCTTACACCAACATTGCAGGAGCTGACCCTGATGTTTCGACCGCAGAGCACGATATCCGTCGCATCAAGCCCAGCCAAAAGTGGTTCTGGAATCACATCAACCAGCAAATGTTTGTGCCTTTCCTCTACGGATTTTTGTCCTTCAAGGTCCGTATTCAGGATATCAACATCCTCTACTTTGTCGGCGCCAACGATGCCATCCGTGTCAACCCCATCTCGCTCTGGCACACCGTCATGTTCTGGGGAGGCAAGATCTTCTTCTTCTGGTACCGCATCTACGTGCCTCTTCAGGTCCTCCCTGTCAAGAAAGTTTTGATCCTCTTCATCATCGCCGACATGATCTCTTCCTACTGGCTTGCACTGACCTTCCAGGCCAACCACGTTGTTGAGGAGGTTGAGTGGCCCTTGCCCGATGAGAACGGAATTGTCCAGAAGGACTGGGCTGCCATGCAGGTCGAGACCACTCAGGATTACGCCCACGACTCGTACATTTGGACCAGCATCACGGGAAGCTTGAACTACCAGGCTGTCCACCATCTGTTCCCCAACGTCTCGCAGCACTACTACCCCGAGATCTTGTCTATCATTCGTGACTCCTGTACTGAGTACAAGGTTCCCTACCTCGTCAAGGTAATAGCCAGAACACTTGCGTACACAGGCATGGATTATGATTGACAAGGAGTTGATCGTCGTGAGCAAGGAAAAACTAACACCCTGTGCACTTCATGACTGACTATGAACAACAATAGGATACTTTCTGGCAGGCATTCTCATCACACTTGGAGCACATGCGTGTTCTTGGACTTCGCCCCAAGGAGGAATAAGTGTTTCTTCTCTAGGGTGAGAACGAGCATGCATGGTTTTACGAGAGGACGAGTAATTGATTATGCGTTTTTATCGACGCCATCGCCATACAACAAAGAGCGTTTTGCTATCCCTAGAACGGTCAGTAGAGGTCTTTGCTATACTAGATATTATAGTATTAGGGAGGGAAAGAGTAAACTTGTTTTATATGCTGTTGGATAACAAAGCAATTGGGTTGAATATGTGAAAAGACGCGCTTTTGAGCTTTCTTGTGTATGCTTGCTCGCCTCGTTCATCCGGGTCAACATTATTGCAAAGGTAAAGCATGCATTGAGAGTGAAGGCCACGTTTTTTGATTTTCGCTTTTTTTACGCCAACAAAAACCCCCAGCTGGACAAAATTGCGCTTGTTGTCGGATGAACAGGCCATTGCAAGGAGCGAAAAGGAATGTGTACATAATAAAAAATAACAGAAAGGGCAAAAACTCTGGTTATGCAATAAGGTAAGCACAAAGTGTTGAGCGCGTAGCTGTTGCTTTCTACTTTCAGGACTAATTGTCCATCTGACAACAACAAAAAGGCAAAGGAAAGGACAATAGAAAAACTTTGTTCCGTAACCGTACCAGTACCACTGTTGTTACCACCTTTGCCTGGGTTTATTTCATTGAACCATGGGTAGGCTGTGTGGGTCGAGTGGTGAGGAATGAGAATACGTCGGATGCGCCCAATTTGAGCATTTTGCCAGGAACTAGGCGGACATGACTATGACGACGGAGGGAGAGAGGGTTAAAAGGCGGAGCATGAGGTGGGGTGACGAAGAAACCTGCTATTTACATGAGTGCTCTAAAGTTGCTTACAAGTGAAGAATGGGCGAGTGCGGGTTGAAAGGAAAAGGACAAGTGGGCAGACTGAGTCGTGGAGGAATCTTTCTCCGTTCCTGCCCTGCCTCCCTGAGTATGAGTGTGACCCAAGCCCACTGTTCTCATTGAAGAGGTACAGTACCTTTCCTTCCTTGACAATCCTTGTTGCTCTCAAAAACATCCCTTTATTTTTAAAGGCGCTTCGCTGAGCGTTTATTGGGCTGTTCTTTTCTCTTATTCTCTTTCCCTCTTCAAATCATCATTGAGTTTCTTCCATCCATCACCAACCACCTCTCATCCTCGCATCTTCTCTATACCCATTTTCACACTTGCGCGATACCCCTTCCCTCCTCTACTGCCGAAAAAAAGAAATCAGGGAAAGTCATGAGTAACCACTCGAGAGCTCCCTCGACCGATTCCACTCGCCCTCTGAATCTCGCCGGCCTCATTCTGGCTGAGCACCGCAAGAACGAGAGCGAGAACCTTGCAGAGCTGGATGCCCAGCAGCGGCAAAGACAACAGGATCCAGCTACTAATGGAGGCGATATCAATACTCTGAACAACACCGCACTCTCCAGTTTGGAACCTGGCCAAACTCAAAAATCACAGGGCCTGGCCAGTGTCGTCGACCGGGTGCGTCAGGCACAGAAACAGGGCACCTTTGTCCAGCCTGGTGTTCCTGCCGATCAGACGCCCCAGGCAACTGGAGGAGGAGGACAGGACCAGGAACAACAAAAGCAACAACAACAACAACAACAACAACAACAGCCTGAGGAGCAACGCGAGCACTGGTACTCGACCTTCTTGCCCAAACACCTCCATCGTCATCAATATGATGAGTCTGAGAGCAGCACCGCAGCCCCCACTCAGCCAGACATCGAAGGTAGGAAGCATGAACTATATTTTACTTTCTTTCATATAACTTGTCTTTCTGATTTTTAGTCTGCATTATTCCTTATTAATACTTTTTCTTCGTTGTTGCTCAATTGTGTACCTAGTCGTGCCCCCAAAGGAACTGACAACAATCGGTCATGCTGCTGGTGCATTTGCAAGTGCTTCCCGTGCCAACAACCTCGAGACCATCGACTTTACAATCGAATCTCTGGGGGTAACCGGTGCAGCCGCCCCCGCATTCTTGCTGAGGACAGATGAGAAAGGTCGCCGTCCTGTAAGTTTGAACACAACACCTCTCCCCTCCTTTGGTATACTATCAAAGTCTGTGCTATACTATCAAAGTCTGTGCTTTGTGGATGCTGGGAAGAAGGGAAAAAGTGCGGAGGAAAAAGCCAAGAAGGGGTGGGTTGAACGGAAAGTGGGTGTGTGAGCCGTTAGTGCGGTTCTGTCAGCTGGACCTTTTCTCCTTTCTCTGTGCATGAATGGTGTTGGACCACATCTCTTGTTCTTTCACACACACATACCGCTCCCCTTTAGCTTGCTTCTGCTGATCCCCTTGCAAACGAGCGATACATTCTTCTGAATTTGAGTCGTGTGCATATTTTCATGTTGTTTCTTTGACATGGACCAAGAGTCCAACACAACCTCCTCAACTTGCGCCCATTGAACTAACCACTTGATCCCTTTATTTTACTTTCGTCTTCTTTCTAGCCTCCTATTCTCTTCCAGCTCCTCAAGGTAAACAGCACATATGCAGACAGACGGACACGATTATGCAAAACTGCAAATAGCCAAACCTCCCTTTGTCTCTTTGATGTCATTTTTCTCATAAGACCTTATTTTTCTTCAACTGTTGCTCTGTCATAGCTCGGTATTGTTGACTCGGAGATAAACCCAAACATTAGCCGACAAGTTGTTTTCCGTATCGAACTACAGTATGGCGACATCAAATGGGTCATCCGTCGTTCCCTCTACGAGTTTTACAAGTTGCACCTTAAGCTCAGTGCAAAGCGGTACCCCGGCTTGCCGAAGTTCCCCAACCAGGTAACAAAAGACGAAGCCACTCGATCGTCAACGGCTCAATGGTATAACATAATGCATTGGCTGTTTCTCACCTTTTGTCATTCTGCTGTAGGTTTCCTGGGCACTGTCAATAGCCAAAGCTGGTCTCCATATGGCTGATGATGACAATGAGGCGGGTATAAAGGAGGCCAACCTCGCGCGTCGCAAGGCCCTGCAGACTTACTTCCTGCAAGTCCTACAAGTATTGAACGGCACTGTCGCCTACGATCTGTACGAGTTCCTCGAAATTTCGGTCTTGTCGCTGACCAAGGACATGGGATGGAAGGGCAAAGAGGGCTATGTCGAAACCAAAGTCTTGGACACCTCGAGGACGTTCTGTGGTCTCAACTTTGGCTTCAACGATTACGATAAGTCCTGGGCGATCCTGCGCGACTCGTACCTGTCCTTTGGCCCTTCGATTAGCTCGGACGAATGTTCGGATGTTTTCATTTTCGACCAAAACTTTTATGTCATTGCCAAGGAGCATGTACTCGGTCTGAACCAGCACCACATCGAGATTGGAAATAGTCACCGCAAGATCGAGATCAAGGGCGACCGGAATCGCGAGATGGTTGAGTGGTTCGAGTTCTTCCAAAAGATGCAGACCCACAGTCCCTGGGTCAAGGGGCATCGATTTGGGAGTTTTGCGCCCGAGAGGGAAGACGCCAAGGTCCGTTACTATGTCGACGGCAAGGATTACTTCCATGCAGTGTCAGACGCCATCCTGGCCGCCAAGAACGAGATTTATATTGCCGATTGGTGGCTCTCACCCGAGCTGGTAAGTTACTCTGCTTGCTTGTTTTTTTTTCTTTCTTTTTTTTTTTTTTGCTTGCGACACTTACAAACGTTTTTTTGCTAACACTGCATACCTTTTCTTGATATAGTACCTTCGTCGCCCACCAGAGAAGAACGAAGAGTTCAGATTGGACAGATTGCTCAAGAAGAAGGCACAGGATGGAGTAAAGATCTATGTTGTAGTCTACAAGGAGATCACGCTTGCACTGACCATGGACTCTGCCCACACCAAGACCTGGCTCCAGGACCTTCACCCCAACATTCAAGGTAAGCTTCAGCTTGTGGCTCTTTATGTCCATGCCCTGATCAGCAGTGGAACATGAAAAGTGACATGGATCTGAAACTAACTGACCTTATTCTGGTTTCTTTCACATTTGATCAATGATAGTCCAACGCCACCCTGATCATATAAGTGTCACAGCAACTCAGTTCTGGGCTCATCACGAGGTAAGTTGTAGATGTAGCGAACTGAATTCAACGTGGTGCTATTTGCATATTGTGTTGACACTACGCTACTTTTCATCCTCTCCATAGAAAATTTGTGTGGTTGATTGCCGACTGGCGTTCATTGGAGGATTGGATCTGTGCTTTGGAAGATACGACAGCAGAACCCATCAGCTCTCGGATTACCACCCCTCTGGAAACGGCACCATCTGGCCTGGTCAGGACTATTCTAATCCTCGCATCAAGGATTTCACCAATGGTAAGCCAAACAACGTAAAGAGTGTCTCTGAAGCAACGTGTGTTTCCTGAAACCCTCTTTCTAAGCTTTTCTTTCTTTCTTCTGACGACTCCAATAGTCAAGGACTACAACAATGACCTGATTGAGCGCAAGTTGCTAGGTCGTATGCCCTGGCACGACGTGTCGATCGGAGTTGCAGGTCAGCCCGCTCGCGACATCGCACGCCATTTCGTCCAACGGTGGAACTTTGTCAAGCGTGAGAAGGGTATGAAGAAGTCCCATATGAAGTTCCTGACTCCCAAGGGTGAATTCGTCAGCACCCGTAATGAGACTGGATGGACGGGGTCCCAGAAGATTCAGATTTTGAGAAGCAGTACTAATTGGTCCCAGGGTGTTGATCTGGAGCACTCGATCTTGAATGCTTACTTGTCGAGTATTGAGACTTCGCAGCATTTCATTTATATCGAGAACCAGTTCTTTGGTAAGTTGGCGCTGGTCTATTGATGGTTGGTATGTGGCAGTTGCGGTGGCATTTTTTTTTTCCGCAATGTTAATCATTCTTCTTTTCTTATGTCTACCAATAGTGACGTTGGCGGCTGAGAATGGTAACCCTGACCTCAAGAACACGATCGGTCTGGCATTGGTCAACCGTATTGTGCGTGCACATCAGGAGGGCCAAAAGTTCCGCGTCATTGTCGTGATGCCGTTGATGCCTGCCTTCGAGGCCGACATCATGTCGAGCGAGGCCGGTACACTGAGAAAGGTCATGCACTTCCAGTATGTCTCGATCTCCCGCGGAGGAAACTCTGTCCTTGAGCGTCTGGAGTCTTTCGGAATCAACCCCGAGCAGTACATTGGATTCTTTGGTCTTCGCAGTTTCGATCGTATCAAGCATGGAAAGTTCGATGCTATTGTTGAAGCTGTCAAGGAAGCTGAGGCTGAGGGAAATCTCAAAGGAACTCCTGAGGAGGTTATCCAGCAGCACCAGGAGCAGCAACAGCGGGAACAACAGGAGCAGCAGGTACAAGAGCAACAGGAACAGGCACAGGAGCAGACCCAATCTTACATGTTGTCTGTCCCCGGTGCAGATGCTCAGCAACTTGGTGGCGAGATTCGTCGATCGAAATCGCTGGCTTCCAAGTTCTTGTTGGACCCTCTCCCTCACAGCAAGGAGGCTGCCCGTATCAAGGCCATCTTGCACCAGCGCAGGGCTGCCGATCTGGGGTGCACTTGGGACGAGAGTATTACCAAGCGTGCGATGAGTGTTGCCAAGAAGGAGCATGGATATATCCCTGCCGTTACCGAGAGAACACTGGCGGACCACAAGGTCTTCAACACCATCCATGCGGACACCGACAGGGCTGAGGTCGATGCCAAGAAGCGCCATTACCAGGGCGGCGGCACCGAGCAGTCTGAGCCCCACGTTGCGGAGGGTATGGGCGTCATGTTCAGAAACACAGCCAACAATATCAAGGGCACCAAGACCCAGGGTGATCTAGAGCCCAAGCACCACATTATTACTCGCAACCCGTTGATTTACCACCCCGAGACCAATGGTGGAATTGTACAGGAGGATGGTGTTGATCGCGAATTTGTCCAGTCACGTAATGAGGCTGAGGCGCTTGTGGAGCCCAACCCTCAGGAGTCGGCTGAGGCTGGTGGTGAGACGTCAAGCACCAACTCTGAAGGCGAGACCATGGTCGAGGACAATGAGGTCGATGACTTTGTGACTGAGCAGTTGTATATTCACAGCAAGCTTATGATAGTCGACGACCGCATTATTATCATTGGTTCAGGTATGTTTTATTGGCTTTGCTATGGTGTGGTGTTGCGAGGTTATTATTATTACAAGGCACTTTTCGCTAACGAATGGTCTTTCGCTCATTTTTATCGTTTTTAGCCAACATCAACGATCGTTCGCAGGTCGGCTACAGAGATTCAGAGATTGCCATCATTATCGAGGACTCTGAGACTGTCACCTCCAAGATGAACGGCGTCGAGGTAAGTTACCCTTTCATTACCTACGCGCATTTGTTTTCTACGGAAAGGATGGACAGAAGAACTTATTCATTGTTTTGCTTTTGACAAATCACATGTAAACAACAGTACCAAGCAGGCAAGATTGCGCACGGGCTTCGCACTGATCTGTTCAAGGAGCATTTGGGACTCTTGCCTCACGTTGAGCACGACACTGTCACCAGCGGAAGTGTCCTCCCCGTCGATTTGGACGCACCCAGCAAAGACCCCGCCGAAGTCCGTCGTGAGTTGATCCGCGCTGCTGAAGAAGAGCAACAGCAGCTCCTTCTCCAGCAGCAGCAAGAGCAGCAGGAACTTGAACAGCAACAGCAGTTGAATCAGGAGATCCACCAGGAGGAAGGAGAGGAGGATAGGAAGAAGAAGTGGAAGAAGAAGTGGGCCAAGATGCACAAGAACAACTATGGCCACATCCAGGTGACCACGCCCAACGAGGACGAAACCCGCGCCCATATCCAATGGCACTCTGGCCTCGCTGCTGCATCCCAACCGCAGGAACAGGCCAAGGCCAAGGAAGTCCCCCTAACCGCCGACCAGGTCGTCATGGATCCCCTCTCCGACGACTTTTATGACGGCTGGTGGACCCGGGTCGCGAAAACCAATACAGAAATCTTCCGAGAAGTCTTCCACTGCGTCCCCGACAACAATATCGAGAACTGGGACCAGTACAAGGCCTTCGTCCCCAACCCCAAGAAGGTTATGACGGGACATGTGGCCATGGAAGGCGCGACTGTTGAGAATGTGACGGCCAAGTTGCAGAAGGTGACGGGACATTTGGTCGAGTTTCCGACAAAGTTCTTGTGTCAGGAGAACCTTATGGGGAATGCTGTCGAGTCTACCGTTACTCCAATGGAGATCTTTACTTAGAAGCGAGGGGAAGGGGGTAACACCTACTGCCCTAAAAGAAAAGAGGAGTTTTTTTGTTAGTGTTTTAGTTCTTTAGTTTTTTCTTTTAAGGCTTGTACTCATTTTTTGACAATACCATAATTTACGATTTAGCAACCATGCGATAGGATGATTGGTAACGAACGTGTCTGTATGTTGAGATTATGCAGATCGATGAAGAAGGATGGGAATGGGAAGGGGAAGGGAAAGGGGAAAGGGAAGGAAAAGAGATGATGGGAAAGTGGTAAAGAAATCATTATTGTCCCGATCCCGAAGCTAAAAAAGAAAAAATAACAGTTGCGGGAGACTGGATCGAAAGGAACTTTCAAACGAGAACTGTAGATGAAAAAAGTGAAATGTATTGTGCTATGTGTTGTTGTTGTTGTCGTTGGGTGCATGTGCTTGTATGAGTGCTGTGAGATGTATATGTGGTTGCTGCTGATGAGAAAACGTGCGCCTAACTTTGACGAGACGTTGGCTCGTGTCCACCTCGGGAACTCTGCTGTTGTTGTGATGACTGTGCCTGCTGTGTCTGTCCTGCTTGTTGCTGGGAAGGCTGGTAGGATTGAGCCTGCTGTTGATATTGCATGTACTGCTGAAACTGTTCCGGGGACACCGACTGGTAGAACGAAGGCGCCTCGATTGCGTGCGCGTATGCAGCTAATCCTCCTGCTCCCTGTGGGTAGTACTCCTCGTATCCTTGTTGCTGTTGCTCATCGTAAGCTTCCGCCTAATTTGTGAAGAGTTTTCAATTGATCTGTTAGCTTCTCCTTTTTTCTTTCTTCCCGCTTGCTTGTGGCGTTCATTTGTTTTCCCTTTTGTGCCTCGGCAAAACGTGCAGATCAAACACTTACACTGGGAGCAGGATCCTCGCGGGTAGAAGAGCGTTTGGTGACCTTGGGAGGTTCCTCCCGGGGGACAATATCGATCAAAAAGTCAAACTGGTCCGAACGAGAGACGGCATTGGCGACGTCGCTCCTCTGAAGTGTCCGTCTCTTGTTCTCCTCGGCATGTAACCAGGCCCGGCGGGTGATCTCACAGATGAACGTCTCACAGGCCTTGGAGAACAGGATCGGTGCCTCTGCCGAGATCATCTATTGAACAGATGGGCATAAAGAAACAAGAACAAGGTCAATTGGTTGAGCGGAAAAAATAACCAGGAAAGTGAGTCAAAAGCAATTGACTGTCGTCTTTTGCAAATAAGAAAACCTGCAAAAAAAAGGGGGATAAAGGAAACTCCGTCGCAGGCATGATTGGAGGGAAAGAAAACAAGGATAAAGGACCTGCAAAAAAGCACTTTTCAATGCTGTTGCTGAGAAAGACTGGGGGAACCGGAGCTGAAAGAAGGGAAACTGGAAGAAGATGAGAGGAGTGTCTTACCTTGACCTCGGGATCGGACTTCATCACCTTCTTGATACGGGCCAACGGCAAGGGATGGTTCTTGAAGTCTGAATCGAACTGTTCCGCTGCCAGGATTTGCTCCTCCCAGAACTCCTGCGCAAAGACTAACTGCTGTTGTTGCTGCTGGGTGAGGGCTGCAGAGCTGGTGGTGGTGGCGGTGGCGGCTGAAGAAGAGTTGGGCGCAGAGGCCGGGGCTGACTGTTGTTCGTACATGGCGTTGGTGTTGTTGTTGTTTTTGCTTTTGTTGGAATGAGCCATCAACTTATTGTTGGTGTGTTGCTGATGGTTGTGTCGTTCAAGGATCCCTGGAAGAACGAGTGAGAGCGCTGTTGAATGGGAAAAGCCTTGCTTTTCGATTGTAGGTTCCTGAAAGTGCTTTCTTTGCAGTAGACTTGGATACGACCGTTGGTTGGCTGGCCAATTGGTTGGCTGGTTGGGTCGTTGTCACTTATGTTCCTGTGAAAATAAAAACGCTTTGGTCCTGAGCTGATGATCCAGAGACACGATGAACAAAAACAAGAAGGCTCTTGGACCGGCAGTGATGTTGAAGGCAAGAGTCTGGCGGTTGTTGAGAACGATGAAGGGAGGTCGAGGACTTGGCAGAGAGGACTTTTGTTGGGAAAAGAAAAGAGAAGAGAGTCGATGTCGTCAATCCTTCCTCTCTTTAGTCAAGGACGAGGGCTTATGCAATTAGAGGAACGGTCAAATAGAGATCGCACGTGACGCAAAAGAAAGATTGGGTACACTCACTTGAATGCAAACGATACGTTCGTTCAGCCTTTGTCAACCCTTTGTTCAACCTTTGAGAAGGGTATCAATTGAGTATATTTGTACTTATTTTTGAATACTTTACGCTAACTAAAGCGCGTATTACTTTGATATAGTTATACGTGCATGTCCATGCAGTCATGCACTCCATTGCCTTGTGTTTTGTTGTTTTTCTTTCCTTCTACTCCTGTGTCCTTATTGATGCAGCACGCGCAGGATGTTGTTTAAGTTGCCATTGTAGTCGTACTCGGTCTCAAACTCAGTCGAGCACCTCCATACGCCATCCACTACAAATTTGAATTGCTATTGGCACATGGCACATCGCGCATCGACACGAGAAAAAATGTGTTAGTTGTATGCTTCTTTCTTGTAACAAACAAACACGCGTGCATTGATGTGGCATACAAAGGAAAATATTTTGATAGGATGCTGTCCTTTCCACTTACGATATGCTGCGTCCTGTCCAGCTCAACAATCGCGAAGAACTCATCCCGTGTTGAAGGAACCTTCTTGAGCACAATGGATTCTATTTTTCCGCGCAAAAACATAAAGACTGTTAGCATGTATCTTTTTTCTTACTGTTCTTCGTGCATTGGCCGTAACCACACGACATGGGAAGAAATAACTTATCGATGGTGGTTTTTTTTCTTTGGGGGATGAACAAAAACAACAAAAGACCCTCTTTTTCTTTTTTTATCAGCCCCCTATTCCTCACACCTTCCACACTTCAAAGCGTATATCTCTTATCAAGGTGAACAAACGTTGCCCCACCGCTTCATCTCCACCTTGAACTAAGAAATGTCTTCGCTTACCTTGCCAGTTATCAAAAGTGCCAGTGACCTTGACAATCTCTCCTCCGTGCTTCCAATGAAACTAAAAGAAAGGGGTTAGCAAAGGCGAGGTGAAGAGGAAGTGGGTGGAGTTATTAGTGAAAAGAAGTCTATCCGTCCTCAATCCAACCGAGAAAAGTTATCTGGTCAACGCACGCAAAATAATAAAAGAGTTTTCTTACCTTCTGCATAGAATGGCCAGGCTTTCGACTGGGTGAGTTGGCACGCAACTCAGTGCTTGAATGGATAGGGCTCAAGACTGGCTCGACAGGAGCCGACTGGAGCATCTCCTCTTTGGTTTTACTGAACACAACTTGATCGCTGATCGACTCTGCAATGGCCTTGAAATCGTTCATTGGTTCCTCAGCGGCGTCTTTTGTTTCATTGACAAGGGGCTGTCCCACTGCCTCAGCCTCAGCCTCAACCTTGGCCTCTTCCTCGACGGGTGTCGACTCGGCGGCGGAAATGGGTTGTTCAATGGGCTCTGCCTCAACAATAGTTTCCTGAATGGATATAGCCTCGGCAATAGGTTCCTCGATGGGCGCAGTCTTGACAACAGGCTCTTTGATGGGCGCGGCCTGGACGACTTCTTCGACAGGTGCGGACTCTGGGACAATAATGACCTTCTCGGAAGGGACGGGTGTGAGCTTCGTTTCCTCCTCGACTGGGGCAGGCGCGACAACAAGTTCCTCGACTGGAGCCAACTCCTCAGGTTCTGACTTGACTCCCTTCTCATCAACAGCTTCGATGACGACCTCCTTTTCAGCAATAGCAACGATGGCAACCTCCTGAACCGTAGCAGCCTCGACAACCGCCTCCTGCTCAACAATCGTTTTCTCAACTGCAAATTCAGCCACAACAATGGCCTCGTGAATAGGAGCAGCAGCTTCCTCGATAAGAACTGGTTCCTGGATGGGTGCAGCAGCGACTTCGACCTCGACTGGAGCGGCCTCGACAATAGCATTTGGATCGATGGGGGCAGCTTCAACCACAACGGGCTCAACAACCTCAAACTCCTCAACGGGCGCCTTAACGGTTTCTTGCACTGCTACAGGCGCCTCCATAGTGATGGGATCAAATGCAGGCGCGTCAGTCAGTGGAGGTTCTGCACGTGGTGCTTCAGCAATTGGAGCTGTTTCGACAATGGGTGTAACTTCTGCAACAAATGCATCGACAATGGTCGGTGCCTCGACAACGGGTGCCTCGACAACGGGCGCCTCGACAATGGGTGCAGGCTTGGCAATGGGTGCAACCTTTGGAGCAGGTGCCTCGACAATGGGTGCTGCCTCGACAATAGGTAACTCGATTTTCACCGCCTTGGGCTCAGGTGTCTTGGCAGGGACAGGGGACGAAGGGGCCTCAGCAATCATTAGGCTGTCGATAAGGGCCTCTTGCTTCTCAGAAATGTTGGGGGTAGTAGGAGACGCAAGGCCCGCTAGAGTTATAGGGGTCGAGGGGGTGACAGGGGTCGCGACAGATGTCGTTGTTGCAGAGGTAGGAGGTGTCTCTACTAGTGGAGCTGGTTTGTTTGCCTCGATCGAGGGAGCAGGGGGGGCAGCCATTGTTCTAATCGAGATGGTCGAAGGAGGGCTTGCGGCTTTTGGGAAAGAAGCAGTAGTAGGAGAAGCAACGGTAGGCGACTTTGTTGTTGTTGTGCTCGTGGCATCTCTGTTGAAGATGCTTCCGATGGGGGTCTTTCGGAGAAAGGTGGGCGAAGGGATCTGTTGAGAAGTAGGCGAGGGCGCATCCCGGACGGCGTTGATACTGCTAATGGACGGTTTGCGAAATGGAGAAGAGGCGACGGGGGTTGTAGGGGATGACATGCCGCTGATACTGTTGCTGCTTCCCATGCTGCTGATGCTGCTCACGCTGCTGATGGATGTTCGGAGAGGGTTTGCAGTTGGTGTGGTGGGAGACGCTGCCTGCGAACGCTCAAAGAGGGCTGCCTTGGCTGCTGCGATGGTTGAGGTAGGGCTTGCTACACTTCGGTTGGTCGTGGCGGCCGTTTTCTGTGTCGAGATACTGACTGGGTTGAATTGACCGGCCAATCTGCTGACCGAGGGTGTCGTCCTTTGAAGACCTGTTGCGCCTATGCCTGTGCCTGTGCTTGGAGTACCAGTCGTTCCGGAGGGAGTAGGTGTGCCAACAGGCTTGAGAGCGGGTCTGGTCATCATTTTGTGGAGAATGTGTGGTTGCTTCGCGTCGTTACTGAAGGAAGAAAGATCGTTTGGATGTGGATGCTATTCGATGTAACGCGGAAAGATTTGGTCCAGATGGGTTCGAAGGTGATACGAAGCGAAGGTTGAGCTATGATTAGAGTTGATGAAGAATGAAGAAAAGAAGGATGAAAAATTATGAGTGGTAAAAAAAGCAAAGAAAAGAAAGAACGAGGGGATGACTTTTTATGTACATGGGTGGGTAGATAAAAACAAGGGGTTCGATAAAAGAAGCGTGCTCCGGGACCAATGGTTAAAAAGCGAACACACAACAAAGACGCAAACAAGGGCAGAGGGACAGGCGAACAGGTACATTTTTTTGGGTTTGGGGAAAGGGGATGGAGGGTTGGGAGAGGCTGAAAGGAGACGAAGAAGGAGCCGGTCATTCGGTGGAAGGGACCATTCGGTGAAAGGGACGAAGGAAAGGGGGGTAGGAGTAGAGGGAGTATGTATCTTTGTGTGTATGAATGTAGGAGCGGCAGGAGAAGGATGAGTAGGAGACGCGAAAGAAAAAGAACGAGAGAAAGAAAGACAGAGAGGGATTGAGGAGAGACGCGACTCTTTTTTTCTTCTTTTGTTTGCCAGGAGAGGCGAGTTGCGTTGGGAGGTAATTCTCTTTTGTTTTTTTTTTCAAGGGCAGGCAGGGTGCCTGCGGGATCCAATGGACGGTGCAGCCCATGGTCGTGGTCATGGCCATGACCCACAAGTCCACTAACCCGCTTCACGGCAATTACTGTAACCAGGATCATGAGTGAGTGGCTCCCTTTTTTTTATGGTGTCTCTTTCTCCCTCCTCTCCTTTTCTCCTCTTCTTCCTCGCTCTGGATCCTAGGCGATGATTATGTTTTATGTTTTATGTCAGTGAATAGAAGTGACAGCACCGAAAGTGGGAGAGACAGGGTCGCCGAACGAAGGAACTTTCCTGCGTGCGAAGTAGCTGGGCGTGGGAGATGTGTCAATTGGCTTGGTGAGGTAAGATAGGAGAACACAATTGCGGCGTACCTTGGGGTCCGAGGGTCCGACAAACATATTGAAAAGTGTCACAGACAGAAAGTCAGAGGGAGAGCGAGTTATGAATGAGTAGAAGTCCCTTGATGATGACGATGACAATAGAAAGTTCACAGCATGAGACAGAACAGGAGGAAGAGCAGAAAGAGGGTGTCAGAAGGAATCAACCCATGCACTGTAACAAACAAATATGAACGCAAGGAGGAGGAGCCTGGAACCGGGACTGGGACTAAGACAAGGAAGGTGTTCTTAGTCACATTTTTCATCCACTCTATGGGTAAATCGTAGGATGGTGTGGGGATACGCGTTAACCTTCTTTTTTTTCATTCATGGATACGTTTGCCCGCGCAATTATATATGTCCGTTATTCCTTGTTTTGTCTACTTGAGATTGTCTTGTCTTTCTTGTTTTCTCTTGCCACCACAACGCTTTCAATTGCACAATGGTGTGAACAATGGACATGCTGAGGAGAGTAGAAGGAACAAACCATGAATCGATGGGTGTAATAAGCGACTCATGCGACATGCGAGATCCAATTAGCGTTGATATTTCTCTTGCATTGTGTGCTCACCTTTTCATTTCTGATTGTTGATCCTATTGATCTGGCGTCTGGCAGGCAACCATCGAGACTGTGAACTTTTTGTCCTTTTAATTGCCCCATAATTTGCCCCACAGACGGACCATCCCCAGGGCTTTTTGCACATTGAATATAGATCCATGATGGTGTAGTAGATCTCCTGTCTACAACAACAACAATACTGGGGCACTCATAGTTATTATGAACGAACAAAGCGAGTTGGCAACCAAGGCGAGCACCTAATTGTGCAGGAGCTGACTCCCTCATGTCCTGCAACGCCCACTTGTTCAATTGTCCTGCTGTTGTTCACACAGTCCTCCTATTCGTTCTTCTCTCTTTTATGTGTCCTCGTGTACCTCATGTAGGCTGTGAACACTCGTCTTTGTCTCTTTAATTCTCCCCTCTTTCCCTTTATCCCTTTCTCCGTCCCCTCTCTCACCTTCTTACTCCTTCCTCTCCTTCCTCTCCTGCCTCTCTTCCTTCCCGCCCGCATCTCCACCTTCCTCGACCCTCCTCAACCACCGTCCTTCCTCTTCCTCCTTCTCCTCCTCCTCCTCCTTGCATTCGCCCACTCTCTTACTCACTCTCTCCGACATCCTCCTTTGCCCTTTTCTGTCCTGTCCTTCCCAACAACCTCACTCCTCTCTCTCTGGGTCCAGCAGGATCCTCTCCCGTCCCTCCATGACCATGAACATGGTACATAATAGCACCATAGCAACATCAGTCAGTTCATGGATCTCCAACAGCAATAGCAACAACTCATACCTATCTCTTTCACTTCGATCCTGTTCCTTCTTCTTCCATCGACAATAGAGCGACACCTACGGATCCCCTTCAGACCTTGAACCATACTCCCACTTTGCCTACCAAGCCTCCTCTCAACTCGATGTAAGTTGCAATTCTTTTGTCCATGAACAAATGGCGAAACTGGCAAGCAAAGCAGCCAATAAGAAAAAAAGAAAAGTGTGAACCCTTTCCTTTCCGACCAAACAGAGTCTAGCGCAGAATTGCTCTGTCTCCAACGGTCCTTCACCCGTACCCAACGACCAAGCGGACTGACAAACACCATTACACACCCAACGCTCCTGTTTCCCGTATCTTACCTAGTTCACATTCTACTCTCCTCCGCACGATGGCCCTTCCAGGGACGCCCCTGTAAGTCACTCTTTCATTCACTCGCAACCGAAGGTGACAGACGACGCAGTCAAGTCAAGTCAAGTCAGCACTCACAGAGACAACAACAACAGCAACAACTAAACGCACAAACAAGGAGTGGGGGCGAGAACGGTCTTGAGTGTTTGTTGCTGTTGTTATTTTTGTTTTGGACTCTCGCCAGCAGTTATTCTTTTGGTGCTGATAATTGGTCAGTTTTAGTAAAAAGCAAGCAGACTGTCGTAGCCTGGCTGAGAAAAGAAAGATGCACAAGACACAAAAGGAGCGGAGAAGAAGAAGAAAAAATAATAAGACCTGGCGATATCGAAGCACAACCAACAACGGCGGATAAAAATATATGGACAAAGGAGGAATGCAAGGATGACAAGGACAAGACGGAAAGAATAAAAGGTGCAAAGTGTAATTGACCTTGCCCGCTTTCATAAAAGACAACAAGGCAGGCAAGATGACAAAGAGCAGAAGGGGAATAGAGTAAATAAAAGTGCAATGAAGAAGGACGAGGTACGCTGGAGGATAACCAAGGACAAGTCAACCTAACCAATTTGACATTCAATCTAATAGGTGCCGGCTGCTGTGTTCAATGCTACGTTGCCCGAAGACATGCCATCGCTGGATCTCACAGGAACAGAAGAGTCAAAGCTGGAGGAACTATTGAACATGGATGACCCTGCGGCGCCCAGGAAGCGAGATCGAGGAGAACGAATCGTCTGGACCCCCGAGGAGGACCAACAGCTCCGCGCCGCCGTTCAAATTTATGGCGACAAGACGGAAAAGTGGTCCAAGATCGCTGCATGCGTGCCAGGGCGGACCAACAAGAATTGCAGGAAACGCTGGTTCCATTCGCTGGACCCAAAGCTCAAGAAGGGTCCATGGACAGAAGAAGAGGACCATCTCCTCAAGACGGGCGTCGAGCTGTTCAAAGGGCAATGGAGCAAGATCGCCGAGCGTATTCCAGGACGAACAGACGATCAATGTGCGAAGAGATGGCGAGAGGGACTGGACCCACTTATCGACAGAGCAGCGTGGGCACCCGAGGATGACATTCTGTTGTTGCAGCGGTTCGAGGAATTCGGGAGTCAATGGCAAAAGATCGCCCTTGCTTTCCCAGGGAGACCGGGCCTGCATTGTCGGAACCGTTGGCGCAAGATCCAGAGGAGCCTTAACCACATGAAGCGAGCCACCAAAAGGCGGAGCCAACTAACTGCCAGCGACCAGGCAGCATTCATCGCAGAGACACGGCGACTGGAAGCACTCCTGGACTCACACAAGGGCGACCTGGATCCAGAATTGGCACAGTTCAATGCGGACGATCTACTCCTTCAAGAGTTTTACCTGGACGATGACTACAACGTGGACGGGTATCTGGACGAGGAATTGACAGGGCGGCCAGGAAAAGGCGGCAGGGGCAGCCGAGGTGACTTGATGGATTACTTCGCAGAAGACGAGAAGCCGTACGGATGCGCCATCCCCGACTGTTTGTTTGAGAGTTCGTCCCCATCACTCCTCTACTACCACTTCAAGGCGACACATACAGGAACGACCGTCGAGAAGCCCTTTCGGTGTGCGATGCCAGGATGCGAAACCCGCAAGCGTTACAAAAACGTCAATGGTCTCCAGTATCATGTCACCCACGCCAAAAACTCTGCAGCACACTCCGGGATGTCAGGAACCACTACCCAGTTGTCGGCCTTTGACGATGGACCGGAGACAAGTAGTAAGTCGGCCCGGTCGGCTCAACCATCTTTGTCGCCTGGTTCAAAGGGTGCGTTCAACACCCCACCGCCACCAGCCAGCACGCCTTTGGCATCGTCGCCTAGGCTCCGCATTTCAATGCCCGCCGCATCATTCGACCCCGCCAATAACATGGCAATCTCCAATCCTCCCACACCAGCCGAAATTCAATTACAGCTGCATCAATCAAAAGAAGATCTCGTGCACCTGCAGCAGCAGACCCAACAACAGCATCTCCCGCAGCATCAATTGCAGCAACAGCAGGCGTTCCAGACACATCAACAAATGCGCCAACAACAGAAGCAGGGACTTTCCCATCTCTCGCACAGCTCTCTCAACATCCCCCATGGATCCCCTTCCCTGGATAGCTCTGCCACCTCATCACAGACGTCCTCCGGTGCATCTTCGCCCCACTTTCACCGCAACACATATCACTGTCCTGAGCTCGGGTGCGACCAAGCCTTCCACCACCTCGCTGGCCTTAACAACCATATGGCGCAGAGCCACGGACACCGAGCCATAACAATGCGTAGCCACGACACCCTGTGTGGATCCGATGCCATGGTGATACCGCAGGACAACCAGTCAGACTTTGACATTGAAATGGCGGATCTGTCGTCGGGAACTCAGTCACCTATTGACACCAACGCCCTACTCATAGATGACCATCTCCTTCACAACCATCTGAGCAGCCTTGGATATGACAGTGACCCTCTGGGGCTGGACTCTGCTTTCGGTCTGGATTTGCAGCAGGAAGGCATTAGTGGTCACAGTTCTGGGTTTAGACTGTTCACATCCAAGGATCTGATCATAGCGAACCAGCTGGTCAACAAACTCCACAACAGGATGCACTTTGGGACTCATATCAATGTTGGTGTCCATGCCCACGAGCCCTCGTCGATCTCCCAACTGCCCCTTAGCTCGCCTGCAGAAGTCAGTCAAACGATGAACCCCGCCCATCTCAACACGGCACCTGCAGCTACCCTTGTACCGACAACCATGCCCCTTACTCCTGGGCCGACATCTACCCCCTCTACTCCAACAAAGTCGACAAAAACGCAAGGAAACCGACCCGCCAACAAGAAATTTGCGTGCACCTCTGACAGTTGCCAAAAGGCATACGCAAGTGTGGTAACTCTGAACAACCACATCAGGAACGATCACCCACAGCAATCAGGAGCAAGGACATCGTCGGTTTCCTCACTATCGGTCTTACGGTCCCCTGCATTCATGGACATTCCACATTCGCCTATTCTCCCCAAGGAACCCGCGCCGTCAGCGGACGTTGTTATGGAGAAGCCCTACAAGTGCCTCGTGCCAGGATGCGGGAAGGGATACACCAACATCAATGGACTCAAGAACCATCTCTTACAGATGCATGGATCTACCCCCAAAACCACCACTGCTGCCTAAAGTTCTCATTGTTTATTATTCCATTATCTTTAGTATTCCCCTCTCTTACTTTGTACATTACCCCAACCCGTTTAATAAAAGCTCCTTTTGTCGTTTCGCCCCCTTGCTATGAACAAAGACAGGTGTGGAGGAGTATCCACAGTTGACGCGAGGTCCACACCCTTATTTAAAAATGCTAGTGCGATTTTGATTGTCCTTTGCCTCTTTTTCATTCTTTTCCTTCACCAAACACCTTCCTTCTATCTGTTACCGTCATGACAACAACCCACGACATCACCATCAGATCCGAAGCTGTTGGCATTGGCTCCACAGTGTCCAAGATCAACATCTGCCCCCCAGGTACCGTTA
Source organism: Linnemannia hyalina (assembly GCA_019671135.1). Classification (NCBI taxonomy): domain Eukaryota; kingdom Fungi; phylum Mortierellomycota; class Mortierellomycetes; order Mortierellales; family Mortierellaceae; genus Linnemannia; species Linnemannia hyalina. The sequence goes on along the minus strand of JAHRHY010000009.1, from coordinate 1,435,133 downwards.
CACCACACATAGCGACCTTGTGAACAGACAGAAAGGCGACAATTCGAATGCTCCTCTAACCCCTTTTACTTTTTTGTGTTTCTCCTATCTGTCTAACTATCTATCTATCTATCCACCTATCTATCTATCATATCCCTTCAGTGATATCCAGTCGCCCTTCTGGTAGACAGACTAGCGATACGTTGCACCAACCCTTTCTTCGATACGAACACCCAAAACCACATCGAGATACCCTGGTCTGCAGCAAGAGCCGACATTATGTCTGCACTCTCACCAAGCTGCACGGCCCTAACGGTCTCTTTATTATGATGTACGATCGTACCTGGGTTGATCATGACCACCACAACGACGATTGTATTGGGTCCAGCACACCCTCTACGACTTACGATTTGAAGGAACACCCTCAGGCGTGGAAGAGCCGCCTGGATTCGCCACTCCCTTCGCACACTCCACCGAATACTCTGATCGAGGCACATACACCAGCACTCGACGTCGCTGACGGATCATCTCTGCCGTCAGGATGCGGACACCGGGTACATAACGTCGACGGCGTTCGGAAATGGCATCGGATCCGGGCTGAGATGCTGCGTCAAGCGGTCAATGAATGGCATAAAAGCCTTTTATTGGATCAGGTGCTGGAGCACTATGAAATGAGCGGCAGTAGGAGACCGACAGCAAGGCTTGCAACGCCGTTGAGTCAGAGCAGTAAGGTCACTCAGCATCATTACATTCAGCAGGATTGTTGTCCGTCAACGCCGCCCATTCGACACCCGAACCAGAGCAGCGAGGACGGTTTCTGGTATGTACTCATGCAGATCGACTGGGATGCTATTTGGTCTCAGGGACTGGCGACCGGGTGGGATACCATTGCCAGAGCAGGGGAACCCTTGTGGAAAGAAGATGCAACTTTGGAGACGAATGACGTTCCAGCTGACACTCCGCACCAGTTCTCTGGCGATTCTCACCACAATCACCTCGGCGCCTCAGGAACCACAACCCACTTCGACAAAGAAGACCCTGCAGTCGACACCTTCCCCTCTTCAGCCGGCATTCGAATCAAGCTCCTCCAACCCAAGCAAACCAATCCACGGCTCAAGTTCCCAACAGTCTATGAGATCGACTCCTACAGCAAGGACGAGGAAGGAGGGAAGTTGTTGAATGGAGATCAAGGGATACCGCTTTCTCGCCATCCTTCTGGGCAGGTCAAGGTCATTCGGTCGCCGATTTCGGAGCACTTTTTACAGGAAAAGGACTTTGTTACCAGGAAGTCGATCAACGACAGGGAGGAGGTGATGGCTACTCTGGATAACCCATCCACTGCTGAGGTTAGTTCTCAAGTGCAGGAGATGAGCCGGTATTGCAGCTTTTATGCCGACTTACCTGAAGACTCGACACCATACCAGGACACGGCAGTTCTCCAACAAGCTTCGTCTAGCACCACCTCACTGCGACCGATGACAACTCTCCATACCGGCTTAACGACTACAACGACCCCGTCGGCATCCACACCATTTGCGTCCATTAGGTTGCGATCGCCCGAAATCCAGCCAGATTCGGTCATTGTCCACGCGCATCCCAGCAGAGGCCAGGACGAACATTTATGCCTCGGGTCCAATGCGGTTCCTGTCTCAAGGCCAAAGTGTCGTTCTCTTCGTACCAAGCAGTTTCCGCCCTCCAATCCTGTCAGCCGCTCTAATGAGCGACAACCCCAGGACACAAACATATCCGAGTTCCTGAAGTTACACCAGTGGGCTCGCACCCCTCGACACCAACAAGATCAACACATCACAAGGAAGGGACACCTCTCGAGTCATTCTCCATCTGCAACCACGACACCCCAGGACGACCAAGTCAACAACCTAGCGACAATATGTTTAGACGGAGGAAGTACTCTGAAGAGAAGTAGTCTGAGAAAATTGACTTCCATTAAGGAAGAGGCAGCTCTAGAAAAAGAACCACATCAGGAGCAGGAACAGCACATGCGGCGCAGGAACGGGAAACAGTTCTTTGAGGATGCTCGCTGCATCAAACCTGAAAAATATACAATAACCGACGACCTTCTGGACCATCAGCCTCAGGGGGAGCTTCCTCCACAAGCCAAAGGAGGAAGAGTTGCCGAGAGGTGGAAGCCTTGTCTGACAACCATTCCGAGTGAGCAAGTCTTGGAGACCGCAGAGTCTTTGTCGTCACCTACCTCGCCCCTCAGTCCTTCTACAACAGCAACAGAGACGACTGTTCTACAGGCGAGTAGGAGGCACCTGACTCATTTTGCTGATGGGCATGACCCTCGAGTAAACTCTGGCTCTCGCGCGTCACCGATTCATATGCCAACCAAGATTTCTTCAGCAACCTCGACTGCTTCAGGATCAACCAGCCCTACTCGATCATCCGCAGGACCCACCATTCCGAACCGCCGTCCGTCAGGAAACAGCACCCTCCCATCGATCGCCTCCATCCTGAAGAAACCCACACGCGCTAGTTGTACTACAGGCAACGACAGTATCGATAGGAAAATGTCCTTTCCATCGATGATCAGGGACCCGAGTAAGCCTCAGGAGCGGAGCCGATTGATTGAGAAGGGCGTCAAGTTTGTGTCCGACCATGCACCGCATTCGGTCCGACTCGACAAGACGATCGAATTGATCCGACTTGCCAGGCTGCCACTGCAAGACATCGCTTCCACTGCAACTAGAGCGGTGTCAGCTTTGCCTAGTCCGACTTCACCAATAGGCTCTGTATTTTCCCAGTCAACCATCTTGACATGTCCAACCACGCCAACTACGCCCACATCGATTCGATCTCCACCACATTTATCTCTCACAACTGCCGCCGAGCAAGATCGTTCTTCCCAGGATTACCAACATTCTCACAACACCACTACCAGCGACAGGCACCCAACACGTACGTCGTACGAGGACATCATGTTCTTAGCCGGCAATGCAACAAAAACCGCTCGAGACCTAATCCTCTCCCCACCTCAATCAACTCGGATCGCGCTCATGTGCACGGCATGCAACAGCGACTTCCAAGTCACCGATCAGGACTCGCTCAGAGCCTTTGCGGGCCATGTGATGCAGTGCGACGACAAGGCCAAGGGCCGCGTCGGCAAGGTTTCTAAATCCTTGTCGTCTTCGATGGCGGTTCCGAGTGCGACGTTTCAGAGGATGCGAGCGAGGATTGGGGAGCGGTTGTTGGGACGAGAGAGTGTTTGTGATGAGGGTGCTAGCGTTTGTTGAAGGAGTGGTTGGTGTTTTATTGGAAATAAAACAAAACTGAAATGAAAGAGCGTTAATTTTTTTTTTGCTGTCATTGTTCTTTGCCTCTTTTCTATGTTGGTGGCGTCGAGGGATGGAAATGTGGCGGAATCCGTTGTGAGCTGGTTTGTGCAATCTGCATTTTACGCATTTTGGATTTCGCTTTTTGTTTCTTGTCAAGTCCGTTTGAGCGAGTGCTCTCGGAGATGAAAAAAAGGATAGCAACTGACACACGGACGATCATCATTTACTTCACCCCCAGACACCCATCAAGACTAACGCGTTCAACTCGTCAATCAGTGAGACTGATATGGTTATCGTTGATTGATATCAGGAAGTACAACACACGGTTTATTCATTTCCTCTGGTTCATCTTACCAACAACCTTTTGTCGATACCGCCCATTCTCCCCCCTGGTTGCCATCTTCCTCCCCCAAGCAGACTCCTCCTTCCCTGCCAGCCCCTCCACAAATATCTCAAAATCCCGACTGTGAAACACATGGTTTACACCCACACTGGTGTACGTATCCCCGTACCAAAAACAGGATAAGGTCGATCTTGAGCAACCCGGACAAGCTTCTGCGTATGGGTGACAGGCCTGGTTGATATCGTCCCAGTCCTTCCACTGGCGGCCTACACGGGCGTTGTAGATATCACCTGTGGACCAGGGGGATCGTTCGTTGATGCAGTCAGGGATGTCGTGAGGACCTGCGGGGAGTCGGGTCTTGTTTTCATATTGTCGTGCTGCTGCTTTGATGAGGTGTGAAGGCACAGTGGAAGACTGGAGGTGGGGTTGGGAAAGCCAAGGGAGACAGAGCCAGATGAGGTCTTCGTGGGTCACTTCCTTCCACCAGCCCTTCGATGTCCGTTCGTATCCACCATTGCTGTTGCTGCCATTGACCTCGGTCTCACGGAATAGTTCCAAAGCATGCTCCAACGACATCTCAGAGATACTCGAACACACATCCCAGTGGATCTCTAGCTCCCGCAGTTGCTGAAGATCCTTAAGACGACCGAAGACTTCCCGCGCCAAAAGAATAAACGGCCGTTGGTGGTTCCTCTCAACCTGTTGTCTTTGGCGCTCTTGCGTCCGCTCCTCCTTAGTCTGGGCGACAGCCTTCAGAGGTTTCCAGTCCTCGTCATCCTTCTCGTCGAGATCCATGCTATAGAAGTCGTGGTGGTGGTGGTGGTGGTGGTGGTGGTGGTAATCGTACTCATCCCAATGGTAGTTTCGATCGGGACACTCCCGCCACAGAGATTCCTTCACCGACAGTTGCAGCTTCTCCAATTGTCCAAACACGGTCGAGTAATCCTTGATGGGTTCCCAGATCGAGAATGAAGGGGATACGTTCCAGGGGTGGTCCGTCATATGTTGTGACCCTCTGTCTCGGTAGATCCCTAGCTCTTTGAGTCGTGTACACTGAGTCCAGCTCATCGCGGTGCCAATATGAAAGGGGTGGGCGCCTTCTCCTGTCGAATCCCAGGTATTACGATCGATCCGGACGACTTCGAGGGTAGCTGCTGAACGGAGGACCATCTTTGCCACCGATATGTACACCTGGTTCGATATTGCGGCTGACATACGGAACTCTTTCAGCGCAGCAAAGGACCCCCTCAGCTGAGTACCGTTGGAGGTAGAGTTGTTGTAGAAGTGGTAGCTGTCTTCTGAGACATCGAAGGTTTCCAGTTCTGGGCAGTTGTCGAGTAAAAACTGGAGGAGATCGATCCATGATCCACTGTACTCCTTCAGGACCAAATGTCGCAGCCCTGTCGACCGCCCCACAATCGACTCGACTATCTCGTTCCCGATATACGACCCGACATTGGAATAATAACTCGTGTTGCGTCCGGGGTTCAGAACGACATTATCAATGACGACCGCCGGCTCAGTATGTTTTGCCAACAATACCGCCCATCCTGGTCTTCGCCTCTCATGCAATCCACCGAGAGCAAGTCGTTCCAGCGGCAAAGTTCGAGCTCCCGAGAATGTCGACGATTCCATAGAGCCCTGCTCTTGCTGCTGCCATGGATACCCGTCCTCAGGATAAAACTGTCTCGGAGCAGGGAACCGGCCGAACTGTCTAGCCCTGGGGAGCCAGCACAAAACAGACAGCTCAAAGTCCTTGAGGTTTGCGGGAAGACTCTTGATGAGGACGGTTGAGAACTCGAGGGGCACATTCTCCAGATGAATCTTGATCGTGGTAAGCGAGGTGTGGGTGTAGATAGACTTGAATATATCCTCTGTGAAATGGTCAGTCCGGTACTGGCGCGAGAGGTGGTCGACCGCGAGGGAGTGTAAATTGGGGCAGGACTCGATTAACTGCAGCGCATTCTGGGATTGGTCAACAATCGACGGTCGCATATGGTAATGCCTTGTCCGCCTGGGTTTTTGAAGGTAGTTAAAGTCGACACAGTGGAGTTCCTGTAGGTTGGTGTAATAAGAAGATCCAAAGGCGTTATCCAAGAACCAGCCCGCGTCAGCGATATCAATGGTAAGTGACCGGATGAGTCCAGCGCTGTGAAGGACGGTCCATGTCTGGCGGCTGTTGAGGTTAGAGAAGCGGACGTAGCGGAGGGCTTGTAGGGTAAAGTTTGTGCGCCAGGTGCGGGAGACGTCGAGGCAGGTGAGGAGTTGATCTTTAGTGAGGTCTTCGCAGATGAGATCGAGGATATGAGGGATGTCGAAGATGGATATTTGGGGTGTGTTGTTGGAGAGTGTGGACATGAAGAAAGACAAGGAAGAGAGGTGTATGAGGGAAGGGCTGAGAGGGGTGCTGAAAAGGTAGTGAGAGGAGGATGAGCGTGCTGTTTATATGTCGTGAGACTGGTGGCGCGGCAATCAATACTCAATGAGAGCAGAAGAATAACAAAGTCTGTTCACAAGCAGGTGGGGGCGGAAAGAGTACGACAAGGCCGAACATTGCTCTTGGCGCCCAATGGTGACGGGATACTTTGTTGACATTCCTTCATTACTTTATTGACATTCTTTCATTTATCGACTTTTCATGCCACGCGCACATGGACAAGCATACATTGTCGAACGCGCTTTTTCATTATGTTATTTCTTTGTTTTATTGTGATATCATTATGTACATGGTTTTAGGTGAAGGAGAAGGGTGGTGGTAATACATTAAGTGTTGCTGCTGCTGTTTTTGTAAAGGTCATTACAAGATAGAGCGCGTTTTCCTCTCGATTAGTTGGTGAACTCGAGGGCAGTGCTGCCAGTAACGGTGCGAATCTCGATCAATCCCGCAACACCCTCAGTACCCTCCAGCGACTTGGTGCCAATCTTCTCACGAGCATTCAACTTATCGTAGGTAATCGTGCTCTTGGAGTCCTTGGCTGGCTCCACACGGGTAGAGCCCCACTTTGTCGAGAGCGCGAAGTGTCCCAAGAAGGCGTCCGAGATGTGGTTGCGGATAGAGCCGGTGTTGGTCTTTGAGGTCAGGGTGAGGATCTGGTCCTGAGAGGCGAGGATGGTGGTGGTGTCGATCGATCCTGTGACGGCGGTGGTTGAGATGTCCAGGTTTCCGTGTTTGGTGCCGATGGTGGAGGAGGAGGAGGTGGAAGGTTGGACGGTGAGTTGGGTGCGGCCGGTGTTGGTAGAGACGTGGACCTTGTGGGGGTTCTCTTGTGAAGCATCGACATCGGTGGTCTCGGCAGTCAATTGAATGCTGCCGGTGACCGAAGAGACTTGGATGTCGAGGGGCTTGCCGGCAGTAGCGACCTGGATTGCGTCTGCGCGAACGCGGCCAGTGTTGGATTTGGCGTCAAAGATATCGGACTGGATACGGCCGCGGGTCGAGATCTCGCCAACAGTGGAGCCGAAATGGAGACGGTCAAATTTGACATTTTCCAGATCCTGAGCGTTGATGACGACGACAGGGCCGTCGATGGTGATGGAGCCATAGGAGGTGAAGGACTCGGGGAGGATGACTTCAAAGTAGAGTCTAGCACAGGCGCGGTAGTGTTGTCCGTCGCGGGGGTCGACGACTTCCCGGTTATGGTACCAAACCTGGGCATCGAACTGGTTGTCCAACTCGACGATCTCTACATGGAGTCCCAAGTAATCAATATCGATCTTCTCTCCGTGAGAAGCAGCAGGCTTGTTGTTCTTCACGTCATCCTCATAAGGCGTGACCTCACCAAGGATATGAAGCGTAGGGACCGCAACAGGACCAGTCGAGATATTGACACGCGAAAAGATATTTCCCTGTCCAATCTTGAGTCGGAAGTTCTTGACCTCAGTCGTGAAGGTCGAGGGTCCGTCCCAGTCGATGGCGTTATCGCGGCACCGGTCAAAGTTGAGGTTGTTACTGTCATTTGAGAGCAAATCCAGTCCGTTGGGGTTGGCAGTGGTGCTTCCTGAAGCGGCGTTCCAGGGTCCAGAGCGTCGAAATGGGCCAGGGTTAATGGATGAGGCAAACATGATGAAAAAGACAATGAACAAGCCGACGAGGATGCCAGTGCATCGGGTGTCCCTCTGTCTGGGGCTCCTGGAGCAGTCGCTTTGGTTGTCGCTGTTGTGGTGGTTGTGGTAGTGTTGCTGGCAGTGGCCTATGTTGGACGAAAAAAGGAATGAGATGATTAGATACGAGAGAAAGAGGAAGGAAAAGTGTTTGTGTAAATATTAAGCAAGGATGTCGCTCACTTACATTGTTGCTGGAGGGGGGCATGTGAAGAGGTGCAGTGACCACCCTTGTTATCGCCGCTCATATCGACATAATACGCTGGCGGTGATGGGGCCTGATGCTGATGCTGAGAACTACCAGAAGCATGATGACCGGTGTGGTGACCGAGCAGAGGCTGGGACTCTGAGTTGTAGACACAGCAGACGGATGGGTACTGACTGCTCGAGTTGCTGTTGTTGCAGTGGACGGCCATTTTTAGTCGAATTAGTTGAGTGAGAGAGAAGAAGGGATGAAGAATGGGAAAGAAAGAAGGGCGAGTGCGCTCTATATATATTTTTCTCCTAGTGTGTTTGTTGTCGACGACTCCTTTTGTCTAAGTGTGTGAGGTAGAGAGCACAAGAGGGAAATAGAAGCCAAGAATGCATTCTTGGCAACGCATCGATTTAGGTTTCGCCAAGAAACAGAAAAAATATCGTATCGAGTCCAGAACGGGAAGGCAATTCAATTGCACAGGAGTAGAAGAGGGAGAAGGTGGGATAGTACACAAACAGACGCCGTGGAAAGTGGTGAATGACATATCTTCTGAGGGAAGCACTTTTCACACGACCCCACTGATGCAATTAGGAGATGGATATACCAGGGGCGGGACAGAAATCACGCCGTGAGAGAGGCGAAAGGAGCATCGACTTTATCCCTCGTTCTTGGCAAGCAAGAGAGGAAGTGGAACTAAAAACGCTGTCTTTGACTTCTGTCCTTGTTGTCCATCCCGCTCTTTCAAAGCTATTAAGGTAAGATCACAATTGAACAAGACTTGCTGCGGACAAACGAGAAACGGCATGCACGTTGGACTCGGCGAGGGATAGACGAACGCGCTCATGCGTATGATATGTTGGATCGCTCACCTCAAGATTCATCGTTCAGGCTGTCGCGTTCGTGTTCGTGATATCCCCGACCAAAGAACATTTATTATGTTCTCTTTGGCTGTTTCTTCCCCTTTTCTCTTTTTCTTCTCTTCACTCATCATCGACATCTCACTCAACATAGTCATCTTCTCATCGCTCGCTTTTTCACGTCAAAGAGATCAACTACCCATTCACTCTAACCCACTTCGTGACATCACATTGTCCTCTCTCCATGTCAGCACTTCCCTTCTGTAAGACGAATGAAAACAAAAGGGTTTATGAAAACTAGAGGACGACCAAGTGTGTACGCGCTGTCTATTGCGAGTAAGGGCTCCGTCCTCCAGAAGCACCATCAGTATACCTGCCTCCATAACCAGGAACTCGTCCACCAGCTCCAAGTCCAGGTCTAGAATAATCCTCCACATCCACCTTCACCGACGCATCGTGCACCGATGCGAACGGGTTCCCGCCTGGTTGTTGGTATCCTACAGAGGGCGACGCTTCATACCCGCCTCCTTTGCTCAGATCGAAATGGCCGTGACCATGCGTGGAATCGGCAAAGGGGTCCAGAAGGGGCTCCTGCTGGTAGTGGTGTTGTTGTTCCTGGTATGGATGTTGCTGGTGGTATTGCTGTTGCTGGTCCAAATCACCGGTGTTGCCGTTGTCGTTGCCTTGGAGGTGGTTCATCTTGTAGGAAGATGGAGGAGACGAAGACGAGAATTCATTCTTGCCTCCTTTAAAGTCTTTACCATCGTCATCATCACCGCCTTCATGACCACCGACCTTCATGAACGGCAATCCACGACGGGTCTGTCGCTTCTGACGACAGTAGCAGACTCCAACACCAACGCCGGCCAACAACAGAATCCCTGCGACTCCTGCGAGAATGCCGCCCAAGGGGATCAGGCGTGGTGCCGGGTCGCCTTCGTGAGAGGGGGGAATGTCTGTTGGTGGAGTCGAGTTGGCTGCAGGGGTTGGGTCAAAGGTCGAGGGCCATTCTCCTGTCCTCATGTTGTAAACGACCATGGGTGTCGCGACAACCGTGTACCGCTTGTTGGTCGGGTCCCATGTGGCTCCTCCCCAGGCAACAAACATGTCATTGGTGACGGCACAGGCTGCAAACGCCCTGGCGGTGTATGTCGGTCCTGCCCCGAGTCGGGTCCATCTCATCGTGTGCGCATCGATCCTGTAGATATCTGAGGTGGTCCCTTGAATGGTATTGCCTCCAAAGACATAAATCTGGGCACCCCCATAAGCCTCGACCATGCAGTGTCCGAACCGCCCTGCAGGAATGTCACCAATGATGGCGCGCTTGACAGACGTGATGTCTTTAGGGTTGCCCGGGAAGAACTCGACGAGCGACTGGTCGACATAGTCAGCACCTCCATAAATGAATGCAGACCCCTTCAGCGTGCTCCAGATACTGACATGGTCGGTCGCGACGGGCATAGCGAGATGCATGGGCTCGACCAAATCGGCCTGGACGTTATACCGCATCATGACCGCAGTGCTGTTCGTCGCGTTCGCGTCCTTGTACCCATTGATAAGATAGACATAATCATTGTCCATCGGCACCGCGACAGCAGCCAGCGACGGATAAGGGTTAATGTTATTATCAACCTTCTCCAGAGCCCAGGTCTCGGATTCCATGTCAAAGATATGGACTGCATTGGTACCCTTCAAGAACCAGGAATTCTTGTTGTTGAACAATGCAGTTCCAGTTCCGCCAGAGGGGTACAAGGTAGGTAGGGGGCGGATATTGGGGTTCTTGATGGACCAGGTGTTGTTGAGGTCGATGACAAAGGTCTGTCCAGAGCTGGAGTTCTTGACCGTGTTGGATGTGTCGCTGACGGTTCCGCCGTGTATGTAGAGGCCCTTGCCCTCGATGAAGACGGATTGGCCTCCGTAGAGGGTAGTTATCGCGGATTGGGCATTGGTGAATGAGGGCGAGGAGGAGAGGACGAAGAGGATGAGGGTGGCGCTGAGCGAGAGGTGTGGTCGCATGGTTGGTGTGGATGTTCGCGTGCACGAGGGTATATTATGTACAAAAAAAAAGAAAGAAAAGAAGGAACATGAAAACGGGTAACAAGGAAGAAAGGGACGCGAAGAAGGAGAAAGGAAGTAGGGGACGAGTGGAAGCGTGAAGAGGAAAAGAAAAAAAGAGAGAAGAAAAGAGGAAGAGAGAAGGGAGAAGAGAAAAAAAAAAAGAACCGAGATGGAAGATGACGCTCAAACGGAGCACGAACAACACTCACAAAAGCAAATTAAACAATGTGTGCAGACAGAAAGACTGGAAGAAATAAGAGCATCAATATCAATCCCTCTTTCTCTCGCCAGCAACGGAGAGGAATGAGGAGGATGGGGCATGTGCATGTCAATTGGTTCCGACACGCCGCCAAAGTAACTTGCAGACCTTATTTCTTCTTTGTCACTCACAACAGCAGCGGCTACATATTGTTTGTTTGTTTGGCCATTTTGTTGGCTGTTGGCTTTTTGTTGTCGGTCTGTCCATCCGTCCGTTGCTTTTTTATTGTGCCTCTCGTGGTGAACACAAGATAGAAATTCTATCATGAGAGCCATCCTCTCTCTCTTGCTTCTCTCTTTCACATACGTTTATCTTCTTTTTTTGCGATCGAAGGGAGACGAAATGCGGAAGAATCGGTCAAGCGATAGATGAGGGCGTGAAGGGTGTAAAGAAGGTTCAAGGGCAGCAGTGATCTCCCTTTCATTGATGTTTTTGCTTGGCAAAAAAGTCCATATCCTCGCAATGCAAACCCAGACCCCAGTTGACCATTGGCCAAAAAGACGAGGACTGAAAAGGGTTTTATCATGCTTCCTTCCCTCTTCTTTTGTTTTTTGGCGCTTGAAAAGAGAAAATGTCTTCACCTCCCTCTCGCCTTCGTCTTGCCCTGCATGTACTTTCCTTCTACACACTTAACCTTGCATTTCCCTCTTTGCTTGCTTGCTACCCTAATAGGTCAATGCCTCAGCCTTGAAGTGCGTGCGTACCTGGCCTGTGTGCTCCAAAACTAACAAGAGCAATTGACGTTCCCATTTCTAACAGAGTGCTCCACTCTCTTTTTTTTTTTTCCCTTGCAGTACGTCTAGAATTGCTTCGATTCATGGCATTTTTTTTTTCCCGACCGGACGACTCCATCTTTGCCCTAGGGATGCATCGAACTTCATTCATTCCACTACCAAAAAAAACGAGCAAGTAAATCGTTCCTGCTTGCATCTTTTTTCTTCCAACCAAGAGAAAAAAAATGCCTTGCTTTTTTGTTGATTGGGGGGGTTTTTTTTTGTTGTTTTTCACTTGGGCTGTGCATAAAACCTTCTATGGGATGGAGAGGGGGCGCTCACACACACCTCCTTTTTTTGTACCTGAATAATGCTTAACTAATGCTTTTATTACGAGTGATGAAAAAAAGGAGTGGCGCAAAGTAGAAGAAAACCTCACCTCTTGTTGGGTATTATTGGATGCCGTGAGGGTTGCGAGGAGGGGTAATCGGAGGCCCCAACTCATCAGCAATTTTTTGCCAATTTCCATCTCTATTGCCACTGCCGACAATAGGGACATATGGTAGCGAATTCCTGGCCTCAGTGTTGTCAGAGTACGACGATAACGGCGAAGGTGTGAAAGCAGCAAAGTCACTACTGCCAGCAGCAGCAGGGCCGGTAGGAGCACCTGCCAATGGCGATGGAGTGAAGGTGGAATAAGGATTGTTACCAGCACCAAGAGCAACACCAGGAGCGACCAGCGTGGATCCTTGGGAGCCTGTCCATTGTGAGCTGGTAGCCAAATAGGACAGGGCAGGCGAAGAGTTGGCGCCGTACTCAACAGTGGGTGGTGGTCTTTGTTGTTGTTCTCGTTGCAGTTCCTCTTTTCCTTGTTGGTCATGGTATTGATCGTTGGTGTAGGCTCGGTTGTTACTGTTGTTGACGGGAATGGTTGATTGAGAATGCTGGGAGGTAGTAGGAAAAGAGGAGACGGAGGCGACAGGGGAGAAGTAAGGGACGAGAGTGGTATAGGAAGGCTCTTTTGGTTGAGAGGAGGTAGGTGAGTGAACAACACGCGGAGCAATGAATCCACCAGGGAGAAGTGATTGAGGACGTTGGGGTATTGAAGGAGGGGGAAGAGGGATGACGGATGCGACAGGGGATGAAGGGATAGGGATGGGGGTATTGGTAGAGAGAGACGTGGTGGTAGGGCTGGTGGGAGTGTTGGTGGTAGGGTTGAAAAACTTGAGGACAGGGACAGTGTATCCAGTGGAGACATTCGCAGCGGTAGCTGGAGGAGGTGGGAACGGGATCCCGTTGACAGCATGATAGGCTTGTTGTTGTTCCTGAATTGGCGACAGTGGTTGAAGTGGTTGAAGTGGCTGTTGAGTCGGTGATAGCTGTTGGAGTGGCTGATAGTTGCGATTTTGAGGAATGATGCTGGAATTGCGGAAAGACGATTCAGTAGGGGACGCAGGCATGGCGCGTGCTCCGACGACGTAGGTAATCCCATCGTTACCGTCATCTTGAGGCTTCTTCTCTTTCCCGCTTTCATCCTGTTCATCATCGTCGGCCTTCTCAGTCTCCCTCGCTTTGCTCCGTTGCTGCTGCTGCTGGTCTGGGAAGGAGTTGTCCGAGGAAGAGCCGGTCTCGGCGGTCACAACAGGCATGGCAGCAAAGGTTGAGAAGGACATCTTCTTTTCCTTCTTGCGATCTGAACGACGCCGACAAAAAAAAATGAACACTGCAATTGCAGCAAGCACAACAACTCCTCCAATAATCCCTCCAATGAGAGCACCCTTCGAAGACGACGACGACTCACCAGCGGGAGGAGTCGATGGAGTCGAGGCGTCTGGGTCTGGGTCTGGTGAAGTAACGTTGGTCCTGACAGGCGAAAATGTCGTTATCCATTTGTCCTGAATAAAGTCGTAAACGACCGTCGCGTTGGTCGCCGCCACGGCTACAAAGTCCCCATTGATCCTCGTAGCTCCACCCCAGGCAACAAACCTGTCGTTCGTCACCGCACAGGCAGCATACGCCCTCCCGACTCCAGCTCCGCCCGTTTTTCCCGTCGTCCACTTTAACGTCGCGACATCTAAAATATAGATATCCGACAATCCTGCGCTTGTCTGGTCCACCCCTCCAAACAGTACAATCTTGGTCCCATCGTACGCCTCCACCATGCAGTGTCCAGACCGCGCCGTGGGTATCGCGCCGTTGTCATTAATCGTCGCAAACGTAGACTTTGTCGTGTTGAACTCGTACAGCGTTTTTTGGTAGATGGCGATGGGCGACCCGGCCAGTCCACCATGAAGAAGGATCGACTTTCGGAGGGTGCTCCAACAGCTCGCATACCCACTTTCAACTATCGAAAACTCGGTCGAAGTGCCCATAGACGAAAACTCATATCCAACAGTGGACTTCTTCAGCATCATCATCATCGGTATCGTCCCGACAGCGGCGGCGCTCGCACCCTGCACAACGAACCCGTTCACAAAGTAGACCAGACCCGACGACATATCCGTCACCGCCGGGAACCCTGGCGTGGGGTTCAACTCGGTTAATGTGACAGGGCTATTCCAATGGTCCTTCCCGATAGAGTAAAAGATAAACTGTTTGCCATTGATCACTATCCATGAATCCTTGTCCTGCAAAAGGGCGCTGGTGATGGAAGAAGAGGGAACCCCAGTAGAAAGCTGTTTGAAGGCCGGTTGACTGGTCTTCCAGGTGACGGAGAGGTCTAGGGAGAATGTTTGTCCTGATGATACACCAGTGACGCTGGGCAACCCGCCGTGGACATAGAGGGCTGTTCCCTCGACGAATACAGAATGGACGCTATAGAGGGGTGTGGGATTGTAGGGTCCATTTGGTGGCGGTGGCGTTGGCGTTGGTGCTGGTCCTGTTGTTGGTGGTATTTCTTGGGCTTGGATGTGAGTGATGGTAGTGGTGGTCGTCGTGAGGAACAGGGGTAGCCGTAGCAGTAACAGCACAGCTGTGCTGAGGGAGGGTGATAACTGCATTATTGGTCGAGTTTGAGAGGGACAGGGCAGGGAGAGGCAGGGGAAAGCGAGAGAGGAGGGTGGATGAGTAGGAGGGGGACAAGGAGAGAAACGAGGGCAGTAAGAGGTGTCAAAACAACAAGGTGAAGGAGAATTGGAGTCGGAGGAAAGAAGAGGAGAGAAAAGAGTGGAGGAAATATGATGTGAAAGGAAAGTCGTGAGTCAATGGAGAGGCAAAAGGAAAGAAGAGGAAAAAGAAGGAAGAAGCAATCGAACAAAAAGGAAAGGAAGTGAAGAAGAAAGAAAACTCTCGCTCAAGAATTGGGTAACAATCGGTTGCACACACACACCTGATTCTTGCTCTCTCTCTCGATTGTTTATCTCGAAGGCCTTTTCCTCAACGGTACAAAGTGGAGCTAAAGAAAAAACAAAACAGAAGAGAGATGCCGATTTTGAGTGGGGACCCGTGCTATGCGGTGCTATGCCTTGTTGTACCCCTACAAACATACAATTTTTCACTCCTTCCTCTTTCACGCACCATCTTTTCCCTCCTTCGCTCCCCCGTCGGAGCTACACTATTAAACTAGTAAGCTGCTCTCATCATGGGGTGCCACAAACAAAAAAATCCAATAAAGAAAAAGATGAAGCACTCATTTTTGTGTGGCGGTAAAAAGTGGGCATTGGGAGGTTGGTTTGTTTGTTGTTTGTTTGTGCATGTTTAAAAATGGCGCTTGTTGATATTAAGGCTATGATAATCATCATTCCGTCCCCTGCGGGTTGCGACGGGTAACCTCATCCTTGCTGTACGATTGTCCGTTACCTCCTACAGTCACTCTGGGTTCATTACCACCATCGCCACCACCACCCCCGCCACTGGCATCCGTTGCAGAAGCAGCGGTGACTGTAGGCGAGTTGGTCCATGCCATCTTCGGTGATGGAACAGCAGAGGCAACGACGGGTGGGCTGTAGCCGGCGTAACTGGCAGAAGGATCGTGGTTGTGCGGTGGCAATTGGTATGCTGTCTGTTGGTGCTGGAATTGTGGTGAGTCTGCGGCGAGATAAGGTTGGGCCACAAGAGGGGGCTGGTAGATAACTGGGTATCCTTGAGCACTCGCCGCGGGGTTGTAGATTTGCTGTGTTGGAGGGGTGTATCCTGTGTAGTACATTGAACCATCGACGACAGGAGCGGCACCGACAGGATTGTAGACCTGGGGCTGGGGTTGATTGCTAGGTTGAGCGTAGCCGATGGCTGTGTAGGCTGACGATTCGTATCCGGTGGGGGCCATGGGTGAGATATCGGTAGCGACGGGTGCATGGACCACATAGGATGCGCGTTGAGTGCCCTCTCCTCCCTCGTGCTTGAGCGTAATTGAGTAGTCCGAGTTGGATTCAGAACCTCCTCCCCTCGGCAAAGAATTTTTCTCAGCCCCTGCGCGTTTCCTGCGACGGTAGACAACGAACCCGAGCACCATCCCTGAAATCAGCGCCAATCCACCAAGGACCCCTCCGACAATAGATCCAACGTGTGACGACGCGACATCGCTGTCGGGCGAAAAGTTCTTTTGCCAGGCACCGTTCCCATTCGTCTTCAAGTTGTACACAATCGTCGGGGTCTTGACGACACTAAAGACGTTGTCCAACTGCGTGGCTCCACCCCAGGCAACAAACATGTCGTTGGTGACAGCACAGGCGGCGTACGCTCGCCCAACGGTCGAGTCTCCTGTCTGGCCCTGTGTCCACGTCAAAGTCGCCACGTCAAAGATGAAAATATCGGCACTCGTCGGATTCTGGTTGGTGACTCCTCCAAAGAGAATAATCTTGCTGCCGCCGTACGCCTCCACCATACAGTGCCCATACCGAGGAGGTGGGACGTCGCCTTTGTCAGTGATGGGGATGTACTGCTCCGTGATGGGGATGTACTCGTACAGGACGCGTTGCATAATAGTCCGGGCCTTGTTATATCCACCATGGACAAGGATCGAGCTTCGTTTCGTGCTCCAGACCGCGGCATAACCACCACTCACGGGGACACTGTTCCCAGCAGGAAAGATCTGGCCCGTCACCTCATCATAACGCATCGTACTGACTGGGTTGGACAATTTGGAGTCAGCCTGCCATCCATTGACGACATAGACAGAGTTGTTGATCGGATCCGCGACGGCGACCATGTTAAAGTCCGGGTTACTGCTGTTGTATCGCAGGGTAGGGCCCCAGGTGTTCTTCTGGACGTCATAGAGGGCGACATTCTGGTCGTTAGAGAGGTACCAAGTATTTTTGTTGTTGTAGAGTGCGCTTGTGGCCCCCTCGGATGGAAACCCAGATGCTAGCTGGCGAAAGACAGGGCTCTCGATGGACCAAGGAGTTGAGAGGTCGAGCAGAAAAGTTTGGTTGGAGGGTGGGTTGGCGTCAGTCAAGACGGCCCTTCCACCGTGGATGTAGATGGCTTTACCCTCGGCGAATGCTGATTGCGAGCCATAGTAGGTGGTTGGCGTGTATTGTTGTTGGGCATGGGTGAAGGCCGTGGAAGAAGGATAGAGTGAAAGAAGGGCGAGAGTTATACTGAGAAGAAGAGAGGGGTGCCACATTTTGCATTTGTGTTTGGACTTTGGACACGATCGTTATGAGAGACTAGGGGAAAGGGGTATGGGGAGAAAGAAGGGGTCGAAGGAACGGGAGGATGTTGAGTGAAAAAGGAGCTGAAAAAAGGCGATTGTTGGAGAAAGTGAAGAAAAAGAAACGGTGAAGAGACGAAAAGTGAGGAAAAAGAAAAAAGAAAAAGAGACGCCATGGAACATATACAAGGACCTTACTCGCGAAGGCACCTACATATCAGGCAAAGGGGCCCGCATGAAGGAAAGACAAGGAGGAAGGGAGACAGGCAGGCAGCAGGAGTAGTATCAGGAGTGATGTCGGCACTGCCCAAAATCGAGAGAAGGGGAGGGAGAAGGCGCTTTTCCTCATGGACAAGGGATAGAGAGAGAGAGAGAGACAACGATGGTGTCCTCGTCCTTGTTGGACATAAGAGCTGTTGTTACCTCAATGCCTGCTGGCTGTGTTATAGGCTTGCTGTGCATCATTCCGGTTGTATCAATTGCGCGCTTTTGTCTCCCGCCAATTGGGCGAAATACGATTAAACTCATACAGCCCATGTATGAAGGGTTGCACACATTTGGACACAATGATGCATCCATGATCGCCGTTGTTGTTATCGTCGACTTCATGCTCCGTTTGTTGGCTGTGTACCTTCTCCTCGCTTTATCCCTCTCTTTTGGACAGACAATGGCAGAAGAGATGATCCCTCCATTTTTTTTGACAATTGGGCTGTGCGCAAAACGAGCTGAACAAACAAGGAAGTCAACACCAGAACTTTCTGTCTCTCTCATCGTTTACCACTGCGAATTCTATGACGTGGAGCTCGACGAGAAGGATGGCGAGAAGGATGACGAGAGTTGGAAACCTCTGGAGGCTTTCGCTAAGACTGAGGTCCGCAAGAGCACCAAAGACAACAGGCTGAGAGCGTGGACTTTATGGTCGTCTCAAGGATCTCAAGCAACTGCGGGCGTTGGAGATTGAGTGATTTGTGTCCGAGTATCTCTAACATGTCGTTGGAGTATGCCATGTAGTTATTCCGGGAGACCGAGTTCAAGGACAACAGAAGCAACAGTGGATACGAGTGGACGTCGAAGGGGTGGTGGTGGGGATAGGTAACCAGAGAGGATCTAGCCTGACTTTGTCTTCCTTGGTGCTCTCAACCCTACATCGAGACCTCCATTGTGCCTTTACACCTCATCGAGGCAGCAGCACGACAATACGGGAACAAGGCCCCACTACCTGCAGTCTGTCATGACTACCAAGATGACAATGGCAAGAGAGACCCTTGGAGCACGGGCGCCATCTACAACGCTCGCATTGCCCGCCTTTGGAAGAGCTGGGACGACGCGACGAGGGGCTCCCACCGCTATGGACAACCTTGTTCAAGATATGGCGGGTTGCCACATTCCTGCACATGGCTCCGGTTAGTCTTTTTGACTCATACCGCAGCACGGAGTCCAGACATGGGTTTAGCAGTCGCGTCACTGCACCCTATTTTGACAGGTTTGGGTTTCTAGGCTGAAGCGCGATTGTTTATTTGCACGGGTGCAGTGCAAGAAAAAGGGGAAGAATGGATTAATGGATTGTTCTAGCAACTACTCGACGGAAGTCGAATCTTCGTCTGTACGTCCATGGAACAAAGGTCTCCCTTTCATATGTTTGTTACCTGTCTCACAAACATAAAAATGTGAGCCTCAGAATTCATTTTCCCTTTTCTTTTCCTTTCTTCATTCCAAGCAATTGACCAAGTATCCATCACCTCTTCTTTTGTCTCTCCTCATCTCCTCAGCCGGTCTTTCCTCCTCACGCGTCGTCACCGTCCCAGCCAAGGGAAAAAAAAATATGTCGCCAACACCTCACGAAAAGCGCGCGTCGGCGTTAGAGATCCCGCTGATTTCCGACCTAATCTGCAAAGACCTAACACGCAAAGATCTCTTCGCCTGCATCCAAGTCTCTCACCATTGGCACGACGCCCTCCAACCTCAACTCCACCGCTTCGTACGCCTCGACACCAACCCGCGCGAAACCCCACCACACCTTATCCGTCAGGTCCTCGACCGTGCTGCTCAGATTCGGTCCCTTCAGGTCGATATCTCGGACGGGGGTTGGTTCTTGCCCAAGGAGGATTCGGTTATTCCGGGTCCATCAGGGTCTACGATGGCACTGGGTGGTGCAACAGCAGGACGGTGTATCAACCTGCAAGAACTGTCGTGTCTCGATTTTGGATACCAACCCCGACCCGGTAAGGGCGACGAGGGTTACTTTTACCACGCTCCCGACCGCCCCTCAATCGTTCCCCAAGCCTCAAACGCCCTCCGACTTATCCAACATTCGCCAAAACTGCAATTCCTATACATCCACCATGCACGACAATTCTACAGGACGGACCATTTCTCGACAGAGGTCCTAGAGGCAATTTCGAACCACAAGTCGTTGAGACGGATCAAGATCCATCTGGACTATGCGGTCGATGAAGAGTTCCGGATGCGGCTGTTACAGCATCTTCCAGAAGGTATTGAGGATTTTGAGTTGGTCTGTCGTCCTTCGCAGATTTCTACGCCGCCTCCTCCGCAGGTGATTGACCCGGCACCGCTTTTGTCATTGAAGCGGTTGTGTCTGCTGAGCGATATTCCTCGAAAGAGCAGCAGCAGCGACTCCAGATCCTCGTATTGGGACCAGACAAGGTTCCTCAAAGACGACTTTTCAGAATTCCGCTACAGCTACCCAGACTGGCTCATCATCCCCCTCACCAAACAATCCCCACACCTCTCCAAACTCGCCATCGCAGGATACCATGGATACCCTAACACCCTCCTCCAATCCCTCGTCGAATCCTGCCCAGACCTGGACACCATCCACCTCGGCGGAACAAACTTTTCACACCACCCGACCATGCATCTCCCGCGAGATATCCCGTTCAATAATGATGATACGGGGACAGTCATTCGGGACCGAACGCCGTTGAAGGGGGTGTTTGAGAAATTGAGAGAGTTTATGGCGACGGGGTTTTCGAACAACATGTGGTCGGATAGAGGATATGAAGATGTCTCGGGCCTGCTAGTGAGGTCGACAGAGACGTTGGAGAGGGTTTTTGTGCAGTCGGACGATGGGGGTTGGAGCTACCCGATCCCCTTCCGGGCTGGGCGGAGGGGCGATGGGTTGAGTTGGGCGGATTGTAAGGAACTGAAGGAGTTGGCTATCGAGCCGATTTCCAGGATGGACTTTTCCTTCCTCGACAAATCCCCCATACCCCCATCTCCACCTCCTCACTCCCCTACCAACTCCGACTCTGATTCTGACGACGACGACCTCATCAACAACCCCGCCGCCCTCGCCGACAACAACAGCATCAACACCGCCTTCAAATCCCTGACCCACCTCCGCCTAACATCCCTCGGCGACTCGGACTGCTACAACTGCAGTCATATCTTTCTCGACTATTCTCGTTACTGGAACCAAACCCCCACCCTCGACGACTACCTTGAACAACCTTCTCACAAGTACAGCGAGGCGATTATGAGACCTTACCACCACCACCGAGTGTTGTTTATCCGCAGGATGCGGGAACTGTTTGGACGATTGAAAGCTGTGAGGTCGTTGAAGAAGGTGGACTTGGATTGGAGCGATTTGTGTATAGTTGTCAAGTCGATGACGCAGGAAGTCGTTCTCGAGTTGTTGAAAAAGACAGAGGACAAGGAGGAAGGGGCGGAGAGGGATGCATGTACGCATAGTGGTTTCTTGAGTACCGTGGCAAGAACTGACCAAGGGTGGTATGGACCAATGACACTGGATGACCTGGCCTGGCTTGGACTCCAGTGGCCGACCCGCGCCGAGATCGTAGTTGAGAAGGAAAAGCGCCAACTTCAATGATGAGCTCAGTGCTTCCTTCATCCTTCTCGCTTCCCCCCCCCCCCCCAAACAACAATAACAAGTAGGTACTCTGAAATATTAACAACGCGCTCTGTCAAGGGGGGGGGGGGGGTTCACTAAATAAATATCTCAAAAAAAAGAAAGACTTTGGCATGATCGCAGGCAAAGGTTAAGCAATCAGCTTTCGACAATCGTTCGTTGGCAAATATATTCAAATAAACTAGCAATGATAGCATTTTGGGATCTCTCTCCTTCTCTCTCCTTGCTGACCAACTGCTTTAATGCCACTCAAACGAACAGCACAAAAGTGCAATGAACCCTAATGCTGATGGTGATGTCCCTTGCCACGGACACGTCGACGCTCAGCCCGGACAACCCGCTCAATCTCCGTGTTGATCGCAGACACCCACTGCTCCAGATCCGGCCTCGACCGCGCACGGAGGACAGCACAGCTTTGAGGGGACGATCCATAGACAACCCCTTGTTTGACAATGCTCGACAGCAATCCTTCCTTGCCAAAGACGCGCGAGGATCCCGTCATGGCCTTGGAAGACATGGTCGTCAGAGCGGCGCTGCGGCGACTAAACATCTTTCTCCGCTTGCCTCTCCAGATCGAAAACGTGCAGTCCTCATCCGGGTCGTCAACAATCAATCCGTCTGGGTAAAATCGTGGGAGCCGCTCTGACTCATCGTTGGTGCCGTGGCGGGTGTCCTCGCCCGAAAAGTGTCCAGAGTAGATGTAGATGTCCGTCAAGGTGTGAACCGACAGCAGCTTGCAGGCCGTCGTCGGGACTAACTGTCCAGATGCCTTGGATCGCCGGTGCGGGTGGAACATCATCACCATGCCCTCGGTCAGGACCATAAAGATCTTGCGGAAGGTGCTATGGAGTTTAGGCTTATAGTACAAGTATCCAGACCTGGTCACACTCCGGCAGCCGTTGACAACACACCAGTTCCAGATTGAGGGCGATACCACAGCTCGATCGTTGTCCCAATCTTGGATCGTCTCGCCGACCTGGATCTCATCATCGTCCAAACTTGAGGCCAGCTGGTAGTTGGCCTGGGCGACGGCCATATGTTCTCTGACATCCAAATGTTTTCTCAGTCTCCAGTACTCTGACAGCTTTTCCAATTGATCGCGCCAGAGATGAGCGGCATCGGAGTTGAAGGCTCGGAACCGAACACAGGGTCCTTCCATCATCTCGATTTCGATCACGTTGCTGTCCTCGTCCGCCTGATCCACCACGCCAGCATCGTTATGGAGGAGAAGGTCGGCCATGAAGGTTGTCGACCTGACGATCGAGTTTTTAAAAGTCGGTGATGAAGACGATCCTTTGTTGTGTCCGATACCAAGTCCTTCTGTTCTCTTGGAGAGCGACGCATTCAAAGGCTCGCTGGAGTCGAGGTCTGTCACTGGTTGTTGTTGCTGTCCGGAGCTTCTTGAGTTATGCTGGGCTCCAGTGGATGAGCCCTCTGATGCATCTGGGATTCCTGCAGTGTTGAAAAAGTAATGGTCCGGCTCCTGCATCACGATCTGCGGTTGCTCCTGAACTTCAGTGCCATCTGCCGCTCTCGCCTCCTCCGCACGAGCCTTGGCCTCACGAGCGGCCACCGCCACCTTCTGCATCGCCTTTCCAAGTCGCTCACGTTTGGTGAGATTCTCCTTGTCCTTCTTGTCGTAGGGCAGATGTCGCACCGTCTCCCACTCCTGGTTCGTCAATACTCGGATATCCGCAATCCTGGTCATGTCGATGTATCCACGTGCCGATCTCACTTGCGCCTTCAAGCGGCGGACTGATCGACTTTGTGCCATGTCCTTGTGGTCAGGGTTGGCCGAGTGGTGAGGGCTGATGCTGAACATCAGGGCCGTGGGGTCAATTGCTCCTGCGTGCTGCATCGTCGGACTGTGAGACTGCGAAGGGATGGTGTAAATAAGCATGTGGTCGTGAGTGGTCAAGTACAGGCGCCTGAAGCGGCGGATCGGGTTTCCTGAAAATGTGCTGACGCGGACCAAATAACCCTCGATAGGGTCGGGTTCATGCAACTCCTTGCCACTCGAATCCTTGGCCTTTGTTGGGTAGTGGGTGATTGGCCTCAATTCCAGCAAGTGAGTCTATTACACATATACAAAAGAAAAATTAGCATGCATGCATTCAACAAAAGAGAAAAATTGGTAGTAAAGTATATGTTATGAAGCCTTACCTTATCCAGGACTTGCGGGCCAACAACAGTTTCGTCCATCCGTCCAACCCAGTCCGATCCATCCGCGAATCCAATGTGCTCCTTCTTCAAGTGCAAGTTATCTGTCTCGCCAGGGATACGCTCGCTCCAGTAGATCCATTCAATTCGATCATACCGTTTCCAACAGAGAGCTACATCGCCGAACTGCGAAGGATCCCGCCACATCTTGACGACCTCGCTCCAGTCTGGAACATCTTTAAGCAGCGCCAGTACATGAGATCGCAAAAGTCGCGGAGTCACCTCGTCGGGCGCCACCAATGTTGGCCGCGCGTCATCGTTTTTCAAATAGAACGTCTTGGACGCCAATCGTTCAGGAAGACTGGTCCTCGCTGTCCTGAAACTCTGCAAAGGCGTGTCTTGAGGAGGCAATGTGCTGCTCAAGTTCGTGTTGTTCACAGTGTTGGCGCGTCCATTGACGCCAATATCGTTGTTGTCCTCGTCGTCGTTTTCTTGGTTCTGGGAATCGCTGTCGGTGTCAGACTCAGTCTCAGTCTCTGAATCTTCCGGGATCGGGACTCGAATCTTGACGTCGAAATCTGGAACTGAAATCTCGATGAAAGGTGGGATGGGTGCTTTGCCGTTCAGCAGGGTGTAGATCTCCATGTACCAGGCACAAGCCAGCGAGATGGTGCGAGGGCGTAGGATGTAAACAGTAAGACCCACGGCCTCTGGGTAGTTCTGGGTCACTGCAATTGAGTAATCGAGCGACGAATAGACCGACACCGTCGTGTGAGACGATAGAATGACGGCTCCCTTGATTTTTTTCTATTTAGATAAGCCAGGAAGTCAATGCATGGTCAGTGCATGTTCATTTCACAACCTAGTCCATTCGCTCAAATAGTCCACTCTGTAATAAAATATCGTCATGCTTACATGGTTGTAAAAGAACTCCAGTCGGCCCTTTTCGATACGCTTGGCACGCTTCGACTTCCTGCGAATCTTGTTGACGGAAGGATTGGGTCCTACAGGGGGCCCTTTCATGACACACCACCACTCTTTCCATCCTTCACTCTGGAGCTCGAAACGTCGTGCAGTAACAGAGTTGAAGACATGTGGTCCTGGGCGCTCCGTCACCTCCTTCCTGACCAACATGCGATCCTGCTTGACCATTGGGTTTGTCGAGAGCATTGTTGGTTGACGGCTGGATGAGATTGGGTTCTGGACCTTGGTGAGGAAGCGGACGTGCTTCTTCTTGCTGGGTTCCGCGGCCGTGGTCTGACAATCCTTGTCAATGGAGCAGACCGATTCCACTGGCTGAGCCACTTTTGACTTGTCAGCTTCTCCTTCCCGCATCTTCAATCCTGTAGGAGCTCTCCTCAGCAATGTCCGGCTCAAAAGAGTGCCTGCTTTGCTGATGGTCGCTGACATGGGTTCCTTGGAGGTCGTATCCGCAGCAGTCTCGTCTTTTGCCGTCGGATTCGTGACATTTGGAGCAGCGTTACTGGTTCCTTGATTAGGTACGCCTTCCTCCTCTGCACCCTCCCAATCAGTCGTCCTACTTGTCGTCTTGGCCAGGAAGTAATGGTCGTTCTCCTCATCGTACTCGTCTGATTCGTTTTCCTCCTCAATGACCTTATCATGGAGCGAGCCTTGTCCGTAGCTGGAGCCATATTCTCGTGCCGTAGCCCAAGTGGCACCACGCTGTATGTTGCTGTTCCTGGGCGTTCCTGAAGAAGAGAGCGAGCTGTTAGAATGTGATTTCCAACCTGGAGCAAGTAGATCTGTCTCGATTCCCGCAGCGCTTCCGAGATTTTGAATGGGTGTTGGGTCAGGACGCTCCAGGTTGTCGGGGTTGCTGACGTCCAATGCTGAGGACACGGGCGAGCTCACATAGATAGGGCCATTGGTGGCAGGTAGGTTGACCTCGGAGGACATGGGTGAGCTCACAAGAACAGAGTGATGTTCCTGACGGTCATGGCGGTGGTTAGCAAGCATTGCCCCTGAAGTCATCTGTCGGCCAAGGCGAGGTCTTGACGCTCTACATTTTGTGGGGTTCATAATTGTACGAGGGGTTGTAAGTACATTTGATATTTGCGGCTTGCTAATATTCATTCTTTTCCTGTTTTTGTACCTCTCTTCCTCCTAACTTTTACTGTCAGCTGCCGTTCAGATGTTCAGGGGTGGTCAAAGCGACCTATTGATATGTTTTCCCCACTGCACCATCCCCTCAACCCTTTCGATTTTTACCCCTCGTTTTAGCCTTACCTTGATCCGTCGCTTTCCCAGCCAAGATCTGGTTCGTCGTTCTGTCGACGGGCTCGACGGGATCGAAGAATCTTTTTGAGTCGATTCGGTTCTCCCTCGTCCCTCATACTCTTTGTGCGCTTCTTGCCTCCAGTCCTCCACCGTTTCACGGACTTTGGTTTTGACATGCATGCGTCGTCCTGTGCCTGTTGCGCCAGTACATCTGCATCCTTGGCCTTTCCCTTGTCCTTGTTCTTGATGGGGTTGCCGTTTGAATCGACGTTTAGTAGTTGGCCAGATTCCTCTGAGGATTGTTGTCCATGTCGTTCTTGGTACTGGTTGCGCCTGCTGCTGCTGCTGTGCCCAGCAGCGACAGGAGCGGAGAATGATTCGGAGGATGATGAAGTGTGAAACGGATGGTTGTTGGCACCGACCGGTTTGTTGCTGATCCCGTTGTCGTCGTCTTGGCTGTTGTCCTCGTCCTCATCATCACCGTTGACATCATGATCTTGAGTATAGTCTCGTCGTTCGTCTTCACTGTCGTAAGCATTGATCTCCTCATCGCTAACCTCGCTACTGCTGCAGCTCGACCCTTCGTCGTCGTCGCTGAAGGTGTATGAGAGCTGGGGTATATTGGTCTGATGTTGCGAGGTGGAGGATGCAGGGTGCTGTTGCGGAGAAGGGGTTGTTGCTGGTGTTGTCCTGCTGCTGTTTGTCAGAGGAGGTGTTGCTGTCGTAGCAGAAGTGGAGACGTTGTGAAGGGAGATGTGGGATCGAAGGAAGGAAGATCCTTGTTCCCACCAGGGTTTGGGTGCCTGAACGGGTTTCGGCTGGGTATGATTATGATGTTTGTAGTGGCTGTGGCTAGAGGGTGTACTCGTCGCTGTTACGTCGGTGTTGTTGTTGTTATTGATGCGTCCTTGGACGACGGGGCCGATGAAGATCCTGTGGTGTCCAGAATGTGTAGAGAGAATGGGAGAGGACATTGGGTGACAAGTAATATGGTGGTGTGTGTTTTGAATGAAACGGAGAGGAGGAAGTGGATTGGCTAAAAAAAGAAAGTGAAGAAAGAAGGAAGGAAGGAATGTGAAGGCAAATGCGAAGGAGAGAAGACAGAGGAGGGGCGGATGGGAAGAAGAAGAAGACGAAGGAAAAGAGAAGAGAAGAGAAAGAAGAATGAATGAATGAATGAAAAAAGAAAGAAAGAAAGGGGGGACAAGGAAAGAAGCATTACTGAGTGTATGAAGTCATGGTCCAGCCGAAAGTGACGACATATGCAACGAACAACCAACTACGATAATGCCCCTCGTCTCTCTTATTTGTTGCCACCAACCATGGGATCCTTTCTTCCTCTGTTGTAGAAGACCTTCTCGCCAAGTCTCTTTTTTCTTCATCTCCTTCACTCATCCTCCTTGCTAAATCTCTTTCTAATTCGAATTCACTTCTCTGTCACTCAATTCCAAGAAACCATAACTGTCCAATTGTATTAATAACACATGCACTCCCGCTCCTTCCAACCCCACTGATAAACAAACCATGCAATCGCATTGGCTCGGAAAATAGAAAACGCATACCTTTGAGGACCGAGCTCTCTTTTTTTTTTCCCTTTCTTCTATCTTCTCTCTTCTCTCTTCTCTCTTCTTTCTCCCGTTATCCATTCCCCGTTCCCTTCCCTTTTCCTTTCACTTTTCGTCTTCGTAAATTCACTCAAGCAAGTGCTCAAATCCAAAACCCCATTTTCGCCGATGGAAAAACAAATGCAATAAAGAGGAGCCATCCATTTGGCATTGGAGCCACTTACAATCGCTACAGCCAAAACCTAACTAGAGAGAACCTATTTTTGCCTTAACAAATCGCATTTGACTTGATCCGCAACCACAATCAACCATTGCTCACCCATACAATGCCTGAAACTACCTACCATTGAGAGAACTGCACCTTGCACCACAAGGCTTTTTTTCGATCCTGGATACGGATACGGATCCACATTCATTCTCCCCGGCAATAATCAACTGCATGTCCTTTAGGATGTCAACCTTCCTGCCCACCCTGACTACGGTTCTCGTTTTCGTTGTTCCACCTTCCGCGACAATGCATCCATTTCGAGTCTAGTCGGATCGGATCCCAACGTCATGTCCGTCCATCATATCGCAATTATTATGCGACACTAGAATCGAATAAGATTGGACGAAGCATGGACCATTGTATTATCGCGCCTAATCACTTCCAGGATAGCTTGTAAAAGCAAATTCGTCATAAGAATTGCAGCGCTAGAGTTTCTTGACATTTGGACTCTGACGAGATATCGACAGTAAAAGGGCTCGGGTCTATGGAGTGGTGGCATGGATGTGGGGAGGGGAAGGGATTTACATAACCATTTTTTTTTTCAGACAGGGAGTTTGATGCCGGAGGAGATAAATAGTTGTAGCCGATAGCAGCTTAGTTCTTCAGTCGATAACTCAAGTCTTTACTAAACAAAACATGCCCTCGTTCCTCTTGTTCCTTCGTTCCTCTTGTTCCCTCGTTCCTCTTGTTCCCTCGTCCACCCTCATCTTGTTCCAGGTAGCCTCTCCATCAACAATACAGAATAGGGTCAGAGGGTCGTCCTGATGGTGAGAAACAAACGGAAAGTAAAGTCGAACGGAGGGCGTGGAGGATTAAAAAGGGGCACAGCAACGAGATGAGGGAAGAGTGGGCATGGGAGCGACAGAGAAAGGAATCGAGTGGTGGCAAAGGACGGGGTGATGAAGTAGCTTTCTTTTCATGGCCGCTATGGCCATGCCGTCTTCTTGTAAACCATCCCCAACCCCATTCTCCCATCCCCATCCCCATTCTCAATACTAAGACGCAGCAGCGCCTCTCTTTGTATTTTCGGGCATCCTCAGAGTTGAGATCAACCAAGGTGCCACGTTTCGCCCCCAGGTTGTCTGGTGTCGTGTTTGCCCTAGGTTATCAGGTACAAGCGAGAGTCCGTTTTGCCCCTCCGTTGAGCCCGCCTTGCATTTTGTTCGTTCGTGACGCCCCCACTAGACTTGTCCCACCGGCCACACAGTTCCAAGGTACGTACTTGTACTTCTAATCCGTTTGGTCTGGGCTTGCCTAGAACCTATATTCTGTCCTTCTTTGCATTTTTCTTCTTCATTGCTCATTTGCATTTACCATTCGTTTCGCCATTTGCCTAATAAGAGGGTGACGGAAGTGAACAGGAGGGTGGTAGGAATGGACACAGGAATGGCAAATGGCAAAACGAACGGCAGAGGCAAATGGGCAATAACGAAAAAAAGGGCAAGGCGGTTGACGTTGAAGAATGGTTCTAGGAGTGTAGGAGTGTAGCCCATACGCCAAGGAGAAATGGATAGGAGACAAGGGCAGAGGGAGGTACAGTAGGGGAACTGGAATCGTGCCAGGATGGTGGCAAGAATCTAGTAGGTGGTGGATGTCACATGAGACGAACAAAATGTTAAAGGTGCGCGCTCCGGAGCAAAATCGGCTCTCGTATAAGCCTGACAACCTGGCGCGGACGCGGTGCCCCGGCAGCCAAGGGTGGAACGTGGCATTACCTCCTCTCTCTCTCACCCGGTCGGCCCAGCAAGTGTCCGTCTCCAAGTCTCCGGTCAAGAATCCCAAGCCGCGCCCACTATTAATGTATTAATTGGCAAAAAAAGTCATTCTCCAATAAACACTTTTTTAATTGACTTCTGTTTCTGCTTGACTGGTATACAAAGCATAAGGAAGTTGCCTCTCATTGTCTTCGGTGCCATGTCCATGTGTGTGTGTGTGACACTTTCTATTAAGGTTATCGAACGAGATGACCCCGGAGCAACTCTTCTTCATCTCCTATGGCCGCCTGTGGTGACACCAGAGTCATTTGTAGACCTCGTCAATTACAACAACCATTCGCCTCCTCAATGTCGCATCAATGGTGTTGCTCAGAACTCGCCTGATTTCGCGAGAGCGTTCAAGTGTAAGGCGGGTTGCGCCTATGAACCCAAACAAGAAGTATGAGCATTTAAAGTAGAGGTAAAGAAAGATGATAATACGCTTACCCTTATTACGCAAACGATCGTCGCCAGTTGTTGGAAACAGAAAGAAAAAGAAAGGTAGACCTAACAAGCGTCAGTGGAAATGGTCAGAGTAATAAGTGATAAAGGGAGTTGTTTATTTGGCAAAAAGAGTATCTCCTGTCCCCCAGTACAGTACATCCCACTGATAATCTGCAGGAGCACTACAGTCTACAGGATGTTGAACTGGGAAGAGCTCTCAGAGGGCGAAATGGATCAATTGAAACAATTGGAACTGCTTCATGGGCAAGATAGGAGTATTGTCGATGTTGAAGGTCAAGAGTTTGAAGACCGATGCAGACGGAAGCGTTTGGCAACAGCGAAAAAAAACAGAGTCTGAAAACAACTGCAGCAAAATAAAATGAAACAATTTAAAACGATTCATGAAAAAAAAAGTTCTGTTGTACAATGGTTATTATTCTATTGTGGTTTTCTAAAGGGTAATTGGTCTTCTAAGGTAATGTCCCGCCACAAAACATGTTTCATTCATCGTCCTCCTCAAGGCGAGCCATAAACTCCTCAACTAGGCGCGCACACACCTCGCCACCGTTATGAGGTATCCTCCTCTCGAACCAGACCGCAGGCACATACACCTTCTCCAGTTCAGCCTCAATCAGTGGCAATGGCTTCTCCTCCTGGTCCTTGCCCTCGAGAGTAGAAGACTGATCATCATCGTCACCCACAGGAGAAAGTCGCGCCATCTTGGGTCCCTTGACCCTGAAAGCCGACAAGGAAGTGACAGAAGACGACCGCCGTGTCCTCCGACCGAGCGAGATGGGCCCTGCCTTGGCCAATTCTCCCCTGTTGACGGATTCCGCCAGCGAAACCACGTCCCTACGAGTCGTCTGCTTATCATCCTGCTTCTTCTCCTCCTCGTCATCGTGCGAATCCTCGCTACAGCTCTCCATATGCAAGCGTCTTCCCTCTTTCTCATCTCGCGCCTGTCGGTCAGCTTCAAGGATCGACCGCTGCCAATGTCCGTTCTCAAACTCCTCAGCGGTCATCTCGACAGGCAGGCCGTGGTTGATCATCATCTTAATCAATCCGTGTTCCTCGATAAACTGGGGACGAGAGACGTAGATCAGGGGCGTATCATGCGCAATGCACTCCGAGCACGTTCCGTAGCCCTGTAAAGACAGAGAATGAAAAAATAGAAGTAATACAGAGTTGTTAGTATGCAACGGAATAAAACACAAAAAAAAGGGTGCAAAAACAGTTCCGCGAGCACAAGGAAACAACAGTATCCAGAAAAAAAGGAGAACATACCAGCTTGCCAATGACAATATCGGCGGCGCGGGTGAGATCAGGAACGTAGACACCATGAGGACTCCTATAGAACCCCTCAGGCAACTCATGCTCAACGGGCAGTCCACAGATGACTCCAATCCATCCCTCAGGGAGCGGGTTACCCCATCCTTGCTTCAACCTCTGACCGCCAAACGAAACCAGGACCATCTTCTTGGTCGCAATGGTCAGCTCGTCGACTCCCAAGGATCTCAAGACATCCTCGCGAGTATTGACAGCCATCCTGACCACCAATGGCACATCGACCACCTTGCGCGTCAACGAACGCAACTTAGAGGCCATGGGAGATGCGGCTGCCATTGACAGAGACGAGTCACTACCGGCTGCAATCGACGATGAGCGGAAGCGACCAATGATCGAAGGACTGGGCGACGAGACTGTGGTTCCGTTGCTTGTGGCGGGGGACATGATTCCTGACGGAGTAGTATCGCCCATGATGGTATCATTTGAGTGCTGGCGGATAATGCTGTTTCGTCGGTAGTACTCATCCACATCCATGGCCAGAGGCGCTGCCCTGTTACCATCCTCCTTGGCTTTGCTATGCGCGTGGAGTTGTCGGTGCTGCTGCTGTTGTTGAAGATCATGTTCCTGCTTCTGAATTGTCGAGAGTGGCAGGATACGATGGTCCTCTTCCGTATCATCCATATCCGAAATAGAGGGGCTACCATTAGACCGAGAAGTCTCCATTGCCAAAATCTCATCCTCGAACGAAGGAATATCGATCGATCCAGGCAAACGCAAGAGGAGTGAAGCATTCTTGTAATCCTCCAATGCTGCATCGGCGACTGCCATGACATCCTTGTCCAGTGTATCTCCCTCCCGCAAGAATCGGTAGACCTCGTCAAATGTGAAGTTGGTGATCAAGCAAGCAGGGATTCCGTAAGCACTAGCTGCCGCACTATTCACAGAAAAAACGAGGGTTTTATGGTTAGGTTCACAGTCTTCTAGGAGATGAGTCGCAAAATAAGTAATGCTCAGCAATAAGCGATCGCATTTCAGGCATGCTCTCTTATTTTGTGTGTGCATAGCAAAGGGGAGAGCTGATGGATAAGGCACAAATGAAAGTGAGGGAAGATCAAGCATGCATTGTCTAGGTGTGCAGCGTATGTTATTAGACCCATTTCCCTCCATTTTTTGCGAGATGCTCTTGCTCAAAACATGGCATAATAAGAGTGACGAGAGCATGGCAAGAGAGCCATGGGCTATAAGCCCATAGGCCATCAACAGCAGAGCACATCATATAATTTTGTGTTTTGTTGGGCCCGTTTGCTCTCACTGTGGTGTAATCTTACGAAAGTAAACCCCTGTTCCGCATGAAGGCTTCGTATTCCTCTATCCATGCTCCTTTCATCTCTCTTAGACTTTCATCGGTTTTTCTTCGATATACCTCCACCAAAGTATCGTTTTTGATTCGGAGGAAAATTGGGAAAAAGAAAAAAAAAATCTTCAGTGCTTAGCTTACCAGGGCAGGAAGGGTGCGTCGGCGAGGACACAGTCAGCTCCGACCTGGGCCAGCCAGGATACTTCGGCCTGGAGGATCTCCTCACGACGGGCGAGGAAGGATTTGACACCTTCGATGGTCTTTTGTCTATCGACCGAGTATGCCTAAGTAAAGGAAGGAGATGAATGTTGGTTATGGGCGATGTTAATACGTAATCTAGCAATGAAGGGTCGACAAGTGGAACCACCAGAAATGTCTTTGTCTTTGTTCAATGGGTGATAGTTATCATTTTAAGGTGCAAGTGAACACAAATAGAATCAACACGGAATGAGTTGCATTGATCCAATGAAACGGGTCTCTTTTTTTCTTTTTTTTTCCCTTCCTTTTATCTATTATATCCATGCCAAATGCAAATATGTCCCTTATGGGGAACAAAGGCATGGCATCGTCTGCTGGGAAATGAAATCAAACAAGACATGCACACTCATAATAATCATAATAACCACACACCCACACGGAGCTTGTACAACAGAACAATTAGCCATATACATTCTTTTTTCACCTCTCTTTCTCTCTCCCTTGAGGCGAAACAACACACACAGCAACAGCGGCATCAAAGAAAAGACTCACCAGTGGTTGGACGACGCCTGCATCGACCTTGGCATTACGGTACTTGGCTCCCAGGGCTGTCACGTCCTGGAAGATAAACTCGGGTGCATCCGACACAATATAAATTGTATGTCTGCTAGTCGAGGTAGGGGTGTTGTTGTTTGTTGAAGAAGAAGCACCTTCCGTGTTCTTGGTGGCGATGGCCGTTGGTGGAGCAAGGCTTGCTGCTGTTGTTCCTGTACTACTTGAAGAGGAGGAACAACTTGACGTCGTTGTTGACTTTAGCAGCTCTGTGATGATCTGGTTGACTCGAGTGGCATGGCCGAATCCTGTGACATGAAAAGTTGTAATGAATGAATGAAGGCAAGGCAGGGGTAAGAAGCGAAAAGAATAAGAGGACGAATCTTAGTTGTCAGGTTTTGTCTCTGCAGTTGAATGTCAACGATGACTGGTCGGTTGGAGGTGGTGGTGCTGCTGCACTCAGGCACATGGGCTGTGCGGCTGCTGCAAGTAAAATAGGAGAAAAGGACACATACCGTGACCAGAGACGTAGTAACAGAAGGTGTAGCCTTTAGGGGTGAGGGCAGAAGAGGACATGGCTTGTTTTTAGTATTAATTGAGGGTGTAGGGGTATGCGTTACAGAAGGTAGACAGTAAGTGTGAAGGAAGAGAGTGTGCAAGGCGAGAATGAAAGAAGAGCGAATGAATGAGCTTGAATGAGAGAGAGAGTGTGTGTGTGCGTCGATGAGGGTGTCGTGAAGAATGAATGAATGAATGAAACAAAGAAAAGAAAAATAGTTGAGTGAATGAAGGAATGCGGGGGTTGAGTGTAAGGAAGAAAAGGGAATAAAGAGAAAAGGAAGGGAGAAAAGGAGCGATAAGGGAAGAGGGAGCGACGTTAAATAACAAACAGTGCAGTGAAGGTATGACAATGACAGGTGAGTGAGATGAAGGCAGGCGAGGCGGGTCGAGACGAGGCCTATTCTCTTTTAGGCAAAGCACTCTGAGGGAAAAACGCTAGGGACGGCAAGTAAGTAAGTAATCTAAGCACGGATGTTACAAAAATACAAGTGTACAGTAGGACTTTTTCAATTCAGTCCTGTGATGAACAAATGAGGAGTGAGCGAGATATGAATAGACCAGCACACAACACAAACACAACGAGAGATGTTATTTTAAAGTCGTGAATAGGAATACAATCTTACGACTAGATAAGGAAGGAGAAGATGTTACAACGGGGCTGATGAAAAAGAAAGAGAAAGCTGGGACGATCGCTTTGATACTTTTGTGGTTCGTGAGACGGTCATATCAGTCAATCAATCAATCAATCACTCACTGCAATAACCTATCCCAGGCGCCGGGTGGGGTCATATTGGAACCAAAGACCCTTCCACGGTCACCATCTTTTTTCTACTTCATTGACACAACTATCAAAATCATTGTTCATGTTCACAAATATCTAGAACAGAGCTTGTTTCGCCATTATTCGTCATTCCTTGCCTTCCTTTCGCCTCTCTTCACTTGTTACCTCCCATGGGCACGGCATTGGATGTTCATCGTATTATGTTCACTCGGCTCAAGAAACCGTAGCTTCCCCTCATTTGTCCGTCCGTCCGAAGGTCAAGCAAGATCTTAAACCCATGGTCCGTGTTGCAAATGGGTCTCCCCGAAAATGTATTTTCGTCATGGTCCAAGAAAAATAAAAATAAAATAAAAATAAAAATAAACGCACGAACGCGCAGATCGTCTGCCACAACAGGACGCAACACTACCCGATGTCATATGCATGTCCTTTCCCTCCTTCTCCTCTCTCCTTCCTTTCTCCACCCCCCTCCCCCTCTCCTTCGTCCTTAATGATCTTTGCTTCTTTGCGTCCTTTAGTCGCCCTTTGTTTTCACTCACTTGCAATTGCGACTTTAACGGATCAACAAACCTAATATATTCAATTGGCATACTTTGCTTCATGCTCTTGCTGCTGTCCAATCTTGCACTCCCTCCTTCTTCCTCTTCCCCCTTACACTTCCTTTCTCTTTCCCTCCCTTCCTCTTCCCGTACATGTCCTGCTACCAACCTCACCTCAAATCCCCAATCGAAATCGATTCTCCACAACACGTTTCTTCCCATCACACTCATGAGATAACCACATTCCAACTCTTGCCGATTCATACACACGCAAAAAAAAAAGGGGTCGAGATTCTGGTCTTTGCTTGACCCAATGATCATGATGCGAACCTGAACCTCTCAAGTCCCATACACACACATACACGCCTTTTGGTGGTCGCTTCTATTTTTTTTTTACTTCCTTCAAGCAGGGAAGGTTTTTTATGGGCTGAAGGAAACGTCGTCGATCAAAACTTTGCTCGGAGATGTGGCTCAGCACGATTACAATGCATGCACGGAAACAAGGCGCGCATTTACATCATCAATACCATTTTTTGTGGACATGTTTGTGGTTTCTTTTTTTTTTTTCCTCCTAGGAAGGAAGGATTTTCATGTTCTGTCAGGGCGACGAAACGGAAACGGTCGAATAAGATTGCTCGAATCCGCCACGATGAACTTGACATGGCCACATATATCCATGTATGCATACTTTCAAGAAAAAACCCCCCCCACTGTTGTTCAGCAGTGCAGGCGCAGAACAATATACGAAAAAAACCTCCCGGTAAAGAAACAGAGATCCTGCCACTATTGATAGATAAAAAAAAAAATGTGTGTATTACGAGGAAATAAACCTATACTGCGTCTATAAAAAAAGAACCCACATTCTAGAGGACCATACCTCCAACCTCCATACCACAGACCTCCAGCGCCTTGTCAAGCGCCTGCTCAAACACAATCTTGACATTCGAAACCACTCCTCCAGGGATAATGGTTCCTGATGTAGGGCAGGAGATGTCAAGGGTCATGGTATATGCGTGAGGGAACCGCGCGGTGTGGCGACACTTGATCCATTCTTCGCCCTTTATGTCCGACGCCATGACCGAGAACTTGCCTTCGAGACTCGCAAGAGACTTGGATGAGGTCACACTCATCTTCTTCACCTGTCGTGCAGCAATAAACTGGAGTCCAAACGAATCTCCGACTTGCGGAACTGCCCATCACAATGATCCAAGGTAGTGAAAAAGATAAAAAAAAAAAAAAAAAAACGTAAGCAAACACAGGGTCATTTTCTTTGGGGTATGTTGTGGGAAGCAATGATAGTTTTCTCAATTGCATTCCTGGGATCAATTGAGCAAATCACAAAAAGGAACACAAAATGTACCTTTGAAGCTGTTCCAGCATGTCTGTGGATCGTTGTCGACTGCATGGATATAAGAGTATGAGGCAAAAAACTCGTTTGAAGGATACTCCAATGCCCTGAACTTTGCATTTTGGTCCTCGATCGACTCCAAGTCATTGTTGAAGACAACATCCTGTGGCAGAGGGAAAGGGTCCAGACTGGTCTTAAACAGACACTTGTCGTTGAAGCATGGCGATCTATCAATAGCACGATAAATATTAGGATCAGCAACATACACGTAAACTGCTAAATGTTGTCCAGTCATAATGCCTAGTATTTTCCGATGATTGTAGGACGGACCTTGCGTGACGATCGGCCATGAGGGGCAGTTCTTCCTCGCGAGGGAAATAATCCTTCTCCGAGACTTCGGGGTTGGCAACCAGGGCAGAGTACAGTCGGGTTGCCGCATCCATCTAGATCCAACCAAAGCAGAAACAATATACACGCCCAAGGATTAGCAAATTGAAATAAAGTTGATCCGTGGGGAAGTGGTTGACTATTGGACACCTTGCGCGTTCAACAGTCACGACAAGTTAGCTAGTGTTCTTGCTCAGCTTACCATGTTCCTATAGACGACAGTCCAATGATCAACTGCGCCATCCGTACTCCATCCGTTCTTCTGGTCCAATGGCATTAGATAGTTGACCAACTGGTAAGGGTATTGGTTGGTCCAGAGCGAAAAGTACATGTCGATGACCTTCAGACGATCCTTGGCCAGGTTGCTGTTTCCTCCTTGCTCCAGTAGCCTCTGTGCCTTCTCCCTTGGTAAGTACGATCCTGTACCCATCCATGCAAATCCTGTATGCAACTTGTACTCTATTTATTAAGAGAGAAGGCGACAAAAGGTTCCATGAGTTAGATTGAGTTGACACACTAGGAATCCCATTTTTTGAAAAAACTGGGCTTTTGGATTTGTTGTTTCATGGCGTCGTGGCAAAAAGACCCCAGTCCAAGAGCAACGTACCGGCGTTGGTAAAGGTCCAGCGGCGATGCTCCATATGGATCAAGGGCAGAGTGTTGGTGTGAATGAGACTGGGGCTCGTCAAAAAGTTGGTGTAGAGGGCGTCCATATGGGTGTTGAGCCAGTCATCATCCTGGAAGTAGCAGTGTTGGTACTTGGCGAGGGAGCACGACATGTACTTTGCAAAGTCGTGCAAGTTCTCGTGACTGTTGTAGACCTGCAACTCGGGTACAGGTCCGTAGCTGTCATCAAACTCAAAGTCCTTCTTGTTCAACTTGGTTGCCTGGTTGTTGTTCCAGATGATGATCTCCTTGATGTAAGGGTACCGTGCCAGGTAATTGACAATCAACTTGAGCCCATCCAGACGCTTCCAACCCAACAAGATCGCAGTCGCTGGCAAGAGGTGTTGGTTCGTCTCCATAACCAGTCCTTCCTCCGTAAAGTCGTCAAAGCTGTAGGCGGACTTGCGGGTCTCGAGGATCTGCTTGACCAACAGTTCCCGCTCCAAGTCGTTCTTGGCTTCATGTTCTGATTGATTGACGATGGGCGAAGGTACGTCGGGACTGGGACCAAAGAGGCGGGCCAGCGTGAGGAGAGAAACGATGCAGACACCGGCTAGGAGGGCCAGGTTCTTGGTGCTGATACGACGTGTTTTGGCAGCAATTGCTCCGAATCCTTGTTGCCTTTGGCCAGAGGCGTGGAACGGGAGTCCGTTCCCGTTGGCGTTCCTGTTCATGGTCGTATCGGGGCTGTTGTCCGGAGATAGTTGTATGTAGCTGTGTGGTCCTTGCTGTTGTTGTTGTTGTTGTTGTTGTTGTTGTTGTTGTTTTGGCTTTGTACTGTTGGTGATGTGTTACAGTTACAGAAGGAGGATGAGAAGATGGAGAGAGTGGAGAGAAGAGAGAGGAGAAGAGATGGCGGAAGTGTCTTGTGAGGCTATAAAATTGGTATCGTATCGGTGAAAGGGTGAAAGAGGTGAGAATAAGGTCATAGACTGAATGTCAGGGGGAATGTGGTCAAGGGGGTGGGATGATGGACAAGTGAGTCGATTCGTTACAATAAGGCAGCAGCAGTGAAAGACAGCAAGTAAGAGGGGAGGAGAAAGGGGTTGCCGGGTACCAGAGAGGGAGATGATGATGAGAAGCCGGGGATGATGCGTCTCGAAGAGAACGAGAAATAAACAAATGATGGCTGTTGTTAAACTATTGACTTACCCTGGGCGAAAGTCTCAAGAGCAACCAGAGTCGAACGCCGACAAAGTGGCCTCTCTCTCTCTGTCTGTCTGTCTGCCCAATCTGTGGGGAATCAATCAAATAGATCGATTGCTGAAATTACCTACTAAGCCACCCTATTGACCTGGCCCTCTGAAGCAAAGCTTTAGAGCGTGGCTCTTTTTTTTTTTTTTCTTAACCACTTCGCCTCAAACAACGCATCTGCTTCACTTTCTTCCATTACTTAAACAACCACCTCCTCAACAACGAACAGCTTCAACAACGCTCTCACCAACCAACCGACAACTTCACATCCTTCTAAGAAAAGCTTCCCCACTTCATATAAAGCTCGACCATGGTGCGTAAGGAATCTCACCTCGTCTTAATGTTCTTCAACCATCTTCCCTTTTTCTTTCCAGGAAAAATACGCCACCATTTTGAACGACACTGTTGAATGTCAAGTGTCTTTGCTTTTGTGTCATATCCTAACATTCAATGTCATTAACCCTCACCTTCTTCATTCCCTTCAATCAAAATAGTCCTATTTCCTGCCACATTTGACAAACGGCTGGCAAGTTGACCAAGCAATCCTCTCCGAAGAAGACCGTGTCGTCATCCTCCGGTTCGGAACCGACTGGGACCCGACCTGCATGCAAATGGACGAACTCCTCTACTCTGTCGCCGAAAAGATCAAGAACTTTGCCGTCATTTACCTGGTCGATATCACCGAAGTGCCCGATTTCAACAAGATGTACGAGCTGTACGACCCCTGCACGACCATGTTCTTCTTCCGCAACAAACATATCATGGTCGATCTCGGGACAGGAAACAACAACAAGATCAATTGGTCGCTGGATAGTAAACAGGAGTTGATCGATATTGTCGAGACGGTCTTTCGTGGTGCGAGAAAGGGACGTGGTCTTGTTGTTTCGCCCAAGGATTACTCGACAAAGTACAAGTACTAGAAAAGCGGTGCTTCACGTGGAACCCTGGATGTTATCGATCCGGGACGAGACCGAAGCAATAAACACAACAAACAAACAATCAGCGACCACGAGCAATTGTGCTAAAGGACGGGATTTAGATCTGGGGTTACAAGACAACTTTAACATGGAACATGATGTGAGCAGGACAAAACACGAAGTATTGGCCCTGGTGCAGTTGGTATGGTTTTTTTTACCGCGTTGTAAAATGCGAACGAAATTAATACTCCTCGTGCGTGGAACTGTTCGAAGACATTTCTTTTCAATCAAAACCAATGATATCTATTATCTGGGACAAATTTTTCCTACGTGAAAAGGTCTAGTAGCCACAAAAGTCCAGATTCCATCGTCGACGGTGATCCCGTAGGAAAGCGTTCCCCTACCTCGTCCCTCTTACCATAAAACTCGCTGGCTCGCAGATTCGGCTAGTTAGCCGTGTATCCATCTCACTTCTGCCCACCCAACCGCCCCCACATACCCTCCCCAACGGCCGCCTGAATAGACTCACGAAGCTCTTGCAGCTTTACTCAGTCCACCAAGCAGCCCCAAGCAGCCCTGCCGACCCATCTCATCATCTGCCAAGCTCATCAAGCCCGAAAACAGGTTGTACCGGTAGTCTTGATCATCGACCTTGGTCCTGACTCCAAATGCGGCGAGCGACCTCAAATTCAACCGCCTGAGTTCTGTCAACGAACCAATCTGCTGATAGAGGCGCCCCATTAATGCGAACTGGACCGTCACCTCCCAAACAGCTATGGGATCCGGTATCCAGTTGCAGCCGGGCACCTGTCCTGATCTCCAGTATTCGAGATCTCTAGGAATAAAGCCCCTTGGATGGCGAATGAGAGATGTTGAAGCCAGGAGCACGCCCAAGGCATAGAGGCGACGGCATCCTCCAAATACATGAGCGAGGCCTGGCCTATCCCCTTTGGACAAAGCTACAGCTCCTCCAGACCAACGCATTCTGCAAGCACCAATCCAACGGACCGACCTTTGGAGCACGCCACAGTTGTCGAATAAGATCGGTCGGAGAGAGGTTGAGTGTTGGAGGAAGACTGGTGGCGGTCCAGTGATATCCGGCTCACGACAATACCTCTTGCACTCGACCTCTTCCACCTGACCCGGGGGCATATTCGCCATCAGGCTGTACAAAAAGTCATTCCTGGGTGAAATGCTTGTGTCATGAGTGACCCTCTTCAGCTGGAACAACACTTTGGGCGAACACTCACCAGCTCATGCTCGTCGACCCAATAGTCGAGGCGATCGAAGGAGATCTTGTCGAGATTAGGGCAGTGTTCCAGAACTTCCTGAATGTCGTTTGTTCACTGGGGATGATAGCGTCGGAAAAGGTTGTATCCGACAACTCCAACTCGGTCAACGCAGGCAACACATCTTGTCTCTCAGGCGGATCCACAATCAACTCAGCACACACCACAAACATACCCATCACCCTCGTTTACTTCCAAGTTGCCATGTAGCCCACAGAGAACGCAAACCTTTTAGCAACGACGACGGAGGTTTTCTGCAAAAAAAAAAAAAAAAAAAAAAAAGTCTGCCCAGATGCGGAACCATTCCATGGAGTTCTGAGATGTCGTTAAGGAAGATCCCCAGGTCTAGCGCCTTCAATGTCGACATCATTGCTATGATCCTGGCCATGGACAGGACCTTCTGAGCGCTCATTGTCGGCAACGACCTCACAGGCAGCTTAACCAGACGCGGGGCTCAGTTGCAACATCCAACACACTTGGGAGAAGAGGGCGGTACAGTTCTGGAACGTAAGATGAAAGAGGGAGAAGTGGTGGTCGTCGTCTTCTGGAGCCTACATCGATGGATAGCTCTTTCAATTGCGACATCGGCATCAAAGGAATCACAGAAAATTCCATATTGTTCGGGGGTGGCAGCCAAGTAGGAATGGACACACTAGTATTAGTAGAGGACGCGTCGGTTCCTGTTCTTTGGAGATATTTCTGGTAATCCAGAAAACAGTCGGAGAGATAGAACCTGTCAAGTCCCTTCGACATGAAGCGATCGTACCGAGGGGTACGTGTTGGGCAAGAAAAGGGCATGAAGTCTTGACGACGAAAGGCGTTTTTTTCGATCGACTTTGCTAAACTATACTCAAGGACCGGCTCGAGTTGGGTTAAGAGGAAGAGCACTTGTGCTCAATCGAGATGTGTTTGCCAAGCAAAGACAACACACCATGGTTCTTTTGACGCCACAACGCGTACTTCGCGTTGACCATATATAGACGTGAGACTGATAGAATTTGATCCGCAATTGTTATCTTATCTTTGTGATTGATACTGTTCTGTACATGTTTATTAGAGATCAGTCGATCCGTAGAGATCAGTAGACAAAGGGAATCAGGATGTATCGCCTTGCACCTCGTCCTGATCGAGAGGCCTTTGCTGCGCCAACAGGAGATCCAATGGCAGCATACCGGTCTCCAAAGCGGGTTCTGTACCACTGATCTGTCTCCCTTGCAACAATGCCCAAGTTAACAACCACCCATCCCCAGGCACACAACAATGTCGGCGCTGTCGAAGAGTTGGCGGTCAAGGGCGACGATGATGCCATGAGGTACAAACTCAGGTAGATCAACATCTCGGCCGAGTAATGGGGTGCCACCATATATTGGAACCAGTCTCCAAAGGGAATCTTGTAATCCTGACTCTTGGGGTTGTCTTCTTTCCTCACAGGTTTAGGGCGAAGATTGGCGAGGATGACGTGGCAGTTATATTGGTGCCAGCTTGCCCAGACGAACACCATCAATCCGAGAAGACACTGCCCATTGAGTCCAAAGAGCATCGAATCTTGTGGAGGCACTGCCGATGTTGCTGTGATGCTCCCTGCTGGGCCAGTTGCTGCACCCTGTTCGATCCAAGCCTCGTAAGCGTCGATCCATGTAGAGGGAGCCATCGCAGAGTAGAAAGTAATCCCGACAATGTAGTGTGTGACATGAATCTTAGCCGCGACGGAAGGTCGCTCGACAAACCAGGACTCGTACCAGCGACGGATGACTTGAAGGAAATAACAGGCCATGGTGAGCAAGACGTGAGGTGGAGGGGTCCATGCTTGAACGATGAATGGTTCGTTTGTTGTCGTTGCTGAGTGGTGTGCCGAAGCGAAGGGAGGGATGTGCGCTGGCATGATCCCGAGGTAGTTGAGCAAGGTCAAGAGACTCCAATAGTGGCGCGTGGAGGTCAGGATGGCAGGCATGCTTCGGATAACTGTAGTTTTTGTTGAATATGAGATTGAGGTTGGGGGGAAGACGACGGCCGGGGAGGAGTAAACCCAGAGATCAAAGGTGCAGTAGAGCATCCAGAAGGTAGCATAAACATAGAAGTGAGAGAACCAGACTTTTGGGACTTGTAAACTCTTGATGGTCTTGATCCAATTGCCGTGAGGGGTTGAAGGGTTCTTCGTGGTTGATTTTGTGGATGAGGCAGAGGGGGTAGAATCCAGTTTGCCGTAGGAGAGGACGGAAGCGCGTAAAAAGGGTAGAGTAGCGGCGGCGAGGACGGAGGTCGTTGCGAGGGCAAAGTAGATCTGGTTGAGGGTTGCGAATGAGGAAACGGGTGAGGTGAGTCCGTCTTGAAGAAGGAATCGGTAGAGTGCTGATGCCATGGTTGGCATGGGAGAGGAGAGTGATGTGAGAGGATGAGCCTGCCGTTGACGTTGAGGAAGAAGGAAAGAAAGTAAGGAAGAAGGTTAGTGTGCAGACGGGAGGACATGAGGTTCTATTTTGCGTGATAAACTTGCACGTGCCGCATGGGCGTGATATTTCTTACGAGAGATCGTTTGATTGTTCCCTGGTGGATGGTAGTTTACATGTCGTTCGTTGTACAGTACCAGTACATCAGAAGTAATAAAAGTGGTGGCCGTTCTTTGCTCTTCTTTTCCCAACCCCTCTCTTGGGCACACACTACAATAATAATGTCCGATATGAGTTGTGAAATGAAGAAACAAAGAAGAGCAGAAGACGTTGACCAGCTGCTTACCGTCCTTTGAGCCTTTTTTTTAAT
Organism: Linnemannia hyalina; assembly: GCA_019671135.1. Classification (NCBI taxonomy): domain Eukaryota; kingdom Fungi; phylum Mortierellomycota; class Mortierellomycetes; order Mortierellales; family Mortierellaceae; genus Linnemannia; species Linnemannia hyalina. The sequence goes on along the minus strand of JAHRHY010000009.1, from coordinate 1,391,587 downwards.
TTTACCCAGCCCAGCACCAAGCGACCAGGGGAAGAAAGAAGGAGCTGTCGTTTGCCCTTCTTTTGCCTTTTTCTGTTCCTTGGCCTGGAACACTTCAATCTGCCCGATTCGTAAGTGCATTGTCGTTGTGTCTTCTTCGCTGAGCCACACACACACTCTCTCTCTCTATCTCTCTCTATCTCTTCTCTTCTCGTCGTCCTGTCCAACTTTATCTCTCTCCCTCTCCCTCCCTTCTCCCCTTTCCCCCTTCGCTCTCCCACTTGCTCTCGTCAACTCAACCTTGCAAAAAGAGGCAACAATAACAACAAACAACAAACAAACCCTCCATCTTCTCATTGATAGACAGCCTTCCCCCTCCTCCTCCTTCTCCTCCTCCTCTCCCCACGCACAACTTCTCCTGTTCAGGGTTTGCGCTTGCTCCTCTCCGCCAAAAAGGTAGCTTGCACACATACACATACACACACACACACACATATCACCGCCACCAAATGAAACCAACATCTGTCATCACACCTACCTTCGCAGCAAAGTTGATCCTCCCCATCAACAAGCAACCCAACGGAAAAACATCCACAAAACAAAGAGAAGCGTGGCATGGACAGAGCCCTTCTTTGTGTTCCATACGTTCAAAACGTGGTCTTGCTCCGCCCCATTGCAGACAAAGTTGCATCTCTTTCACTCTCTCTTGCATGGAAAGAAAGTTGACTAACATCAACTGGCGTCGTTGTTTCTCTTTCACTAGAACTGACCTTAAGTATCCTGCACCTCTGTCAGTCAGACTAACCAACCAGCAGGTATTTTTCAGCATCAATTACTCCACAACAGCACCGCCTTCAATTGAACCTTCTGGCGGCACCCACTAATATCCCATTGAACTTTTTTTTTATGATTCTGTACCTAGCATCCCTCCATTGGCTCCAATCCCGGAAAAGATCCGGAGCTCTCCTTACAAGACCAGAGATACCAATCGTCTATTTCCCACCCATCATGCTCACGACAGAAGAAGCAGGCGTTGCCGATTCATTGGCAACCTCACTCTTCCCAACATCTTACGCCTCGTCGTCGGCTGGAGGAGTCACAGGGCTAACCCATAATGGCTTTCCAGGCAGTAACAGTAACAGCGGCAATAATAACAATGGTCTGCCAATGACCTTTGACAGCGCTGCAAGCAGCGACTATTCGTTCCTTCTGGATACACATCAACAGGATCACCAACTTCACAAGCGTGCCAGAGAGTTCTCGGAGGAGGAGATCCAGGCGCAATATCTGGATCAAGTGGAAGAGTACCAATGGAGTCAGACCATGGCCCTCAGATCGGTTCTCCAGCAACAGCATCAACATCCATCGCAACAGCATCAGCAACAACAGCCGCAGCCGCAGCAGTTTAGACAGGGGCAACAGCCACAGCAATTTAGGCAGGAGCAACATCCGTTTCATTATGGGCAGCAACAAGTACAACGTCTTGATCTGGGGCCTCACACACAACGTTCGCCCCTACAGCAACAGCACCAACAACAGCAACAACAACAACAACAACAAGGGCTGCATCAATCCCAGACGCAGGCAATACAGCCACTCACCTCCCCATTGCGCCATTACCAGAACCAGCAGTCATACCCATCCCAGCAACAGCCATACCGCGACCAGCCCTCAGGACTATTGAACGCTCCCCAATTGGACTCTCAACAGGGAAGCCAATTAAGACCACAGTCTCTTGGCAGCCAACAGGAACCCTACCAGCAATTACCACAGCCACAAGGACAGCAACAGGCACATCAGCAATTACCAGGGTACCAATCCCAGTACCCGTTACGGTCACCGCCCATCGAGCCTCATCCAACGCAACAGTCTCAAAGGTCACTGTCAGCAGGCATGTTAGCCGTGCCAAAAGGTGTACCTGATCATGTTACGGCTCCGACCACGGGCTCACCACGGGCTGTCATCGATTCGTCTCAATTTCATCTGTCACGGCACCAGGAGGTGACGCAACAACAGCAACTACACCAACAGCAGCAGGAGCAACGCGGTCAACCCCTTTCCTATCCTGACACTCCAATCTCCAATCTCCTACCTCAGTCTGCGAGCATTGATACCCCTCTCCTTCGTCCATCCCCAAATATTCCCAGCTTTCCTTACTTCCCGCCTGCCATGTTGGTAAGTTTCAGATTATTGTTTGTTGACAGGCGTGGCAACGAATTATTGCAAAGGAACAATCAGGATCACTTGCATAAACGCAAGGGCATTCGATTGTAGAAAGTTGGCGGCGTAACGGACAAACGACAAAAAACCTGTAGGATATTGGCTGAACAGACAAGCATCGATTGGTTCACGATACTTGCATAATAATACATACGAACAAAGCAGGCAAGAAAGACAAGGAGCGAGGCAGTAACGATATGTACTCTTGTTGATTAACGTTTTTGCTTTGTCATTATCCAAACTCTACCAGAAATATTCTCCAGAAGTGAGCCCAGCCCCGGCAGAGGACACCGGGAACACCCAGGAAAAACAAGGCACCTCCTCTGAACAACTCGGTCACAATCAGGAAGATAACACCCAGTCGCCATCAAACTCAAAGTCGGCATCGTCGGGAAACAAGATTTTTGATTTAAACTCGATCCGGAAAAACGCCAACAGTAACACCCGTGTCCAGCCTTCGATTCGGGCTCTGCCGCCTTATCGAGGCGTGTCACAGTTGGAGGAAGCTATGAACGACCTCAAGCTGTATGACTCTTGTTTGTTTTGGGGCAAGACGGGATCGGTCAACCTCAAACCCGAGGGAAACTCGTGGGACGATGACATGGTCATTCAGTCCAAAGATCCTGCTTGGGTGCGCAACTATATCGAACCAGCAACCCCAACAAACCAGGAACTCTTGATATTGCCCTCTGTCGCCAAGATTGAACGGTCTATCGAGGTCTATTTCCAGGTATGTATCGACCTAAGCCTCTTTCTTTGCCTGTTTAATTATGCATGTGTGAAAGAATGGTCAACTAACGCACACAACTACATTGTCTTTCAAACATGGGGGCCGTAGAACGCACACTTGTTCCCTCCTTTCATGACACGGCTAGTTGTTGAGCGTGCCAAGCAGACCCGATCCAACCAGACTTCCAGGATGCTGCTCAATGTCATTGCAGGAATCGCGCTTCGTCTTGATCCTGAGATTGAAAATATGGGGATTCCAGTTGCGAGGATGACCGATCCTGTTTCCAACAATGCACAGTGCACAAGATACTTTAGGCGCGCCTTTGGTATGTTAATCGGATAATGGTTATGTGCTGAGGTGTGATCGAAAGCAACGGTCCAATTATTTACAAAACGTACTTTTCTTCTTTTTCGTAGGATTGATGTCTTACCTGGATGACATTCGGAGCACGTACTCCACAGTGTATCTTCAAGCAGCACTGCTGCTCTGCTATGTTTACCCCAAGGCATTACTCCGAGCCGAGCTGCTGAAACTTGTGAGCGAGTGCGCGTTCTTGGGGCTCCATGTGGACGCGTCGAGATGGATGCCGAAACCCATTGTGTTACAGACCCGATACTGGTTGTTCTGGGGAATGTACATGTTCGACACTGTGCAGACGGTTGTCAGGGGTCACTTGAGTCAGTTGGATGACGATTTCTTGGAGACGCCTTTCCCAGCACTCACGGAACTCGATACCGACGACGGTCTGTGGACAAGATGGTTCATGCTGAAGGAGATTCATCTCTGGAGGATTGGCCGAAAAATCCATGCATTCTTCCAGTCAGGACTCAAAAAGATGGACCAGTTGATCGGGGCGGAAGGCGCCGAGACGGACACGGATGGCAAGGCGATTGCTTTCGGACCCACCTTTCAGGATGTCCTTATCAACGAGTTCTCAGAAGCTGAGCTGTTGCTATCTCTGAAGATGTGGAAGGACGAATTGCCGATGCGATTGAGACCACAACTCAGCAATCTGGATTACGTCGAGCCTCGAGTCAACGGGCGAGCCTTGGGACTGCAACTGGTGTACAGCATGCTCAACGTCCTGTTGCTCTATCCAAACATGCTGGCGGCTGGGACCCATCTGCTCCAACCAGTCTCCGTCATCAAGGAGGGGACCGCTTCCACCCAGGACACGCAGCTTCAACAAACCATCCAGCAACAACGACAGCGCTATAAGCGCCGCCAGGACCTCTTGGACAATATAAGCCAGTGTGCGCAGGAAGCAGACCGGATCGTTCATTACGCGGAGATCCTGTTGCACAGATATCCAGAGCGGGCGCACTTGTCCTGCACTGGCGCTGCACTGGGATGGTGCCTTCGGATCTATCACAAGATCATCGTGGAGAAGGAGGTTGCCACGACCAGCAAGGACAAGCGGAACCAGAAGGGCAAGGCCAAGGATTCGATCCCTGTTTTCTCGGCGCGCCTCAAGGGTCAGTGCGCTGTCCAGGTGTCGAGAGTTGCGAAACTTTTGCATCGGTTTGACAATCTGGAGCACAAGCACTTTTACTCGTACCTTACCGTCGAACTCGATTCGCTTCAGGAACATCAGCATGCGATCCAACAAAAGCTGATCGAGGAGTGTCTGGGTGTACAGGCTGCACTGAACATGTCCAGCGGACTTGCCACGTCGCCGGATGCTGCGGCTGCAACGCAAAATTTGGTTATGAATCAGGAGCGGCTCCTTTCTGCGACTGGGACCCGTCCAGATGCTTATTCGGCGGCACCATCCGTGGAGCCGGCACCACTTCAGCAACAGCAACAGCAGATGCAGCAGTTGTATCAACAGCGGTCAGGAAACCCCAAATCTCACGACCTTCCAACGATCATCAGGAAACGACAACAAATGCGCGCCAATACTGGTTTAGGTGTCCAACAACCTCAACCTCAGCCTTACCCACCTCAGCAACAGCAACACCAACACCAACAACAACAACCTCAACAACAGTCCAACTCTGGAAACTATGCCGGCTCATCGTTTCCAGGAGGAGCTATGGATTCCTACTCTGGCAGCGCTGGTCCAGCGCCTGCGTCGAACGCCATGGCCGTCAATATGTCGTCTGGATACTCGATGTCAGAGACGGGAGATTACACTTCATTAATGATGGGAGGTGGCGGTGGTACTGGAATAGGATCTGTTGTTGCCTCAGGAGCAGAATCTGGATCCTTTACAGGAATGTCTATGGTGGGCAATGTGAATGGTAATTCAACCAGTCACATCACCTCTGCCACTGCGCCTCAACAGCCGATTTACCATTTCGAGTACAACACCCCGTCATTGTCGACCCCGACGACGTCTGTGTCCGCCTTTGCATCTCAAGGGCAAGGGCAGGACCGACCGTTCTTGCCCCTGCAGAGCCATTCGACACCTCAGCAAACTTTGCCTGTGTACTCGGTCGGGAGCAACGCGTTTTCGGGAGGTACTGGATTAGGGTTCTACTCGACGGCTGACCAGTCCGGATCATCAGGAACGTCCCCATTGTCGTCACAGCCACAAATGATGGGGGGAAGCAGTGGAAGTGCTTCTCAGCAGTACTCTCAACAACCATCTCAGAACCACCAGCAGCAGTACCAGCCTCAGCAGTCGTCTCAGAGCCACCAGCAGATATATTATAACTAAGCATATAGACGCATACGCATTTAATAGAGCGTCTTTTGTTTTTGCATATCTAGTACAGTATCATCACATGAATGACTTTTGTTGTCGCTTTTGCAGGGGATGGATAATGCATATGGAGTCATAGGTTTCTTCGATCCATCATTTCATGGCGCATGGACCTTCTTTTTCTTTACAATTGGGCTTGTGGGCATCCTTGAATGGAAGGTAATGTTGGTTTGAGGGGGCGTTGCGAATAGGCTAGGGCTGTGGTGCTAAAAAACGACACTAACTTTCGTTGTGCACGCTTGGCGGTTCTCCATGCGTCGTTCTTCTTTTTCAGCTTTTTCAACGACAGGGGAGGAGGACACCTTTGGATATGTCAAATTCTAAAAAAAAAAAAAAAAAAAAAAAAAAACGCGTGCCAACAGAATTTAGCAACGCTAAAACACACCCAATCAATCCACTACTAAGGCCAGCTGAGTCGTAAACGTCACTGGATCAAATCATCGCATCTCGATCCTCAGAGGCAACTCTGACCACTCGCGACGCTGCCGCTGCTACCCGAAGCAAGGCGAATGACCCCCTGAGGAAGCGCTTCTCAAGATCTCGCAGGGCCTGATGCCGAACGTGACCAATGGAGCCTTTCTGCACCAGGTTGTACTGCATAGCCTGCGCGCAACTGTCTCGTTTCCCTCGATCATTCTACTCACCCTTTCCTTTTTGTTGTCAGTCTAACTGAAAGAAGACTTGCTGCTGTAGCCATTCCTTAATTCAAGCGAAATAAAAAAATAACGACTTCGTGATTGATGTCGTCGTCGTGTTGGAGTTCTTGCTTGATGTACATGGTGTTGTTTTCCAAGGGTGGTAAAGCCGATGTAAGCGAAATAACAGAGGGAGGAGGAAAAAAGGAGAGGAGAGAGAAATGTTTCAACGCTCCTACAAGGACAACGAGAAGCAGTCACCTGTATTTCGGCCTCGTCTTCATCCCCAGCAGGGGAGAAGAGGAGGAGAGCTGTGTGTCGTACTCGATTCTGGCGTACACACAAACAGGTTAGGGTGTGACAATCGACCTTTAATACAACACAATGGATGTTGCACCAACAAATACAACTTGTTAAACGTGATTCTAGGATGCCACCATGAACGAAAAATGAACACGTTGATCGCTCCCTCTGTTGCAGCAGGCCTTTATTCGAGCTACGCGTGTCCCTGGCAGTGCTGTTCGTTTATATCGACGCCAGAGCACAGCATTCTTGTTATAACAAAACCCGACCGAGCGTGGTGATGTCGATTCTTCGAGTACTTTCCGACTTCGCCTCACAAAGTTTCCGCGAACCTTAAAAAAAAATCGAGTTCGTACGCCACCGGAGGCAGAGCTGTTCACAGCGGTCGTACAAACGCAAAATATTCTAGAATAAAAACAAGCCAATGCGATTCACGTACTCTCCTCTCTTCTTCCTATCAACACTCTCCTCTCCCTCCCATCAACACTTCTTTCACTTTCCCATCTGCATCCTCACCATGTCTAACAACATAAACCATATCTCCATCTTTGACATCCCTGCGCTCCTCGACTCTATATGCGATAATCTCTCCAGGAACCAAGTAGCCGCCTGTCTCCAGGTGTCACGATCCTGGCATGACCTCTTTCTTCCCCTGATCAGCCGTTTCGTCAAGGTCGACTACGTGAGCGACGGCCAAGCCAAAGTCCAATCCATCCTCGATCGTGCCGCCGTCATCCGTTCGCTCGAGATCAACCTTTCTGACGGCGTATTGTTTCTCGACAGACGCGTGGTCTGTACCAACCTGCGACGACTCTACTGCCTCGACTCCTATGATTTCGATTCCTCTCCCGAATCTGAATTTTCTGACTTCCCGAACACCACAAACCCGATGGCACTTGTCTGCAAAAATCCCCAGTTGGAAATGCTGCATTTCCAGCACCGTAGAGAAGCAGTTTCAACAAAGCATTTCACGCTATCCATACTAGAGTCACTCTTGTTCCACTCATCGCTGACGCAGATCAAGGTCAGGATAGTCGAGTATGAGATCGCGTTCTTGCACACGCTCGTACAACACCTTCCATCCACTCTTCGAGATCTAGAGTGTTCTGGATGGAGATGCAACGTCTCGCCGTCGATCGTGCAGGAGCTGCCATTGCTTGACTGGCCTTCGACGTCACTCCGGAAACTGTGTCTCCATTCGACCAGCTGGTACCCCTTTGAGGAACAAGGATCGTCGATGTTTTGGTCATCTCTTTTCTTCGACAGAGGCTACCTTCCTGAATCGGTTGTCGTCCCCCTTGTGGCCAAGTGTCCGCTGCTTCAAGAGTTCACCATTGGAGATTACAAGGGTGACCCTCAAGTCGTGCTACAGGCGCTGACGGATTCCTGTCCTGACCTGGAGATTGTCAACCTTCATGGGTGCGACTATGTGCCACTTCCACTCGACCCTCCAGAGGCAACAACAACAGCAGTCCCTGGAAGTTCTCCCTTGAGGGGTCGCCTCGCAAAGCTCCGAGAGTTTCGAATGCATATCTGGAACCAAAACCGAACGCAGGACGAGTACCAGAATCTGGCCGACTGGATCCTCCGCTCGGCTTCAACTCTTGAGGTCATCAAGTTCGAGATGAATGACTATCAATGGAACTCGATCCAATATCCGTGGTCTTTGCAACACGTCACCAATGCGGACTTGTTGGATTCTTGTGCATGGAGCGACTGTAGTCGGTTGAGAAAGTTCAGGGTCAGGATGAGGCAGTACCACACTATTATTTGCTGTCTCAACTGCGACGGCGAAGTCGATGTTAGGCCTCCAGAGTGTCTCCCCAGAGCTCTACTTGAGGATCTTGTCCGGCCTTCCGAATGGCAGTGCACAGAGCTGGAGTCACTCGACTTGTTGGTCAGAGATGCACCATCACCAGTGTCTGCCAACGTCGAGATCGCGCTCGCCCAGGAAAACGAGGAGCCGATCCCGCTGACTCCAGTCGAGACTGAGCGAATGCGACAGAAGTTTGCTTGTGAAATTGGACAGCTCTTTTGGAGGCTCAAGTCTCTTCCAAAGCTGTCAGTCATCAAGCTGAAATGGGATTTGTCCGAAGCTGTGACGACTGTGGCATTGGAGGATCTATTGGACATGATCAACAAGGACATACTGGAGGCCGAGGACGAGGACGAGAGGAGCGGTGAGAGTTGGGATGAAGGTGAGGATGAGCGCGAGGATGAGCGCGAGGACATATCAACAGCCGAGGTAGATATCGTGGCGGAAGCGACTGGACCGAGGAAGGTGAAGTATGAGGATTTGGCATGGCTAGGCTTGGGATCCGTGTTTTGGACCCGCCGCGAATATGAGTTCAACGCAGCAGAAAATTCGTCTCGTGAGCACCCGCCTCATGAGTTTGATCATCCAGAACACCCTATCCATCGGCGCGTCGGACATGGCTGGAGAGATTGGGATGTCGTTGCTGGCAGAGATGGCGATGATAACTCCGAGTGCGATTACATGGAGGACCCTATCGTGTCGAGGACACAGTTCGAGGTGATGACAAAAACATTTGAGGGCGCCAATGGGTTCTGGGGGAGACGGGCAAGGGTGAAGAAGGGTGGCCGTCAGGGCGAGTGTCTGAGTCAGCAAGCGACGCGCTTGGAACGCAAGAAAAAATAAAATTGGTGCCATTTCATTACGTTGTGTTTGTATAGCATAGCTAGTGTCTGCACGCATTTGTTTATCGTGACAGGGGGCGGCTGTAGTCGATTTTTTTCTTTCTGCCTGTCATTGATTTTTATTCCCTCGGTCCTTGGTTGGCCTTTGGCGGCGCCATCTATGACAAACGTTGAGTACACAGTCCAGCTGACCAATACCGTCCCATCGCCCTCACCACTGTTTTCAACTCTATCGTCAAAAGGACAGATATAGAAGCCATGGTCAACACTCTATGTTTTCCTCATCACTCAAACACATCCTCAAAGCAGCAAAAGCAACCAGCCTCAAGCCTACACTAGCAATCTCCGACCTCTCTACAACCCAAGAAACACTCAAGCCAACCATGTCTCTCTTCAAGCGCTCCAACAAGAACAAGACTTCCTCTGCTGTCTCGACCCCAGCCCAGACTCATCGTGTCTCGATGCATACCCTCCGTGATGCCGGTACCAATATGACCCCCGAGGAAGCTTACGATAGGAGTATACGTAACATGATGGTTAATGCTTCTAAAGGTCCCTTTATCCGATAAAGGCGAGCCTTCTTTCTTGGAGAGGAAGACCTGCGATAACGCTATGAGGGATGGGGCCCTTTTTAATTCTAATGGTTCATCTCAATTGACACTCGGGACGAAAATATGTCGCTGCCGGCTCTTCAAAGAACGGGCAGAGAAGTCATTGTCGAGGCACAACTGTGAGGTAAGTAGCAACAATATAGCGTGGTCACGTATAGACGGTGTTGAGTATTTTATTCAGACAACCAAACGATGAGCAGGGTTCGATGGAGGTAAAGATGTTGGTCGTGGTTGTCGCGAGTCGGGTTGGGCTTGTACCATGACCGCAGACAGGACAATGGCAATGGCTCTTGTGGCCAGGAAACCGACTAATCGAGACTTGAACGATATAGGGCTGATACTTCTGGAAGATTGGAGGAGCGAAGGCGTGCAAGATATACGAGTTGAAGATGGAGAAAGGAAAATAAGAGCGGAATACTTTGTCGCTTTGAAAATATCTTTCGTCTTTTCACTCTTTGCATTGCAACAGAAGGGGAGGGCTAATTGTCAAATCACAAACCATACAACCATCCATTTCTACAGTAGAGGAGCATGTGTGATGTGGGAACGTGTTCCTCCAGCAAAAGCTGGAGACACAGGCTCCCTCTGCTTCCAACGATTCACTTTTTATGAAAAACCGGTGAACATGCCAGTCAGATCAATGTAGTAATTTTTATTTTGCATCTTGGATTGTGCTCAAAGAGGGTGCCTCTCCGTAAAACAAAGTAGAAGACTGGGACGAGAACAGCGATCCTCAAAGTGCCTTTACCTACTTCTGCAGGAAAGAAGGACGCGTCGTGTCAGGAACTATTATCAATTGATCGATCGCAGCACCGAAACCGATACACTTTTTCCTGTTTCGCTCATAGTCGAAACTCCGCAATCACTTGTATGAGCTCTTGTAGTCGCGTCGTTGGAGGCGATGGACGTTAACAACGGCCAGCAACCAAATAGTTGACCTGTCCCGCATGCATTCCCAAGGCTCTATCAAACTTTTGCTTGTCTGCGCCACCATGACAACAACAGCATCAACGTACGCCTCCAACGCCTCGCCTCCAAGGGCAGAAATAAAAGCAACACGGTCTGCACTCTTTTTATTTTTCTTTCTCACACGTTTCCTCACTTCTTGACACTTCCCCCTTTTTCCATGCAATTCATTCCAATCAAACATGCCATCTCCATCTCCATCTTTGACATCCCTCTCATCCTCGACCTCATCTGCGACAACCTCACAAAAGACGACCTCTTCCCCTGCCTCCAAGTCTCCCGCGACTGGTTTGACCTCTTCCAGCCTCAGGTTCTCCGTCGTGTCGAATTCGTCAACCTCAAGAAGCACCAGACGTGGGCTTTACTCGACAGCGCAGCCCGGATACAGACCCTCTCCATCGACATATCCGATGCTGGCTGGTTCTTGAACAACCCCTCTTCACCCTGCACCAACCTCATCGAGCTCCACTGTATCGACTATGACTATCAGCCTAAGGATATGAATTTCTGGGGGCTATCGCCGTCGATAGTCGACCAGACCAGGAATGCGCTCTTGCTAGTCGAGACCAACCCCAAGCTCCGCACTCTGTTCGTCGAACACAATGAGTGGAGGTACAAAGACGACCACTTCACAGAACCGGTTTTCAAGTCACTGGCGACACACACGTCCCTTACCCGGATCCACATCAGCCTCCAATCCATCTCTTTGCCATTCCGATACACCCTCTACAACAACCTCCCTGTCAGTATCCGGGACTTGGAGTTCCGCTACCGGAGCTTATATTCCTCCTGGGATGAGAGTGGTTCCGGCACAACCCACGAGCCCAAGCTCACGACAACTCTACTCCCGACCCTGGAACGACTCTGCCTCAGTGGACCTCAGAAACGAGTGACTTCCCATTGGCAGGAAGAGGTGTTCATTCCTTCACCATTCTCTCCCGCACGGCAACCTATCCATGCCAACTACTATGACCCAGAAGCGGCAACTCTGATCAAAAGGGCTCCTCGGCTTCGGGATCTTGTTCTGCGGGACCACTATGGAATGTTGCAGGAAGTATTGCAGCTCTTGGTCACCTCTTGCCCTGATATGGAGACAATCGACCTTTCGATCGTGGAGGCTGTTGCACAAGACGACGATATCATCGAGACGACAACAACAACAACGAGTTCATTATCGCCAGGATCTCGTTTCGCCAAACTGAAGGAGTTTAGGATCGAAGGCGAGTGGTCACCGTCGACTCATCATGCGATTGCAGAATTAGTGTCTCGGTCAACGGATACTCTGGAGATTGCTTGGCTCGATCGCGGTAGTTGGCTGCCAATCATGGACATTGCGAACCCTTTTCACATTGGGACCAAGGCCAGTTGGACTTGTTGCACTCAGCTCAAGGAGTTGGTCCTTTACCAGGAAAAAGGATTCTCGATGTCGGACTACTGCTGGAATGCCCCTGCTCATTCTCGCACCATCCCAGACGCCGTTGAGGAGGACTACTCGACCGTGTTCAGTCGGCTGGAAAAGTTACGGTTGTCTGTGGTGGAGCCGCTCTGGCAAGAGTGCCCTGATGGTTACCACACTGGAATTGTTTTTCAAGCTGAGGGTGAATGGAGTGCTGTGGAGTTTGATGACGACTGGAATCCGATCACACGCGATGTTTCTGCGAAGACACCCGAAGACGATATCCGCGACCGAGAGTTGAAGCAAGCAACACAGAGGAAGGAGTGGGAACATCGACTGGCATTCATCCTGCAGGTTCGAGAACTCTATGGCCGACTCAAGGACCTCAAGCAGCTCCGTGCGCTGGAGATTGAGTGGTGTGCGTGCTCTTCCATCCGCGACATGACTCTGGACGTTGTCCTTCAATTGTTCTATGAGACAGAGTTTGATGAGGATGACGCCAGGGGCATCAACTTCAAGCGGAGAGAGGACCTTACAAGGACGAGCAAAGGATGGTGGGGCCCCATCACCACAGCAGATCTCAGCTGGCTCGGTCTGTCATGGCCCACACAAGCGGAATTGGAAGCCGAATCGAACGTCCAACAGCTAGCATCGATTGCCCTCAAGAACTCGGAGGTCGAACCCAACACTTCATACGCACGACTTGCAGATCCATTTCGCCGACATGTGGGTCGTGTCTGGGAGGACTGGATGTACCTTGTTGGGTCGTGCCCTCATCATTGGTGTGATCGCGTGCGGAATGGGGACCGTGTTGGATATTGTAACTGCAGATCTCGAACTGATTTTCTTGACGCTGCCATTGACGGATACGAGGCGCTCGATAGTGACCATGTCGTGTACAGTCGTGAGTTTGAGTCTTTTAGTGGTGGGATGATTGTGGAGAGAGAAGGGCGATGGGGAAGCAGGAAGGCCAATCGTGGTAGATTCTAGTCCATTTTTTTACTTGTGCGCAAAGTAAAACTCGAATCAACCGTGACCTTTTCTTCATCGCGTGGGTGATGTTTGTTCGATATATCTTTGATGTGGGCTCTGAGTTGAACAGGGACACAAGGATAAGCTATCCCCTCTAGGAAAGGATCGGTGGATGGCGCTCATCTCCCTCACTTCATTTTGCGGATGAATGGAGCCGTCAGAGAATATTTTTAGTGCGTGTGTCCACTCTCCAATTGACATCATGGCTCTAGCACTGCCAACCTTAAAACTTTGTTTCTTGCTTGGCACTTCGATTTTATAGCGACAAGAGACCCTTATGTCTAATCCGACTATGGTTTACTTCTGCTTCTGCCAAGATGACAAAAACCTTGCCCCTCTCCTTCTCTAAGTATTGCGGATTCCGCAATTGAAGAGACAAACGAGTATATAAAGGCACGACCATCTCCTCTTTCCCTCTCATCATCAAACACATCCTCAAAGCAACAACAGCAACCAATTCCAAGCCTCAGTCCTCTCTCACAACAACCCAAGAAACACTCAAGCCAGTCATGTCTTTCTTCAAGCGCTCCAACAAGAACAAGACCTCTTCTGCTGCCTCGACCCCAGCTCAGACCCCTCGCACCTCGATGCAAACCATCCCTGATACCACCGGTACTAAGATGACCCCCGAAAAGGCCCTCTACAAGATCAGCCACAACATGATGTCCAACGCCTCGACCGGTCCTTTCATCCGCTAAGAGTTGACCCCCCCCTTCTCTGGAGCTGCACGCTATCTCGCTGGCACAAGCAATACCCTTATTCCCTCTCCTGTAACACCAACTCTACATTGTACAATAAAAAAACACCTTCATCTTCATCACACAAAGGAACGTTTTCTCTGTGTTATGAATGGTACGGATAACATGATATTTTACTCTTTAATAACATGTTGCATGCCGTATTGTGCTAGCCGCCATAATATCCACTGTCCACAAAGTAAGTCTGACCAGGGCAAAAGACCGCAAGAGCAAAGGTGCCACGGACGGGTCCACTGATATATCGCCTGGTCTGAGCAGGTCCAATGGACGTACCAATCGTTCGTCTCAGAGCATTGGCACTGAGTGACCACTCCGTTGGTTCGGTCACCCAGAGTGCATTGAAGTGTGTTGGTGAGTGGTGGAGGAGGAGGGAACTGGGTCGTTTGGGGGAGTAAAAGAAGGGTATACTCTGCATTTGAGTGGTTCGCCGGTTTCAGAGTATAAGCTGTATAGTACATTAGAAACAGTCTTTCGCTGAGTGGTGTTGCTGAAATTCTAGAGGACTTTATCATGCTGAGAACGACTAGGATGACGGCAGCGACCATGATCTTGAGTTGCACTTGTGAGAGTTAACGAGGGAAGTGATGGAAAAGAGTGGTTACAGTCTGGGTGATGAATACAGCTTCAGATTGAAAAGAGACTGGAGAAGAACGAAACGAAAGTACGAAAACAAAAAAAAAGGCGCAAGTCAGTTTATTGGCTATGGCGGGTATTGTTGTCCCCATATTATCGTGTTGCAAAGAGCGACAAGGAAGGAAAGGGACAGATATTTGTTTCGAGTGTTCGTAAATGGATCTTCGGTCCATCGAGAGCTTTTTTGGTACTCGGAGTCATTTTGTGTTTTCTTTTTATTTCAGTGGACGATGTTGTTCCTCCTCCTTTGCATCTCCGTCCATGGCTGGTTAACCTGTCTTGCCCGTGCGATTCGAGGACATATGTATCAGCTCTTCTATTTGAGTCTCAGACTGGGGAAACATATGCATGGTTGGCGCACCTGTATCCTTCATTCATTCACCCCTATTTCACGGCACCCCTACAATAACAGTCCCTGAACGGCATAAACGCGGCGTCCTGTAGAGTTGTCTTGGCCAAATTGCCTCTAAAAATCAAGCCACCGTGCCACCGTGCCCTGACTTTGCCATGCGACGTCTCCTCTCTTATCCTCCTCTGACGTTTATGACAATTATCAAGTTTGGCGCAGTTACAACGGAAGGACCCTTGATATCATCACACTTCCACATTCACTCTGGTCACACAAACAAATAAAGGACACACACACACACATAATCGCGCCAAGACCCTCTCTGCCAATTCACTAAGAGGACAAATTTTATATCCACAAGTCAATTCACCTGTAATGTCGCTCAAGAATGAAACCAAGAGACACCTCCTTTGACCATCTACTGCCCGTCGTCCTGACACTGGAATCTGATCAGCTCGAGGAGGCATTGCAACGACTGGTCCAAGAGGAGTCCTGGCAGCCGTCTCGGCAGGGATCATCGTCTCAATAATAAGCCCGCCGTCTCTTCGCCCTCCCACTTACTACTACACTTACACCGATTCACTCATATCCTAGCACAACGTACACCAACTAAATAGCAATCCAAAAAAAAAAAAAAAAAAAAAAAATATCCACTACAACAACAAGCGCGTCGTGATAGCCTATTATAGCTTTTATATCATGTCATAGCCAAGTTCTTTCTGCACTCTTTTTCTCTCACGTTCCCTCGGAGATTGCAGCAAAAATGGGTAAATCTCCCAGGTATCCTTCAACAAAATATGCTTTGCTAATGATGTGGCGTAAGGCAAGCACACAGGTCATAAATGTCTTACCTCTCTGCCTGTTCGTATGTCGCGTCCGTCCATCATACATGGTTCACACTTGCATCAACGATCTAAAGAAAACAAACAAAAAAACAAAACCCAAAGAAAAGAATAAAGCAGCCTTTTTACTTGTCTATTGGTACATGCAGGAAAGAAAATCAAACAGAGATGGAGAGAGAGGGGATGCACTCGCAAAGTTTCAATGAGGGAAGATGGGAGGCGGGGAAGGGTCAAAACTCGGACCACTGTTTTACCGTATGTTTCAAGAACGATAAGTGTTCACTGCGCTTCTGTTACTTGAGGGCTGTCGAGTACAATAAGATCGAAAGCTCATCTTTAGGTTTCTGGAAAACAGATGCTCCTTTAGAAATCAAAAACTGCCATTACAGGGAAGTTGGGTCTCACAGTTTTTAGGGATGAGGTGTCAAAGCGTGGCAAGGTAGGGGGAATGCACGCGCGAAAGAGGGAGAGGGGGGGGGGAGAGCGAACAATTGAATGATCGAGAGAAGAAGGGTAAAAAGGCGAAAAGGGAACACTAAAATGAACAAAAGGCCAAAACGGCAAAGTCTTTATTATTTTTTTGAGTTGGTGTAAGGGTGGCTATCCTCGTTGAGCGTGTTCCTGTGCGACATTACCATCAAGACAGGAAGAGCGTGTAGGAGGGAGAGAATGAAAGAAGAAACAAGGAGAACCTCAAGATTCGAGGGTGAGCTGCTCCTTTCTCTAATCGTTATATCTTCATTCATTACCTTTTCAACAATGAAAACATAGCGGTAGGTGTTTGGTGAAGAAGAAGAAAAGCACTTGCTTTGGCGAGAGCCTTTTTTCTTTTCATTCATTCATTCATTCATTCATTTCTTTCATATGGAAGAAGAAAGAATGAAAATGAAAATGAAAATGGAAATGAAGGAGAAACGAGACGTAGTAAAGAGGCAAAAGGGCGAATGGAACATATTATTGACAGGGGTAAAGGACACAAAAGCTAGTGCTCGAGCGAGCTATCGTGCAAAGAAAACCTTAGAGCCGATTAGAAGGCTTTGAGAAAGAAGGGTGAGGTGAGGGCGGGAGCGGGAGAGGGATGAAGAGGCTGGGCTGGACTGACAACACGGACCCAAAGCGGCAGATATATCTCGAGTATTCAACAGCTTGTTGTTATTTTGGAGCACACAACAAAGGCAAGAACAACAATATTCCTGTTTGCTATTTACCACTCTTGACTTTCGAGATGCTTCAAAAAAAGAGAGGCATACGTGAGTATCTGAGTCTGAGAAGTACCTTTTTCCATGTATCCTCACACTCAAAAGGCAAAACAAGACACGGACGGCCAACGCCAAAAGAATGAAAAAAAATCCCAGATTGAAAGTGGCGCGAAGGAAATACGGCACACAAGGGGACAGAGAGAGGAGAAGAAAAGGTATTCTTTTTTTGTTTCTGCACTGCCCTTGCCCCGCCATGTCCCCCCTACCCCTTCACCCTCAACCGACCCTTGCTCTCGCTTTTCTGCTTGTGTCTTTTCTGCTCGATTTGCATACATCATCTGGTTATGTATCTGTGGAGCAGTTTTTTCAATCTCTCCGGCACGGAAAGCAGTTGCAAACAAACAAGCGCACAACAGAGCACAAACAAACAAACACATAACGACAGGGATAAGAACGGACAGAAAACTATGATCTCAGGCGATCAGAGGTCATTCGTCAAGGTGACAAACAAACCAAACAAACAGAGAAAAAGGAAAACAGTGGTGCACACGCGTCCACTTGCCAAGGAGATTAAAAAAGAGAAAAGCAAAAACAAGGAGAATAATGAAAAGGACCAGAGCGAGAGAGGAGGGGGGTGAAGGGTGTCGTCTTTGTCTATTCATGATCGATGGCTCCGATCTTTTGGAAGCCTCGACCACCATCTGTTCAGCCTAAATTGTTTGTTGGTATTGTCGTCTCTGTTCTTTCTCGGTCATTCGTCGAAAGAGGATGGGATATGAAAAGTAGGGGGCAATGAAGGCCTGGTCAGTTCATTTTTTTTCTTGGCTCACCTACCTCAGTCATTATCTGTGACCTCAATCCATTTGGGCCCCATCATTTCCTTTTGGCCTTATCCGTGGATCCACGATCTAGACTTGAACAAAGGTAAGGAGACTCATGCTACTTGGACTTGGATACCTGGTCTCCCAACCAACCAAGGAGAATTTCATTACAAAAAGGCAAGACGGATAACGGAGCCCTTGGACAAAGTGATTTGGGAGGACAAAAGACAAGAAAGAAAAAAAGGGGGTGCGTGTGTTGGTTGTTGTTGTCGTCGTGTTTGTGCGTGGTCCATTGGTGAGATCTAGCGGATCGATTGAAAGGACAACGACGTTGCCATCGATACGACGGATGGCCGAAAGTAAGAAGAAAGCTGCGTCGCGTCCAATAGCAACGGATGGTGGTTATGTCAGCCGGTGGACCATTCACCGCAAGAATTTTCGTTTGAAGAATTGAATGAATGAGAAAGTGGGGAGGACGGACACAGACATAATCCACTTAAAGTAGCCAGGGACATGTGACCTGGGTCTTTCAAGAACCAAGAACGAAGGAAGAAGAGGAGGCATCTTTTTTTCTTCTTATCCATCAGAAAAAGGAGGGCTGCATAAGAGATAGCAGGCTCTCAACTGCCTGTCCGTACTTACAGAAATACATAGGGTTTACCAACCAGGAGTGACCTTGCACCTGACGCCGTCTTTTCTGCTCGATTGGCTCTCGTTCATCCAGAACCGAGCTTCCTCTTGACTGGGATTTGTACGTTGCCGACAAATACCCAAATCGATCCTTACAGCGACAGGTATCCTATCCGGAACACCTACCTGTCTACCCAGAGAGGGCTCATCCCTCTTTGCTTTCTACACAAATCGATAGAAAGAGCTGTCTAGTTGTTGCTAAAAACAATCACGCAGTGTTCTTGCTTGGCGTCGGTCTATGGATTCGAATGTCCCCCCTCGCAATGAGCAAAATGACTAGATGCGTCGTCGTTGTCTGTCGAACAACAATGTGCAGGGGGTGCTTCTGCTTGCCGCTGTGTACATCCGCACACATACCTCTCTCATCTCATGTCTACTTTGTGCTGCTGTTTTTTGTTTGCTATGCCGTACCACAGGCCGAACAGACACTCAATCAACACATCCACACTCACACTCACTTTTTTTCTCTGCAGACGCATGTGCTTTTTTGTCCACTGTTGTTGTTGTTGTTGTTGTTGTTGTTGTTGTTGTGTTTTCTCTATTGATATGAACATTCATGGGCGACAAAAAATGGTTTGTTGCCCCGTCTAGGTTGGCAATGGACGTTGATAGTTGAGAGAGAGCAACTGATCGGTTGAATGCCAAAACGAAATAATGATTGATCAATACCCATGGTTTAAACCTTCTACATCTCGGAAAGTAGAGGAAAAGCTGATATACCACTATTGAATAGTACTGAATAGCAAAGAGGTACCGCTGTCCATGGTACCCTCGGAAGATACGGGGCGGATAAGCATCTCTGTCTTTGTACTTTTCTTTATCCCCCTCTTCGTTCTAATGCATGAATGGCTAGTTGGTTGCCTAATTCTCTCACTCATTTTTTTATGAAAAAAAAGAAAGAGATAGGCAGGCAAGAAACAAGTTGTTCATGGCATTGATTTTAAAGTTGAAGAAGACAGACGAGACAGCAGCAGAAGCATTAGTCGCAGGCAGGCAAGAGGAGAGAGAGAGAGAGAGAGAGAGATACAAATCTGTATGTATGTGTGAAAGAGACAGAGAGACAGACCAGACCAGGCCCATTCGTCGACCCAAAAAACCACTCCCCTTGTTTCTTCCTTTTGTCCCTCACAATCTCGACTTCTTTTCACCCTCCCTTCTAGGTCATGGTCTTTTTGGGTAGCACAAACCCAAGACCGAACTGTCCGACTGGTGTCGATTTCGGTGTCATTTGTTGTTGTCGATTGTCGATTGTCGTTCGTTTTTGTTTATCTTGTTCTTTATTAAGTCATAGGGTCCTCAGTCCACCCTCTGACTTATCTCTCTTGCCTTTAACTTTTCATTTTAACCACCTGTTTTTGTGAACTTGCTTTCTTTCTTTTTTTCTTTCTTCTCTTCTCTTTTTTCTTTTTATCCTCACTCCTCTTCCTTCGTTTCTACTACTTCTCCTCCTTCATTTCTACTCCTCCTTGTTTATCTCCCTCACCTTCCTTTCATATTCCTATCCTCTCACACTCACACTTTCATCTACTTCCTTCGTTGACACATATATATACATACTTCATACCACTACAACAACCCTTCATAATACCCATTCATACTTCCCTTGATACATACATACATACCTCCCTACCATTCCTTCGTTACAACCCTGAAAACACTCAAAAAGAAGGATATCAAAACACTCGGACATTTCCCCTCTTTCGTTCACCTTCTGTCCCCCACACCACCACCAACTACCACCTTTAATTCTTTAAGAAACTTGGCAACCATCGGAATCGAACGTTTTTTCACACTCCACTCCACACTTCTTCGTCGTTCCTCTCATCCCTGCATATCCCCTTCTCCTCGTCGTCGTCGATCACTCAAAAGTTCAAAATGAACTCCAACATACAATACGAGCAGAACAAACGCGCCCAGACCCCTATGGCGATGCCCGCTTATGCGGAATCACATATGACGTCTCCCAGCATCCGAAGTCCCCAGAGCTACTATATGCCTCCCGATGTGAGTAGTGTTATTTTTTCTTTCATGACGATTGAAAAAAAAGAAAGGTTAGGGGTTTTAGTGGCAATACAAGAGATGCAAGAGTACAGCACAACAAACAAAGATACGTGTGTGTGAGATATGAAGAGAGCGATTTACTTTTCACTTTTACCCAGTGAGCAAAAGTTCAAAAAAAGACTAAAGAGTAGAATGAGTGACTGAATGGAGAGAGAGAGAGGGAGAATGAGAAAGAAAGAGAGCCCTTTTTCTTACCCTCTCGTATATATTCTCGCTATTCAATCCCATCTGACAGCGTGATCCTCCAAAAGGCCAACACCAATTCCACACCCTACACTCTGAGCAGCGATCCTACGAACCTGCACCGCCAACATACCAGTACCACGACGCCAAAGTCGCCGCCGCAGGACACCACGGCCATCAACACCACACATACCAACAATACGGCAACCCTTACCCAAGCCCTCCCCCTGCCCCCGTCGTCTACATGCCCTCAGGATCCATCCCCACCCCGTCGCCTTACCTCTCACAACAGCAGCAACAACAACAACATCATCAGCAATATCAATCCCAGCAGGTCTACCAGGCCCAGTCGATCGGAGCTGCCTCGGCTGCTGTCGTTGCAGGTAGTGCGCCTTCCTCTTACTTCTCACAGCCCATTAACCCGTTAACCTCATATCCTCCTCGCATGCAGTCTCAACAGAAGAACGCCCCCACACACCTTCCCCCTCCACCCAAGGGAGGCTTGCCTGCCCCCCCTCCTGGCGACCCATCCTACCACACCATCCCCTTCCACCCTGAACACCGCTCCTCGCTCTCGATGCAAGGGTCCCCAATGCCGTCAGCCTCCCCTTCGTTCCCCGCACCACCCGCCCACCGCTACAACTCGAGTCCTGTGCCCGGGTCATTCCAGAGCAGCAGCATGTACTCTGCAGGCCAAAACATCGATACCGCCGAGTTCAGCCTTCACACCTCCCTTTCCAGCCTTTCCTTGGCTTCGTTCGGACTTAATGAGCCGCTGCAGCGTGTCTCGTCCAATTCATCGGTAAGTTGAACTAATGGCTTTTTTTTTCCATCTTCCCGTTCGTCTCTTGATAACAACATTGTTCGCCATTTGCTATTCATCCTTCCTTCCCAAAGTCTGAGCCCGTCTCTTTTTTTTCCCACTCACACGACCAACATATGAAATGTCCATTTCGATTGGTCTATTCGCTTTTTTTTTTGGGTGTTAAGAATCGGCGCACATGCAGTCTCTCACCCCTCTTTCTCTCTCTTTCGTCTAACAGGCCGGCTCGAAGGTTCAACAGGCACGACCGATGAGTATCATCAGCACAAAGGTCGCTACCCCTATGACTAGAACAATCATGGACCTGCAGACCGCCGAGGCATTGGCCTCCCTCCCCTTCGAGGACATGCCCCGCTGCTACATCGTTGCTCCCCCAGTCGTCGCCGGAAACTCGTCCGGTGCCTACACTCCCTTCCGTATCCTGGCCCCCTGTCAAGGTCTGGGTGTTCGCGACCAGACCAACCAGATCCACTTCCCCGACCATCAAGGCTACGCCGTCAACCGCCCCGAGGAGATTATGAAGAAACATGGTACCGCCCTCCAACACATGGCCAACATGGCCTGGCTGGTCTCTGGTGCAACGGAGGTCACGATGGGCAAGAATTTGGCCAAGCACGCCGAAAAGTTCCTCAAGGTCGTCAAACCCGCGACTCGCGTACCAGCCTTGAAAGACTCGATCCAGAGCGGAACCGCGGTCGATGGCACCAGTGTACAGATCGAGACGTTTATGATCGACCACCTTCACCTCGAGGGCTACGGCAAGCTGCTGCAGGACATCACGGGCTCGAGCTCGTCTTCGGACTGGTCGTGTGGACTCCAGAGGATTGTGTCTCCAGGAACCGGAAGGAACATGTGGGTCTGTGACGACTGCTTTAAAGGCATGCAAACAGGACGGTATATCTGGAACGACGAGCAGGCGAGCCTGGACGACCTGATTGCCTTCCCGGATCGTTCTGGCATGAAGAGCGAGGCACTTATCCAGAACTCGATTGCCGTCGATGTCTATACTCAGATGGTCAAGAGACAAAGCCGCATGAGGAGTGTCCTCCTCCACCTGTCGCCTGCTTACTTTGACCACCCCGATCGCAAGGCGGCGGCCGTCTTTGCCACCAGCCAACAGCTGTTCTTCAACCTGACCAAGACCCTGGCTGAGGCCCACTTGACGATCGTCGAGATCAACGGCAACCAGGTCCGCGAGTCGGCTGAGCTGATGGACAAGGACAACATTTACCTCCATATCCGTCGTCTCTTTGCTTGCTTCTCGATCGAGGTCTTGAAGCTGACAGGTTTCCCTTTCCTTCTCCGCGAGAAGCTGCCTGGGTTCCTCAACCACGCCAAGTGCCTCACCTTTGAGGGCGTTCTGATCGACAATGACAAGGCTGTCGCGAACATGAAGAAGCTCATCACAGAGAACTCAGACATGGAGGTCCTGTCGTTGACCCGCGCTCACATGACAGGGTCCGGTCTCAAGATCATCTGCAGCGCCCACAAGAACCTCCGCCGATTGAACCGCCTCGATCTGTCACACAACCGACTCGACAGCGAGGGTGTCAAGGAGTTGTCCACCCATGTCTTGCCAACCTCTCTGGACTTCCGCTTCTTGGATCTGAGCGATAACCCTAACATTGGATCCGCCGGATGCACCACGCTTTTGAAGGCGATCTGGCCCCCTTCGTCGCACGGAACCCGCCAAAAGAACTTGATCGCTCTCCAGTTGGCCAACACTGGCTTCTGCGACGATTCAGCATTGTTCTTGGCCCAGAACATTGACAAACCTGAGGGTATCGGTGCCCTCCACAACATCAACGTCTCTGGCAACCTGATCACCAAGCCCGGTCTTGTCGCCTTGATGTCGTGTGCCTACCGCTCTGGATCTAGTGCACCTCTGCGCCGCCTGTTGTTGAGCCAGCAGACGCACACCAACAGTCTCCCCGCAAGCATGGACACTGAGATCTTCCAGATGGTCGGCAACCACCCCGCCTTGACGCACCTGTCTCTGTCCAAGATCTCATTCGGCATCGCTGCCGAGATTGTCAACGTCAACAAGACGCTGGTCTCCTTCCAGGTCGACGACCTTGTCCTAACCTCACCCCAGGACACCAACTATGCGCTGGTCTGCTTCAATAGTCTCTGCCAAGGTCTGTCGACCAACCAAACCCTCCAGGAGCTCAAGATCCGTCTGCCCTGGTCGTTCTGGACATTGGCGTATCAGGGGATGGGCAAGGATCTCGAGGGTCAATGGGAGGCCGCAGCTGCATGGATGGAGGTTTTGGAGAGCAACCTTCGTGGCAACTTGGTGCTGCGCACGCTCCAGATGCGCGGAGTGACCAACTTTGAGGAAGAGCTGATGTTGGCGGCGGTTGTTAGCTCTGGAGGATCGATTTCGAGTGGTCTTTCGGTAGGACGGCTGGCGGAGCTGGCCAAGACGGAAGGAGAGCTGAGGATGGTAATGTTGGGTCAGGCGATCCGGCGGTTGCTTGAGCGCAACCAAGTGATGCACTATGGACGGAAACATGGCCTCGAGGCCAAGCTTGTTTCCGCCTTCTAGACAAACACCTAGAATCTTTAATGCCATGCTATTAATTATTGTTATTATTATTATTATTAAAAAGGAAATTTTCTGTTCTCTTGACTGATTGACTGATTGACTGATACTGACTGACTGATGATGATCGACCTGGTGAAAGAACTGGATGCATCTAAGCCACAACAAATATGACTGGCAACGTGCCGCTTTCCCCCACGCTTGACCCTTCTAGACTACTTGCATTCTCTTTCTCTCTCACTTTTCTATAGTTCCTGGACATTCTTCTCTCCTCGATCCTCAGTCAATCAGTTGTCTTCTTTGTCTTCCGCTTGACCCGGTTGCCGTCGTCGCCCTTCCCTTCCTCCATTATTCTCTACCCTCACAGCACCGACACTGCCATTTGTCTCCTAAGAGCGTAGACTGATCAGGGTTCCCACTTTTAAGCAAGGATCAACACTTTACCCTTTACCCTCCCTACTCTTTGTTCTCGCGACAAGAAGCTGCGACACGGCACATCACCCTCCCCTCCTCATTCATACATAATGCATTCCGTCGTCAGGACGGCCAAAGCTGGAGGCGCGCCTCTGAGCAAAGCCCTACTTCACGCCTCTGCCACTTCTACAACCGCCTCCTCTTCACACACACCAACAGCGTTGCTGCTGCTGCAGCCCTCCAAGGCTATGGCAGCACTCTCCTCACGCAATAGCAGTAGGCCTGTCGCAAAGTTGGCTTCCCATTACTTTCCTACCGCCACCACTGCTGCTGGTCAGACCAAGTTTGCAATGCCTATGGCACATACTACACGAAGCCTTTGGACGCGACGCTGTAAAGTTTTACAAACGCAGTTGATTTATCATGGTTTCTTATTTGCAATTGGCATATTTATCTTCGACAGGGTGCGTGATGCTATGTTCATGCGGAAACTGACATAACATTGGCCATCTCTTTTTATCGTTTTTAGTTTACAACACCAAGTCGTACTCTACATCAACATCAACGGCAGGAGGATCGGCAACGGTTCAGGAACTGGAGCAATTGTTGGCAAAGAACGACTACAAGGGCTTTCAGGAGGCTTGCACCCTGGCCACATCAACTTCAAAAGCAGTAACAGTACCAGTGACCAAGGAGTTGTACCATTTCTTGCTCAAGACCTTGGGTGAGAGACCTCAGGCTTTCGCATCTATCTCAACAACAGCAGGACAAGAAGGGACGGAAGGTGGCTCGGTGGACCCATTGAATAGCGCGATCGGGATCTTGACAGACATGAGTCGGGAAGCTAACGTGCTCGGCAAGACCGAAGTCCAGCCTGATCGGGAAACTTTGCAGTTAGTCCTCCAAGTCGCCGGCGGTGGATCAGGTGATTGGGAATCTGCAAGGATGCTGGTTGAGGCGGTCCGTCATGGTCGTTTGCCGGCTGTCCTGTCGTTGGATCAGTGGGAGTTACCTGATCTGGATATTCCTTTGGATCAAGTTCTTTGGAAGAGTATGTTTGAGTGCATTCATTCTGCGGCCGCTGGAGCTGGAGCTGGAGCTGAAGTGCAGAGACAGGTGGATGTGATGAACTTCTTGATGGCGGATCAGTTGGCCAGATCTCAAGATGTTCAGATGGACGAGGATCTTTGGGGTCATGTCCTTCAGGTATGTTACATGCCGCTGTTTTGTAATGCAGGAATAATCATATATTATGCACCAACTCAAAGGCTAACCTACGTTTTTTATTCATAAAATCTGAATTGATAGGCATATGGCAAGGCGGGATCAGCGGCAAAGCTGAACGACTTGTTGCCAAGGCTCCCAGCGATCGAAAAGACATCTGGAGGAAGTCTCTACTCCAATGTCGCAGAGGCATTGGCCAACTGTGGGTTGACAGGACAGGCGGCGGAGATCATGAACACGCTCTCAAAAACCCTCGACACTCTACCCTCGATCCGACCTTTCACGGCCTTGGCGCGTCAGCATGCCAAGCGCGGCAACTATGAGGCGATCATTGCGGACGAAAAGTTGTGGGCTACCAAAGGACAGCGGGATACCACGGCCGAGGAGAACAGAGTGGGATTGTTGGCAGATTTGCAGCGGTCGAATTTGGAGGCGAGCTCGGTTGCGTTGGATCGATTGGTCAAGACGATCTCGAGGACGTGCAAGGATCGACAGTCGAATACGCTTCCGGATCAGGTCCTTATCGGGATGGCGGCGCCAACTCAGCTGAACCGTTACCAATACAGCGAGGCGACGTTCCTCTGGGCCCGGAGTCAGGGTGCCTTTGCGGCGATTCCTAAGGGCGACTTGACGGCGAAGGATTATGACCAGCTGATGAGGATCTCGACACGACTCAACCTGTTGTTGCCCAAGAGGTGCTCTCTTCAGGACCATGCCGTGAGCTTGTTGGCGGAGATGAAGCAGCAAGGGTTGCAGCCTCTGAAGAGCACGTATGTGACATTAATGGAGACCATGGCACGGACACGCGAGTTTGGAGCGTCTCGTGAGGATGGATCGGTTACGCAGAGAGTGATGAAGGTCTTTGAGGAGATGACGGGCCAGGCAGGGTACGCTGCCGAGTCGCCCAGGGATTTCTTGCCGCTGTTGGAGTCTTGCTTTGGAATGTACTCACATTCGCCGTTTGTTGCTGGCCAGTGGATGTACTCGAACCAGCTCTACCCGGTCTCGATGGATGCCCTCAAGACGGTCGAGGACATGATGCGCAAGTGTCTGTCATCGAACGCTTTGTCTGCTACCACCCAGGACGATAACAACAACAACAAGGATGTCAGTGTGCAGCAGTACCATGACCGCGACACTATTGCCAATGTGTTGGCAGGATTGGCTCACGGAGATCAAGTCGAGGAGATCTGGGAGCGGTGGGATGATTTGGCACTTCAGGGAGTCGAGAGGGATGCGATGTTGTACCAGACTGTTATCGGCGCCTCGCACGGACAGGAGAAGATGGCGCGGTATGTTCTTCGCAATGTCCGGTACGATATGTTGAGAGAAGAACCTGCTATTGCGATGACGCCCGAGATTTTTGAGGGGCTGATGAATTGCTGTGTTCGTGTTCAGGATGCCACCTCGGCAAGGAGTCTCATTTCGCAGTGCACCGCGTCGGGGGAGATCCAGAAGACTGCAGAGTGGTATGCGCCCATGGTCCGAACTTGTCTTATGGTTGAGGGTATGGAGGAGGAAGGCGGGTTTTTATTGGAGGAGATGCGGAGGAATGAGATGGCGATGGACTCTGATGGGTCTGGGGCGTTCTTGGAGTTCTTGATGGGGTACTTTGTCAACAAGCGTGGGGACTATGCCGCGGGGCAGGAGGTGTTCAAGAGTTACCTCAAGGCTGAGCAAACCAAGGTCGAGAAGCTGGTCGCTGAGTCCAAGGCCCAAAAGGCTAAGGGCAACAACAAGTTCCTCCATAACAAGGGTGGAATTGTAGAAGTGTCGGAGAAGGAGCTTGTCTGGCGATCCGAGAAATGGTTGAGACCTGTGGAGCACTTGGTGGAGAGGGCGGATCTTTCGCCTACAACGGCGTCGATGCTGAACTTGTTGGTGTTGGCGCAGATCCGGGAACGGGCACAAATGTTGGAGTTGGAGAAGCGGTCTGGTTTCGGAGCAGGCTCGAAGGATCGGATGCGGGATGCGCAGATTGTCATGCATTACTTGACCGGCGAGACCAAACCGTCATCCTCGGCAAAACCAACGATACCCGATGCCTCCCCCGAGTCGTCACCATCACCGTCCCTTCTCTACAACTCAAGCACCACGGCCTCATCCCCTTCGACCTTCCAGACCTCGTCCTCCTCCTCGCCCATGGCGGCAGACAAAACTGGCCGCCTGTTGTTCATCAACAAGTATGTTCTCGGAGAATACATCGACACCTGTATCCGTGACGGATCTGCAGACCTGTTGGAGGAGGCTGACTGGGCGCTGAACAAGGTCATGCCCCGTGTTATTGGACAGCAGCGGATGGCCAAGGACACGCAGCGGCTGCGACAGGGTCTTGAGAATGCTCGGAGCCGCGGTGTGTAGGGGGGGGGGGGTTATTGTGTTTAATAGACGTTATGTTGTTTCATGAAAATAGACTTTATGTTTTTTATTTGTAAAGATATCTGGGATCATTGTGGGTTGTTGGTACACAAGAAAAGAGAGAAGAGATAGAGAATACGTAGAGTACAGAAGGTGTAAGGAAGAAAAGGAAAAATGCGATGGGGGAGCGAGCGGACGCTCGTTTTAACATTCCATGTTGTGCATCAGGGCCTCGTTAAAGAAGGCAAGGCTCTTTTCAATATCCAGAACCGAGCTGCTGTTGCTGGAGGCGCCTGCAGAAGAATCAGAGGGAGCGGGGTTCTCTTGGCGAGAGTGAGCAGGACTAGGAGTGTCATTCGAGAGCGAGGAGGCTTCCATATCCATATCGTCCGAAGAAAAGATGGCAGGTGGGGAGGGTGGGTCTGCAGAGTCGTCTTCCATTTGGGGCGAGACCGACATGGGCACTGCAGACGCGGCAGGTGTGGGCGTTGCCTGGGTGGTGGTAGTAGTAGGCTGGAGAGGGGTTGGGGAGGTGACTTGCAGGGAGGATGCAAGAGCTGCTTGCATAAAGTTGAGTGCCTGAGCAGTGCTGAATGTGCTTCCACCCGACTGTCCAAACAAGCCAGCTAAGTGTGACTGAGCAAGTGGAGGGGCAGTTTGTGTAGGAGCCGGAGGAGAAGGTGGGTCAGGCTGAGTGACAGGGACTGAGGACTTCGCCACTGGTTGCTGCTGCTGTTGGGGCTGTTGAAGCTGTTGCTGAAGCTGTTGTTGGAACTGTTGGTTCTGCTGTGCCTGTTGTTGAGCCTGCTGAGCCTGCTGCTGTTGCTGCTGTTGCAACTGTTGCTGTAATTGCTGTTGCTGTTGGAGTTGTTGTTGTTGCTGTTGGAGGAGTTGCTGCTGTTGCTGTTGCTGTTGCTGGAAGGTCAACTGAGGCTGCATGTGCTGGTATTGGAGCAGGTGTGACTCTGTATGCTGAAAAGGCATCCCGAACCCACCCATCGCAGCAGCGATAGTTGCAGAGGCTGTGGTCGTTGCAGTCGTCGCTCCAACTGAAGCCGTCGTTGTACTAGTAGTCACTGTACCAGCCGCGGTCGCAACACCTGCACCAGTGCCAAGCCCACCAAGCTGTGCCAAAGGATCGACGCCAAAATCCAGTCCAGCCCCGTTACCATCAATACCAAACATCATAGCATCAATAGGTGCCAAACGCAACGACTCTGGCAACTCCAACGGGTTAGCAAAGAACTGCTGTTCTTCCTGCTGAGGATCGGTTCCACCAAACGCAATGGCCGCCATAGCAACCGCAGTTGCAATCTGACTCTGCCACATCGAGCTGAGGTTGGTCGAAGTCTGGTCCTTGCTTTGCTCGGGTAGGGGCATCGAAAAGTTTCCATAGGGATGACGCAGTTGGATCGAAGGTGCCGGCCCGGGTCCGTCCTTGGCCAACTTTGCCAACCGAGCCGCCTCATAAATGTTCCCGATGGATGACAACTGCAGCTGTGTCATGTCAAGGAAGGGTGCCACAAAGGTCGAAATGTCAATGAACGAGGCCGCCATCTCTGTCGGGACAGATGTTGTCTGACTGGCGAAAACGTCTAGTGCTACTGCAATCAAGGACTCGGCAACTGGGAAAGTCTTGACCAACTCGTGAGCGGCCTTGACAGTCTTGGACAGTCCTGCGCGGGTGGTCTCACGGTTGGTTGGAGTAGGCTGGATGGCGTTGTGGACATGGACGGTTCCTGCGGCCAAGAGACAGGCCATTCCATAGTAGCATGTATCCCGCAGCTGGCCATGAAGCATCAACGAGTCGGCAATATGACAGACGTTCGTCGCAGCCGCTGTACAGATGTTTCGAGAAGAGATCAAAAAGTTGGAGTCGATTGCAGCCGAGTTGACAGGTCGAAGGTATGGACGGTGGAGCATCGTCAGGGTCGTGTAGTAGAACATGTGCATCAGTGCTGTAGGTGGCGAAGGAGGGTGGTTCGAGTTGGGCGACATGGTGTAAGGCGTGTACATGAGCTCGTTCGGGAGCGACAAGAACCAAGACGTCAGACTGTTGTGGAGCTGAGGAAGTTGTGTCCTGGAGATGTCCGCCAAGAAGGCGCCGTTGATCTCAGCCTCGATACAGTGCATCGTGTTGAGAACGTTGCCCATCTGCATGAATAGCTTGACAGTCCAAAGCAATCGACAGGAGACAATGCGTTCGGGCTCGTATGGGTACTCGACTTCATCGTCGCCTCCGATTTCGTTGATCCAGTCATCCGAGGGCATCTGTACATTGTATTCCTTGTCCCGCAGGTTCAGTGGCCGTCCAAGAACACCGCCTCCAAGTCTGTCCGCAATATAGACCGCCCACCATACTCTCTTGCGAATCTCTGCTTCCAGAGGCTCGTTCACCTGGAAATCCTGGCGATGAAGTCCGATATCCTATTAACACCATCGAGTATTGCAACGTCGTAAAAAAGTTAGTTTTGGAAAAGGTAAGGAGCTAGTGGTAACAAAAATACTTGTAAAAGAGCTGAAAAAACATACGTGAGCGATACGGGTGGCCATGCCTGTGTACAGCCAACCTCCAGAGTAGTTGCCGACAGCATACTGGTGGTGAGACATTAGAAGCAACGCCTGAACAGTACTGATCCTGGAGACATGGTAGGTCTCGTCAAGGATAATCTTGGCCCGGTTAAAGTACTTTGTCGAATCCTGTTTGATAAGCGGGTCATCCGAGTACCAGCAGGCGTTACAGAAGATGGCGTTAAGGATCAAGATCTGGGAGAGGTCGGGTCGCTTTTGGCATTGCTCTATGAAGTTCCTGCGGATGAACATGGGTGCGAAGGGGTACATGTATCGGAAGTAGAGGTCGAGCAAGACATCCATCTCTTCCTTTGAGGGCAGCTCCCGTTCGCTTGTCATCTGGAGGGAGTGCGACCACAGATCACTGTCGTTCAAATGGGCCATTGGCAGCGGGTCTAGTTTTTTTGTTTTGTTTACAGTTACAGTTCCCAGGGACCAGAAATAGCTTTGTTTTGTTAGCGTCAACGCATAAAGTATATGAGATTGACAGATAACCAGTAGATGTCGTTACTTACAGACACCCTGGCGGTACCGGGAACTGAGTTGGCACACATAGAATCCTGAACTACTTCCGTGGAAGCTACATCAGGGACGAAAGGGAGGAAAAAGAAATCGTCACGTTAAAATGACAGGAGGAGGGAGAAATAAGGTTGATTATTGCCTCAACCAACTCAATCACCTTGACTAACTGGGCGCCAGAGAAGTGAGAAAGAGAGGATAGATACGTACTGCTGACCGTGACCATCCAGGCTCATTGTGCTCACGACTGATTTGAAGTCCTCTCCGCTCGTCCCTCCATTCTTACTCTTACTCGCACTCGACGAGGAAGTCGAAGGTCCCGAGTCTTGTGGAGCAAGTTGCGGAGATGGAGGGTCGCTGTCTCGGTCTCGGTTTGGACGGGAGTCCCGCCGCTTCTGCTTGGGCTTGGTCGTATCCTGATCCCTCGACGTCCGCTTATTGTTAATGTTCCCTGACGACGACTGGGAGATGTATCCACTGTTACTGTTGTGTTGCTGGTTGTTGATTGAGGAGGATAAAGGGGAGGAAGAAGAAGCGTGGTCGAGCCCTGAACCTGATCGATACGAAGACTTATCGTTGTTGAAGTTGTTGCCTGAAAAGTCATCCTGGTTGATGTTGTAAGGGTAATTGGCAGGGGAAGGGCTAGGACTCATGCTCGAGTAGCTGTTTGCGCTACTTGCAGACGTGCGGCGGTCAGACTGGGACTCGAACGAGGTCTTCCTCTCTGTAAAGTCGTCGATATCGGACGACGAGGACATATGTCCGTCGCTATGATGATACGAGCCGCCCCCATTATGATAACTACTGTTGCTCTTTGACTTATGCTGTTGTTGTTGACTGTTATGACTGCTGTTGTGGCGATTGTTATGGTTGTTGTGAAGACTGTGATGGCCCTGGTGATGCTGTTGGTGATGATGGTGATGAGAGGAGGAAGAGGACAAGCCCATGGGTCCTTGAGATGAGGACGCGGTTGACTTGGCGTAGAGGGACTGGGGGGTGTTTGTCTTGAGGAAGAGGGCCTCGTCGACGACGCACTCGAGGTTGTGGGTGACACATCTGGCACAGGCGGGAGTTCCAGTGCAACGCAGCTTCTTGCGGCGACAGTTGGTGCAGGCTGTTCCTGCCTTGAGGCGTTTCTGGCGGGCAGCCTGGGCAAGTTCTGATTCCATTGAAAGTGTTATTGTTGTTGTTGGTTGGTTGGTTGAACGAGAGGAGGGGAGAGTAAGAGTGAGAGGTGGAGGAGAAAGTGGAGGAGAAGGTGGAGGAGAAAAGAAAAGAAAGAAGGCGAGCAGCAGAACTGAACAAGAAAGGAGAGCCGAAGGAGAGGTGCAAGTGTGGAGGGAGAGTGCAGGAACTCTAATGCAGAAAGTGCTCACACGCCTCAAGAATACAGTAGCCTTAGTGTGATAATGATTAGTAAAATAGCCGAATTGGAAAAAGGAGGCAGAGGAGGAAGGAGAGTTCGATGGGGGAAGGGGAGAACAAAGAACGAAGAGAAGGGAGGAGACGAGTAGGAGTGAAAAAGACGGATTGACGAAGAGAAGAGAGTCATATCTACATAGATCGGTAGGGGTGAAGATGAACGATGAAGGATGGGGGTAAGTGAGGGGTCAAGTTTGATTGTTTATTTGTTGTTGTTTGGTTGCCTCGCTTGCCTGCCGTTGTTCAGTTGAGCAACAACAGCACACGCGTGTCAATGGTTAATGCTATGCAGTGGTGGTGAGGCTGAATAATTTGGGTGTTTAGCGAGAAACCCCAGGGTACTACAAGATGAACACAGAAAAGGGCCACGCTAGCAAAAGGGTGTGTTATGAGAGGAACGAAAGCAAGTGGGGTTGTCAATTGGGGTTGCTGTTTGTAAGAACATTCGCGCTTTTACTGCTGTTTGTAAAAGCGAAAAAGAACTACTAGAACACATGGCACACTGAAAGTAAACAAAAAGGGTGCAACTCTGTATGCCCGTTGGCTGGGATGGATGCAACAGAAGAGTGGGGACGAGAAACAAAGAGAACAACATATCTCCATGTTTTCAGTTCAGTTGTTACATAACGAAGAACAAAAGTACCTCTGCTTAGCCTTTGTGGGCTTATGTTGTTTTTGCAGGCATCTTTTGCTCGGTTCGCGAACCGAGGTCTCTTCTTCACATGGAAGCCAAGGCCAAGATATTTGATATTTCAGGGGTTGAGACGGCAATTAAAGGTCGGTCAATTATCGTCAGGAAGCAAAATTAAATCGCATGATTAACATCATGGACCAATGGGTTGACAAAGCCACAAAGTCAAGAAAAAGAACAACATACCTCAAAAAAAAAAGAAAAAAAGGGACTGCCTTCTCCACCCCATTGACAACATTGTCAAAGCACCCGCAGGCACACCTCCCTTCTCCATTACTTTCTTTGGTCCATCACGGCTGTCAGCGGAGACTTTTTTTCATTTACTGTTGCTTGCCCTTTTCTTTACTTCCGACACATACTCCTCACCTTACCTCACCAACAGACGACACCGACAATAACACAATGCCTTCCAGTTCCAAGAAGGGCGGAGCCAAGCACTCCCACTCCACGACCAACTCGGTCCGCAAGGAGAAGCGTCTCTCCGAGGCACAGGAGCTCAAGCAGCTCGACGACAAATGCAAGCACCCTGTAAGCCTACTCGTCACGCTTCATTCGTTTGCTGTACTTTTGTTTGATTCTATCAAGAAAGCACACTGACAATTGATATTCTATTTCTTTCGTCCCTCGGTTACACTGGACTCGACATTTCACCTTCGCACAACGACAACGATAACAACGACATTGACCAAACTTTCAAAACGGCTCGATTTTCACACGGGGAAATCACACAGATCGCAGGAACAGACTCCATGCAGCAGTTTGACGAGCTCCCAATATCGCAAAAGACTCTCATGGGTTTGAAGCGTGCCAACTTTATCAAGATGACTGACATCCAGCGCAAGGCCTTGCCTCTGGGACTCTGCGGCAAGGATATCCTCGGTGCCGCCAAGACTGGAAGCGGAAAGACCCTCGCCTTCCTCGTTCCTGTAAGTGACTTTCTACATTTCCGAATTTCGATCGCCATCAACCACCTTCAATCATTCACTAACCAGAAGTTCCATTCATGTCAATGAAAATAGATGATTGAGATGTTGTATCGCCAAAAGTGGGGACCTCAGGATGGATTGGGCGCATTGGTTATTTCGCCTACACGCGAGTTGGCAGTGCAGATCTTTGAGGTGCTCCGCAAGATTGGTCGGGAGCACTCATTCTCGGCAGGATTGATCATCGGAGGCAAGGACTGGAAGATTGAGCGTGAGTTGATCTCCAAGATGAACATCCTGGTCTGCACGCCTGGTCGTCTTTTGCAACACATGGATCAGTCGGCAGGATTCAACTGCGATCTCTTGCAGCTCTTGGTCCTGGATGAGGCTGACAGGATTCTGGACATGGGATTCAAGAAGAGCATCAACGCCATTGTCGAGAACTTGCCCCCTCAGCGTCAAA
Organism: Linnemannia hyalina; assembly: GCA_019671135.1. Lineage (NCBI taxonomy): Eukaryota > Fungi > Mortierellomycota > Mortierellomycetes > Mortierellales > Mortierellaceae > Linnemannia > Linnemannia hyalina. Next base: position 1,356,861 of record JAHRHY010000009.1, on the reverse strand, counting down.
CCATGCTGTTCTCGGCCACACAGACAAAGTCCGTCAAGGATCTGGCTCGTTTGAGTTTGAAGGACCCCGAGTACGTCGCTGTCCATGAGAAGTCTGAGCATTCTACCCCCAAGAACCTCTCCCAGTATTACATGGTCGTCCCCCTGCAACAAAAGCTTGATGTCATGTTCAACTTCATTAAGACCCATTTGACCTCCAAGGGTATTGTCTTCCTTTCAAGTTGTAAACAGGTACACATCATGGGCGTTATTCTTGTATATTCGGTCATTCTACTTTGTAATTACAGTACGTGGGGGTAACGGTCATCCATATCTAACCAACATTTTTGTCCTTTTCAATTAGGTCCGGTTTGTGTTTGAGACGTTCTGCAAGATGCACCCAGGAGTACCACTGTTGCACTTGCACGGAAAGCAGAAGCAGCAGAAGAGAGCCGAGACATACGCCAAATTCGCGGCCCAAAAGGCGGCCTTCCTGTTCTGCACGGATATTGCGGCTCGTGGACTGGATTTTGCTGCTGTGAACTGGGTCATCCAGCTGGACTGCCCCGAGGACCCCGAGACCTATATCCATCGTGTCGGCCGTACAGCTCGTTATGAGGCCAGTGGACAGGCCATGTTGATGTTGTGCCCCAGCGAGGAGGCTGGTATGATTCAAGGACTGGAGCGCGCCAAGGTCCCCATCCAGGAGGTCAAGCTGAAGCAGGATGCTAAGGATGTCAAGAAGGAGCCTATCCAGAAGCAGATGCAGCGTCTCTGCTTTAACGACCCCGAGATCAAGTACTTGGGACAGAAGGCGTTCATCTCTTACATGCGGTCGGTCTACCTGCAGAAGGATAAGACTGTCTTTGACGTCAATGCCCTGCCCGCTGAGGAGTTTGCGGCGTCCATCGGACTTCCTGGAGCTCCCAAGATCAAGTTTGTTGAAAAGTCCAAGGCCAAGAACGCGATCCGGGGCACCCAAAAGAAGTCGAGCGATGATGAGGATGAGAGTGCGGATGAGGAGGAGGAGGAGGAGAAGAGCAAGGTCAAGGCTCTGGACGCCAAGAAGAAGAGCAAGAAGGAGGTCGTTCCTGAGGACGAGGAGGATGCTGAGGCGACGGGATCGAAGCAGGTCAAGTCCAAGATCGAAAAGATGTTCAACCGCAAGAACCAGTCGGTCCTGGCTGACCATTATACCAAACTGGTCGATCATGACGACGATAACAAGGTTGCCAAGGCCAGAGCCGGAGGCGACGATAACGACGACGACGATATTTTCACTCTCAAGCGTGCTGACCACGATCTGGGCGGAGACGAGATTCCTGAGGACGCTGTGTTGCCGACCTCGAAGAGACAGCAGAAGATGTCCAAGTTGGAGAAGGCCAAGAACCAGGGCCAGGGTAATAGGTTGCTGTTTGACGAGGATGGTGGAGCTCATGAGTTGTACGAGCTTGAGAACGAGGCTTCCTTCCACGCCAAGGGTGACGCTTTGAGCCAGCAGAAGGAGTTCTTGGAGAAGGAGAAGAAGGTCATGGACCGTGCCGATGTCGTCGATAAGAGTACCGCCAAGGAGAAGCTCCGCGAGAAGAAGGCCAAGCGGAAGCAGCGCGAACGCGAAGACATGGTACGTTTTTTCTTCATTTTCTGGATCCTTGTGTGATATAGTTAACATTGCCCTTTGTGCATGTACTAATCATTTATTTTTTTTCTTTTTTCAATTTATTACTAGATGGATGAGGACTCTGGCGATGATGATGACGAGGTGGTGGTGACACTCGGTAACCCTGACGACTCGGATGACCAGGGCGACGACTTCTCTATGGACGAGGACAACTACTCTGGAGACGACAACAGTGATAACGACGATGATGACGAGGAGGAGACACCCAAGAAGCGTGGATGGTGGCAGGACAAGGCGGACGCAGAAGAGTCCAAGAAGAAGCGCAAGGTTGTCGAGGTCGACGAGCCCCAGACCCTCGCAGAACAAGAAGCCCTTGCCCTCAAGCTTCTCGGCCTTTAGACGTTCTAATATTCAGTTTTTCCCCCTATCATCTTGCATTTCATATAACACGCACGCACGCACGCACTATTAAACATTCTCGCATACACACTTTCTATTTTCGTTTTATGCATGGCAACAACGAGAAGGACTTCAGGGGGGAATCTGGTTGATTGTCGCTTTCTTTTATTCCTGAGAAAAAGGAAAAAGAAGCGAATGGTCTGTACAAGTATGGTGGTTTCATATGTGTCATAAATAAAAGTCGTTTCTGGCATTTTCACACGCTCTTCCGTCCTGTTCGCCCCCCTCCCTGTTCGTCCTAACTAATCCCCCTCCTTCATCCTTTTCTCCCTTCTTTCACAACTCCTTCTCACGCGTCGCTCCTGCAGCAGCGAAAGGGGTATCCTCCTTATCCTCCCTATTCTCCCTCTCCCACTCATGAACATCCTCCTCCTCGCGTTTCCTCTGCTCCTTCTTCCTCTCCTCCTGCGCATGCCTCAACCGCTGCTCCTTAAAACTCTCATACACATTCCCCACAAACTGGAACGTAAAGTACCCGAGAGTCAACCAGAAGAACGTGAAAACCGTCAGGATGACAATGGACCCTAGGACAAAGAGGAGGATGGCCCCTGCGATGCTGAGGACGATGGATTGGATGATGATGACGATGACGGCTGCGGTTCCGACCAGGAGGCCCAGGGAGGCGCCGGTGATGGATGCAAAGATTAGAATGGGGACTGCAGAGAGGACTACCAGACAGGAGAGGAAGGCCTAATTATAACGGGAAGGTTTATGCAAAGCGATGGGCGCGTGGGCAGTTAGTATGTGGAGGGGAAAGATGGAGAAGGAGAGAGAGCGTGGGTGTATGTGTCCCCCCAGGTGATCGATCGATTGATGAGATGGACGGATATTCGCAAAAAGATATGAACAAACGGTTAATACAAAAGGAACAGAAAAAGAACTTACAGTGGCGAGAGGGTAGGCACGAGCATAAGCCAAGTAAAGATGCCAAGCCTGGAGGATGACAATGTGGACCTTTTCCTGCGCAGGTTTTGACCGCGACGCGGTCTCGAGAATAAACGCCAGCACCACCTGACGGGCCTTCAACAGCGATGGCCAGCGGTCTCCTAGACTCCCATCACCGTTGCCTCCGCTGTTGTTGCTGTTGTCGGGCGCGGAGGAGAAGATGGTGTTGTTGCCGCCGGGGCCACCACTGTGGCTCTGAAACTCAAAACCGGCAGTCTGGTCGTGGACGGCTGGGTTTCTGGGGTCGACTTGCTGTGTCATTGCTTGTTTGTTGCTGGTCCTGGTGACTTTGTGTGCTGGGTGATGTAACAAGAAGAAAGTAAGGAAGGAGATGGAGGGGGGGATGGAGTGTGAGGAATGAAAGAGGAGGATGGTCGATTATGAAAAGGGGAGGCTGATGTGCCAGGCTAATAAAAATGCAATTTTGGCCCTTCTTTATGAAGTGGCCCGGCCGTTGCGCACTTTCCTTTCTCGTTTGTTGTCGTTTTTGGTTGAGTTTGCATGTGCCTGTCTGCCTGCCTGTCCCATATCAATTCTTTGTTGAACTGTATTCATGCAGTTTGGTTGTTATTAGTCCTTTTGCCTTCTTTTATCCTCCTTTTGTGTTCTGTTGCTCGTTCTTTTTTGTTTGTATTCGTTCGCCTTACCCTTTGCTCTCACATCTCCCTGTGGGGCCCTCGCTTCCTTTCTTTCCCATCGAAGGTCCTTTTCACCTTGCCCTCGTGGGTTCCCCGCTCAAGCTACTCAAAAGGCAAAGCCCAAGACAGCGCTTGCGATCATTTTCACTTCCCTCCCTGTCCATTCTCCTCATCCTATACAACCCACCAGACCCCCAACAAACAAACAACAGAACTGGATGGTGTCATAAGGCTAGCCGAAGACATAACAAAATATTGAATGAATGCAAAGTATGAGGTTATTATTATTATTAGTGAATAGTAGGTAGAAAAACCAACAATGTTGTTGTTGTTGTCCAGTGCTGGTTTGAAATTACGATGGGAAAAGGGTTTTTGTATAATGCTTAGTTGTAAGAGTAGAACTGTGTGTTTGTTGTTGTTGAAACAAAAAGGTGCTTGTCGAAACTTGGTTGACAGGCTTGGCTGAATATGAATGACACCCAGCTCAAAGGAGAGGGATGCGCTCGTAGGTGGTGTAGTTGAAACAGAGGTGTCGAAGGCGAGTCAATCCCGTCACGTTCTCCAACAGTCGAGTCTGCTGCTCTGCCTTCCTGCTGCTACCCTTGCTGCTTCCCTCGCTGGCGACGCTGTTCAATTGAAGGTGGTGGTTATGTGGCGACGATGTTGCTCCTGAGTGAGCTCCCTTGGCCAGTCTCCAAACAACCTTAGCCTTCTTCTTCGTCGTCTTCTCCTTGCCCTTGTCTCCCATGGTCATGCTCACACCCTCATCCTCACCCTCATCCTCAGCAGGTCCTGCGGTCAAGGTTGGTGTGGGAGGCGCCGATCTGAACATGCCGTGGAGTCGAAGCGTCTCCAGTTCCAAACTCGCCCAAGGCTCCTCCAAGAACATAGCGACCTCTTCCTGGACTGCAAAGGCGTTTCTTCCCGCGTACATCATCGTCATCTCCTCTGCATTTACTGCGAGGTTCGCAGCAGGACCTGCAGCAGCAGCGGTAGTTGGTGTGGTCTGAGGAGCAACTCCGATAGGTCCTGATGGTGGATGAGTTGCGGCCGTTGCAGCTGGGCCTGAAGCTGGTGTTGAAAGGACTGGGGCTGTAATAGTGGTGAATACTCTTGTTGTTGTTTCTGTAGTAGCTCCAGGAGGTAGGACAATGTTGGCAGAGAGACGACCAGCCCAGTCTAGATGAAGATCCTGCAGGTTGGACAAGGTAGCCTTGAGACATCGCAATGAGATCATCTCCCTTGTGCGATCAACAATCCTCGTGTTGGTCTCCAAATCCGTCTCGTGAAAGGTCAACGACAACGACTTGAGTGTGCTCGAGTGGGCCATCAGGGCAGAGGTCAATGCCTGGTCTAGGGTAGCCAATTCGGCAGTGAACCCCTCCAGTCGACCACAAGCATTTGCAATCAAGGCGAGTTCGGGTCCTTGGAGGAAACTCTGGTTGCGGAAGACAGCGTTGGTCTGGGCGCCTCCTGTGGTGCTGGTGGTTGTGAACTTGATGTGACTCAGCTCTGGACAGCACTCTGTAATGTTCTGAGCAAGACGCACGACCTCGCTACCCAGTTCCTGAACCTGCTGTCCAGCCTGGAATTGTTGTTGTTGATGTTGCTGTTGATGGTGAGGCGGGACAAAGGCGGCTGACGCTCTCGTCTTGGAACCCAGAAGGGACAGTCTCTGCAAACGGGGGCAGCATCTGACGACATCAAGGAGCGCAGGACTCTCGGCACACCCAAAGGTTACCTGCAGTTCTGTCAGATGAGGCAACTCCAACCCCTCAATGGATGTCACTCCAGCGACGGTCGACATGGCCAGGTTCGACAGACTGCTCGCATTATTCCTCAACAGCTTGACAAAGATCCCCTCGCCTAGACTGAAGCCCGACATCCTAATCTCGTCCAAGTTCTCAAGCCCCATCAAGACCTTGAGTTCCAACTGCCATTCCTGTTGTTGTTCCAGAGTCTCAATGCGCCTCGAGAACGGGCCTCCCCAGACGAGACGTTTCAGGTTTGGATTGGAGACCAAGAGAGCGCGGGACCATTCCTGGCCATAGACGGTGTTGAGCTCTGTCAGGTTCTTGCACTGGAAGGGGCCCTTGAAAGGGCCAGTACTGGTGATGATGCGGAAGTAAGGCGAGTAGCGACTGAGAATAGTGGAGGGGATGTTGCGCATGCGGTAGCCGTCGTAGAGGTACCAGAGGGTGGGGAGGAAGGCTTGACGGAACGCGCGTGAGACAAGACAACAGCGGAGGAGGGGTGATGGGTCAAACTCGAGACGGAAGCCCTCTCCAGACCAGAGAGGGAGGAATTGGCCTATGCGGATGAGTATCTCTGGGATGTCGAGAGGACTCTGTCTTTGCGTTTGTGGTAGTAACGTCGTCGTTGTTGTGTCCATTGTGATGTATGATGACTCTTTTAGTTTTCTTTTTTGTTGATGGTGTAATGAGAAGAAGAGGGTTGGTGGGATGAGTCGAGGAGAAGAAGGTGATAGTGAAGAAGGGAGTGAAGAAGAAGAAGGAAAGTGGGGAAAGGGAAGTGAAGAGGAGAAGAGGAGGCCAAGGCCAGAATGATGGTGGTACTTTGGGCTAATATGATATTACTGCAAGGAATGAAAGGGCGAATTGCATCAATCATTGGGGAGAGGGTGTCCGTGGACTTTGAAAAAGAATGAAAAGAGTACCTGTTCGCACTGTGGGAACAAAAAGTAAAAATAACGATGCAACCTGAAAAAGGGAAGGCGAACACAAGGAAGAGGGTCAGGGAGAAAGGGGGAGAGCAAAACAAAAGAGACTGTGGGGAAACAGCAAACCATGTCCATAACCAGCAACGCGGGTATTGCGCAATTCTGGGGTAACCAACAAGTGTTTTGCATTGGGACGAACTAGCCTTCTTTTCTTGTTTCTCTCTTTGTTGACACATATTACTCATTCATTCTCACACATACACCCCTTTTTTCGAGAAAAGGGATCATGTCACAAACCACCAGCCACGGCAACCCTGCTGCCAATTAACCCTCCACCAGTTGTTAAAAGAGAAAAGTCAAAACAAGTAGGAGAGCGGACCCTGGATTGAGTATGAACAGGTCAGGAACCGCATTCTCTAGACAGCCGCTTTGCTGCGGTGTCTCGAACCACTTTCATTTCGTTAACCACATGTATGTTCCCCCACTACACCTATCTCGCCCAATCCACTGCCCACCACCAGCAAATCACAGCTCACCAGCGAAGTAAACCCCTCAACGTCTCTTTCGTTCCTTTTCCCACAAAAGGAAGACTTGTTGCGCACGACCCCCAAAATCCACAGGAAGGGGCTGCTTGCCACTTTTGGCTCTAGACAGCGTCTGGGCAAACATACGATGTGATTATTACACGCACTGCTCATAGAAAGAGCTACCATGGGAGGCTCATCCAACTCAGATCTTCAATCGTGAATACATTGACGACTCGTGGTCGTACCTGTTCTTTTCTTCGACCTCGCTTCGAGCATATGGCGATAGAGCGGAATATTCAATTTCCAATCCTGCAAAGATACGTCTTCAACTGAGGCAGTTGTAGTCAGAGACCCCTCCAGATTTTTCTGATGCCAAGTTAATATCTGCTTTGAATGCCACACATTCGACAATGTAGTTGTCCGCGGCGGAGGGAAGAAAGGCATAGAGGGAGGGCAAAACGATGGACAGGGTATGGAAAATATAGTTTGTAACAAGACAAGGGGAAGTGCACAAAATAAGGTAGGGCTAGTCGCGAAGTACAAGATGTTTAATGTTGCACAAGGTGAAGAGTACCAATACCGAGGCTCCCGTGTCTTAACGGACACAGACCAGAGCGGCAGCATGGGAAAGCTTGTTGTTGGCGATCTTGTAGATGGCTTGCTGCTCCAGGGTCAGTTTGACATCTGAAGTTCTTGGGCTCTCCTTGGGAGCGTGAGGGGTTATGGCGGCAGTAGAGACGGTCGAGGCGATCTTGTTCTTGTTGGATAGCTTGAAGAAAGCCATCTTCTTTGACTTGTGTGTGGGTGTGTGTGTGTGCGTGAACGTGGGTTGCTGTTGATGTATTGCTTGGTTTTCTTTGCTTTGCTTGATGATAATGGAGAAATACAGGACAATGGTCAAACTATTTATATGTTTGTCGTCAAAGAAAAGGTTGCTACGCGTTTGAAGAAATAAAACTGAGTCTGTGGATGGGATCAATGGATTCACTGCGGCAAAGGAGCAAAAAGCTCGTTTCCAGCGGAGTAGGAGACTGATCTGCCAATGCAAGAGAAATTTACCAGGGTTACCTGTGTCTTGATCATGCAAAAAGGCGCAGGAGTGCTTGGAGCTGTTTCATAGAAGTACATGGACCTCTTTTTATTGAATCATCGACGAGTGTTCTCGCCGATCCTCTCCGACGAACTTGGGGGCATGACAATAAAGGCACCGAAATAGGAACGCTCTCCAAATACTAATGGTCTACACACTCACAACAACTTCTGGTCCTGCGTAAACCTACACGTTGGGGTTAAGGTCGCGTATTGTTGTGGACAGAAGAGTTCTGGAACCAACCATGGAGGATTCGGTGATGGAAGAGAAGATGTTGGACACGCTCCATCAGGAGGAATACCTTGTCGTCTCTCCCTCGGGGATATTTTTTTTTCTATGAAGGGACCGACAAGTGTAACCTGGTTAAAAATATGCGCTGAGAATCGACGTGGGTAAGGAAGGGGGTATCTTCAAGCGAGGATATATTTTTTTTCTCTTGGTTGGTGGCCTTAGTTAGTTATGCACAAGAATAGTTACCCAAGAATCCTCACTTTTAAGGTTCCTTGACTTTTTTATTTTGCTGTGTATGGATGTATGGAGCCATTTTTATTTATTTTTTTGTTCTCGCAGATCACCTTCTCATCTTCAACCATCTTCACTTTCTCACAAATCGCACAGTTACTTTCAACTCTTGTTCATGTGGAACGAACCAAAACCATCCACTCCAGAGCGTCTATAAACTCCAGCAATGTGGTCGTGCGATCGTGTCGGTGGACAAATAGACGAGGATGGCACTATTACGATCTCTACAAGTGTGCAGTTTTTTGTCAAGAGAACTATCCACCAGCCAGAGGAGGTTACCTGGTGTGAGGCCTTTTGTGCCGTCCAAAAGACCTCCTGTTGTTGCTGCTGCTGCAGCTAATAGTGCTACTCGTTAGGGGGTTAGTCACGAGATGGCAGTTTGCCCAGACGTTTTACGTTGGTCAAGTACACCTGTCCCAAGGCTACTTAACTAGTCTTCTCGCCTCCCCCCTTGCATCCTTCCTTTTGTATTCACAGTTCTTCTGTTATTGTGTTTGTGTTGTGCGTCTCAACAAACGCGAAGGTTAGTAGTTTCTCAAAGAAAAAAAGCATCCAAAAAAGAAACGATGTTGTAGAAATCATGTTGTGTTTATTGTACAGTGGTATGGTTACAGAAGAATGGAGGTGGTATTGCTTGTGTCAGCTTGATGGCATGTAGATCCAGACAAGGGGGGGGGGGGTCAACTCTTAGCGGATGAAAGGACCGGTCGAGGCATTGGACATCATGTTGTGAGAGATCTTGTACAGGGCCTCCTCGGGGGTCATCTTGGTACCGGTGGTATCACGGATAGTTTGCATTGAGGTGCGAGGAGTCTGAGCTGGGGTCGAGGCAGCAGAGGCGGTCTTGTTCTTGTTGGAGCGCTTGAAGAGAGACATGGTTGGCTTGAGTGTTTCTTGGGTTGTTGTGAGAGAGGACTGAGGGTTGCTTGAGTAGGCTTGGAACTGGTTGCTTTTGTTGCTTTGAGGATGTGTTTGATGATGAGAGGGAAAGAGGAGATGGTTGCGCCTTTATATACTCGTTTGTTTCTTCAATTGCGGAATCCGCAATACTTAGAGAAGGAGAGGGGCAAGGTTATTGTCATCTTGGCAGAAGCAGAAGTAAACCTTAGTCAGATTAGACGTCGCCAAGTGGCCAAGAAAGAGGGAGCTCATGTTGATGTAAAATCGAAGTGCCAAGCAAGGACAAAGATTTAAGGTTGGCAGTGCTAGAGCCATGATGTCAATTGGACGGCGGACACACATAAACTAACTGTCGCAGTAAACATTTTAAAAATATTCTCCGACGTGGGTGAATGGGCGTCATTCACTGATCCTTTCCTAAAGGAGATATCATGTGTATGTGTGATTCGACATATCGATCCGTCTTTGGCTCAAATGAGGGACGAGGAACCTACGCGTATTCTTGGGCGTTTCATGAACACCCCACAAGGTAAGGTACACACTCAAGGCACGGATACTTTTTAGGGTAACAAAACAATCAGAAGCGACACATTCATATTTTACCAGAACATTCGCGAAGCAAATGAAAAGAAGTGCTTGGCACATGCTAATTTGTGTCGTTTCTCGTACAGCAGAGCAATAAAATTCAACGATGCCCCTCGATTCGACTTTGACATCATGGCCAGAAAAGGACCTGTCTATACTATCATCCACGCAAAATAGGGTCTGCGCACATCGTCATAGTCAACGGACCCTCTGTTGGTGTGGAAGGGGAGGTCAAAGGGAGGCACCGCAGGCAAGTAAAGGCTGTGCCAAGTGGCACTTTTTGAAACGATAGTTAACAAGGGACATAGAATGTGAAAGAAACAAGTTGCTTTAATGTTGTACAAGGTGAGGATGAAATGCAATGCCGGGGTATATATATGATAGAGAAGAACTAGATCTCTACTATGTGTCTTAACGGACACACATTCCGGCGGCGGCAAAGGTCAGCTTGTTATGGGCAATCTTGTAGATGGCCTGTTCATGGGTCAACTTGACATCTGACGATCTTGAGCTCTGCATGGATGCGCGAGGGGTCTGGGCAGGGGAGGAAGCGGCCGAGGCGGACTTGTTCTTGTTTGATCGCTTGAAGAAGGACATTGTTGGCTTGGTAAGTGTGTGAGTGTACGTGAGGTTGTTATTGATGGTCTTGAAATAATGTTGTTTGTTTGAATGGTGATAGTGGAAAAGAAAAAAAAAAAAAGAGTTGTGATTCCCTATTTAAGTGTTTGCTGCCAAGAAAACTGCGGCTCTAAAATACAATTGCAACTGCGGGCGGAGCTGTTGATCAATTGAACAACTGACCCATGACGGTTCTAGTTCACTGATGAACCGTAAATGTCTTGAATGAATCTCAGACAGATCAATGCCCCAGGTGCCGGATGCCGTTTTGCACTCTGCCGCAGTAGCCATCAGTTCGAACCCTATCATCGTCGGCATTGTGGGTTCTCAAAAAATACACGTTGGAGTGCTTGGACTTGATTCATAGCAAGGACGGATCCTTCTTTTGAATCAACCATGGTATCTCCTATGGGTGCTAAAAAAGGTTACCTACGAAAAAATCGAATGAGGGAAGGGTGATGAGTAGCATCCAGCCAGCAAGGTTCTTTTGATTTACTCAAAGGAATGTTGTATGCTATTGCACCCTAAGTCACCTCTTGGTGATGTGGGAGTGAGAACAAGTGATGAGATGGAACCTTACACGAAGAAAAACAAGTATCCAAGATGGACGGTGGCTTTAAAGGGAGAGGGATGTAATTTATGCGGGCGGAGGACCGCGCACGGTCTGTTCACACAATGGACAATGGGCTGCCTCCTGAGAAAGTCATTAGCGCATTTTTTTTGTGTTGACCTAAATAAGTGAGGAGGTTCTTGCATAGAGCAAGGGATGTCAACGACTCTCTTCTTTACGGTCCTTTGCACGACACACTCTTTCATGACGGCTGTAAGGGGGCTGGCCTTGGAATGCAACGAAATGGATACATGCGATGCGAAATAACGTCGATGGGGAATGAACACACTAAAATTCCAGACGCATGTAAAGAAGGGGGATGGGGTTTATGTGGTGTTCACACCGCAAAATAAAAGCATGAATGCAACTGGTATGGTGTCACTCCGTACAAGAGAGGAAAGGAAGGGGCGTGTTGGATTACACTGGTTCACTCACCCATTCTCTCTACAAGATAAAAAGAAGCTATGCTTCCGTTTTCATTTTCTCTCCCCATCAATCACCTTTCACCAACCATCCATCCAGCTGCTCAATTCTCCAAGTAAGCATATCTCCCATCCACGGGTGAAAAGAGGACATAGGCTGATTCAAACGCCCGCTGACCACGCCTTGTCGTTCTTTGCTGCCACGATCGCCTTCACTCTACCTAGAAATGAAGCCCTTCATCCTCTCAGCCATTGTCCTTGGCCTGGCCACCATGACCCAACACGCCAGCGCAGAAGTCTTTGTCTTCACACCTCCAATTTCTCCCACCGACTACATCACCATCAGCCCCAGAATCGAATCCAAGAGCCTCAGTGACAGTCTCAAAAAAGCTTGCTCGACTAACCAGCTAAAGCTCGTCACCGCCACCACCGTCCTTAGTAACCAATACAAGGTGTCCGATGTCGCCTGTGACATTGATCTCAACAAGGCCAAGACCACGGGCCAGAACTGTCCCATTACGAGGAAGAGCTTTGCTGGCAAAAGCTCCTTCCCCTGTGGACGTGCCGAAGTTAGGGCCAAGTTTGAAACGGATGGAACCAAGCGCATCTTTGTCACGGTCGTGTACGCATTTTCGGGAATCGACAAGGGCAAGGTCGACTATTGTTTGCCATTCGACCCCAGCAGTGTCCCGTCGACTGAGGGTGGAATGACCAAGAGGTGGAGTGTTGAGAAGTCCTCTATGACGTTTGAGTTCACCTGCCCCAAGTAGATCTTTTTTTTTTTCTTTATCTAGCAGTTTATTCTGACAATACTATACAAGAAAAAAAAATCATGCCCCATATTTGACTGAAGGAGATGACAGGCAGCCACAGAGGAGAAGGTATATGCGTTTTTAGCGGACGGACATGGGAATGGCCGCGCTGGTCATTGCGGTCCTTGTAGTCTTGCGGATAATCTTGTCGGGGTCGGGGTTCGATTGGATGCCGGAATCACGGAGAGTCTGGATCGACGTACGCGGGGTCTGGCATGGGGTCTGAACTGGGGTCTGAGCAGGAGAAGATGTGGTAGACTCTGATTTTTTCTTGTTAAATCGCTTGAAGAGGAGCATGATGTTGCGAGAGGCCAAGAGAAAGAAAGAGGCAGAAGGATAGAGGAAGAAGGGTCTTGAGATAGTTTCAGAGAAGAAGATTTCGGGTTTGTGAGTTCTCTTCCCTTACTCTCTCGCCTTTATATATCCGAAAACGTAAATCCTCAATCGCATGGTCAGTGATACCTGGGCGTAGCCCACCATCCATCCACCGAAAAAAAGGTCAGAGTAGAGAAGACTGTCACCAACCAAAGAAAGTAGAGAAGAATTCCATGCGGTAGAGCAGGGTGGAGAGGAACAACATGTCAGGGCGTAAAACTGCGCATAAGATTCCTAATAACAAATAAATCTGCTCCAATGGATCGGTCAAGGCACGGTTGGTCTATCATCGACAACAGCCATGATACCCAGGAGCACACAAGGATTTGCAGTAATTCATGCTTAAATGGGCGTGCCGCAGTCATTGACATATCTGGTAACCATGAAATCCAAAACGTATGAAGGTGTTAGTATACAACTGAGCAATTGAGTTCTGTTTCCTGGATTAGAAGGCATTGCATGTCGCAAAAGGACCTGTCAATGACTTCATTGAATAGTTTGTCATCCTTGTTTTCATGGCGATGTTGGAAGAAAAACCGAAGGTGGAAATTGATATCATGTAAAAATGACATGTTGGCGTCATCTGGATTCTTTGTCATCCGCTTTTTGTCGCATAAGGCAAAAGCGAAAGAAAGGGTGTATGGGCAAAAGGCATATGAGTGGTGCGACTAACAAAGAAAAAACGACGAGACAAGATTGTCAATGGCAAAAGCACAGCGTGTTTATGTCTTGATAAAAACAACAAACAGCCCTCGCGCGGGAGTGATCGATGTGGAGCCATGACATTTCCAATCCTTGATTGATTCATTTTAGAAATAAAGTCAATGTAAGTTGCCCTGTCCCGCTTTTTTTTTGTTCAACTTGGTATGTATACAATGAATGAGTTTGGTGATTACGTTTATTATACAATGTGGAGTTGGTATTACAAGAGAGCGAATGAGGGTATTGCTTGTGTCAGCTACATGGGTCACTGAGCCAAAGAAGAGGGTCAACTCTTATCGGATGAAGGGACCGGTCGAGGCGTTGGACATCATGTTGTGAGAGATCTTGTATAGGGCCTCCTCGGGGGTCATCTTGGTACCGGTGGTATCACGGATGGTTTGAATCGAGGTGCGAGGGGTCTGAGCTGGGGTCGAGGCAGCAGAGGCGGTCTTGTTCTTGTTGGAGCGCTTGAAGAGAGACATGGTTGGCTTGAGTGTTTCTTGGGTTGTTGTGAGAGAGGACTGAGGGTTGCTTGAGTAGGCTTGGAACTGGTTGCTTTTGTTGCTTTGAGGATGTGTTTGATGATGAGAGGGAAAGAGGAGATGGTTGCGCCTTTATATACTCGTTTGTTTCTTCAATTGCGGAATCCGCAATCCTTAGAGATGGAGAGGGGCAAGATTTTGTTATCTTGGCAGAAGCAGAAGTAAACCTTAGCCAAATCAGACGCCGCCAAGTGCAGGGCCAAGTAAGAGAAAGGGTGTCTCTCGTCCATATAAATTCAAGCTGGATCGTTGTTGTTGCTGCCAAGAGAGTAAAAAGATTTAGAGTTGACAGGGCCATGATGTCAATTAAAGATATTCTCCGACGCTGCTCCATTCATCCGCAGTATGAAGTGAGGGTGAATGACCGATCCTTTCCTAAAGGAGATAACAAAAAAATAAAGCGCGCATTCATGGATGCTTTATGAACTCCCCACAAGGTAAGGTACACACTCATGGCACGGATACCTTTTAGGGTAACAAAAACAAATCGGAGGTAACGAAAAGGAAAAAAGGGTGCTTGGCACACGCTAATTTATTATTTTTCTCCTGCATCGCTGCATTGACCGCCGGCGATGCCCCCGTTCGACTTTGACATCATGCCCTGACAAGAACCTGTCCAAACCGTCATCCATCCCATAGGGCATATCGTTTGGACAGTGTACATGGTCGCAGTCCACAACATATACGTCGCGAGCCCTGCCATGTCTTGTGGGAACACAACCATAGAGACCTGCTAAGCTCTCCCAGTCCTTCCAGTTGCAACCGACACGTCTGTAGCTGCGTGCCCATGCCGTTCCTGCGTTCTCGTCCTGGGTATCCTCTTTGACGCTCCGCAACTTTTTTACATGTGCATCTGCCTCTACGTTTAGCTGCTTGTCCTCGCCAGAACGCCAACGCCGATGGAAGCCCAGCCATCTCAGGTCCTGCCTAGTGAACTCCGGCTCCTTTGGTGGTAGCGATGTTGCCTCTCTCTCACTTCTGCTGCCGCTGCCGCTGCCGGTATCGTCGTTAATGAATCCTGTTGCACAACCGTCAACTGTCGTAGTCGGCGGTCGATTGATGCGAAGAAGTATCTCATCCAAGTTCAACCCGCATATTGACCTGCAGAGGTCCCACCAAATCAAAACGTTGTGTTGACGAAGACGACGAAACGACTGAAGGCACCGGAGGAATGGCCGGATCAACCGAAGAAAGTGTTCTTGATGCTCGTAGCAGCCCCGAGTCTGAAAAACTACACCCCCACACGAGTGTCGACCACATTCCTCATATCCGCTGCAATCCGTGATCCCGATCCTCAGCTTCTGTAGCTCCATACAGGCGATAGTCGGTCGTGAGAGCAATTCGACTAGGACATCGATGGAGTGGAAGTCTGGCGCAACTTGATGAAAATAGCTCGTTTTGAGTATAAACGCGTATTCTCGGAGACGGGGGCATTCGGGCCAAAAGTTCCATTCTGCGGTCATGAAGGGGTTGGTAGCAAAATTGGATAAATTGTAGCTTGGTTCGATCGAGATCACCTCGAGTGTTGACGATGACCGGCGGAGGAAGGTTGGGACCAGTTGTCGTTCGTCTTCGTTGTTGGCTGTGTAGTATCCTGCTAGTCGGAACTCCCGTAGGCGCAAAAGGGATCCTGTCAGAGTCACGGCATTGAAGACTGGGTGACTGTGTCCCTCAAAGTCGATAGTCTCTACATCCGCGCAGTGATCGGCGAGGGCCTGTAGTAACACTGCTACATGCCCGCAATAGTTCGAGACCTTGAGGTCCACCAAACGAGGCGAGCACCGGACCAGTGAAATGATGGCTTCATTGAAAGGAATACCCTCGCTTGTTTGGTCATCCTCGTTGCCATCCCAGTAACAACATGGATGTAAGGTGACCCGTCGAAGAAAGTGGTGTTGCTGGGAAGTGGGTTGAGCGGCGGTTGAGGTTCCTGTTAGTTTATGCAAGCCCTTTACTGAAAACAAAAGGTCCTCCAAGGGCTGCGGCAGATATTGCAAGACGGTAAAAAGGAACGACCCTGGGAGAACAACATCCAGCTCAATCTTGATGAGCAAGAGGGATTGAAGATTGGAAATAGAAAGGAAAACGGCCGGTGTAAAATGATTGGCACGATAGTGTTGCCGTTCATGTGTCACCTCGAGAGCGGTCAGGTTGAGATTCGACTGGACCAAATTCAGGGCGTTGGTGTTTGAGTCGACTGGACGTCCTGTCAGATTACGGTCGCCGACTTCATCCAGATTATAGTCGTAGTAGTCGTTGTAGTCACCGGGTTCGAGATATCCAAAGTCGACACAGCGGAGAGTCCGGAGGTTGACACAAGGCGAATAAGGGTTGTTAAGGAACCATCCAGCGTCGGATATGTCGATAGTGAGGGATCGGATTCCAGCGGCGCGGTCAAGGATGTTCCATGTTTGTTGTTTTTTTAGATCTGCAAAGCGGACATATCGAACAATCTGGGGCTTGAAGAGGTCGTGCCAGTCGCGGGAGGCTTGGAGGCAAGGAAGGAGGTCGTCTTTTGTGAGGTTGTCGCAGATGAGGTCGAGGATGAGAGGGATATTAAAGATGGAGAGGGAGAGGGAATGAGCTGTGGGAGCGAAGAGCATATGGAAGAAAAAGGTGTGGTGTGTACGTGAAAAAACTGAGGGGAGGATGATAATGGCTGTGTATTTATTCAGCCAGATGTGCCTGGAGGCGCACATTATTTGCTGTGGTGGAGGCGCAAGATGACGCCAGTCTTAGATTGGTACTCAGGGTAGGACTGGTTATGGTCGCCCGTGGAGCATCAACTCTACCATTCTTGGAGGCTCTTGATCAAACGATCGGCCATGGACAACTTGATAACCAGCTTGTATTCGCGAATAAAAAGAAAAGGAAGGCTCTAATTCTCCCTCTAGGGCAAACCTATCTATGTCCTATCCTCAATAGTCATCAATGCGCGAGAGGTTTTCGCAGGGGTGAAATGGCCGAGGCGGTCTTGTTCTTGTGGAATCGCTTGAAGAAGGACATCTTTTTAGCTTGTGAGAGAGTGTTGGTGTAGGTGAGTTTATTGTTGAAGACGTTGAAGTATTTCTTGACTTGCGTTGGTTGTTTGATGATAGTGAAGAAAAAAGAAGAGAGAGTGGACCTCCTGCCACCTTCTATACTTTTGCAAGGAATGTGTAAAACGTTTCAAAAGGTCGTGCGTAGGACTAACTGTCAGTTCTCTTTCGCTGATGAACCATAGTGGTCTCGAATGAATCTCAGACAGAATCAGTCCCCCCCGTTACTTTTTGCCGCAGTAACTATCGTTACCTTGGGTCTTGTTCATGAACAAGTAGCCTGCGGGGCGAAAAAGACACTGGAGACCTTGGAACTCCATTCATGACCGCAAGCGAAAATATTCTTTTGAAAGAACGAGGAATCATCTTAGGTTAACAAAGGACAATCGGCTTCTTCTTTATGGCAATGCTAACACGAGGGATCAAAAAAAATAAGAATTACCGTGTTCAAAAGCACACTGTGAGAACAAAACTGTCAGGACTTACAACACATTCGTCAACAATAAATGATGGTTACAAGGTTAAAAGATAAGTTGTTTATTGTACAGGGTGAATGATTTAAATGCGAGTGAGTGAGTGAAGGGTATGGTGGTGTCAGCTAGGTGAGTCGCCGATCCAAGGAGTCATTCCTTTAGCGGATAAAGGGACCGGTCGAGGCATTGGACATCATGTTGTGAGAGATCTTGTAGAGGGCCTCCTCGGGGGTCATCTTGGTACCGGTGGTATCACGGATGGTTTGAATCGAGGTGCGAGGGGTCTGAGCTGGGGTCGAGGCAGCAGAGGCGGTCTTGTTCTTGTTGGAGCGCTTGAAGAGAGACATGGTTGGCTTGAGTGTTTCTTGGGTTGTTGTGAGAGAGGACTGAGGGTTGCTTGAGTAGGCTTGGAACTGGCTGCTTTTGTTGCTTTGAGGATGTGTTTGATGATGAGAGGGAAAGAGGAGATGGTTACGCCTTTATATACTCGTTTGTTTCTTCAATTGCGGAATCCGCAATACTTAGAGAGGGAGAGGGGCAAGGTTTTGTTATCTTGGCAGAAGCAGAAGTAAACCTTAGTCAGATCAGAGGTTGCCAAGTGTAGGGCCAAGCAAGAGAAAAGGTGTCCCCCGTCCATGTAAAATCAAGTCGGACCATTCTTGATGTTGTTGCCAAGAGAGTAGAAAGATTTAGAGTTGGCAGTGCCATGATGTCAATTGAACATACAAACAAACGCTCCGCACTCTCATTTTGTACATGTCGCCGCCGGTAAGAAGTGGTGTTTATTTTTATTATTATTTGTTGTTGTCCAAAAACCCACCAACGATATGGCACTGTTGCCTTTTCTTTTTCTAGGGTTCAATCTGCCAGATGGATTTCAAAACCTCGGATGTCAACCCTTCCCTCAACGCCTGGCTCTCACTCGTCGACAGGCCCCACTTAGAAATGTCATCGATCGAGTGCTTTCCGAACGCAGCTGTCGTCTCGTTTGCCACGTTCCTCTCCATGATAACACTGCACCCCGTCAATCCGCAGGCCTGACCCTTTCGCACATAGTTCAAATAGTGCCTAAATGACCTCTGCGGGTCGTCCAAGTGCAGGTTCTGTTGGGTGTTTGTCGTCTCAATGAGTTTTTCCTGTTCCAGATCCCCTTGCAGCGACTCCACAAACTTGACCACCCGGATAACATCTACATACCGAGGAGCTTCTTTCCAGAAAAACCATAGGAATGTCCAGATATCCTCGCCGTACTTTCGAATCAATGCATCGGGCCTTTCAGGACCAATGAGGGCATCCATCTCCTCCTCGGCTAGTTTCTGGGCCGCAGGGTTGCTGTTGACATAGTCCTGGTTCTTGTTTCGCAGTCTTTTCAGGGCTAAGCCAGACATGGACGCTTTCTCCGCATCAGTCTTGACCATAGAATTCGGTAGACCCAAGATGAGGTTGGGCACAACAACCATGTTATCGCGGCCGGCTTTGAGATCCTTGATATACGGGCAATGCTCTCGCGAGACGTCGTCCACATAGTTGTTCGGCCCACAAAAGGTCTGAGTAAATCGTTGACCGAGTGCCGTGGCAGTAAACATGAACCATTCTTCCTTGAATCGCGAGTGGTCGACGCTGATGATGGTCGACACAGGGTCGTGGCTGGGCATGAAGACCGACGTCCCGATGGCGTTTCCATGAGGCGTGATGAGAACATGGATATCCCGAAGCAAGTAGGCCGTCTCCGCAATCCCGCACCCATGATCAAAGCTCATCCACTTGACACGGAACCCCGCCTGGACGAGACCTTGAATCAGCTCGTCGTCGTTGACAAGTCGTCTGGAACTCTCCCGCTGGATGATACCGACCACCAGCTTTCGCTTACTCGCTTTGCCCGAGTCAACTCCGGCACCTGACTCGACAAGCAGGTTCTGGTAGCCCTCTGGAGGATCCGCAACGTCAGGGTTTATCTGTCCGATTCTGCTCTGTGCCTCGCCCTGCTCAAGGCCGTGGTTGGGTCCTGCAGTCTCAAAGTTGTAGTATCTGGCCGACTCCAGGCACTTCAGCGGCGAGTTCGATGCTTTGCTTCCTGGCGCCTCCTGTCTCTTCTTTTCTGTTCCCACCTCCTGGCGGGCTTCGTGTCCCTGCTCATGATGCCTCCACCTGCTATTGATCGCCTCCTGCGCGTTCCTCAGATGCCTTGACCAAGCCTCCGTAGTCGACCAGTAATATTCCGCGAGCTCTTCCCGGAATTTCTTGTAAATCTCTGTAGGGATGTTGATCTCGCAGTAACTCAGCGCACACTGGGAGCCCAATCCGATGACAGCCCTTTGGAAACAGATAGGTGCGTCCGAGGGTGGGAGAGTCTGAAACGCCGTGGACATTTCGGCTTGGGAGAGAACGAGTTCCTTGCCGGTTTGAAAAAAGTGGCCCATCTCCCAGGTGCCCTGTCGGTTGATGCTGTCCTGTTGGTACCGAGCAGCACGGAAGGTCCATGAATTCTTTGTGCCTCCAAATCGCTTCATTGTGCTATGTTGTGATAGATATGAGAACAAAGACAACGGATTAGAATTTTTTGCTGCATAAGGTTGCCTCTGTCTGTAGCCTGCTGTTCCTTGATCCTGTCGTGTTTCTACGTTCTTACCTGTAGAGAGGGAGCATCCCGTTGTAAAGCCAATGCGAAAAGTGAAAGGGCGAGTACAATCCATGGACAAAGACGGTCTCGTTGATAAAATGGGCCTGGATGACGTTTCTCCATGACCGCTGTAGCCTTGGCTGCCAATAGGCGTCTGCTTCTTCGGCCGAGGACAACAAGTTGACCTTAGGCATGTTTTTGCGGGATCCGAGACCGTTACTGCGAATGAATGCGCCTGAGATCGAAAAAAGATGAACGAGAAAAAGAAAAAACGTTAGAAAAGAAAATTATATGTGAATCAGAAACGAAACGACCAGTATCACAAAAAAATACTTCTGTTCTTTCATCCTACTCTCTCGGTGCCAATTGAAGATGTACGTATTGTCTGCAGTTCTAACGGCGATCAGTACCTTTTCTATCCACACATAGATTCTGGATAACACATTGCCGAGTCCGTCTGTTCGCCTTTGTGTCCTTTTCCTGTTCGCTGAGGTGATCGTCCGTGCAGGTCCATGTTGCTTCAGGGAGCTTGAACTCTCTGGCGACGGTCTGTCCTCTCCATCGATTGTTCTCTGCCGTGATCGGCTTCCAGTTGCTATCGAGCCCAAAGAATAGGGCCGAGGAGCTGAGGGAGAGTGCTTTTGAAGAGTGGTTGAGTGTGAGGATGAGGACGAAGCCAATCGAGACGACGAGAAAGACGAGGCAGTAGCGGCGGCCCTTCCGCGTTGTCGGAATGTTGCGGAGTATGGCCATGAGCGATTGTAGCAAGCCGTTTCGGTATTCCATGTAGGGAGAGGGATGGAGGGTGGGCTTTGAGAAAGGAGGATGGTTGCAAAGATGATACTGGTCATGAAAAAAGGACCTTTGGAAAACTCTACTCCGTAAAGGTGGTCATTATTTCCATGCGAGGTAGGAAATAGGCGTCAAACTTACTATCCCCATGCATCGCACACTCCGACTTACTTGCTTTCACAATCCAACCCAACCTCCCTCACTGATAATTGTCTACCTCCTTCCTCTTCGTACCTTTTCTTTTCCCTATTTATATCTCGGAAAGACTACCTCTCTCCCTGTCCGTCCTTCTACCACTTGAGCAACAAGAGTGTTTGTCCAATTTTCATGTCACAGAATACAAAAGGAGTGAACTAGATTTTATTTAGCAGCAAAAAGGGCTGGGCTGGGAATTACAACACGTTTGGGAACAGAATGAGGACTTTTTGTATGACTGAATAAAGATGATGATGGCATGCTGTGAGGTTATTTTTTTTATGGTTACTTTGTGCCATTTTATACCGGTTAGATGATGGTATGAACTAACTTCGTGCATACACACCTCAGCCCTCCCTATTCCATGTTCCTTGTTTTTCGATTCTCTTGGCAGAAGGTTCCAGAAATGCTTGCCAACCAACAAACGGAAAAAAACATCTTTGTCGAGTCCAAACAAACGAGGAGGCATAGGAGAAAGCTCAGAACCCCCCCCCCCCCCCCCCCACCCCCACCCTGTCCAGGCACTTTTGAACATACCCTTGTACCTACTCTACTTCCGCGGGGGGCAATTCTGGCTCGATGCTGTATTCTTGCTGTGTCTTGTAATCTCCCAGTATAATTTACTTTTACATATGGCATTTTTATACGAAACCATGTCTTTTTTTTCATTTTTCATTTTTTCATTTTTTCATTTTTTCATTTTTTCATTTTTTCATTTTTTTTTTGCCATCACCCCTTTTTAAAAGGGTAGCGTCAAATGATCTAGGCAGGAGATTTATTCTAGAACTTCATGTCAAACGTTCCATTGAAGCAGCGGGGCCGAATCTATGAAATTGTAGAGTGGTTCTCGTAGTGTTGCGGTAGTGCAACCTGCTATTAAGCTCGTGCGCCTCCCCCACGATAAAAGTCGCATTCCCCCCCCCCTGCATCCCATTCATTCTTTGAGCTCACCTGCACCTTTTCTTCATCGTGCAAAGCTGAGAACAGAAGAGATGTCAAAAAAAGATTAAAGGTAAGCTGGGAAATGGACGGACAGAGAAGATCAAGGAATGGATTAAGGAATAATAGCAAGGGACAACACTAATGGATACCACCACCGATGGGCAACAATGTACGACACCAAGAACAATCTCAAGGGACAATATCCAGAAACGGTATCAAGAGACAACGTCAAGGGATGTTGGAAAAGGATCAAGAGATACTGAAAAAAAAGATCAAGGGATACTGGAAGGCCGATATTATCTAACACTAATGGTAGGTGGTTTGTTGGCAGCCAGGCGTTCATAGCGACGTTGGGGAGAGTGAAATAGGATAAAGAGGGAGGTCTTCGTATTTATATGCGCCATTGGGCTTCGCCATCGGGCTATACCATCGGACCCATTGGAGGCATTGCTCCTGGAAGCATCAGTCTTCATCCCAAATAAAGGTGACCAGTCAACATTTTCAAGAGGTCTGCATATGGTGGCATGCTCACAACTGGCCTTTTCTTATTACCTGCACCCATCCATATCATGAAACAATCAACACGTTGTGTGCCGCAGTTAATATTAATTGGGCGCCACCAGAACTAAAATTTTATTCAACATCGTCACTGCCTGCAAATGCCTGCTCCAGTGTCCAGAGGTGACCCTGAGCCTCTCCAACCAATTTCAATAGCCCATCGCGCGTCTCCTTCATCCAAGCTTGCGTGTCCGCCAAATGCTCCGCGCCACCGTCATCACCAGCATTGAGACGAACCGTCGCCGACTTGGCTTTGTGGGAGATCAAGAACGAAATCCTCGCAAAAGCGTCCTTCAGCGATTCATCGTCTTCTCCGCCGTTACCGTTCTTGTCCTTTGTCGCTGCCTTCTTGGACTTGATCGAACCATGTTGACTTGTGGTAGGAGGAGGAGGGGGAGGCACTCGGTCATTATGAACGATTCCTGCAAGTGCCATATCCAACGACGCTTGTGCGCGGGCCTGGCCGTCTGTCTGGCCATGGAAAGGTGGTGGGGCCACGATTATACCACCATGACTTGTATTGCGTTTAATCACAGGACTAGTGACATGTGCAGGCGACGTCAGGATACTCTTTGTGGATGATGGCTGTATAGGAGACGGAGACATTGGACGCGCTTCAACGTCCATTCCTCCTGACAATGGCCTACTGTCGATACGCTCGACCTGATCCATTGAGATCTGCTCGCCCGCAAGCTCGTCGGCGGATATGGTTGCCAAAACTGAGTCCAACGACGGCGGTATATGGGATCCAGCGGTGGTTGTGGCAGTGGGGCTGCTCAGGTAACCTAGTTCCTGAAGTCGCTTCCTTGTCCGCTCGACCTCCTTTGACAACTCTTCTGATGCTGAACCCCGCGTCCTGGCACTTGAAGAATTGCTCGATCCTGAATGTTCCTCTACGAAAGCACCGTCCTGAATATGAGGTTGCGTGGGCGATTGAGTAACAGGTGGGGCGATGGCTGAGCTTCGCGCTCTTCGCCTCATGACGGCTTTGGTCAGCGAATTGAGCGAGGCCGGGTTCAGGCGCTCTTCGAACGACATTGGCTGGTGCTCACGACTTTGAGCCTGATCCGCCTCTGTCGGTTCACTGTGGGATGAACTTGACGGCCTCGAGTCTGCATCCGCTGCCACTGGCTCAACACGTTCAGTATCTGCGAGACCCATCTCCTTGTCCTCCTCCATAGTCGGTGTCGTATCGGCTGAAGAAAGTTCCAGGGGATCACCGTGTAATCCGTCGTTACCAGTATTACTGTTGCGTTCCTGCATCGAACTCCGGACGAGCCCAAGCATGATAGTTGCCGCATGCGCCGTCAAGAATTTGGCGCTCAGACTTCGTCGACCTAGTTCTGCGGGTTTCAAACTTGCGCGACGACTCAAAGGCGAAGCGGTCGCGCTGTTATAGCCACTTACGGGTGACCTTAGACGCTCACCCTCCTCAAAGCTGCCCGCCACCTCTACAGGCCCAGGGATGTCCATGCCTGGACTTCTGAATCTGGATTGTATTGGCGAAAGCACATCATGGTCGCTGGCCGAATCGATAGCACTTTCGTCATCATCTGCTTCTTCGTCATCCCCGTCTCGTTCTTCCGATCCTCCGGTCTCCTGCTCGACAAGTTCGTCCTCCGTCTCGGCTCCAGATGTAGTCGTGTGCATGGGTTCTCCTGTCGAATCGATGCTGCCGGTCGTGCGAGATGTAGGACGCGCTGCTGAACCACTCGTTGGTGCCCTTTTAGGATCAACTTCGGGACGAGTATCGGAATCCGGGACACCCTTGACCGGGCTATCGCAAAACCCTGGAGGAACGAATCCAAGTCCGTCATCAAGTCCTGGCTCTGTCTCCTCGCTCAGTTCGTCATCATCCGCACTGGCAACATTGGTGGCGCCGGCATGGCTGCGAGGTGTATGGTCGCTCAGGGCGTGTCGTTCCTGCTGCTCTGCGGTCTCCTGTGCGCTGGGGTCCGAGGAAATGAGGCTCTTTTCGTTAGGCACCCCCAAGGAGATTGCTCGTGGTCGTGGGTTAGTAGGCGTAGGAAGCCACTTGCCCTTGACGAGGGCCATTGTCACACGCTGGCGAGGCGACGTAGATACTGTTGGCTTCTGGGAAGAAAGAGTAGAGGGTGGAATAACAACCTTCTCCTTGACAATGTTCTTGTTCCAAGGAGGAAGCTCGGGCAAGACAGCTGCGCGACTCGAGGACAGATTGGACCTTGGTGTGACAGGCTGCGATGCTGAGTTTTGGCGAGATCGATTCAGAGGTGTCCTCACACTGGAAGCTGTTGATGTCCTTGTCCGCGTTCCTGTTCTGGCGGATGTTGGTTTGGCCACAGAAACTGGAGTGAAGTCTTGAGAGATACCGTCCAGTCGCGAGTCCTTTGGCATGTTTCTTGAACCCTGCTGCTGTAGCTGGGAGGGATTCAAATCGTCAGACTGAATATCAAAGTCGTCGCTCATCAAAGACGTTGTCGAGTTTCTGCGAGAGGCACTAGAATAATCGCTCGCATATGTCAATCGATCCGTCGACTTCTTGATCTTCAACGGCCTCGAGCTCACTCCCAACGTCGAACTTGAGCTCGGGATCGACACCTTTTCAGCTGCCTTGGCCTGGAGGTAGGATGGCAGGGTGACGTTCTCCAGAGTCCTGGTCTGTATCCGCCGCACGATGTCCTTTGAAAGCCGCCAGACTAGCACACATCCGTCAGCGCTGGTAGATATGACCCGGGTGAATCCATTCGTAAACTTGACGCTTGTCACCAGTTCAGAGTGAGCAATCGTGTGGGCCAGGCATGTTCCGTGAAGTAAGTCGTAGATCCGAATAGACTTGTCGCTTCCTGACGCCGCTGCGATGGTACCAGTGGGGTCCACGCTGAGATGAGTCATACTGCAAACCTCCGCCATGCCTGCTGTCAGATCGTTGCCTTTCGTCTCGGCCTTGAATGTGTGGATGGACTTTCCAGACTCCAATGCATAGACGCTGAACCGTCTATCGCCCGAGACCACCGACATTGTTTGACTGGGACCATGCAGGGCCATGTCGTAGAATGATGCCCGTCCTGGCGCCTGATGATATGGCTGGAACGTCATCCCCTCCTCGTTCTAGAAGTGGCACGAAGGTGCGAATAATAGTTCTATATTAGTGACCAGAACATATTTTTGGACTTCTTTGCAGTCGCCAGTTAAACACCTATCATTTACCTTCTGACAATTTCGGAAAATGATACTCTTGTCGGCTCCACAGCTCATCATCCGCGATCCGTCAGCAGCAAACTTGATGCAGGTGATAGACGAAGAGTGGTCGTCGAGAGTTTGCACAAGCGCATAGTCGTTTTGGACATCGAAAATATGTAAGAGTCGGTCCCGTCCAGCGGTCGCGACCAATACAGCCGAATCTTGCGCCTCCGAGTCGGTGAAGTCGATCGCCAAAATCTCTGTATCGTGTGCTTCCTGATATGTGAGCTTCTCGAGTGTTGATAATGAGTGCACTCTATAGGTTGGGAAGTATATAGTATTACTTCAACTGTGAGGAACGCATAGCTTTTTCCTTGAATGTAATCGAAAACTCACCTAAGATTGCCTCCTTTGTCTCCGGATGCCAGAAACTTGCCATCGGGACTAATTTTTACCGTGCGCACTCCACACTCTAAAGGAACAATATTGTAACCTGGGTCCATTGCGTCCTGTGTGTCAGGAGACTGGATCCACGACCTACAGTTCTCGTCCGCATACAATACGCGGACGATCTCCTTGTGGACGAGTGGTGGGTCAGCAGTGGTGTCGCTTGTTGAGAGCCGATTTGTACCTGACGGAGGTGGAAGTGTTGACACATCGTCGTTCAAGTTCCAGAATATAATTGATCCATCTGCGGAATATGTTGCAAACGTCTCTGGGGGAAACAGATTTCCTCCCTGCTCGCCAGTGGCCAGCTCAGGCACCATCTACAAGGAATGTTTACATCGTTGTTAAGTTTTGTTAACAAAGGCAATAACAGCGTTTCCTTAGTCAGGTCTTTAGATGTGAAGAATAGCTACCTCAACACCCCAGACACAGTCCGAGTGAAAGTGGTGGCTGGTAGAAACAACGGCATTTTTGTGGTCGGAGAGATTCCAGACAATGATTGAGCGATCTGAATAAATGCAAATCAGGCTGGACGACGATGCGTCAAACTGAGAGGCCAGAACGTCCGCAATGACCTCGTGCTGTGCTTGCTCTTCCTGAGGTTCCTGATGTGTCTCAAAGCCAAATGTGCCGACCGGAGAAGGTTTGGGAAGTGTTACGATGTATTGTAGGGTCTCAAGTTCAAACAGTCTACAGGATGAGAATGAGGGGTCGAAGTTGGTCAGCAGTCGTTATATATCGCGATATTATAAACCAAAGATATTTCATATTTAACAGCAACCGCAGTATTACCTGATGAATCCATCGGTACATGCGCAGATGACGCATCTTTCTTCTAGGTTGATAGAGTATGCTCCTCGGACGTGGAGGTCGATCCACTTTTCCATGATTCGTCCTTCTGAAAACACACAGAGGATGCCGTTGGAGGTGATTGCATAAGTAAACCGCCCATCCTGACTGCAGACGACATCGACATAGCTGCTATCCCGAAGTTCACCGAGTATTCCTGAGCGTCCATCCAAAACTCGTGTGCTCGACTATGATTCAGGAAAGAAAATATATTAATTACTGAATGGTCACTCGAACGATCAATTCTCTCGCGAGAACCAGCAAAGAAAGCTTACGGATCCAGCTCGCTTGTTGGCGCCAACATTCAGATACCAGAATTTGATGTGCCTCAGACCAGCTGTGACAAAATAAGATCCATCTGCTGAAAAGGCAAGAGCATTGACCTTGCTGGTCACCTTATTGCTCGCGATTTGCGTGTTCGTCCTCCAGTTCCAGACGTGAATGTATCCATCATGCTAAAAAAAGAAAAACAGAGATATGCAATTGAGCACCTAGTTTCATTTGAGCGCGTTGTTGAATCTCGTTCTTTCAACCCTAGTCGAGTCTCATTCCTATTGTACATTTTGACATTGTTGGTCATCCTGCCCCTCCCAAAAAAAAAAAAAAAAAAAGCGAGGCAACGTTCAAATACCTGAAAGCCCAAAGTAACGACAAACTTTGAGTTGGGAGAAAACTGGACAGCCTGGACCCCGAACTTGTGGCCTTGCAGTTCTCCCACGAGCGACTGAGATGCCACTTCCCAGATAAGAGTCCTCGGTTGATGTCCCGTCTAAGCATGAGCCAGGTTAAAAGAGAGTTGTCAATTCGATCGCCCTTGTCGTCAACTACAAAATGGGCGTCGGCTTGGAAATAAATGCAAGTGCGAGTGGCGAGCGAGATGTACCTCGCCAATGGCCAGGAACTGGCCGTCTGGGGAGAAGGAGAGACAGGAAATGGGTTTGGGTTTCACATTCTTGTTGCTACTTGGGTTGGAAGCACCAAAGCTGGAGGAGGGTTCAGCAAGGGACATGGGCGCCAGACCCGCCAGCGGATTGATATTGGCGCTTGCCATGGGATGGCTCATCCATTGAGTCCCCGCCATAGTCCTAGGTGAACCGCCAAGGGATGCAATGCCTCTCGACGGGCCTACTCCGCTTCCTCCCGGACCGAGCATTCCAGAATGATACGATCCTGGTCCTGACGCGGACATTATTCCGTCTCCCGAAGAGGAAGAGGCCGCTTTGTTAAGCGTCGCGCTGCAAAGCAGGCCGACTTGTTTGTCGAGCTTATGGTTGTAGAGGACAACGACACAGCCAGCCGCATAAGCAACAAGATCATGGGTCGAGTTGACGGATAGGATCATGGGCTTGTTTGATGTCAAACCCAGGACTCGCTCTAGTTTGAGCTGTTGGAGTAGAAGAGGGAGAAGAGTCGATTCGGGAGGTCAGCAATCGTTGTTTGCCACATGACTTTAAACGCGTTTAGCGTTGAGGTGCAAAAAGTCGACTTGATTCGTTACCATGCATTCGGACTCTTTCCGACGACGACGCATGGCAGGGCTGCTTGGGAAGGATCCTGAAGGACCATTGTTGGAGGCAATGTTTGGATGACTAGAGGAGATGGATTTCCCTGTCTTTCTCAACATGGTGGAGCAGTTGGTGGTGTATGTGTGTGTATGTGTGTGTGTGTTCAGACAAGAAAGGATGAATTAAGTGGAAGGAGAAGTTGAGAAGGGAGTAGGGATCATGCGACGATGCATTCTCTTTGAAACTGTGAGTGGTGGTGATAAGAAAGGTAGAGAACGGACAAGGAGGAGAGTACGTGTTCGAGAGAGTGAGAGGGTGAAGTGGTAAGCGATGGCAAAGGGTGAGAGGAGAAAGACAGGAAGGAGAGGGGGAAGGAGAAAGAGGAAGAGGAGACGGGAGAGCTCAGGTCTTATGCATTTATTTGGTGCATTCCTTCCTTCCCGCCTTCCTTCCCCTGTTAATTGCCCCCCTCTCTCTCTCTCTCTCTCTCTCTCTCTCTCTCTCTCTCTCTCTCTCTCTCTCTCTCTCTCTCTCTCTCTCTCTCTCTCTCTCTCTCTCTCTCTCTCTCTCTCTCTCTCTCTCTCCCTCTTCGCTATTCCTTCCTCCTTCAGTACATTCTCCTTTACTTTTTTTTTTAATGCCAGTGCCTTCACCAGGGTGTCCATTCGAGATAAAGGAGTGAAAGGGAGACAACCATCTTTTTTTCTACGTCGACCGTTTTTTTGATCAAAGTCAACAGTGATCGCCTCAGAAAAACCATGGCACAGGGCAGAAGGTGATAGTGATCGACCCCCTGTTGATCATCGATCTTCTTAGGGTGAAAGAGAAGGTACCAATATCAGTAAACCGTCCCGAGTAACATGAGCCGCATTCTTATTTTTCAACAACACAAGTCTCGCTCTTTCTTTGTCCTTTCCCCCCTCCCTTCTTCCTCCCTCTTCCTTCCTTGTAGTAATGATCGAAAAAAAAAGGAACGACGGCAAAAAATTTAAAAATTCACGGAGAGGACAATAATGACGGAGAGTGGATCCATCTTGGACGTCAATGGTGAATGGTCTGTTGTAAATGAGCACCCATTGCAAATGCCAATGAGAACTGGGAGGTGACTCTCGCGTCAGAGTGGAGCAAACGGTGAGCGAGTATTGGCCATAAGAAAGGATCGGTTGCGGCTAAGGAAACGGTTGCATGTCTGCTGTCGTATGCGAACCCTCCCGAGGTTGAGCTGAAATCATGTCGAGGTCATAATAATATGTCTCAAGTTATGAACCGTCTCTATCGATTTGATTCGACATCATATCCCCGGTCATCCAAGATTTTAATATAATGCCACGCGAACAACATTCCTCAGAAATATACATTTTAATCGGAGTGTTGGTCAGCGATCGTTTCATGACAAGGGAATCCAGGATGGCAGTCATCAGTTATCTTCATGGTTTCCCGTCATGCTGGTTTGACCACCTCCAAATTACTCTGAGGAAAAAAAAGCGTACAACCAGTCCTTGATCAAACACATCATGTAACCGAAAGGAAGTTATGAACCATTAGCTGAAGCTGTAGATCATTCCCTCTGACAAGCACTCAGTGGCTGTTCCTGTCGATCCATGGCACATTGATCGTGGAAATCAAACGGCCAGTTCATACAAAGAGAAACGAGAAACTTACCTCAACAACTAGTGTTTATTGTCAGCAAAAAAAACGTGTTATCCACTCGAGATAGAAACTATCTTCATCTAGGACGCACGACAAGACGGACCTTCTTTTTCACTATGCCGTTTATGCAATCGCGTCAGGAGAAGGGAAAGCAGTAACGTCCTCATGGCTGTGCATCTAGATTTTTCATCCTTGGCTGAAGACAAACGCTGCCAAGCAAGCAAAGGGTGAAGGAGGGAGTGAGACGTAAGATAGAAGAGACGGAATAGAACGAGCAAGAGAAGATGAGAGAATGGCTAGAGAAGAGGCGCGTTGAATTGTATTTCTCTCTCCAGGCCACCAGTGCACGATCTTTTTGTATCGTCTAGTCCGACTGACGGCAGAGGTGGCTGGCTCATCCGCGCAAAATCAAGGGTCAACTCTCTTTCCCTCACTCAGCCCACGTCGAGTAATTCTCCCTCTGCGAAATAAGAAATTGCACATTTTCACTTCCCGGGATACTCTAGGTTTGAGACGGTGGAGAGAAAAAGGCTACATGGGCTGTACATTCCGTGGAAAATGGAGAAAGGACGCATACACAATACATGATATCTCGCTGTCAGTGTCATGCAAGTGCAACTTTGATACACTCTGGTCACACACCAACACAACGCGATCTACCAACTGTGTAAGCGTTGTAAAGACAACGACCAACAGGTTGTACTTTTGGGGACCAAAACAGAACATAGCCCTTGGATATATAAACGTAAGAAAATTCACCGAAAGTGGGTGACCATCAGGTCTGGACTCTTTCTTTTCGAGCCTTTGAATGTCGATCGTGTTTAACCAACAGAAATACGAAGGAGGCTACTTGATGGCAGTTACCTGGACTTCAGCACTCCAACCTTTTACATACCCGGATAATTATGCTCTTAGATGAGAATGAAAGTAGATGAGCATGGGATGCTAAACCGCGATAAACACTACTCACAGCCCAAAAGAGCATAAAGTGATGACAGACACACATGTATATACATCACACCATTTTTCTGCTCCAACCCTCAGCTCTAGACTTCGCCGTTGTAAATACTCCGTCAAGGAAGATGTGCTGCATTGTACGTTCTAGAATGTACGCCTTGTCGGCCTTGTCACAACCTGTGGCGCATTCCCTCTGCTGACAGTGCCACACAGAGGCCGTGCCACACTGCCCCCAAAATAGATTTCCTCTCAACCCTCTTACTCCTTCGGTCCCTATCCTGCCTGCCCACACCCGTAAGACTAACAGCAAGGGGAAGGGGGGGAGGGAACTGCGCGTCTATCGTCAGGGGAAGAGACTCTGCATCGCACTTGGAAAGAATATTGTCCCTTTTTTGTCGCATCTTGGTGGCCACCATCGCTCAACCAAAGTTTCTCGGTAAACATTCATCATCGTTTTGGCACTTGTATAAATAATCGCTTGCATTCCCCGGTATTATTTTTCCTTCAACAAGCTACTCTAGCAAAGCATCGATACCCAGCAATAACAAAAACAACAGTAACAAGAACAACATACGACAGTACAAACTATTCTCACCACCTACAACAACTACATCAACTATCGGATAGCAACAACAACAACCATCACCCACCCTAATTATCCATCCCAATTAACCACATCATAACAACCATGTCTCTCGAAAAGAAGAAAGGAATGCAGACCAAGAACAAGGTCCTTATCAGCGCCATCTCCCTCGTCGTCATTGCCGGAGCCGCCGCCGGTGTCTACTTTGGAATCCGCAACCACAACAACGCAAACGGTATCTCGGGCAACGCCACGGGAGGCAACGCTCCTCCCATCACCACCGCCCCAGCAAGAACTTCTGGTGCCCCTACCCCTAGCCCCACACCGGCCCCTCAACCATTGCACAACGGCACCATGGTCAACGGAACCCTCTTACCCTACTACACCCTGACGGGTCCCGCACCCGCACCTGCCACTATTGCCGGCAAAGTCTACACTAACTGCATCGTCCCTGGTACTTACTCCATCTCCTACGACGACGGCCCCTCAACCTACACCAACGAGCTCCTTGACATCCTGGACCGTGAGCAAATCAAGGCCACCTTTTTTGTCAACGGAAATAACAACGGATGCATCTATGACCCTGCTGTCCGCGCAGCCATCAGTCGTGCCTACAAATCTGGCCACCAGATCGCCTCCCACACCTGGTCTCACGTCGCATTGACCACCCAGACCACCGCCCAGATCACCACTCAGATGCGCCG
The DNA here is from genome assembly GCA_019671135.1 of Linnemannia hyalina. Classification (NCBI taxonomy): domain Eukaryota; kingdom Fungi; phylum Mortierellomycota; class Mortierellomycetes; order Mortierellales; family Mortierellaceae; genus Linnemannia; species Linnemannia hyalina. The sequence continues at coordinate 1,324,360 of JAHRHY010000009.1, read as the reverse complement.
TGTCGAGCAGGCCCTCCTGGAGCTCATCGGAGTCGTCCCCCGCTACATGCGCCCTCCTTATGGCGACGGCACCTTCGCTAACGGTAGCGCCAACGATGTCAAGGTCCAGACGACGTTGGCTGGCTTGGGCTACGTCATTACCACCTGGGACATTGCCACCGGAGACGCCGATATCGATGATAACGACACCCCCCACAAGCTCTCTGACGCCGAGCTCGCTCGTCTGGAACAAGCTAATGTTACCAATGTCGTCAACGCCGACCCCAAGGGCGCCAACCACATGCAGTTGATGCACGATACCTATCAGCGCACTGTGACACAGTTGACCCCTTGGTCGATTACCTATATCAAGGGCCTTGGTTACAAGCTCGTCACTGTTGCCGAGTGCCTCGGGGATACTGATCCCCGGAACTGGTACCAGACCTTCCAGGCCCCTATCGCCAACCCACCCACCACCTGCACACCTTAGATGAGGAGCATACTGGAGTAGACCGAGAGGCATTGAATCATACATACGCTTGTAAATAAACTGTACATTTCCTTCTATGCTTTTCATCGACATCATGACGACGTTCACAGCTGACAAGAAGGGGAGATGCCCTGTTCACAAGGGTTGTTTGTGAAAGGGGGGATTCTCATTTGTTCCAGAGTCAGCACTCTTGGATCTCGCGCCGAAACATTGCGAATTAGACGCGACAAGGCTAAAAAAAAAATTTATCATCTGCCCTCCTTTTCGCGACAAAGCTCTTTTTCGTTCTTCTACTTTTGTTTATTCATTTTCATTGTTCTTTTGTGCTTTCTTTACTTTTCCTTCACCCGCCCTCCCATCCTCACTGTTTTTGCATTACCGTTCTCACATCACATCATGTCTGTAGTATCTCTCTCACGACGCCGCAAGGCCGATCTTAAAGGTAATCCTTTCTTTCATCTCTCTCTTTCTCCATACTTTCCCACGATCCAACCACAAAAAGACTATCTTAAAAACAAAAAGACACTCATCATACACTCTCTCGTTTTTGAATGACACTTGGTAGAACTTGCCTCGAGCTTGGGGCTCTCGGAAGACGGTGTCCGAGAAGACATTGTCGAACGCATCAAGTAAGTCCATCCTTCAAACCAAACAGGCACCAACAAGACAAGATTTAACGAGGGGTCAACAACGACTGCATGGAGTGCATTAACTCATCCTTTATTTTTCTTTCCAAAATCAAACAAAAAAAAACAAAGGGCCCACATCGCAACCTCGAACGATCCATCCCTCCGCGCCCTAATCCGCGACGACAGTCCCGACACCACAACTACCACCACTACAACCTACACCACCAAAGAAAACTCTGCTTCCACTTCAGGACGTGTCTCCCCGCGCAAAAAGACAACCAGTACAGTCGTCACCAAGGAGTCCCGCTCCTCTTCTTCTGTTGGAGCCCGCCGCGGTTCACACTCTCACTCGCATACCGAGGACGAGGAGTTGGATGAGAGGCAGGTTCGTGGGTTTATGGAGCACATGCAGGAGGAACTCCATGAGGCCAAGGATCTGGCCGAGCAGTTGGAAGAGACTCTGCAAGCAAAGTTTACCACTGGTAATTCTTCGCATGACAAGAGTACGTCTACTAGAACTACCACATCTGGCGGTAGCAGGAGCTACAACTCAACCTCCTTAAACAGTAGAGGAAAACGCGGATCGAAAGACCACTCGTCGTACTCGCGTCATGATAGCGGACATGCTTCATCCCTCCAACACCACGAAGGCGAGGACTCTTCCTCCCACCTACTTCGCAGCCGTCGCCTCCATCACGACGACGACGAGGATGATGATGAAGAAGGAAGTCACCGTCGCCACAGCAAGCACCACCACGGACACCACCACCATCACGGCCGCGGCTGGGGCACGCAAGTTATCTGTGCGGTCAAGAACCATGTTGTTGAAAATTTCTCCAAGCCGTGGAGAAGGCTCCAGGACGTAAGTTCACACCTTTATTTTTTTTTGTTCCTTGAGAATCGTGCATACCTGTAAGACATTGTCAGCTAACATTTCATATTTGTTTTTGATATATCCATAGCTGGGCGCGACAAGTCGCGGGTTTGTCTGGTTGACACTGGTGTTGGAGTTGGTTGTCTTCCTCTCCCAGGCCGACGCTCACTTCAAGGTAAAACAACCCCTACCCCCAGACTTTCTTTCTCCCTCACGTCGTCCAAGTCAATGAGCGAGCACAAGAGAAAAACATCTAATATCGCGCTTTCCTTTCCTCCTTTTAGAACACATCGGGAGGATCATGCCTAGGCTTCCTCACAAACTGGCCCAACTTCCTCCAACCCTTCTTCTCCTACTACGGCACATTCTTCCTCCTCCCAACCCTCCTTAGCCAACTCTTCAACGTCGACACCTCCCGCTCCAGTGCCTCTTCGCCATCAAACAAACAATCCTTAACAGGCCTCCTCTCAAAACACACGACATCAGGCCTCTCCTACTTTGTCTTCAAGTTCGCACTGACATACTTCTTGGGCCACTCTATCGGCTTCAAGTCCCTCCTCGGAACAGCACTCCCTGCGGGGGCAAAGATGTGGAGTGGATGCAAATACATCTCGGATATCTTTCGATATGTACCCCAGACTCTGGGGTTGGCTACTTCCGGTGCTGGAACTATCCTTGCCCTTGCTGAAAGCATCGTTCAATCAAACCACCACCGCCGATAGGGTCCTTCTGTTTTTTTATAGATTCATATGTTCTCTTTTCGATATTTCAGTAAAGTTTGTACTTTGGAGGTGAGCGTGATTACCATCTGGATTATGAGGATGATGTGAAAGTCCATGTTGAAGTCCAGATCCTCCCATCTCTCATGTAGATCTAGTCCCGTGTCCTTTTAACTATGGAGTACCTGCCGAGGCATTGCTTTATCTTAGTGGTGCTTGAAATAAATTCTACTCTGTCATTAAAAAAAAAAAAAAAAAAACTTCTTCATTCCTTGCCACCGCGCAACACATTTAAAATTTCTCATGCATTGCTGCCTAATGACAGATTGAGAATTCACAGTGAGGGACAGCCTTTTCAGTGTTTTTATTCTTGTTCGGAGAGTCTTTTCTTCTTTTTTCTAGGATTTGCATCTGCGACTTCAACAGCAGCCCTTCTTTTCACCGAAACAGAGCCAAGTCCTCTTTGATTTCCATCGTAATCATCATCAGAGTCTGTGGCAACAGCAGAAGATCCACGTCGAGCTCGTTTTTTTGATGGGATCGGCTTTCTTTTTTTGGTTTTCTTGACACTTGCGTTGTTCACAGCAACATTTGGTTCACTGCTGTCACTGTCAGAATATGTCCGTTTTTTGGATCGGAAATTGAACATGTCCTCTCTAAAAGCACCATTCTTGGGAGTCGTCTTGTCTGCCGAAATAACCTCGTTCCTCGCTTCATCAAACTTTGAGCTGGTTCCGACATCCCATCCTTTCAATCGAGCGTCCTCTTCTGAAACAACATCGTTCCGCACATCATCTAATTGCGCGTTGTCTCTGACCTTCCATCCTTCCAATCGCTCGTCATCAATGATACCCAGATCCTCGTTGGACTCTAGATTCGACCCCGATGGGTTTGGCGGCAACGGCAACGATGGAGAAGGCGCGTTCTTCTCTTGACCATCATGAAGATAGTACCCTTGCTCGACTTGATATGATAAAACAGAATTAAGAATATCCTCCTATCCTTGCAGTTGCATCTCATTCAGACCCTGTGTTCGGCTACGTCTATCTCTGGTTGAGATTGAGGACACTGCTCTAGCTTCTCTATCTCCTCGTCCTCTGGTGTTCTTGAAGCCTCAGACAACTTTGTCAGACGAGTTTTGATGGCATGTTTGACGCTCAATAGCCCTCGTGCTGACCAATTGTTGATAAATAGATCGTTCCGTGTGCGAACCCTGCTCATGGCTACGTAAGCCTGGCCAGAGGCAAACACATCGCGTAGATTAACGACGACTTTGTTTAAAGTCAAGGATTGACTCTTGTGGATCGTTAGCCCCCACGCAAGAATCAGGGGAAACTGGCGTCGCTCTTGGCCATTGAATCTTGTTCGTCGGCACTCCTGTTGAATATTGAAAATTCTCCCAGTGTTATCCTCTTTCACCTGCACTACATGTTGACCATAGAATTGAACCACTTCTCCAGTAGTGCCATTAACAATACGACCAGCGACATCAACATTAGACGTGCACATGACTCTTGCGCCTACTTTCAGCCACAATATAGAGATGAGCCCGGTCCCCGCCTCGATAGCTTCTCGTTTGGACGAATCCTTCGTTTTTCCGGCATTATCTGAGGCGACACTGTATCAATCCTCTCCAGGTAAACTTTTCAATCTCTTCAAATTTAACTCCTCCACTTCCTTCCTTTTTGGATACAGATGAATTGCATCTTCGGGAATCGTCTCGGACTGATTACAGATCTCGAAAAACAGAGACGCCATGGTACCAGTGACTTCCCCGCGTCTGATATCATCAAGCATTGACTTGAACTCTACATCTCCAGACTGTCGGCAAGGTTGAATGAGATCTACACGTTCAAAGCTCTGATAAACTTCCGAGTTCCAGACCCAGTCTGTGGAGGCCAATGATTTGTTAACTGGCCCCAGCTGACCAAAGTCACCAAACAAAATCACCGGAAAGCCTCCAAAAGGCACGCCTGAATCGACATTTGCTGCTTCCTGTAAAGTTTTCGAGAGAACACTCAAAATAGCTCCTGATATCATGGACACTTCGTCAATAAGGAAGATCGGTCTTAAGCCTTGATCTGCAATGTCCATCAGTTGCAGTCGCACATCATAGGAGTTCCCCTCTGGAAATTGTCGTCCTAACTTTGTTAGCCGAAACAAACGATGCAATGTCTGGCCTTTGATGTTCACGGCCGCAACACCAGATGGAGCGAGACGTAATGGCTCAAATCGTTCATTCTTGGCGATCCTGTGAATCTCCTCAAGAACCGTAGACTTCCCAGTGCCCGCAGCTCCTGTCACCAAGATCAAACAATCTTGTCGAGATTGAAGACGACATCTCACCATGTCAAGAACATTCCTCTGGTCTTCCGTCCATTCGATGTCTTTTGGCAAGTTAGCGGCAGGCTCGATAACCGGGTTTTCATAAACATTGCCATGGTCCAACACCACCAACAGGTCCTCTGCTAGCTCTTCTATCCTGTCACGTCCCAGGACCTCCAGAGCCAAAGACTGATAAGTTTCATGATCTTTCCCAACTCCAATCCAGCTGTCGACATCACTCCTCCAAGGATGGTTCAGCATCAGTAAATGCATGAAGGCATCTTCTGCTTTGGTAACTCTAATTTCTCTTGTCCTTATCATAGCCTCCTTACCATGGGCCCTCCGACAGACATTTTTTCCTCTGTCATCGACGTAATTAGGCCCAGCCTTCCTTTTCCCGAATCGGAAAAATTTGAAGAACTCACGATAAGTCATGCCATCAAAATCCGGTCCTCCTATAGCATGCACAAAAAATAAAAATTAGTTCTAACAAAAAAAAACACCTAGACTAGTATACAATAACAATGCTTACCTTCTTGGCTCCTGGGACGTTTCAAATACTGGGTCCATTTGTCATCAAGAAAAATGTCCGTATCGTTTACCAAATTCCTCAGATCCTTCACTCTTTTCAAAATGCGCCTGCGATTCTGCGGCAACTCTGTCGGCAAAAATTCATCTACACGCGAGCAACCATGCATTTTCCACCCGCAAATGTCCATCACAGCCTCGACCACACCAACACTTCGGTAATGAAAATGGGTAATGTACTCCTTGGAAGACCGATCCTCGTTGCTCGAAGACCGATCCTCGTTGCTCGAAGACATCCCCGCAGCTGAGGCATCAATTTTATCCTTATCAGTGACAATAGTCACTTGCTTGGGACCAGCTTGCTCGGTGACATACTTACACATGTAGTACTTGGCTCTGTCTCCTTCATTGTACTGTAAGTCCATGTTCACTCGACCAAAACGAAGAAGGTCCATGTTGTATCCATTGACGCGCTCCTCTCCTTCTGCTCTTGGCAAAACGTAACGACCTTCCTCGTCTACATGTGCAGGAAGATTACTGAGAGGTCTCGGGTACTTCATTCGACACGTATCTCTCCCTTCAGGGTTGCAATAAGCAGTACACTTGTGAATCTGGTGTTTCAAAACAAGTGCCTGATCTTCCGGCTTTTCTTGTTTAGAACAAGTAATAATATCATCGCTTATCATCTGTTCGATGCTGTTTTTGGTCCACAAACAAAAGTGCGTGTGTGGTGTACCACGATCCTGAAGTTCAAATACCCAGCACCATGCTCGGATACCACCAGTTTTTCTCATAGCCCAGCCTTCCCGGCCCTTTCGAGTGCTCGTGACAAATGTCCAAAATCGCAACCACTGCCTCTTCCAGTGCATTGTGAACAAAACAGGATCATCATGCGTGTTGGCGTCCGGACCACCAAAATGGCTAGCAACAGCAACCTGACCAGCACTCTTATCATCGCAACAGAAGGTTCCAAACAACTGAGGACTACCAAACTCGTCGAAAAGCGCGGAAAATTTCTGAAACAGAGCGCTCTTGTACTTCAGGCCTGTTCGGATAAAAGGGGGAATAGCAACGGTCCGAGATTCCCGATATTTTTTTCCTTTTACCATTGTCGTTCATTGTTAGTTGGCAATAGCAATCAAATCTGTCGAATCTAACTTCAAGGTTTTCATCATCTGCACACTCATACCTTCAAAGCCGACTGAACGGTCCAACACATCCTCAGCCCGAGTCAATCTGCCGCCCGTGAAAAATCGAGCCAGGCGTCTCTGATAAGCAAATATGGATGATTTCTGAATCCAATCAAACATCATTAAAATAAACTTGATATTTCGGCCCCAGCGCCTATCAACGCTCAATAGGCGGAACTTGGCATAGTTCTTGATGCCACTCTTGGAATACTTGGACGTATTTTCTTGGCTTTGAGCATCTAACTCCTCTGCGGAAAGAACTCAAAATTAGCCATGTCAACGATTCTTCTAGCTACTCGAGCGTTAATCAAACTCGTAAGGTACCTTCACTGTCACTGATGTCAGACTCGATATCCGTATCCTCTTCATCGTAATCAGAGTCTGCAAGTTGCTCCTGGTCAGCAAGATCATCATCGTCTCGCGTATCATCGGTGCAATCATCAGATTTGGATTCACTCCTCTCATCCTCAGATGAGAAGACATGCTCTTCACCACCGCCTTCAAATTCGTCGTTTCGATAAGTCCCATTGTCACCCATGCTTTCTGGATGTTTGAAAGGTAAACTTTTGTTAGCGCACTTTTCTTCTCAACAGAACATGCTTTTTGAATCACAACCTTCACGTACCTACCATCGTATACTTCGATCTGATCGATATTTTCTCGTTTAACACCGTCATAATCGAGTGAATAGAAACCTTGACCTCGAGGGTACAATGTCGGGAATAAATAGCCTAGAAGGCAAGGGTTCGAGTACTTGACCACTTTCTGGTCCCTCCCTAACAGTCCAATAGTCAAGTTCCCTAAATTGTTTGACTCGTCCGCTGTTGTGGGACCTCCAGTACCAACTGGTCCCATATGACAAGCGCCAAGCCGGGTCATATCGACACCTTGCTCTGTCATTTCGGCTTCTTCAAGGAGAGTCTCAGTAGCATTCGTTAGATCGCTTGGCTCTTCGATATCCAAATCCTTTATCAGTGGGTGATTTTCCTTCATCCAGTACCAGGCAATGCATATCCTCTGTTTATCTTCAATTGACATCTTTACATCCATGTCCGAAAGTTTAATCAGTCCACGAGTTCCTGCATGAGATCCAAAATACCGTTTACTCTTGCACAGGCTAATGCGGCCAGACACAAAATGATAACCAGCACGGGAGGCAGGTGTCAGCTTGCTACGCGAATTTGTCAACTCGCAGAAAACCAATATCGGACAGAGATATCCCTCACCAATTGGATTAAGGTCTCGGATCTCAGCAGCTTGATCTCCAGGATACATCCACTTCTCATTGACGAATCTCATCTAAAATTTGCAAAGACAATAATCTTAGTGCAACGAGGTTACGAAGCAAGACCATTATCTAATCCGTAATCAACTTACGTAGCTAATGATGCTGGCCAAATCTTGACTCCCTCCTGACTTGTGTCTTGCACAAACAACGACGGCACCTGCATGTTTGCCATTCGCTTTTATATCGAGCTCACGTATTCGTTTTCCTTTATGGTCGCGGTAATTCAACAATGGCCAAGTCATAGACTCTATAGACTCCCGACTAGCGCCTTTGGCAAGCGCAGCAGTTCGGTCTTGGACGAATTGCTCTACGATTTTTGTCTGATGTTTCTTCCAAAGTGCACAGTACTCTTCTTTGTACAGCAGTCTACAACAAACGGCACAGCGCTTCACAGGAATCTCCTTGTCTTGATTGGCCTCATTTGTAAACGTGCTCATCCGATAACCAGTTGGTACGCGCCTGACCCTGATCGACTTTTGTGGAGCCATATCACAATCATTAACGGCATGGCCATCATCTCCGATCAAATCCGCTTGCATTGAATTTCGTGCAGCCCAGTCAATATGTAAGGATGATGATCGAGTTAAAAAAAACAGTGGCTATTTATCTCAAGGGGACTGGCTGTGGCTCACAACGACGATTTATCAGACCAAGCCACGGAAGCTTAAATCGTAAGTCAAACCTTCCATCTGCCACACTAAAAGACACTATCCACACTCAGGATACCATATAAAAATCGGCGAAGATGTCAATCAATCACTCAATCAAGTAGCCAACAATGTCGCGCAGGTATGAATACATCGTGTTGTATCATGAAAGAACTTTAATCCTGAGTTAACTCGACTCCTCTTATCTTTTCAGGCTTGCACATGCCCAGGCAGTAAAAGACTTGTACGATGCATTCCAGATATTCCAAAACTCCATGGGGCACACGTTCTTTGAACACACCGATGACCTAATTGGTGCACAAGCAATCCTTGATCCAGGGAAGCCGAGAAGGATAACCCTGAAAAATAAACAAGGTGCCAGGATCACACTCAAGGAAAACACTGCGGATGAGCTTTGGGTTTTCTGGATCGTTCCAATGGTCGAACAGTCACAACAGCTTGTGTGTTCTTACATAATGGACGATTGGGAACACTTGATTGAAGTAAGTGACCGAGCCTCCAGATTCATCCCACTTCCCCCTTTGAGGATCGTGCAGCCCAGAATGGACGATGTGCGTCAGTTGGCTATTAAAAAAATCCTTAGTGATTGACGGTGGGGGCCGCCCAACTGATGGGCGATTTTTGGGCGAAGCAGAGGAACGGGCAAAATGTGTCGTGTGTTCGCAAGTCTAGTGGCAAGAGAATTTCAGCGACCGTCGATACGGGGCATTAAAGACCGAGTGCTCGCCGAGTGCACAGAGTCGTCTATTTTGGATACACTTTTTTTATATTAATCACTCCTCCCCACAGTTCCACAGTCAGCCACAAGGTCACACGAGGAGCCACAACTTAAGTTTATTTGCATGGCAATTTTATGTCAAATGCAACTAAGATAAAAAAGTAGAATGCGTATGAATGTATTAAGTGATCAATGGGAAGGATGTAATTGCGTGTAATTGGTCTGATCAACTCTGTGCACGGTACAAAACTACAGTTAAGAATAGTATCGATGAGACAACTGACAGTGTTGTAAGTAAGTTGACCTCTTTAGTGGTGCAGAGAGGATAGTCTCTGTACCAGTATGGGACATTGAACTTTGATGTAGCATCGCATTGCACGAGAGGACCTTTCAAAGACAATGACCAGCGCTTGGCGCAATGTCCAGCATTGACTGTGTTAAACTCTGATGGACAACTGCCATATTCAGTAAATTCTGATGACGCAAAGCCAGCATAAATGGCGAGCGATATCATTGTCAAAGGCAGTAGTAGTGCTACGCTGATACGAAGACATCTTTTAAGGCAGCTAAACCTTGAACGGCGATCAGCCACGGACTCCTCAGTTACCATGGGGTAGAAGGGTCTCTCCAATTCGGGCATTTTGGACTTGTTGGAGAACGGTGATGTCGGGAAACCAGAGAAAAGCATGGTATTTAACCGAGACAAGAAAGATCTCTCAGGGTACTTAACTGAAAGAGTGGCTACTTCGTGGCTCATTGTGGCTGCAGGCAAAACTTGCGGCAAGTTGATATTGGCTGCTTTTATTTCGCACGCAGTCTACAGCCTGGGATACTAATTTAATCCAATTGCTTTTTTGCAGGTTGATTTTAGATATTTCCGAAGAATAGGATCCTGCAAGGCATGTCACGAGAGTTTCTGCCTCGTCGTTGTTTGTCACAAGTTTGCCCTTTTGGTCAAATACTTGCAAAAGCTGGCGAATGTATGTTGCAGGGCGTGTGGTCTCCTTGTCGGCAGGCTGCAAGATATCTTGCCGTTTGTTTCTTGATTAACTGAGCTTTGGCACCATTGCAATGTTCGTAATATTCGCTTTATTACTTCATGCTATTGTTCTTAGATCTCCCTCTTCTACTCGGACGTCTGCTCGTCATCAGGCAACTCGAGATCATTTGGCCCCATGAACTCCTTATTGGCTCGCGCAGCCATTGCAGCCTTGGCCCTGTGGATATGGTCGATGTTGTCGGGTAGATGGTTACTGTTCAAAGTTGATGGTGCCTGCTTACTCTTGCCCGTGATCTTTCTTTTCTTTCGGTCCTGTTCTAAGTAGTCCTCGCCTAGTTCGTCCAGCCGCTCAGTGAACTTGCGAGTGTACTCAAGGTAGTCCACAATGTTCATATTTGGGTCTGGATAAAGGATGTGAAGTGTAAAAAAATTGGAGAACATCATTTTCTGCGAATAGTTAGCGATCAGGACTGAATGAGTAATAGGAACAAGATATATCACTTACCAAGTGACGAACATCCAAGGGGTAGCGTGTCCAGCTTAAGTCCCACTTCATGGGTGCTCACTCTTTGATCTTCGAGATCAGTCATGATCCGTTCTGTCTTGTCGAGGACGTCATTACGCAACTTGGCAACATCGATCTGTAGCGATGAGACGGTGTCCCGTACTCCTAACAATGCGGCTTCCAGCTTCTTCTCTACCCTGCCGAGGGTGGCAATGGATGCCACCTGAAGGCGACCGATGCTCGAAAGTGTTTTGTTCGTTGACTCTGCTTGATTTTTCAGAAGGCCTTGCATCATGTCGACCGCCAAATGAAGTGTCTTGTTAGAATTGTTGGCATTCACTGTAAGACTGGTGACCTGGGCTGAAAGTTCTTGGATGGCTGATTGGGAAGATGATCTGAATAGTTCCATCGAGTTCGAGAATGATGACCACTCAGCGGTTTCCCAGAATCCACCTTGGGAGTGCGTTGCAATTGATATCTTGGGCGCATCTGCATCGGCGTGCGTAGTCGGGGGTGCTGTCGAAGACACATTCTCCATGGCAACAGCTGGTCGCTTTAGACCATTGGATCGACGATTGACATGTGCGCTTGGATAAGTAGACGAGAAAGAGCGCTCGTTGACCTGTGGATCTGGAGGAGACGAGGATGCGGCTTGGGGGTCCAAGGATGGCGTGGAAGGTACTTGTGGATCTGCTGTTGTCAAGCTAGAGATCCAGCTGACTTTTAAACACTTCTCAACATGCCTGGCCATACTCTTGCGAGAAATGGATCGCTGGTTGCAGTTGCGGCCAGGACAAACGAAGCGCTCCTTCTCGTCCTCCTCAACCGCCAGTCGAGCGAGGGAATAATTGAGGAAGTTGCCCTTCTCGTTCTTTGCGATACAGGAGTTATTGTAATGAAAGTCACGGTTGTGGTCGTTTGGCTCCTCAATGTCTCCGCCCTTGGCGCAGATAGAGCGGTACTCGCACTTTTTCATGAAAGCGAATTGAAGGCGGGAGGGGGAACAGTGTTTGTTTGAAAGGAGAAGAAGAAAAAAGTCACTTCTTGGTTCAGGAAAAGCATGACTAACGCCGTGCAAGGATTTTGAGAGTGTTCTATTATTAGCAAAATGGTCGTTTTTGCCCAAAAATGTGGTCGTTTTTTCTACGTTCTGTCCCCATGTAATTTTTCTACGCTTTGTCCCCATGTAATTTTTCTACGTTCTGTCCCCATGTAATTTTTCTACGTTCTGTCCCCATGTAATTTTTCTACGCTTTGTCCCCATGTAATTTTTCTATGTTCTGTCCCCATGTAATTTTTCTACGTTCTGTCCCCATGTAATTTTTCTACGTTCTGTTCCCGTGTAATTTTTCTACGTTCTCTTCCCACAAAAATACACGTTACACATGTACCGACACTGATCAAAAATCTGTGTCTCTCCTCTCTCTCTCTCTCTCTCTCTCTATCTCTCTCTCTTTCTCTCTGTCTCTATCTCATTTACTCTTAACCTTACTCCACTACAATGAAACCTCCGTTGCTCATACTTTTGATGTTAAGTCCTTTTACATTGGCTCTTCACTGCTGGAAAGACACCAAGACTTGCAATCCAGACGATCGTCTCTATGACTCCAAATGCGACGTCCCCAAGAACCGCATCCCAGACCTTCGTTTATTCCAAAACACCATATCCGGCTTCTGTAAAGACGATGATGATATAGTCTATCGGATCCGCCCTCGCGACTGGCCCTCGCAACTTCCCAGTGGTGTAGTCTGTGCAGGAAATCGCCACTCCGTAAAGGCCCCCTCTTACGCGCAACATCTTGCCAAAGCCATTCAGACGAAGAATTCCTTGTTCACAAAACGCGGCGGTATTATCAAGTGCTGTGAGGCAATCATCAATGAGGGCTGTTCTTAGATTAGATGGTGTCTTCATTAAAACCCAAGTGCTAACAATAAGGGGTGGCTCATTGTGGCGTAACCTTAAGAGCCGAGCGTGATTTTGGTAGTTTTTTTGATGACAGCCAGCCTGCACTTTTTGCACGTTTTTTTGACAACTGGGGCACATGGACATAATATCTTTGCTGACCGACACAAAGAATGCAATCAGCATCAGATTCTCTTATTATTATTAGTATAATTTTTCTGACGCCAACTGGGGGGGGGTAAAAATTAGTGGCAGTGGAGGGGGGAATTAGTGGCAGTGGAGGGGGGAATTAGTGGCAGTGGAGGGGGGAATTAGTGGCAGTGGAGGGGGGGGCAGCCTTTTGCCTTAGACCGCCTGACTGAGCATGCACAACCCCAAGGCTGCCTCCTCGGCCTTGTGACGGAGACGGGTCTTGCGGGCCCAAAGAAGTTTGCTCTTGCGAGTGCGCTCCTTGCGGTCCTTGTCGTCCTTGATGCGGCCGCCAGGTATCGAGTCCCATTTGCACTTGCGGGGGTGCATCGTTGGCGACATGTTGTGGACGTTCTTGAGATGACGGCGCAAGTTAGAGTTCTGGTTCTTACTTGGCTTAAAGGGTTGACTGCAGACAGGGCAGAGCAACAGCTGCGTCGTTGTAGGAACTGGCGTCATCGATGCCGACACAACAGGAGGCTGTTCAGTGGGGCCTGCGAGTGGGACATTGGATGGGATGTTATGGAGGGTAGATGGAGTGAGCAAGAGTGATGGAGAGAGAGAGAGAGAGACAGAGAGGGGGGAGAATTGGTGGCATTGGTGTCAACTAGATCAAATAGAGTGTAAGAGTGGTGTTAACAAAAGTGTCAAATAGATTAAATAAGAGTGTAAAAATTAAAACAGGGCCTTCCTCTCCCGGTTTGCTGTCAAGTGCACCAAAGCGCTTGAACAAATCTGCTGAGGTGTTGATTTCTCGCTCTGAAGAGGGCACAATCAGCCTTGGTATCAATTTGAATTTGTCACCTCAGGACCTTGGCGTACGAAATCGTCCTTCTCAAATCGAGCCTGCTGAGGGTCTATTGTCGCTTTTGGCCGATTCGCCTTATGAGGGAGTGCTATCTCGGTCAAGTTGGATTGAGTTTCCAAGATGTCAGCGCCTTCCGGAAGATTGGGACCACATCATTTCTGGCTGTTGGCTTAAAAAGCCACTCCTGAATTATGCTACCGCTGTTTTGTTTGCTGGTTGTGTCCTCTACAATCCGCTAAATAGGAACGCAGTACTCTGTTTGGTTGCCGAATCGTATGGCCGAGGTCTTGATGTTGACGTTCACGCCGAAAAGCCTATTTCCATTAGCCAAAGCGTCTCCTCCATTTCCCAGCCTTCAACTTCCGGGTTGTACCCCCATGCTACCGTATGTCGGATTCACCACGACAAGAATGACCATCGTCTTGTTGTTGGTTGCAAGATCTTCAACATCCTTGTCATTGAGGTTTGGCGATTGGACAAGGATTGTTCCTCTGACCGCGCGTTTACTGCCGGTTCTTGTTGCAGCGCCTTTCCTATTGCTGGCAGCGAGAAGATCAGAATTTTTGTTGATAGGCGTTCTTTCGACCTGGCGTCGGACGTTGCCTCTGGCAAACAAATACCGCGGTTCCAAATCGACCTCCTTCGGCAAATCCGATCTAATCTCTGTTCGGAGCACTCCTACCGAATGGGTCGAGCCTCCTCTTACTTTATCAGTAATATGGTGTCTGCTCAATCAGCGTCGATTTTTACGCTGTCTATGGTCTATCCGGTGTCTGGAGATGCCTCTTTGGTGTCGTCGCTTCTGAGCCGTATCGCCAAGGAAGTGAATGCAAAAGGAGAAGACGCTGTTTTGGAGAAGAAGGTGCTGTTGAACATCCTAAAAAAGGTCAAGACTGGTCAGTCCTGCGACGCGCTCCTCCGGAAAATCTTGATTTTGTTCGAAAACAAGCTCGAGATCAGCATTCTTGGTGAAGACAGACCTTCTGGCCTGGAAGAGTTGATGGGTGAGCTAGCGGGTTGCGTGTCAGCAGCTCTGTACCGCTGCAATGACAGGGTGGTGGTCCCACAGCTGAAAATGGAGATGTCCCGGCTCTCGTGGTAGAGTCTGATGCCGAGGAATGTTTTTATTAATTTTATGCTTATTGAAATAAATCAAAAGCTCACACCGTTTTGGAAGTTCTTTGTGCTGTGTGTAAAAAGCGCTGCTCGAGCAACATACGATTCACCGCACCGAGACCAATAACATCATTGAGTACGGCACCAGAGGCGATTAGCACAGCAGGCCCAGAAAACCACACCAATTCAACAGAAACTCTTCCTGGCCCATCCTTGTCCTCCACCACCCGCCAAACGCGAATCGATCCTTCATAACTTGCCGTCGCAAACTCCAACTTGTTGGGTCTCCAAACAACTTCCCCAACAGGTCTTGTAAACCCATCGATGACCGACGCACAGTCCTGATCCTGCAACGGCAACGCCTGCTGATTCTGATCCAGAGATGGCAGCCTCCAGAGTCGAACACTGGTGCTGTGAGTTGTTGCGACCCACTGGCCGCAGGATGAAAACGCAAATTCGTAGCTCTCCTGGTCCTGCTTCAGGATATATCGGAAACCTTGGAGTTGCTGATCATCATC
The DNA here is from genome assembly GCA_019671135.1 of Linnemannia hyalina. NCBI lineage: Eukaryota > Fungi > Mortierellomycota > Mortierellomycetes > Mortierellales > Mortierellaceae > Linnemannia > Linnemannia hyalina. Next base: position 1,308,913 of record JAHRHY010000009.1, on the reverse strand, counting down.
CCACAATCGAATGGTTCCATCTCCATGGCAGGAGGCGATCTGAAGACAGCCGGGTATATAAGCTACAACGTTATATCTGTACCGACCGATATCGATCGTCCTTTTCGCCTTAAGCTCCCAAGTGCCGGTCTCCCAGAGTGAGATCGTTCCCTCTAGGCATACAGACACAATCCAGCAACCATCCGGAGAAAACTCAAGACTCTGTACAGTTCCCTCATGGCCGTTCAGAACACGACCGGCTGCTCCTGAGCGAGTATCCCAAAGCCGCACCTTCGAGCTCCAACCGCCTGAAGCAAGCCAGCGACTGCAAGGTGAGAAGGCCACAGAATTCACGAAAGAAATGTGCCCACGAAGAACAAAAGCAGCACGGGATTCAACGCTCCATAGAGTCACTCCCTGATTCCTGCTGCCGATGGCTATCTGGAGACCGTCTGGGGAGAATGCAATGCACTTTATGTCGTGCAGGTGATCAGGAAAAACAAAATCGACGTCTCCTGAATCCGCGTTGAATTGGCGCATGGGTCTCTGACTGCCAGTGATGAGCTGCCGTCCGTCCGGAGAGTATGTCGCACATAACTGTTGGTCTGGTAAGTCGTAAGAGTCGAGTCCTAGTTTTGAAGAGTTCACCTCCCACAGCCGCAAAGTCTGGTCGTAGCTAGCTGAGGCGATGTACGAGCCATTTGGTGATATCCGAACGCAGTTGACATAGCCTGTATGACTGACAAATGATGAGATAAGTAAGCCGGAGCGAGAGTCCCACAGCTTCACTGTATGGTCAGAACTGGATGAGGCAATCCAACGGTCGTCGAGTGAAAAGGCAATGCTGGTAATTTCATCCGTGTGTGCCGTCCATTCCTGTCCAGGCCCTAGGGTGATCGCTGCTGCCTCCCACAGTTGCAATCGGCCTCTTTCGGAGCCTGTAGCGATTCGCTGGCCGTTAGGTGAATATGCCAGACACTTAATCCAATCGCCGCCCTTGCAAGACTCCAGCACAAGCAGCCCAGTGAGTGTGTCGAATATTCGGATCAACTCATCGCGGCCGGTGGAGGCAATCCTGTTTCCGTCTAGTGAATAGGCAATGCTGGAAACGACGCCAGTGTTGCCGGTCAAGACGAAAACAGCAGCACCGGTCCGAGCGTCCCATAGCCTAACCAACTTGTCATCACTGGCCGTTGCAACCTGCTGGCCTGTTGGTGAGAACGCCACCGCCGTCACCCTGTCTGAGTGTCCCTCCAAAACGATATCGGTTGATCCATTCTCGCTGTTCCAAAGCCGTGCTGTTTCGTCGTAGCTGCCAGAAAGAATCTGTTGGCCGTTCGGCGAGTAATCGAGACTTGCAATAGCAAATTGGTGCCCTTGAAACACTTGAATCCTTTTCCAGGTTGCAGTATCGTAGATGCTGATGTCGCCGTTAAACAGACCCACCGCGAGAAACTTGCCGTCTGGCGAAAAAGCGCACGACCAGACTGGCTTCAATTCCTCCAAACACGGCAGCTCTCCAAATCGAGTTCCATCCATGCTTGCACGGCTGAGATCCGCTTGTCGAATCCATGCCTTGGAGAGATTGACACCTGTCAAGTCGGCATCCTGTAGTTGTGCAGAGTCAAACTGCCCACCGGTAAGATCCGCTCCTGGAATCCGAATGCCTCGAAGATCGGCGCCATTGAGTCGCACACCGGCTCGGACCAGGATCGTAATGGCGTTGGCCGCAGCTTGGCTCGCTTCGGCGTTCGACTTGGACAACTCGACAACTGCCAGGAGATGTCGCTTGAACAAGCTGACCTGCTTCACGCGATCACTCAGGAACTGGATGACCGATGGCTCGGGGAGGAGGCTGCGCTTGAATAAGGTACCTTCGACGTCGAGCAACTCAGGATCCACGGAACCAATATCAGACTGCGGAACAAGTTCGTCGTGGTCGCCATGGCTGCTGGGATCAAAGACGGTGCGCGAGTAGAAGTATTCCAGCATGGATCGATGAAGGAACCGGAACAGGCTGCCAGAGCGTATCAATGGGGACGACTCGCGTAGGAGCCGCACCTCTGGATCGGGACCAAAGAAATCGACGCGCCATGTGTTTTTGTCCTTGAGGTGGGTATATCGAACGACCGGCTTTCCGTCATGCTTCTCAAAGATCGCCGATGCCAGCCTAATAGAATAGTCAATACCCATGAAAGTAAACCCTGCGCTAAGCAGCAGATCGAATGTATCGCGGTCAAGAGGTGACAATGCGTTGCTCTCGAGACGTCGCTTGTTGACGTCCAGCCAATGCTTCACAAACGTGTCATAGAGCTGGACTCGGGTGATATCGATGACCGACAGATCCTGCTTGCCTTCGGTGACGAGTGGCAGCGCCTCCAAGGCAAGGGTTAGGACGAAAGGGTTCCTGACTAGGTCCATGAGGTTCGGGATGGTTGTCAACCTGTCCATGTAGTCCTTGGTGGTCCAGGTGCGGGGCTCGAGAGGGACGTACTGTTCGACATAGTCTTCGATCTGCTCCTTGGAGAAAGGCGCGATCACAGCCTCTTGGAAGAGTTCGACAGCTGGACGGGTGTAGTTGCCACAGCTCTGAGGCATGAATAAGCTTCGGTAATCCTGACCGAGATACTGCGTCCTGCAGCTGACGATCATTTTGGTGTTCCACTGCCCCGGCTGGTTCAACATGTTGGTCTTGTGTAGGTTGACCAGTTGCTGACTTTCGTCATAACCGTCACAGATGAGGATGAACTGGCGGTGCAGTTTGAGCTCGCGGATCTGTTCATCGTTGAAGTTGTCAGACCTCAGCTGCTTCTCGATCATGTCGCGTTCGGGTTCGTAGATGGCGGGCAGGTTGATGAACAATGGGATAGGGCCACCGTGGGTGTATGTGCGCAGGAGTTCGGACTCGAGGTGCTTGTTGAAGCTCGACTTGCCTGCTCCGGAATCACCCAAGATCAACATGACCTGTCGGTCACTGTCCAGGAACTCTTGGGCCTTCTCTATGAGGAGAAAGAGTTCGTCGTCGCGGGCTTGAAGGTTGGCCTTGGCCATAGGAGAGATGAAGACCGGCAGTTTGGCCTCTTTTAGTCGCAGCAACCGGAACTTGTGCAGTTCGTACTCTAGGTACTGGATGTTTTGGACCTTGGCAAGGAGTGGCGATCCGGAAGCCCACGGGAGACGGGCCTGGAACTTGCGGAACTTGTTGCGCTTCTTGATGCGTACGGTGCTGTTGGCGCTGTCGCTACCAGGGACATGGAGGTCCAATTGGTCGAGAGGATGGTCGGACATGGTGAGAGTGCTATTAGTGTAAATATGAGCAATTTGACTATTAGCAAGATAAAAAAACGAAATGGATTAATTTTTCTGCCTTCGGAGGTTGTTTACTACCGTCCTAAGAGAGACCGTGCAATATATTTACACAAATATAGAGTAGGGGTCTATTTTTAGTGTTGGTTCGGGTGCTGGCTAGGCGCAGGCTATGGGCTGTTGGGTTCTATAGACTGTCTATAAGAGAAATAGAGGAAAGGGGTGAGTAAAGGCCCGTATGAGGAGCAATTGCTATTTGTCTGGCGAAGACGGATACTTTCTTGAACGTACTGTTTAAGCTGTCCTTTTGTTGGAGCAGGTTGAGCCTTTTATGATTGTTTCGGTGTTGTTGAGATTTGGTTTGACTGGTCTAGGGAGTAGGTGTTTTTTGGTTTTGGGTTGGTAAGGAGAGGAGCAGTTGTTGAGGTGAGGGAGTAGCAAGTGTGTGAGTGTATGTGTTTGTGTCTGTGTGCTTATTGTGTTTGTTGCTTTCTGTTTTTGGAGTTGTTGTTGGTGTTGTTGGGTTTGTTAGTGTTTTTGTTGCAGTGAGACAGAGGTGTGTGTCCTTACAGCTGATTCCGAGAGGATGGACCCAGAAGAGCAGAAGAGCGCGATGATTGCAATGCTATGAACACCGAGAAGGAAAGAGAAGAGCGATGGCAATTTGAAAAAGTGGAGCCGAGGGAAGTAACAAAGGAAAAGAAAACAACGAAGCAAACAGGGCAGGACAAAGAAGCAAACGTGTCTGAGTGTGTGAGAAAGAGAAAAAAGAAAAAAAGAAAGAGAAAGAAGACGGGAAGGGGAGGGGAGACTCGAGTATTGCTTTCTCTCTTTCCCGTTTATTTGTTTGTTTGTTAGTTTGTTCATGTTGGCGCATGGTTCAAGTTGCTTTTCGCGTCCTTCCCAAGCATTGCTCTTCTGCCGTGCATGCACCCCTGACTCACTTGTTCATGCCCTTTCCCTTTTACTTTTCGCTTTCCCTTTCTCTTTCTCGGCCATCGCATGTAATACAACAAACAAACGAGAAAATGGGGATTTACATACGCAACTGAGAGCATGGGGCACCAACAAGAGAGGCGAAGACAAGAGAGTCGAAGAAAATGATCATGCTCATCAGCTCACCATCTTGGATTCCCTTTGTGAACGCACTTTGAAGTCGAGAACGATCATAACACTATAAGTGAAACGAACAAGGTTGTGATGATTCGATCAGTAAAACCGATTCGAAACCTATTTTATCGCAGGAGTTGGTCTGCAGTGAAAAGCAAGGCATGCTCACTAAGAAACAAAAGTGGCAGACCAGTCAACGAAATCGATTCTTCTTTTCTTTCTCCACCCAAGGCCTTTTACCACCTAAGCAAAGAAAAAAAAGTAGCCGCACCCTTTGGATGGTTCCCCGTTTTACATTTATCTTTTTTTGCAGAGCCATAAAAGAAAGCGTTTACCCTTCTCCCCTGATACTGAATTCATGACAGAGAAGGACTGGGCAAAGACATTGTCGAAATGAGCCGAATGCCTGTTGTTGTTGGTGCCACTGTTGTTGCCATTGGTGTTGATGCGATAGGTCGGTTTGAAGATGGAGAGCGAGGTGGATCCTTGCTGCTGTTGAGAGGGTGTGGCAGGCAGTGGAGGGTAGGTGCCAAAGACGGATTTAGTGATGAGCGATGCAGTCGATGTGTTGGCTGACCGACTATACATAGTTCGACGCTTCTTTTTTCCTTTGTTGCCTTGACTTTAGGTCTACGGTGTAGCTATTTTGATGCGGGAAAAAAGTGGTACACTTTAGCATGCATGCATGGCCCAGACATGACAATCTTATCTGCAGCCTGTAAACCATTTACAGAGAGAGAGCGAACCTTTTCTAGACGAGCAATGCCCTGGAGCCTCAAAAGGTTGCTCAACACACCGGCAAATAAGATGCACTATTTCCGAGCAGACGAGCCATGTCTGTGCCCTCCCAACCCTCCCTTAGTTTAGTTTAGTTTAGTTTTCTTTCTTTTCTTTCTTTTCCTTCGTGCTCGATCTGAGAGATAGTGTGCATGTTTCTTTTTATTTTCCTTTTTAGTTTAGTTTAACTGGAAGAGTGGCTACTTGGTGGCTCATTGTGGCTGCTTTTGGCGTAACCTTAAGAGCCGAGCGCGGTTTTGGTGGTTATGGCCGTTCTTGCATTTGTGAGAACTGACCGACTTTTTTTTTTTACATTGAGGTCTTGCGTTTGTGAAACTGGACCTCTCTGCATCCTCGCTGCTGTCACTCTGTGAGAATTTCGATGTTCTGACAATTGTGCCCTTATTATATAGTATAATTTTTCTGACGCCAACTGGGGGGGGGTAAAAATTAGTGGCAGTGGAGGGGGGAATTAGTGGCAGTGGAGGGGGGGGGCAGCCTTTTGCCTTAGACCGCCTGACTGAGCATGCACAACCCCAAGGCTGCCTCCTCGGCCTTGTGACGGAGACGGGTCTTGCGAGCCGAAAGACGTTTGCTCTGACGAGTGCGCTCCTTGCGGTCCTTGTCGTCCTTGATGCGGCCGTCAGGTATCGAGTCCCATTTGCACTTGCGGGGGTGCATCGTTGGCGACATGTTGTGGATGTTCTTAAGATGACGGCGCAAGTTAGTGTTCTGGTTCTTACTTGGCTTAAAGGGTTGACTGCAGACAGAGCAGAGCAACAGCTGCGTCGTTGTAGGAACTGGCGTCATCGATGCCGACACAACAGGAGGCTGTTCAGTGGGGCCTGCGAGTGGGACATTGGATGGGATGTTATGGAGGGTAGATGGAGTGAGCAAGAGTGATGGAGAGAGAGTGAGAGAGAGAGAGAGAGAGAAAGAGAGAGAGGGGGGAGAATTGGTGTCAACTAGATTAAATAAGGGTGTAATAACAGGGTAGCAAGAGTAATAGACAGAGAGAGAGTGTGTGAGAGAATAGTGTAATAACAGGGTAGAGAGTGCTTCGCGTAGAGTGCATGCGACGCATCCAAAAAAAACGACTGCCAGAATTCCAAAAAAATCGAACGCGAGCCACACAAATTTTTTTTTATTATCGGGTAACTTTTCTTTTGGGAGGAGTGTTCACGATATCAGGAGGGGTTCTCAGGCCCGTTGCAGCGTTGGCGACGTAGAAACAATCGTTCCAGTGGTCACTGTCATAACGAATCATGGATTGCTCACTCTTTTTGTCTGAACGGGGACTCCAATATACCCAGATATGGTTTGCCAGGACGCCTTGCCTAAGTACCATTGCACCAGCATATCTTCGTTTCAGAGTCACTCGCTGCTCCCCGTCAGGCAAAACGCAGGCATCTACCATCTCAATTTCACCGCACTGATAAAAATACTTGATGGCCATACCATTTTGTAATTTTTGGAAGGCAGAAAACACTATCTCTGCAAATGACCTAGAGGAAAAGAGTTAGCTCGATGATAACAGGTAATGGTCTTCAAAGAAAATCATTTTTCTTACCTGTCTTGCTTGATCGACATTGCTGGGGATTTATGTCATCAGATCCGTGAAGGGATAAGTGGTTTTATAGTAAGTTACCTCGTCGAAAGCTCGAATGTGGCTTAACATGTGGCTAAAAGTGCAACTTGTGGCAAAAATGAGGCTCAACTTGTAATCTTATGCCCATTGAACGTCGACGTTAACAGAATCAATGATCTCGCCACTAACAAGTTCCATTCAGATCATCAAAAACATACACCAGCATGGACTAGACACAGCAATGGAAAAAAAAAGAAGACAACATTTTAAGTGACAACATCCTAGGTGATAAATAATAAAATGCCGAAAGAAATGCAGGACATAATAATAAGTGCTGTTTGGTCAATCCACTATGTAAAAAATTAATCAACACCTTCCTCCATCGCCAGCACTGCTCCCTTCTAAAAAGTCATTTGAGCAGACCGAGTCTTGCCCATAGGATAAATAGCCAGTGCTGATGTAAACAGCCCAACACTGATGGCGATCGCAGTAACAACCATCTGTAGTGCGAAATTCATTCCACCCGACATATCCTCCGTAAACCAAGCCATCGCACCCTCAAGACCAATCGACCCGGGCACCAAAAAGAACACTGCACAGACAACAGCCTGGAAGGTCAATTGACGAGTGAGGCGTTGGTAGATGTTTCCGCAGAGACCGATCGCGAATGCAGCAACAGCGGAGGAGACTTCGGTTTTGACGCCACCGTAGACGGAGGAGGTGTAGGACACAGCGTATCCAACAATGGAAAGGATGGTAGCGAGGAGCCATTGGCGTGGGTGGGCCTTGAGCCAGACATTGAGGGAGATGGCAAAGAATGGGACAAAGAGGATGTTCCAGAGCGGGATCAGTGGGGCGTTGGGGCATTCTGCCGAGAATTTGGATTCGTCGTCACGGGTATAGTGGTCAAACAGTGACCAGAGGGATGCGCCGATCGTCAAACCGTATCCGAGCAAGAGCGAAAACACGACTGCATAAAACAATCGGACTGATCCCGAGATGATGTGGCGCGAGCTGAGTTCAAGGATGGAGCAGGTGATGGTGAAACCTGGGAGGATGATGATAATGCCTGCAAACTTGATTGCGGATGTGCAGACGTTGTGTTGGCGAAGGGCTTCGGCGACAAAGGCCACTAAGGCAGACATGGTGATGTTGCAAATGTGTGCGTATCTAGGGACCTTTTCTGACAGCCAGACCAAAAGACCGACTGTAGCGTCCATAAAGAACGAGATAATGGCGTCGATCCAGTTGGCCTTGAAGAACATGGGCGCTGTGCAGAATCCAGCAACGGCATAAGCCAGGACAGTGATCCAGCGACCGTTGGCGTTCTTCTCGGTGTTGATGGTATCCAGCTTCATGATAGCTTCCTCGACAGGCATGGATGAATGGGTGACGTTGGCTGCACATGGGGAGATAGGTTTGGGATATATGCCCTGGCCATAGCTTTATAGTACTTCGAGTCCAGCGTAGAGAAAGGCAGTAGATCTCCGATCAGCCATTCGAGGGTCGCTGTTACAATCTTATCGCGTTTGGCTTGAGGAATAGGTGCCATGTCGAGATGGGTCTGCACCAAGGTCGGAGTAGACTGAGTAGTCCCGTCCTTTTGTTGTTTTTTTCAATGAACCCCGCACGGTGCAAATTTTCATAGTGGTATTTAAGGGACGACGTGGAGCTAGTCTTTGCAAGGCCCTTTTTACAGCCGGGGCCGGGCTCAACGCAGAAGAACTTGAAGATACGTTTGCCGTGTTCCATCACGCGACGAGGCTCATAGTAAGGCCCCCACTCGCCTATGGTAGAAGGAGGAGAAGGTCTTACTAAAATTATCCTTAGGCACAATTCTGTACGCTCATATGTAGCTGATAAAAGGCAAACCTGGAACAGTCGGCGGGTCATCGGGATCGTCGCTTTTTGCCTGGCTCACAGATGAGCTTGGAGCAATGGATGTGGTGACACTTTGCATATCACTTTGTGAAAATGGCATGGAGGAGCGTGGGGAGGAAGCTACCAGATTGGGCTCATCGAACAGGAAAGAAAGAGACTCTGAATCGTCAAAAAGTGGCATTTCGCCCGTAAAGGTGTTATGCCGCCGGCCTGTAGAAGGGTCTCCGTCAGAATGGCCAGGAGGATCAAACATGAGAGAGAAAGTTGAGGGACAAAGGGAGGAAGTGCTGAGGGTATGAGGAAAAAAGAGCATTGAACATATGTGTATCTCCTTTTTAAAAAAAAAACACCCAGGTTCTCGATAATCATAGTGGTAGACAAGTTTGACATGCGAAAGCTAAAAGGAATGCAAAAAAAGAAGAATGATGCAGACTAGTTAACCGAGTGACCAAGTTAACCGAGTTAATTCAGTTAACCGAGCTAACCGAGCTCACCGAGTTAACCGATTTAACCGAGTTAACCGATTTATAGATCTCTACATGGGGGGACTGCACTTGATATCTTCTTTCAACTGAAATCTTCTAAATTGGACTGCCTATTTCTTAAAAAGACAATTTCGTCCTACACTTCGAGACCATACATGAGTCGAACCAAGCAAATCCTCCCTTTTGCTTCTCGGTTTTCAAGAATACGCCCTCTCAAAACGCTGATTAGTCGTTTAACTTAGTTGGTTAAGATAACTTAACTCAGCCAAAAAAAATTAACCGGTTAGAATCACTAGCCAAAAGGCAATGATTGCGAAGTGCGAACTGCTTGAAAAAAAATACACAAGTAGAAAGTAAAGAAAAAAGTAGAGCTTGTGGTTAGTGTCGGATGTGAATATGCATGGAGACCATGAACAGATTTTTGTTCGAGGTCAATTGCTCCCCTTCCGGCCAAACGGAAAAAAGAGGGTTGAATGAAAGCGTGATTGAAGAAAGGTGGGATGTATTCACTGAATGTACAATTTTTTTAAGATGTGGCAAGAGGCATGTGCATTCCAGGCAAACAGACAAAAAGAAAACAAAGCAGAAAATTTTTCTTACTGTCCGTTACCTACCCCTCTCTATCTGACGATGACGGTGCAGAGAGAAAAAATGAAAAAGACAACGTGTTATTTTTTGGTATGTTGCCCCAAGGCGATAACCGAGACACTCATCACAAGAAGAAAAAAAGGGGCTATCCACAGTTGCCAATCAAAATTTCCTCTCTTTACTTTCCCTCTTTACTTTCTCTCCCTTGTTCTTGGTTTGCTCTCGAGCCTTCACCCTGCAACTGCTCTCGAACCTTCACCCTGCAATCAGTGCCATATACAGGCTGTGAAAGAGGCACAAAATTTTTGTTTTTTTGTGTGAACCTCTTGAAAGAGGGAGTGAAATGCCCTCTTGGCAAAGAGGGACAAACCTTAAACGCAAGAGGGAGAGTCCCTCTTTGAGAAAGAGGTACAGTCCCTCTTTGAATGAGGGACTGGCCAATAGGAAGGTGACACAGACCCCTATTAGGATCTTGCTGCCTTGTCCACAAGTGCAAGCCAATGCCACCATGCACAACTCAAATAAACCGTTGCCTCCTCCATCTTTTTACTTTTCTTTGCTTGCGTCCCTTCCTTCCTTCCTACTCCTCTCTGCCGCCTTACTTTCACAGCGCTTTTCTTTGAGGATTGGAGGCAATTGCTACTGCAGGTCTCCGTTTCTGTTGACGGATTGAAGCGACTCTGTAATCACTCTTGCAATGCTCGACGTAGAGCTTTTGCTCTTCAACATCCCCTGAAGAAGCACCACGACCTGACCTCGCCAGCTGAGAAGGATAGGTAAAGAATAAGGTGTAACGAGTAAAGAAGGAGGATTTCATTATGTTCGTGTATCTTTCGTGAATGGAGACAAGCAGGTGGCTTATATACGTCGCTATATCAAAAAGAGAAAAGAAAGAAAATGGAGGTGGATCCTTTACTAGGATTCACACCTATCCATAACACATCGAGGTTTATCAATCTCAACAAAGCTAAGCGTGAGGCCTAAACCCATATTCACTATGACTACATTTTTTGTATTGAGCGACGAATAAAGTGTCCCTTGCACTTTCGCTAACATACTGTATTGCAAGTAATTTCCGTTGTCTCTACATCGAACGAAGATTTGGCTGTTTTTTGTGGATAGGACCATTGACATCATAAAAAACAGAGTGTGTGAGAGAAATGGAAAAGGATGATACAATTGAGAAGGCAGAGGCAGAGAAAGGTTGGCAAAGTAAGTGAGGGAGAGTAATTTCAGTGCAAGCGTGTTCAATCTGTGTGTATTCCTACCTTATCTGTTTGTCTGGTGATAATCCCATCACAATCTCATTCAGCTTACCTTCACCACCCCTATTCATCTTCGTAAATAAAGCAATAAGAAAATATTTTTATCTAACAAAATAGGCTTCACAGAGTGTCTTTTCTAAGCTGTTGAAAAATATAACATTACGAAAGTTGCTATCGGAAAGTCGGCATCTACGCGCTGAATAGATAAGTCCAGCCTTGCTGAACAAGCGTTCTGCCTCGGACGATGTTGCTTGAATCGTCAAGAACATTCGCGCAAGAGTGGCCAAACTGGCCAGAGTTGGGAGACTCTCCTTGGACTTCCAAAATGCAGCTGGGTCGTCAGACCAAGCTGGGTCGACCTCCTCATCAGACCACAGAGCCCTATATGCCATTAAGGCACAATCCGCATCCACTTTCCAGAACTTCATCGAAATGGCGTTGTTGACATCGTAGCTGAGATTATTGTTGTTGGTGGTGTTCGTGATGCCCCGCTTCCTGGCAATCTCCTTGTCCGCATGCATCTGAATAACAGCTCGATAAATCAGGGTCTCTGCTCTCAGTCGATTTGTTGGTCTTGGCGTAGAATGTCTGTTCTCTAATGGAATCTGAGGGGGAAGCTGAACTCGTTCTTGATCTGAATCTTGACCAGCATGACGTCTAGCTGCGGCATCCTCGGTGGTTCGCTTGGCCGCTCTTTCGGCTGCTTGCTCGGCAGCTTGGTGGGTATTTTCCAAGCCCCAGATGTTTAATTTTGAACAGCCGGGGTTGAAATACATGGCCAAGAGCATGACATCGGAAATGTCGTCCTCAGGCCAGGCCAACTTTATAAAGGACTCTAGGACCTCGTAGAGCGCGATGGCAGGTCCCGTCTTGTAGACGTCGGAGGGTCCAAGGATGTTGTGTGCCAATGCATACACTTGCGAGATGGTCGAATATCCAGATCCTCCTATCCAATGTGTCAATTTTGCAGCCGGACGCAAAAGCTTGACGATCTCTTGTAAAACATCGACCTCCTCCTCCGAGAGCAAGTTGTTGTTAAACTCCTGGTATTTTGTCATCTCCTCCTTGGTAGATTTTAGCTTCAGCAGCTCCTCGGCAGCGGGCTTCAAAACAGTAATGACATCGAAGACCCTGGCGACCATGTTCAGTTTGGAGTTCCAACGCGTCACATTAGCGGTTTTAAACGAAACCTCTTCTTCCATGTATGCTGGTCCATCGCCGGTACTAGGAGGAGGAGGAGGAGGAGGAGGAGGAGGAGTCTGCATGCCGGTAGTGGGAGGAGGATGAGCCTGCGCGCCGGTAGTGGGAGGAGGATGAGCCTGCGTGCCGGTAGTGGGAGGAGGAGGAGCCTGCGCGCCGGTAATGGGAGGAGGATGAGCCTGCGTGCCAGTAGTGGGAGGAGGAGGAGCATGGCCGCCAGCAGAAGAAGAATCGAGTGGGAGGCGAGTATTGGCGGCTCGAACGACATTGAGGTGAGACAGCCATAGCTTGTTGATGATATCCCTGGCGACGGAGTTGTTGTTGAAGAAGTTGGAAATTAATGCGCACTTCTTGGTTATCTTGACAATGGTACCAGTCGAATCCCATGCTTTTGTTTATGCAGCCCTGCAACTTGTGCGCCGTACATGCAATCCAGTGAGCGCCCGACTTTTCTTCGTGATCTCGAAAGCATTTTTTGATATTGCTTCCTTGGTCACTTGTCAGGCCAATCACCTTCCCCTCCAAGGACCACTCGGCTAGGACTTTGTCTGGAATTACGATAACAAATTTCATATTAGAAAAAATATAATATAATTCGAAACATAGATACATAGATGGATGGATGACGAAAATGAAAATGTGCCTTACCAATGATGTCTGTCAACACTTGAGCATCCACTTTGCGTGCCAAAATCCTCTCCATGCCGATGACAACGGAGGATAGCTGATAATCCTGGGTCATATAGTGAAATGTAACCCCAAGGTATTTCCTTTTGTTGTGGGATGAAGTCCAAGCGTCAGCAGTGATGGCTCCACGGTCAACATTGGAATGGATGTAGTTCACCGTTCTCTGCTTTTTTTTCGGCAACGGCTAGGCGCAGTCTTTCCTGTAGGGTTATGATGTGCGGAAATCGAAACGCCGGATTCAGGAGATGACAAATCTTCTTGAGGGTGTTTGAGGTGACTGTGCTGAATGAGAGTCCCTCTACGGCAACAAGCCTCATAAGCAGATTCTCGACATCAAGTTGGTGGTGGTGATTCCATGCTGCTGCTGCTGGGCCATTGTTGGCAGTGTCAGTGGTTTTGGCTTTTTTTGATCTGTGTGGGGTGCTAGACGCGGGGTCCGGATCCATGCCTTGTGCTAGTCTCTGTTGGCGCTGGAAATACTCGATGGCGTCAATCACCCCAGAGTGCTTGGAAAGGAGATGGGAGCGGCGACCGGAGCCTCCCTGACCGGTGGCACGCTTGGCGTTGCAGACCCCTTCCACCCCATTAACAACAAGGGGCACCTGCAGACATGGAAGTTATCGACCTTCTCGAAGCAGAACAAACTGCTACTGTTGGAGCGAAGTGTAGGCGGTTTCCTGGCGTATGACCGACTTGAGTTTTCAAATGATGGAAGCAGTGCACTGGGCGGAAGAAAGGCGCCATTGGACTGGGTGGGGTCGGCGGTTGTGTTGGAACGTTTATAAAGAATGCGGGTGAAGGGCACTGTCGCCAATATCTTCAGTCTTGGAGGAGCCAAGCTCTTGCAAGTCTCGGGACTCGGGAGCTCGCCCAGTGGGATACTGAGATACAAGCCACGCCACTGTGGGGACGATGTGACGTCTTCCCGTTCATGGCGAGCCCTTGCATCTAATCGCCTGCGATCGTTGGTGTCTTTCTGGTAGGACTGCACTCTCACAAAGATGTCCTCGACCGTCGAGGCGTCGTCATCGAACGAGGTGTGGGTGTTTTGGAAGGAAGAAATGGAAGCCGAGCTAGATTGGTTCATACTTGACACGGTGGATGCGGACATCGTAGTGTAGTGATTGAAGGGAGGCCGAGACGCAACTGGTTGACCGTAAGGGCTGACGGGTGGTATCTGGGTATAGTATTCGACAGAGGCTGGGTAGGATTGAGTACGTTCAGGAGTCCCCTGGTATGGATACGAGGGCGCCGAGGTGGTTTGGTAAGGGTGGGCGGGTCCAGGTAAGGATTGATAATGATGGAGGGGCGCCGGAGAGTCATAATAAGAGTGCACGGGAATCGGAGAGGCATGGTGATGCTGGATGGGCGCAGGAGAGGGCTGATCACGATGAGCGGGCGCCAAGGAGGAGTGATAGGTATGGCCAAGCGTTGCAGGGGCGTGATAGGGTGCATGATAGGGTGCGTGATGGGCGGATACAGCATTGGTGCCAGATCCCAGCACTGACAGATCAGGATAGGATGTTGACCGTGAGAGTCGGGTTGGCGATCCTGCAATTAACGTTGGAAGAGCTGATTGAATATCGCGAGCCATCGACAACTGAGCTGTGTTCGACGGCATGTTGGGGAGAACTGCAGAGCGAGAGGGCCTTATGGGGGTGGAGAAGCCCTGAGGAGCGACAAGCTCGGTCGTTGGTGTTGGCGAAGAGGATAAAACTGCACCGGCAAAGGTTGAAGTCTGAGCGGTCTCCAGATCCAAGGATGGCCGGGTTGATATAGCTCGCTTTCCAAGAGTGAAGATGTTCGAATTCTGTCGTTGCTTTTCCAGTCGATCGTTCCTTTTTGCGGACTATACATGAAACGACGTAAACAGTATTATTATTGTTAGATACATCATGCTATTTGGTCCCAACAAGAAACAACAGATAGGAATGCTACTCACGGGATAATGCACTGGCGTGGTGTTGTCGTCGCATAAGTCGTCATCAACAACGAAAGGCGATTTGTCATCGTATGAACGAGCTCCGTTCCTGAGGGGCGCGCTGGTATCAGAGAGCTGAGAAGTCGCAGCGTTATTTTGGTGTCCACTAATACAAAGATGGCTGCCAATGTCTTCTTGGTCAAAATCGATATCGGAGTCACTGCTGTACGGGGACTCGTCGCCAGCGTCCGCATACGGGTTCATCTCGTCCTCGGATTCAAAGATGGCCATATTTGTAATGGGTAATGGCCTTATAGGACAAAGAACAAAGAAAGGAATGAGTAGAGGAGCGGACGAAGATGAAAAGTTAATGGATGTAGGAAGAGGAGAAAGAAAAGCGCTGTGAAAGTAAGGCGGCAGAGAGGAGTAGGAAGGAAGGAAGGGACGCAAGCAAAGAAAAGTAAAAAGATGGAGGAGGCAACGGTTTATTTGAGTTGTGCATGGTGGCATTGGCTTGCACTTGTGGACAAGGCAGCAAGATCCTAATAGGGGTCTGTGTCACCTTCCTATTGGCCAGTCCCTCATTCAAAGAGGGACTGTACCTCTTCTCAAAGAGGGACTCTCCCTCTTGCGTTTAAGGTTTGTCCCTCTTTGCCAAGAGGGCATTTCACTCCTCTTTCAAGAGGTTCACACAAAAAAACAAAGATTTTGTGCCTCTTTCACAGCCTGTATATGGCACTGCCTGCAATACGATTTGCTCTCGAACCTTCACCCTGCAATACCATCCAATTAGATTCAACCATCGAAGGTTTTGCTGCCATAATGTATCTTTTCGCCGAGGACTTGTCCGACGGCTTATAAACATTGTACGAGATGGGAAACCCACTTCATGTCTAACGTGACAATGGTTGGTGTATCCAAATGCGGAGAAAATAAAGATTGTCACGTTAGACATGAAGTGGGTTTCCCTCTCTTGAAGTACTGTACAATGAACCCAAAAACCCAAAGTGAAACTACGGCAAGGACATGAAGTGGGTTTCCCATCTCGTACAATGTTTATAAGCCGTCGGACAAGTCCTCGGCGAAAAGATACATTCGCCCAGGGGCAAACTCGCTCGTTATTTTCACGCAAACAATTCTATAGCTATTTGTCCTGCACATTTCGCCATCAGTATATATATCGTTCCATTTTCTATTTTTCATCTTCATCAAAACCTTTTGCGCTTCTCATCCTCCATCCTCGTACCTATATCGCGTCCCACCTGACGTCCCAGCCGTTTACATTTTTGCTCGTCATCATCCTCTTTCCATCTACTCCTTCGTTCTCTTCACAATAATACTTTCTCGTGCCCTATCCCTCGTTCCTGAATTTCAACCCGCCCTCTTTTATTTGTTATCTCGTCATCCCACAACCATCACCGTCTGCGTCTTCTTCTTCAGCCCTTTTCTGTTTGGTTTCGTGCAAGCCGAGCCCTTTTTCGCAGCAATACTTTTTTTTTTCTTTGTTTAACATCACGAACATTCTCTCCTCTCCATTACGCAAATCTTGTTTTGTTTAGTTCTCTCTAATCTTCTTTCACACATTCACACATAAAACATACACCCGTACCACACATACATATATACACACAGAAACACTCACTCAATCACTCACTCCCTTCCTCCCTACACACAACTTTATACAATCACAAAGAAACATCATTCACATGGCTCAGCCGCAAGAATATTCAACTCCATCCTTAAACAGCAATGTCTACGGCGTCTACAGTCAAAACAATAATGATGGGTACGGCGACAATGACGACGCGGACATGTCTTCCTCTATCATGAGCTTCGACCAGCCAAACCTCAACGAGATTGCCCTTCAAACGGCCTTGATGGCTTCCGATCCTGCATTAGATATCGACATGCAAGATGATGCCCATGATGATTACGACTTTGTTCACGACTACGAGAATTTGTACATGCCCGACATCGTTGAGTCCTTCGACGAGCCAGATCAGGACGACGTCGCATAACAAGTTAATCTCTTGGCCATGAACGGTTCACCGAACGAGATCATTCGCGACGACAGCGGGGTTGTGCCTGTGTATGGTACTTCAGAGTTGTAAGTCCTTTCTTTTTCACCTGAACGATTATGTTTAACCTGTATCACTCTGCTAATGTTTATGCTAATCCTATTTTATTTTTTGGCAACTGTTTGCTTCCTAGTCTCTCGTAGCGTCTGTGGGACATACTACACCAGACTCTGCCACTGGAAACAAGCAGGAAAAAAATATAACAGGTTAGAAGAACATAACAAAAGACAAGAAACACAAAGGGAATAAAAACTATAGAGCCTTGATGCATTAGACAACCTCTCTTGTTTTACTCGCTTGTTTGCTGTTGCAAGCGATGACTGAACATCCATTACATTGCTGTTGCTGCCGGTTCTGCTGGTTCTGCTTACAGATGTGAAAAAAAGGGTAAATTTGTGCTCTTCGCTTTTCCTTTCCACCGTGTCGTTTCCCGCACAGTACAACAACAACTCTGTGTTTGTCGGACAAGAGAGGTAAAAAGACGTAAGAGCATGGTTATATGTCCACACCTGGGGGAGAGCATTTGTGTAAAAGGACTCCATTTGTATGGGGGTTTGAGAGCAGGAAGACGAGACGACGACGTTGCGGAAGATTATTTTTGTTTGTTGTACGATGGTTGTGTGTGTAAAAACTTCGCCAACAAGGCATGCACTATATATTTTTAAAATAGCGAATTGAATTGTTTGAGAACAAAGTTCCTCAGTGCACCCAAGGTCAGGAACAGGGCATAGTGTGAGAGAAGGATAAAAAATGAGTACATTTGAATTGCTCATAAATTTCATCTCTTCCCACACGTGTGAACGCTTTGTTATTTGTTGCTGTCAGAATGGCAGGGCTGAGAGCATTGAGGGATTGAAGCTCTGAATAGCCATCAGAAAAAAGCAACAACAACTAGCGTGAATACGTGTATTTGTTGTTGCTTTTTTCTCATTGCGCTCTTACTGTTTTTTTTGTTGGGTTTACATTGCAGTGCACCCACCACCGCTCACTTTTCACTTGATGGTTCTTGAATGAAAATGCTCAAGCTTGTCGACATTCATGATCTGTAGGTAAGACGAGACTATGCGACAGTGGACCAACACTCCAAAGAACACAGTTCTCTTTTGCTACCTTCTCCAACCCCCCTCTCCCTTGCCATCCATCCCAGCTGCTACTTCTTCGCCACCCACCTTAATCATCCTTTGCCATTTGCTGGTGTTTTTTAGTTTGATCATTGCTTGTTCTATTTCCCCTCCAATATTTTAAGATGTATTTTTATATTTCCCGCCATTTTTTATCCCCCTTGCGACCGACTCTCTTTCATCCCTCCGCCATTTTGTCTTTGACTAGAATAGTATCCGCGGCTTCGCTCGCGGAGGTGTGGAGCAAGTTTGAATTGATAAAAAGGTGGTGGTGATTGAATATTGCGAAGTTTATTTGTGTTTGTCAGTTCCTCATTTCTCTCTCTCTTTTCTATTTCATTTTTTTTTCTGCCTTCACTTTTTTTTTCGCTGTGCCCTCCCTTCCTTTTTTTTTTTTTTTTTTTTAACGTCAGATTTCCACAAATCGTGCCGGCGTGCCAGGCCTGACTAATCCAAGCCACAGCCACGGGAAGGAGGTGTCAGACGGGACCCCTGGGAACCCTAATGCCTATAGATACACAACTTGGGTCGTATGAATGCCATGAAGTGGCGAGCACCGAGCCAGCCGTCCGCATTCCCAACGCGACCTGTCGGGTCTGATGAGCCCTCTGTAAGTCGAGATCTCGGTCAAAGATTTTATGCAGCAGTTTCCTTTCTTTCCATCAAATGCAACACCGTCTTGCCATGAGCGTACTGTACAACCCTCCCGTCCGCCTCACTCAGACCTTATTTGACAAATCGACTCGTTGCCTTGGCGGGCCAAATCCTGTCAGTTTTCCTCCTTTGCTCAAACCCGCCTTCCACTCTCGAGGTGTTATTCCTTGGGTCTTCCTCTATTCGACCGTCGCCCTTGCAACGTACGTGCCATATCTCCATCCTCCCAAAGTCCTCTATCGCACTCACAATACCATTTTTTCTTTTCGCTTTCCCTCTGCCAGGCGGCCAACGCATGTCGCATGTCACGGTACTTTGTACTGGTATCAAAGGATGTAAAGGCAAAGACACTGTTGAAGGTCCGGGTGGTTGCACGAAATACCTCTGAAAAGGCTTTGTAATTCAGCAAGGGAAGCTTCGATGGCTGGCATTTTGACTCATAGGCAGCACACAGAGAAGCGTGGATTAGCGACTGTACGTCCGACACGCTCCTGCGTATTCAAATAAATAATTAAATCGCGCATCAATAAAAAAAAAGAAAGAAGATTGTAGAATAGTTGTAGGTGTTATCGTAACTGGTTACCTCCGTCCAATGTAAAGCACCCCGATGAGGGCGACCACGCTCATCAATCCCTAGATCATGTACACTGTGTCGTTTTGCTCCTTAACAGCAGCTATTCTATTCCCAAAAACGCGTAGATTAGCGGGAGCAACATGAGGAACAAAGGAAACATGAGCAGCAGGGGTAACATAAGCAGCAGGGGCAACAGGAGCAGCAGGAGCAGCAAGGACCGTGGAAGGAGTAGAAGCAAGAAATTCTGCAACGATCATGCCCTCCCCGCTCATAAGGTAATCAGCATAAGTTGTACAACGGTGGCCAAGTTGTATGCAAGCATTACATCTCATAGCAGAGGACTGAGGAGCATTATGCAATGCATGGCAATAGCTCGCCCATGTTACCTAAATAGGTCGGAATGGTTGGCGTCGGGTTGGAACCATGCATGGCTGCTACAATCATGCGTGACTGGGACAACCGGCTTTTCTCCTTCAGCAGGTCGTCGTTGTCGCTTATGTTACCTAAATGGGTCGGAATGGTAGGCCTCAGGCTGGAAGCATTCTCCCGGTACCAGTGCCTCCGCCGCCTGATCGATGACCCATCCTCACTCCCCTCACCCTCCCACTCAATCGTTGTCTGACTTGTAGTTAGCCAATCTAATCGATTTATTCGAATTCCCTATGGTTTGCATTGGGTTTGTGCGCATTCGAATCGAAATTTTTAATCCGTTTCGAATGCGCACAAATCCTAAGCAAAACATAGGAAATTCGAATAAATTCGATTAGACGCTCTACTTGTAGTCTCGAACTATTGAACCACGTCAGCAATTGCAATGTAAGCATCCCCGTCTGAAATGGCATCAAAGCTTGCTTCGCAGTTGTTACCATTATAACTTAGGAGTTGTGCTGCAAAGAGGCGGCAATCCGAGCAATTGTGGTCTGTTTACCCTAAAATACCGTTTGTTTTCCTTTATAGTAGGGACAGTAACAACTTGTCGACCTTTGTTGGCCGTTTCCACGTCCACGATGCTTGGCACACCTACTGATGGAGGAGGATGAGGAGGTAAAAGAGGGGAAAGAGGGAAAAGAAGAAGAGGAGGAAGAAGAAGAGGAGGAAGAAGAGGAGGAATGAGGAGGAAGAGTAAGGGGTGATGGCATTGAGTTGGCGGTGATAGTGGTGGTACATTTGGTGGAAAGGAAGTGGAGAGTGGAGGAAGTGGAGGGAGCGCTAGCAGTAGAGCGACCTTGTTAAGTTGGTCGCCTTGGCCCGTCTGTATCCTGTAAAGGTCGCAGAAGGAGAGACATCGGGGGTGGAAGTGGTGGTAAGAGTGACACGGTGAGAGCGAGTGGAAGGCATGCTGGGTACTGACAGATAAAAAAAAAAAAAAAAAAAAAGAGAAAGGAAGGAAAGAAAATATGCTTGTCCGTGAAAGAGAAAGAAAAGCCATCGGCTCTACTCTCTCCATTCTCCATTTTCGCATCTTAACATGCTTACTGCTTACCGGCAGGTCTTCTTACCGGCATGGCTCTCATTCCGCAGTCGCATTTTAACATGCTTACCGGCAGATTTGCTTACCGGTATGGCTCTGATTGCAGCCCCCATCCATCTCTCATTTTTAATTTAATTAACTTTAAACTAAAAAAAACGCACACATGCACACACACGCCACACACACACACACTCACCGCACACACACACACTCACCGCACACACACACACACACACTCACCGCACACAAACACACACTCACCGCACACACACAGACACGCACCACACACACACACGCACCACACACACACACACACACATACAGCACACACACACATACAGCACACACACATACAGCACACACATTGAAGAAAGAACATCACATGATTTACGAAACAGTAAGTCAGGTGATGGAGATGACGATTTTGTATTAGTAGATTTTTTTCCCGCCAATTTTTTTCTCATGTCACGATCTGTCGTTTTCTGGCATGCATCCAATATACCTTTGTGGTTTTCTCCCGTGACTTCAGAGATCCTTGCCAGTATCTCTCTACTCGATGCCCTCAAATGCTTATTGTTTTTTTCCCGCCATGTTTTTTTATGCTACCATCATCGTTACATTGTTCTCAATCTATTTGGAGCATTTTCTTTGTCCTGTGTCATTATCCTGTCTTCTCAATTGTCACCATCGCCACCCACCCCCTCGTCTGTGTATCCCGCCCTTCGTTCCTTGCACTGCGCATTTAACTTTTTGTTCTCTCTCTCTCTCTCTATGCTTTACATCTTTTTTGTGCTTTTGGGTCTATATCCCCTTTGCCCTCACTTTTTCCGGGGACTTGCCTTTACCTTTTCGAAATGTTGGATGGTTCCACAAGGCAATTTTTCATCCACCGGAAAAGTGAGAGAGACACAGGTTGTGGTTCAGAGCGAGTGAACAAACGAACAAACGAATGAGTAACCGCAGGCATTGTAAATAAACGTGCACTGGTATCAGCCGTTGGGCTTCAGTTTTAATCTGTCGGAATTCAGGGACATCACATTTTCAAACCATTTCTACGAATTGACAACGAGCTAAACGCTTACCAGTCTTCGCCGTTACCTTCTCGACTATCCTTTCTACGATCACTCTGCGTTTGTTCCTCATAATAAAAGCACATTCGAGTGGCTCTCTACAGTCACGCATCATAGAGACCTCGTTCGAACCCTAGTCAATAGAGCTATTGTTAGACTGTCTTTGTGTAGCAGAGGGAAGGCGGTCGTGACTGCAAAGATGTGAATGATAACCGAGCGAACAAGGAGGAATAATCGACCCGCTCACTTGCTTTCGTTTTGGTCCTCTTGTTTTGAACCATGCATTTAGAGAGCAGCCAATGGTATCCAGTCCCTCTGTTCCAATTGATCATGTGCTCTCTTCCCCTCTTTCCCTGCCCCTTTGCCTTTACCGTTTACCTTGTCTCTCAACCTTCGGATTTTACTCTTTTCTTCTAACAGTTTTTTCATTTCTTTTCCTCCCATCCTCTCTCGTCGAATACAACTGTAAGCAACCCCGGACTGGTCAAGGACACACTCGACACAACACCACCCTCTCATCTTCATCCTCCCTCAACGCATCGCCATCGAGCCCACCCTGCCTCGCGAGTCACAAGCAAATCGCAAGTTGAACGGTCAGCATGGACAAGAATGAGTGCGGCTAAATGATGCCTTTCCTTTCCCTTGCTCTTTGTTCCATGACTAAAAAAAAAACGGAATGAAAGCTTAGCACAGAAAAGAGGGTACGGGTGGGGTTAGTATTACAAAAAAAAGGGGAGGGAGATGTAATCTTGGGGGGGGGGGAAGGATTTGCACGTAGACTTACCGTTAATAAGATAACCTCAGGAACACAACGTGGCTAGCAGGGAAATTAAAACAAGGGTGGTTCGTTCCTCGGCGAAGCAAGACGGATCAATGAGAGGTTTCATTCGTCGTTGATGTGCTCCACGAAACTAGTAATAATGAGCAATAGCAATCCTTTTCATTGTTTTTTTTCCGCTTCATGCTCTCGTTTCTACCTCAAGTTGTCGTGTCCTATATTATTCCATACCTCCACGAAACTAGTACTCGTGTCCAATTCACTTCTTCTATTCAATAATCCCTGAACGATAAAGCGCCCTTTTCAGATTTTTCGCCTTCTCTTATTTCTGTCCATGTGCCTTTCTTTTTCCCTCTCTTTGTCTTCTTCCCTCGATCCCTTTCAACATAAAAGGACCCCTCTGCTCATCTTTCTCTCTTACCCTACCATCCACATCAGTATAATTTTTCTGACACCAACTTCATGGGGGGCAGCCTGTGGCGGCGGTGGGGGGAGGGGTTTTTTATTAGGGGGTAAATATTAGTGGCGGCGGAGGGAGGTCTTAGACCGCCTGACTGAGCGTGCACAACACTAAGGCTGCCTCCTCGGTCTTGCGACGGAGACGGGTCTTGCGGGCCCAAAGACGTTTGCTCTTGCGAGTGCGCTCCTTGCGCTCCTTGTCATCCTTGATGCGGCCGCCAGGTATCGAGTCCCATTTGCACTTGCGGGGGTGCATCGTTGGCGACATGTTGTGGACGTTCTTGATATGACGGCGCAAGTTAGAGTCCTGGTTCTTATTTGGCTTAAAGGTTCGACTGCAGACGGGCAGAGCAACAGCTGCGTCGTTGTAGGAACTGGCGTCATCGATGCCGACACAACACGAGGTTGTTCTCTGGGGCCTGCGAGTGGGACATGTTTGGATGGGATGTTATGCAGGGTACATGGAGAGAGTGAGAGTGAGAGAGACACAGAGAGAGAGAGAGAGAGAGAGAGAGGGGGGAGAATTGGTGTCAACTAGATTAAATAAGAGGTTAATAAGAGTGTCATAAGAGTATGAGATTTGGCGTCAAATAGATTAAATAAGGGTGTAATAACAGGGTAGCAAGAGTAATAGACAGAGAGAGAGTGTGTGAGAGAATAGTGTAATAACAGGGTAGAGAGTGCTTCGCGTAGAGTGCATGCGACGCATCCAAAAAAAACGACTGCCAGAATTCCAAAAAAATCGAACGCGAGCCACACAAATTTTTTTTTATTATCGGGTAACTTTTCTTTTGGGAGGAGTGTTCACGATATCAGGAGGGGTTCTCAGGCCCGTTGCAGCGTTGGCGACGTAGAAACAATCGTTCCAGTGGTCACTGTCATAACGAATCATGGATTGCTCACTCTTTTTGTCTGAACGGGGACTCCAATATACCCAGATATGGTTTGCCAGGACGCCTTGCCTAAGTACCATTGCACCAGCATATCTTCGTTTCAGAGTCACTCGCTGCTCCCCGTCAGGCAAAACGCAGGCATCTACCATCTCAATTTCACCGCACTGATAAAAATACTTGATGGCCATACCATTTTGTAATTTTTGGAAGGCAGAAAACACTATCTCTGCAAATGACCTAGAGGAAAAGAGTTAGCTCGATGATAACAGGTAATGGTCTTCAAAGAAAATCATTTTTCTTACCTGTCTTGCTTGATCGACATTGCTGGGGATTTATGTCATCAGATCCGTGAAGGGATAAGTGGTTTTATAGTAAGTTACCTCGTCGAAAGCTCGAATGTGGCTTAACATGTGGCTAAAAGTGCAACTTGTGGCAAAAATGAGGCTCAACTTGTAATCTTATGCCCATTGAACGTCGACGTTAACAGAATCAATGATCTCGCCACTAACAAGTTCCATTCAGATCATCAAAAACATACACCAGCATGGACTAGACACAGCAATGGAAAAAAAAAGAAGACAACATTTTAAGTGACAACATCCTAGGTGATAAATAATAAAATGCCGAAAGAAATGCAGGACATAATAATAAGTGCTGTTTGGTCAATCCACTATGTAAAAAATTAATCAACACCTTCCTCCATCGCCAGCACTGCTCCCTTCTAAAAAGTCATTTGAGCAGACCGAGTCTTGCCCATAGGATAAATAGCCAGTGCTGATGTAAACAGCCCAACACTGATGGCGATCGCAGTAACAACCATCTGTAGTGCGAAATTCATTCCACCCGACATATCCTCCGTAAACCAAGCCATCGCACCCTCAAGACCAATCGACCCGGGCACCAAAAAGAACACTGCACAGACAACAGCCTGGAAGGTCAATTGACGAGTGAGGCGTTGGTAGATGTTTCCGCAGAGACCGATCGCGAATGCAGCAACAGCGGAGGAGACTTCGGTTTTGACGCCACCGTAGACGGAGGAGGTGTAGGACACAGCGTATCCAACAATGGAAAGGATGGTAGCGAGGAGCCATTGGCGTGGGTGGGCCTTGAGCCAGACATTGAGGGAGATGGCAAAGAATGGGACAAAGAGGATGTTCCAGAGCGGGATCAGTGGGGCGTTGGGGCATTCTGCCGAGAATTTGGATTCGTCGTCACGGGTATAGTGGTCAAACAGTGACCAGAGGGATGCGCCGATCGTCAAACCGTATCCGAGCAAGAGCGAAAACACGACTGCATAAAACAATCGGACTGATCCCGAGATGATGTGGCGCGAGCTGAGTTCAAGGATGGAGCAGGTGATGGTGAAACCTGGGAGGATGATGATAATGCCTGCAAACTTGATTGCGGATGTGCAGACGTTGTGTTGGCGAAGGGCTTCGGCGACAAAGGCCACTAAGGCAGACATGGTGATGTTGCAAATGTGTGCGTATCTAGGGACCTTTTCTGACAGCCAGACCAAAAGACCGACTGTAGCGTCCATAAAGAACGAGATAATGGCGTCGATCCAGTTGGCCTTGAAGAACATGGGCGCTGTGCAGAATCCAGCAACGGCATAAGCCAGGACAGTGATCCAGCGACCGTTGGCGTTCTTCTCGGTGTTGATGGTATCCAGCTTCATGATAGCTTCCTCGACAGGCATGGATGAATGGGTGACCATCTTTTGGACCTGGTGGACCAATGCACACTTGTACATGTCCAAACCGGCAGGGACCTTAACCAAGTAAGTCTCAGAAGTGTGTGTTTCAGAGTCAATGAAAGAGACGATCATAAGGTTGAGGAGATAGATGCACTGCAGGTTGATCTCGAGTGTCTTGGCAGCATGGTCGACTGCATCCTCCAGTCGGTGAGAAGGGGCTCCGTATTTGATTAGCGACTTTGCGAGTCGAAGGATAAAGTCCTTGCGCTCCAGAATGTCGGCGACTGCAATTGTAATCTGCATCTTTTTCTCGTTCGAAAGACGTGCTCCATAGTGTCCAACATTAGTGCTTGTGGAACCGCTGGCACCGGGAGTGACATAGATTCCATTGGGTGCGTTCTCGCCTCCCGAAAAAGAGCCACGAGGTGAAACGTTGGGCGATTGAAAGGGCGGGTTCATGACAGAGAAAGACTGGGCAAAGTCATTGTTGAAATGAGCCGAATGCCTGTTGTTGTTAGTGCCACTGTTGTTGCCATAGGTGTTGATGCGATAGGTCGGTTTAAAGATAGAGAGCGAGGTGGATCCTTGCTGGTGTTGAGAGGGTGTGGCGGGCAGTGGAGGGTAGGTGCCAAAGACGGATTTAGTGATGAGCGATGCAGTCGATGTGTTGACTGACCGACTATACATAGTTCGACGCTTCTTTTTTCCTTTGTTGCCTTGACTTTAGGTCTACGGTGTAGCTATTTTGATGCGGGAAAAAAGTGGTACACTTTAGCATGCATGCATGGCCCAGACATGACAATCTTATCTGCAGCCTGTAAACCATTTACAGAGAGAGAGCGAACCTTTTCTAGACGAGCAATGCCCTGGAGCTTCAAAAGGTTGCTCAACACACCGGCCTTGGAGGAGTGTCTAGTTTTTTACTGCTCTGATTGCTCCTGAGTGCCCTTCTCCGAAATATCGGTAACAGTTGCGCCGGTGGTGATTGTTGCTGACAATGATGGTGCAAGAGTAACATCCGACTTTCCCGAAAGTGAAGTGATAACAGCCGCCTTCTCAATGTCCAGTCGGTCCAATTCAATCTTTGGGTACTTTGTAGGCCCTTTACGATGAGGTCGGGTTCCTAGAGGTATTGATGAAGGCGATGGAGAGTTGGACCCTGTCTTGTTGGTGGGTGTGTTCTCTCCTCCAGTGATGGGGTATTTGGATGGCGAGGAAGAGTGGAACTCAGGAGGGAGGGTGTGGTGGTTGCGTTCGATGTTGGTATCCATCTGGTTGTCTGTCATACGGGAGTGGAGGATGCATTGTTGATGAGTGTGGCATTGTGTAAATGTTTGAAAAAGAAGTAAAATAGATTAAATAAGAGTGTAATAACAGATCCACTCGCGGACTTGTGCCGGAGTTTACCTCTTTTTATTTATTTTGAAGCAGGTCATAATGAAACCAGCAACGACGACGAGTAACGGCAGTGCACAAGCCATTGTTGTAAGTACATTGACGGGTTTAGCAGTGCAGGGAGGTGATGTTGCAAACCAATAAGGCACGCAGAACTTTGATGTGACGTCGCACTGCACGATAGGGCCCTTAGTCTGCCATGTTGTCGCGCAATGTATGAGCCGCACTGTGTTGTATTCCGATGGGCAACTGCCATATCCAGTCAATTTCACTCTCGCAACGATAGCAAAAACCATGAGAGATATTTCTGTCACCAAGAATACCAGTGCAGTTCTTAAAGGTAATAAAATGTTTCAAAGAAAATGTTGTCAATATCAAACGGTTCCTTGTTAACACGCGTGACTGGCAATATGACTAGCTTATTCATTGTAAACGATGGTGAACACTTTGCATTCCAATCCAATAGTGACGGCGTTCAGTGGTTAGAGTATGGTCATCAGCACAGTCATCGGCAGGCATGGGTTTGAAGGATCTTTTCGGGGATTCTATTCATCAGTTACCCTATTTTAGTTCACGGTTTGAATCAGCGTCCTAACGAACATGGCCATATCATATGAAGTCACCTAAGTTAGGCATTTTGGACGTGCTCCAGAAACTGAAAGTAAAAAGAAGAGTGGGTTTTATAGTAAAGACGCATACTAAATTTATCATTGCAATTTCAAATAATGACTAGGTGTGGCTACTTGTGGCAAGTTATGGCTGACTTTGACTGAACTTTGTCATCTGGCTCCGCGGGTGTTTTGATGGCGCAACAGAGTGATAGGCTCAATTTTGAAACGCGGCCTGAGAATTGGATAATGCTTGTAGGATAAGTTCATAACCTTCATCATCTTGTGATGATAAAGACATCTGGGCCCTACTCCACGTCAAAAGGCACTTGTTTCTCTCTAAGAATCTTCTTCCAAATCTTGCCATATCCTCGGGGACCGCAAGTTCATGTCCCAATTCTACAGATGTCAACGTCTGGATTCTCAACAAAGCTTCCCAACTCTCATCACGAAGCGTCATTTCCTCATGCCATCCTGTGTGAAGTGACAAGTGATTCAGCTTCACAAGTTTAGCAATTCTTCGAAATAATGCGTTTTCATCGCTTCTCGATCTTACATATTCTTTAGATCTCACGAAAACGTTTAAATCGAGTAACTCTAGTCCAGTGGATGCCCACATTTTTCCTCCAATTATATCTTCCGCGAAAAGTACAACCTCCCTGGCTTCCACTAGAGCTGGACATGATGACATAATTTCCTGCCAGAACTCTGGCGTGCCAGTGCCAGGCGGTATAACGATCTTTGTGACAGTTGAGAAATGAGGCCAAAAATCGGGAATTGACAACAATGCGTCATGTTGAAGACATTGAAAGCTTCGCAGGCAACGCACGCTCTTGAGGACCTTCGAAATTGTATCGCTGTACACTTGATAAATGCAAACATCGAGATGCTGTAGACTTGGCATACTGTCTTCTGTACTGAAAGATTCAATAAGCTCCTTCAACCTCGCCTCTTCATAGATATCGCTGCCATAGCCTTGATAAATGCTCAAAACTCTGAGGCGAGGGCTGCGAGAAATATATCCCGAAAGGCCAATTCCACAATTCGACCAAACCGACAGTTTCTCTAAGTTATAAATAGCTTTGTGGGCTAAAGCTTGCGATTTCCAATTCCTGTTCAACATGTCCATAAAATCTGGTCTCTCACTCTCAGCAATCCCCTGACGACGCATTGTGCATCTGAGGATTCTCAAGGACTTGAGACGGGAACAAATATCGAAAAGCTGAGGTAAATCTGTGGTGTCCACGCTCGAAATATCCAATGTCATGGACTTTAGAAACGGTAATTCTCCTAACGTAGTCAAGAGGTCGGTAACTGAAGCAGGCCTAGGGCTGTACAAAGAATTGCAGCAGCATCATTAACAATCGGCTTCAGTATTGCTCTAGTCAAATTTGTAAAAAATTTCAGTTGTACTTACTATGAAGAAGGAGGAGGCCGATGGAAATATTCTGATGCCATTGTTATCGTACGAACATGAGATCCATACGACTTGAGGCTTTTCCACGGTAGCAATCTGGGACCTCCGTGAACAATATCTGTATAGCAAGGCGAGTGCCTATAAAGAGCTTTGTTCGTAAGATCGACGACGATTGTCTCCCAAGTCGTAGCTGAAATTTGGCTATGGAAGGTTTCAGAGACTTTCATGGCTGCTATTTCACTGGACTTTACTACAAAACGTCCAAACATACGGACGATCTCTGGTATTTCCAATGGATTTGTTTTATGTGACATGTGTTCTTTTTTCGATGAACAGCAAATAAAAATCTTAGGGGAGGTGTCCATTTATAGGAAACTAGCGAATTGCCCTTGTGTTAATATATTTTATTCTTAAGATGAGTGTTTGTAAATGATGTTACTCAGGGGAGAGGGTCGACGGCCAGAGTTGTAGGACCGCTGTTAGGTCCTCAATTGGTACGGAGGGGGGGGGGGAAGGGGTTGTAGGTTGGGGGGAGGGGAAGTGACAATAGTGTCCTAAAAGAATCACACAAAACGATACACTGCAGCGTGCCAGCGAAACTCTTGTCAATACTGCTCTCGTCCAAGTGATGTGTAAAAGGACCTTGTATTCATATTATCAAAGAGGGGGTTGTTACCTGCAGCGTGCCAGCGAAACTCTTGTCAATACTGCTCTCGTCCAAGTGATGTGTAAAAGGACAAAGAGCAGACAAGAGGGCTCGGCGCACTACTAATACTATGTCTACTAAAGAATATGACTGCTAACCTAAGGCATCGCCGCCACTGCCTAGCCACCACATCTTTTTGTAACAGTTTCTACCTCCCTCAGATGGGATGCCCGTCCCCTGACAATTCACATCTTCACTCCTTCCTCTCCTCCCTCACTCTCCTTTCCACTACTTTCTTCAACATATCACCACTCAGTGTCTCTACTCCTTCCTTGGTTCCGTAGTGAGTACGACCCGTCTTCACCCCATATGCGCCCGTTCGACCGACCCAAACGACCTCAAAAGGCCCCAACCAACGAGGGGTAAGCTTCCTCCCAAAGCCCGTCACAAACGCGAGATTAAAGACCCATACTCGTTCGCCCTTCTCGAACTTGATGACCTTGACACGACAATCATAATAACGCTTCGCCTTCTCGTTCGCATTCATCCTGTTCTCGTATGCCAACTCTCGCAGTCCCTCGCGACGACAAACAAATCGGGCCATCGCTCCTTCCAGCTCCTCGTGCACAGGTTCAATTTCACCGGTGGTCGTAAACAGACGATCATCGCTGAAAGACTGGCGCAGTGCAGAACGGCCAACGAAGCCCATCAGCGCTTCCGAGGGAGAGATCTTGGT
The DNA here is from genome assembly GCA_019671135.1 of Linnemannia hyalina. NCBI lineage: Eukaryota > Fungi > Mortierellomycota > Mortierellomycetes > Mortierellales > Mortierellaceae > Linnemannia > Linnemannia hyalina. The sequence continues at coordinate 1,278,530 of JAHRHY010000009.1, read as the reverse complement.
GCTGCCGACGATGCGGTGGTTGATGTCGTAGACTGCCTTGGGTAAAAGAACGTCCCATTCGACTCCTGCCGACACGCTCCTACGCAACCTCTCCTCGATCAACTTGTTGGTGGCTTCAACTTGACCTTGGCTCTGCGGATGTCTAGTGGACCCGACCAAGTGCTTGATGCCCCATGCCTCACACATCTCCTTGAACTCCGTCCTGAACGCTGGTCCTCCATCGCTTCGAATGACCACGGGAAGACCAAACCGACACATGATCGACAAGAAAAGGGCTGCCTTGACACTTGCGGCACTCTTGTTCGGGATGGCACAGGCCTCTGTCCACTTGGTAAACGAGTCCGTAAACACAACAATCGACGTCATTCCTCTTGTCGTCCTGGGCAAATATTCGATCAGATCGACAAATAGAATCTCGAACGGAAAATCCGGCGTCGATGGATGAAGCTCGTTGTGCTTCTCTCTGGGTCCGAACTGCTGACACCGACGACATGACTTGACCCAATCGAACACATCCTTCCTCATCGTCGGCCACCACCCTTGAGCTCGAATTGTCGCCAGCGTAGCTTCCGCTCCATAATGGCCTCCAACGTCATGTGCCCACGACAGTTTTTCCTCCACCTCAGACTCCACTACGCACTGCTTCTCAACGTTGTCGGCATCCCGGTACAGTAACCCTTTCTGCGCGTCAACCCTAAAACGAAATGCCCTCCTCTTGGCCCTTCTTGCCTCGTTGTAGTCTTCCAGCCTCAGAGTTCCAGTGGTCAAGTAGGTAAATGTGTTCCTGTACCACTTGCACTCTGCCCATTTGCTGTCCATCGAAACCGCTCGCAGAGTCAGACACTCAGGCATCTCGTCATCAATATCGTCCCCCGCAAACTCTTCTCTAACCGTCAGCCTACTCATGCCATCCGCGTTTCCATTCTTGATTCCAGGCTTGGTCCGAATGGTGAGGTCGAATTCCGCCAAAGTCATCTGCCATCTCGCTGGGCGTCCAGTCAAATCGGTCTTGGAGAACAACCACTTCAACGGCGCGTGGTCCGTAAAGACAACTACCGATCGACCCAAAATGTATGGCCTGAACTTCTTGACCGAGAACACAATTGCCAGGCACTCCTTCTCGCTCGTGGAATAATTCAACTCGGGGCCATGAAGTGTCTTGCTGTAGAAGAATACAGGCCTGACCTCTCCGTTCTCGTCCTCCTGTTCCAGTACAGACCCAACCGCATAGTCACAAGCGTCGCATGGCATGATCCAATCACGCTCGAAGTCGGGACCTTTGAGAACTGGCGACGTCATGATCGCCTCCTGCAGGTTCCTCATCGATTCTATCTGCTCGTGGCCCATCACGAACACTACTCCCTTCCGCAACAACCGATTCAACGGCTCCGCCAGCTTAGCGTACACCCAGATGAACCGACGGTAGTATCCAGTCAACCCCAGAAATGCCCTCACCTGCCCTTTTGAGTCCATGATCACGAAATTGAGGACCTTCTCAACTTTGTCGGGCATGACCTGGATTCCATCTCGTCCAACGATATGTCCTGTGAACTCGACTTTGTCGTATCCGAAATGGAGCTTGGAGGCTTTGTATTTGACACCACCTTTCCTGGCTGCGGCGAATGTCCGATCCAAACCATCCAAGTGTTCGTCCCATTCCATGTCTCTATTACAGACGTCGTCCATGTATGCGTTCAACACGGTGCCGATCAGGTTGCCATAGACCTTCTGGACGAAGCGACTGAACGTGTGTGGTGCATTCTTGAGACCAAACGGCATGACGGTGTAAGCGTAGGTTCCGAACGGGGTCCTGAAGCCGAGATACTTGCGGTGCTCCTTCTTCACTCCAATAACGTAGTATCCTTGAAACCCGTCCAGACTGGAATAGTAATGGTGACCGGCCAGCTCGTCTAGGATATGCTCGATGTTCGGGAGAGGCCAACTCTCTCTCTCCGTGACCTTATTCAGACCGACATAGGAGGCCATCCATGTTCGGCTCCACCAACCATAGACTACAGTATAAAAATATCTGTCAACACCTATTAAAACAGTGTGTTCCTTGAGAGTACAACAAATCTCATCAGCTTTTTCCTTCCACCAGTCTCCATTTTCTACATTCACCACCACTACTTTGTAACATCATCTACTTTAGCTGAGAAAGCCTTGGACATGATCATCTCATATTGGAAAGGAAATTACTATCTGTAATATCCAGGATCCAATATGAGATGATCATGTCCAAGGCTTTCTCAGCTAAAGTAGATGATGTTACAAAGTAGTGGTGGTGAATGTAGAAAATGGAGACTGGTGGAAGGAAAAAGCTGATGAGATTTGTTGTACTCTCAAGGAACACACTGTTTTAATAGGTGTTGACAGATATTTTTATACTGTAGTCTATGGTTGGTGGAGCCGAACATGGATGGCCTCCTAGTAGAGCATTTGTTTTCGTGTTTATATAATTAGCGATGGTTACTAATATCTCCTTTTCATGATATATCCTATGTGTATATCCAATATAGCACTCGTGATACTGGTGATGATGTAGTGGTAGTTTTAAAAAAAAAGTTGGATCCCGATTTTTTTAAAAAGTAGCATAGTGGCTTTAACAAACATTGGTTGTTGGAAAGAAAGGGTAGCTGATACGTTTTTAATGGCGTTATTGCTACACTTTCTCAACAATATTCGACATTCGACATTTGACATTCGGCATTCGATTCGACAGCTGACAAACTGTAGTTATTACCATAGTTATGATATTTGATATGAACGCATTTTGGATGACCTCGTGATTATCGTGATGTTTAATTTTAATACATTCTTGATAAACTCGTAAGTATTACAATGTTTAATGTTGACATACTTTAGGTAAGCCCACGATTTGCACGACGTTTAATATTATTACACTTTGGTTAACTTACAATTGTTATAGCATTTATTGTTATACAGATTGTAGGTAATTACGACAATGGTAAAAACAGAGATATCGCAATTAGACCATGCATTGTGGGTAGTTGTAGATATAACAATTATATCGTTTAAAATAGACGTTTCTTAAAACACATCACATATTTTATAATGCAAATGGCTATTATATTACAACGTTTCTATTGCATTTTGTGTGATAACAAGATAGAAAAAATGTATTGTTAATAGAGTAATTATGTCGTTAAAAATAGACGTTTCTTAAAACACATCACATATTTCGTGATGCAAATGGATATAAACATCGTGGCGTTTCTATCGCATTTTGTGTGATAATAAGGTAGAGAAAATGTGTTGTTAACAGAGTAATTATGTCGTTTAAAATGGACGTTTCTTAAAACGTATCACATATTTCGTGATGCCAATGGGTATAAACATTGTGACATTTCTATCGCATTTTGTGTGATAATAAGATAGAAAAAATGTGTTGTTAACAGAGTAATTATGTCGTTTAAAATAGACGTTTCTTAAAACTTATCACATATTTCGTGATGCAAATGGGTATGAACATTGTGACATTTCTATCGCATTTTGTGTGATAATAAGGTAGAGAAAATGTGTTGTTAACAGAGTAATTATGTGGTTTAAAATGGACGTTTCTTAAAACGTATCACATATTTCGTGATGCAAATGGGTATGAACATTGTGACATTTCTATCGCATTTTGTATGATAACAAGACAGAAAAAAGAAGTTGTTAACAGAATAGTTATGTCGTTTAAAATAGACGTTTCTTAAAACACATTACATATTTCGTGATGCAAATGGGTATGAACATTGTGACATTTCTATTGCATTTTGTGTAATAATAAGGTAGAGAAAATGTGTTGTTTAAAGAGCAACTATGTCTTTAAAAATAGACGTTTCTTAAAACGTACCCCATATTTCGTGATGCAAATGGGTATGAACATTGTGACATTTCTATCGCATTTTGTATGATAACAAGACAGAAAAAAGAAGTTGTATAAATAAAAGTTATGTAGACTTAGGAAATGTCTATAAAATATCGTTTGTATACTTTGGTGGTTGGGAGAAAATTGGTGGTTACAAAAAAGTTGTCGCAAAACCGCCATGATGAAATACTTTGACATCTGGTTGAGGGGCTTGCTCCCCTATCGTGTTTATCGTTAATAGTTTTAAAAAATCCAAAAGTGTGTTATATAAAGGAATTTTTGCTAATAGTTTACGTTTAAATTCTCTTGAAATAGATGATATATGCATTATATTTCTATCCAATCTATCATGGAATATGAGATAACTTCTTTTATAGTGCAACAAATCTAAAAGTGTATTGTAGTATAGGCATTTTTCCTAATGGTTTACTAGTTATGCAATGCCAACACTTAAAGAAATTAAGCAAATAATAGCCATTTATATACATGAGCATCATATGGATCCTACAATGGCAATGTACTTGAGAGCTGTTTTGTTACGTGGTAAGTCTCAGCAAGAACTAAATGGTATGTCAAAGGAAGAACTGTGGGGATTGGTAGACTTTTTTGCACCAGATTTACAAAAACATATGCATGCAATTGGAGCATTATCATGGTCAGCACACAGAAAATTTGCTTCAGAGTAAAGTGGTTTTTAAAAAGTTTGTAGTACATATCTCTGCAAACAGTAAGCTATTCAACATGTCCGCTATACCTAAATCCATTAACAAGGCGCTGAACTCATATGCCCATCTTATCTCTGATGTGGGCAAAGAGATTGCATTGCCTGGCAAACCGAAGACGGGCTGGAAAAAGTACTCAGAGATATTCTGCGATAGTTTAATACTCTGGGGATTGCACAACCGGGCTGCACTTGTTGACGAGCAGCGCAAAAACACCACTTCCAATATTCGCGAAGCTTTTAAAGGCCTCGATGTTAGCCACTCCATGGTTAAAGTTGTTAACGAGGGTTATATCAAAGACAATAGTTTTTTTAGCTCTAAACTACTAGAAAAACATAGAAAAAAGTTTAGAAGTTCGGCCTTATACCATGCTGGTTACTTTAGCATTAAGGTAACGCTCCATGAACTAGAGGCCATATCTCTAATATCCGAGATAATACCAATACTTGATGAACTGGAGGTTGACTACGTTATCCTTCATGATATAGATATTGCTACGGATTGTAGATATGTCACAAGCCGTCCAATTCTTCAACAGTACCTTCAAGAGAGATTTGGAGAAAATTTAGATATTGCCAACGATCTCCATAAGGTTGGTAACCACTGTCTTTCTTGGTTTGGAGTCACCGAAAAAGACCAAAAGGTCCGTTGTAAGGTCTACAACAAACTTGTACAGATGTTGGAGAGTGCTGAAGTAAAAATGTCGTTGGGTTCAAGAATGGAGAATTTTGTCATGGATGTGGATAAGGACCTACATAAGAGACTTCGAAAGGCAAAGAAAACAGGTCTAACAAGACTTGAACTTACCTTTTATGGACAGGAGATATATACATTCTCCTATTATAAAGGAGTTTTGGATGCCATAAAGGAAGAGATCCAAGAATGTCCCACCTTCTGCGTAAAGCACAAGGCATATTGGAAGTACATAGTTGGCAATATATCATCCATGGTAGGTATTCATGTAACAATGGGTGAAAAATCGGCATTCGCATATTGCCATTGGTGGAACTCTGTTACAGGTAAGAAGTATGGTTCATATCGTAACAATGTCGAGAAAGAGGAAGCAATGACGTTGTTAGCCAACTATAGCTTCAACGATAGACCAATATACTTTTTGGAGGTTGAGATGGATGAGAATAGCATCAAGGATATTACAGTTACCAAGTACAAACGGCCTGACGAATGTACAGCAATAACACTTGTTGCAGGAGCACATAAAGGCATGTACCCATACATTTACGATGATGATGTTTTACAATTCGAGGATATGGGTATAGTGGAGGTAGATAATGTAAAGATCCAATGGCCTGAGAGAAGAATCCGCAAAGGTGCACCACCAATTGTTGATATTCATCTAGAAAACATGAATGGTGAGAATTTTATACAAGTCCATGATAGAGCTATCCACAAAGCAACATACAAAGCTGGATATAATGTACTTGAAATAAATACCAGCTATACAGTCATAGCAATTGCAATGGATATGTATCACAACAAAGAATATATTTTTGCAACATTGTCCAACGGTATTAAAGTACGATGTGGACTTAGTTTAGAAACAAAGATCGTTGCATGGCTGGAAGAATATCCCGATGGCCAAGTTCCGTATATGAATTTCACCACATTGCAATGCAGAACTGTTCGCGGGTTCAAGGATATTTATATACGTTAAGAATGCTAATAGATAGTTTTTAAAAATTACAATGGGCTTACTTTGTACGCTTATATGATGGAATCTCCACTCCTGCAAAAATTTCACGTCGCTTATTAGTCGGCTCTTCCCGTTGTTTATCCTCGACATCCATAGTAGTCATCTCCAAGAACTGCTCTTGTAACTTTGTTATATCTCGTGCATCATGCAACATCTCATCCACTGGAATATAATCCAAGATTTGTTCCATTGCACCATTGGCATATGGAAAGTCGAAGCCATCTCTAATCCAGGCACTATGAATGGGTTCCAGATTTAACTGCAGTAGTGCCACCATCTTCTTGATGTTCATAAGTAAGAGACACAATCGCAATTGCAAATTATATGTTTCTATCTTGGTTACCAACACTGGTTTCCTATTGTTGTGCTTCTCAAAGGTTGCTCCAAGATCTCCAAATTCGGCTTCTATCTGAGAGCGGAAACTGCCGAAAATCTTATTGTAGTTAGTTTCATCTTGTGCAAGATCTTTCCCACGGCTTTTGCGAATTGGATAACAAAAGTTTTTCTTGCTCATGCTTGTTTCTTCTACTATTTTCTTAATGTATTGTGTGTACCCTCCATCCAATGCAATACAATCTAGCTCGTGGATGTGCTTATGTATCTTCATACCAACCAACATAGTACCATCGTTGTTATCCTTGCAAGGTAGCGATTTAGAGACTAGTATTGCCATGCCATTGCAATCGACACACACTTGCGTTCTTACACCAGATTTCTTCAGCTTGTAAGAGTACATGTCTGAGCTAGACTTTTCTTCACATGAAAGACGTGTATCATGACCATCCAAATGCAATGTTACATGTGGGAATAGTGGTGGATTCCTGAGTTTAGCAGACATCAAGCGTATAGGAAATGTGGAGAACATATTCGCAAGTGCATGGTTAATATGCTTCGAATGCACATTATAGTTAGTCTTGTAGAACTCTGTATGAATGGAGTGGAAACTACTTTTTGGTATGTGGGTTGACATTCCATCCATTGCCAAGCCTGCAACTAAGTGGTACAATATCAACAATCCTTTGTCGACTTCTCTGTATGGACCTGGATACTGCTTGAGAGACCAAATAACTACAAGAAAGTAGAATACAGGAATTGCACCTAATCTTCTTATAAGTAAGTCTTTAACAGTTTTCATATGTGCTACTAGCTTCAACGCAGTCCTATGATTATTAGATGGTTCTTGCGTAGGCCATTCTACATCCAAAAAAGTCCATTCATCCTCTAACAACCGTTGAAATAGGCGCTTTAAGTTTGCCATGACTGTAATTACAACCTGGTAAACTATTAGCAAAAATTCCTTTATATAACACACTTTTGGATTTTTTAAAACTATTAACGATAAACACGATAGGGGAGCAAGCCCCTCAACCAGATGTCAAAGTATTTCATCATGGCGGTTTTGCGACAACTTTTTTGTAACCACCAATTTTCTCCCAACCACCAAAGTATACAAACGATATTTTATAGACATTTCCTAAGTCTACATAACTTTTATTTATACAACTTCTTTTTTCTGTCTTGTTATCATACAAAATGCGATAGAAATGTCACAATGTTCATACCCATTTGCATCACGAAATATGGGGTACGTTTTAAGAAACGTCTATTTTTAAAGACATAGTTGCTCTTTAAACAACACATTTTCTCTACCTTATTATTACACAAAATGCAATAGAAATGTCACAATGTTCATACCCATTTGCATCACGAAATATGTAATGTGTTTTAAGAAACGTCTATTTTAAACGACATAACTATTCTGTTAACAACTTCTTTTTTCTGTCTTGTTATCACACAAAATGCGATAGAAATGTCACAATGTTCATACCCATTTGCATCACGAAATATGTGATACGTTTTAAGAAACGTCCATTTTAAACCACATAATTACTCTGTTAACAACACATTTTCTCTACCTTATTGCAACAGGCGAAGACTGGGACAGAGAAGTATAGAACGGGGACGAGAGTTGAAGCAGTGATGATTGATGTTATTACTATGGTACAACTAAATATATATACAAAGTCGCCAACTAGGTTTCTAGGTGTAGTGTCATAGTGAGTCAGAGATGATAGAGAGTGACAAGGAATGACTAACTAGAGAGCAATGATAAACCTAATATGTTGCACCTTCCCCTCTTAAAAAAAAATCCGCTAAGTCCTAAGGCCATGGTCGCGCTTGTACTTGTTGAGGATGTCCTTACAGTGTGCCAGTTCACTCTCTGGTTCCCATGTCCAGTCCTCGCGCGGGTATCCTTGCCATTGTAGAAGGTACTCCATGTTGTTGTTAACCTTCCTATGATCTGCAATGGCCTCGACCTCATACTCTTCCTCGTCTTCAACGATAACCGGTGGTGGCCGTGCTGGTGTTCTTGGTCCTAGCGTCGCAGGTGATGGTTGGTAGCGTCGGAATCGGTCGACGTGGAAGACGGGGTGAATCTTCATGGACGGTGGAAGATCAAGGCGGAAGGAGACCGGGGACAGCTGTTCAACAATGGTGTGGGGGCCGGCAAAGCGAGCCAAGAGTTTCTGCGACGTGCGGGTGCGGTCCGAGGGTAAGGTGATATTCTCAAGGTTAAGGAGAACGTGGTCACCAACCTTGAAATCATGCTCTCGCCGATGGATGTCGGCGTTGGCTGCTTGACGTTCTTGGGCGGCAGCAAGGGACTCCTTAGCGAGGGTGAGGGCTTCGCTTCGAGATTGCACGAACTCGTTAACCGATGGGTTGGGGCCGGGAGTAGGGGTCAACAATGACATGGGCATGTTGGGATGGGCTCCGGAGTTCAAGAAGAACGGGGAGACTCCAGTGGAGGCATTGGTGGCGTTGTTCGTGGCAAATTCGGCGGCGGAAAGTAAGAGGTCCCAGTTAGACTGCCGTTGGTCGACAAAGTTACGGAGCATGGTGATAAGGGTGCGGTTGGCACGCTCGGTCTGGCCATCGGTCTGAGGGTGGAAGGCAGTCGACATGGCAAGGTGGACGTCCATCAGACGGCTCAATTCTTTCCAAAAGCGGCTCGTGAACTTGGTATCGCGGTCGGAGACAATGGTGGTTGGCATGCCGTGCAAGCGGAAAACATGGTCGAAAAAAATGCGTGCAACTTGCGAGGCGGAGTCGGTGGTGTGGCAGGGGGCAAAGTGCACTTGCTTTGTGAGTTTGTCAACAAAGACCGTAATGGAGTCAAAGCCGCGTGGGGTCTTGGGTAGGGGGCCGACAAAGTCCATTGTCACCGTTTGCCAGGGTCGATCGGGAATGGGTAGGGGCTGGAGGAGGCCAGCAGGTGGTTGGTTGCTGGGCTTAGTCCTTTGGCACGACTCACAGGTCTGCACATACAGCCGGGTGTCCTTCGCCATAGATGGCCAGAAGAACCGCGAGTGGAGATGACCGTACGTCTTCTCGAAACCGAAGTGACCAGCTATAGCGGAGTCGTGTGCATCGTGAAGAAGAGAAAGCCGAAGGTCAGAGTTCGAGGGGATACAAACAAGTAAAAGATCATTACGTTGAATGCAAAGAACACCATCAACAAGAGAGTAATTAGACGGTGGACTTCCCTGGAGGCAGCTTTCATAGATCGGTTTGAGGCGGTGATCCTCTTTGTAACCATCCATCAGGCGCTGCCGGAGCCTGGGGTCGAGCTGTACTGAGAGTGTGTTAATCTCTCTATGGTCCGGTCGGCGAGACAGGGCATCTGGGACAATGTTGTCGGCTCCTTTCTTGTACTTGAAGGTGAAGTTGTATTCCTGCAACAGTTCCATCCAGCGGGCCTGACGGCGGGTGAGTTTGGGTTGAGTGGGGAAGTGTTGGAGGGTGGCATGGTCGGTGTATACGATGAAGTGGGATCCGTCCAGATAGTAGCGCCATGTCTTCAATGCATGTACAACAGCCAACAGTTCCTGTTCGTGTGTTGGGTAGTTGCGTTCGGCAGAGTTCAGCTTGCGGGAGGTGAAGGCGACGGGGCGCGACTCGCCATGCTCATCGGTCTGAAAGAGAACGGCACCGAGAGCAAAGCCGGAGGCATCGGTTTCGACGGTTGTTAGAAGGTCGGGGTCGAAGATACGTAGAACAGGTGCTTTACTGATGGCCTCCTTCAGAGTCGTAAACGCTACTTCCTGCTCCTGAGACCAAGAGAAAGGAACGCCTTCACCTAAGAGAGCGGTCAACGGTAGGGCGATCGAGGCAAAGTTAGCGATGTACTGATGATAGAACTGTGCAAGACCAACAAACTGCTGAACATCTTTCTGCTTCTGGGGACGGGGCCATTCACGGATGGCACGAACGAGACCGCCGCTCGTATGGATACCGTCCTTGGAGATGACGTGGCCGAGGAACTCGGTCTCTTTCTGCATAAAGGAGCACTTGCTCAACTTGGCGTAGAGACCGTACTTGCGGAGGAGCGTGAGGACGGATCGGAGATGTTGTAGATGTTCGGCCTCGGTGCGCGAGTAGATAAGAATGTCGTCGAGGTAAACAACAACCCACTTGTCGAGAACAGGGTCTAATACTCGTAGCATCATATTGGAGAAGGACGCCGGTGCATTCGTTAACCCGAAAGGGACCACATTAAATTCGAAATGGCCGTAGCGGCAACGGAAGGCTGTCTTGTGTGTGTCCTCTTCTGCTATACGTTGCTGATGGTAACCGGAGAGGAGGTCAAGTTTGGTAAAGTAGCGTGCCCCGCGGAAACGGTCGATAAGTTCATCAATGCGGGGAAGGGGGTGTCTGTTCTTTTTTGTAATCCGGTTTAACCCTCTGTAATCAACACACATACGCAAGGAACCATCCTTCTTTTTCACAAACAATACAGGGGCACCATAAGGGGAGGTAGAGGGTTTGATAAAGCCTTTGCCAAGTAGGTCGTCGAGTTGCTTCCTTAGTTCATCCAATTCAGCAATCGAGAGACGTATAACAGGGCGAAAGGGGGGATCAGCGCTCGGATCAGTTTCGATCTTCATTGCATCGCCTCTGTCAGGGGGAAGGCCAGAGGGGAGGGAGGAAGGGAAAACGTCGGGGAACTCGTTGTGGACGATGTTGTGAATGTCGGGTGAGAGTGGAGGGGAGGTCGGTTTGTTGTCATTACTGTTGTTGTCGTTGGTCTTTTTAGCGATGTTGACGAGGGCGAGGTAGACAGCGTTTCCAGGTTGGGTAGCAAGGGAGTGAAAGTGAAGGTGAGAGAGGAGTTTCCCTTGTGTGCGAGCGGAGATGGAGTTGGCGTTGGCACCACGACAGCGCCAGAGAACAGTGTGTCCATTGTGGGTGAAGTGAAGGTCGTTGTTTCGCCAGTTGATGAAAGGGTTGATGGTCGTTAGCCAGGGTTTTCCAAGGATGAGGTCGTAGTTGGAGAGGGGGTAAATGAGTGCTTCCAGTTTGTCGGAGTAGTGGTCGCGGTCGATGGTAAAGGTGGAGGTGGATGATGAAATGGAAGAGGAACCGTTTGGAAGGATGATGGGGATGGAGGGGCCAGGAGTGCGAGTGAGGGAGTGTTGTTTGCAAAAAGAAGAACTGATGACGTTCCCTTCCGCACCGCAATCGATTAAAATACGCGCAGGGGCACCAGCCACATTACCAATAAACGACAAGAGTGTACGGGAGGCTTTCTCAGCCGTGAAAGCGTGCAGACGGACGGATTTGTGTCGCAAGCGTTTGGTCCTGCGCTTGGACATGGGTTGGTCTAAAGCAGCAGGAGAGGAGAGTGGGTCCAGGTCCACTTCTTCTGATGGGCTAAGACCAACAGGCGAGGTATCAGATACGTCGTCGGTGAGTTGTAACTCATCGTCAAAGGGTACCGTGGTGGAGTGAGTGTTGGGGGCAGTGGTGGTCGAGTCGATGGCAATTGAGGAGGGAGTACGAGGCGAGGCAGGGATGGATGAGGGAAAAAGGGAGAGTGGAGGAGGAGAGAAGGAGAGTTTGTGTAGGCTACGAGGTGCGGATGTGGTAGTGCGAATAATGGATACAGAGGGGGGAGTGTTTTTGATAGCAGAATTTTTATTCTTGGAACTGTAACTTAACTCTGGTAAGGAAACACTCCCTTTGTCCAGAGGAGAAAGGGAGGGAACGTCGACGATCAAGTCCTGGACTAAGCCTGATCGTCGGAGGCTTTTCCCGACTCGGGGGAATCACCCACGGCTACTTGATAAACCCATCGTCCTTGGCGGTTGTTGTTGTTGCCACGGTTGGTATTGTTGTTGTCGCCGTAGATGGGGCACTCCTTTGCATAATGTCCAGGTTGGCGACAGCGACGGCAAGCATTGTTGTTTTTACACCATTCGCGTTCCTGAGGGGTCAGGGAAGGGGGATTACCGTTGTTGTTGTTTCGGGGGCCGTTGTTGTTATTGTTGTTGCGGTTGTAGTTATTGTTATGACCCATGTTTCTCTCTAGGCGATTAAATCGTTGGGTGATATTGTTGAGGGCGATCTGGATGTTGTCGATTTCCATGGGGGTGGCTTGAGAGAGAGCGGAGGAAGAGGTGAAGGAAGAAATGATGGGGGCGGAGGCGATGGCGAGCGAGTTGGTCTTGGGGCCGGTGTCGGGTTTGAAGGAGTAAATGCGGTCCATCTCTTGGGCGTATTGAAAGATCTGAATGAGGGTGATATTGGGGTTTTGAATAATGTGTCCTTCGATCATCTGTTGAAGAACCAAGGGGCAGTTGTCGATAAAGGATGTTTGGGCGAACTCGTTGACCGTGGTCTTGGCAGCGTCGGTGGAGGCATAACCAAGAAGGGCGCCCAAAAGTTCCTTGAATGTAGATAAGTAGGTCGAAAAGTTGGTGGTCATGCGAAGATTGGTGAGGTGTCGTCGACAGGAGCCCGCAAAGTTGTTGGGAATGTACTCTAGCTTAAAAGCAGGAGTAAACTCGGTCTCGAAGTTGCAAGTATCAGGGAGCCCACATCCATCAAACCATCGGGCAGGGCCAGGCGTGCCCAAGTACGAGAGAGCGTGGGGTGTTCGTTCAGTCTCACTTATCTTAGCAAGGTTGAAGTAGCGGTTAACCGCAACGAGCCAGGCCAAGGCAGAGAAACCGTCGCGGGCGCCTGTAAAGACAGGAGGGGGGTTAAGGCGGGCAGGGGTAACCATGACTGGTAGTGCAGAGAGAAGTGCGGAGAGGTCAAAAATGTCCAGAGTGTAAGAGGGTACGAAGGAAAATAGGGGCAGGGAATGAAATTCAGGGCTGGTGTGCAGAGAGAGCTGGGACGAGGGAAAATTAAAGTAAAACGCGGGCAGTGAAAACGAGGAGGGAAAAATCAAGAGGTCAGTGGAACGAGGGAACCTTTGCTACCATGCAACAGGCGAAGACTGGGACAGAGAAGTATAGAACGGGGACGAGAGTTGAAGCAGTGATGATTGATGTTATTACTATGGTACAACTAAATATATATACAAAGTCGCCAACTAGGTTTCTAGGTGTAGTGTCATAGTGAGTCAGAGATGATAGAGAGTGACAAGGAATGACTAACTAGAGAGCAATGATAAACCTAATATGTTGCATGCAGCGTGCCAGCGAAACTCTTGTCAATACTGCTCTCGTCCAAGTGATGTGTAAAAGGACCTTGTATTCATATTATCAAAGAGGGGGTTGTTACCTGCAGCGTGCCAGCGAAACTCTTGTCAATACTGCTCTCGTCCAAGTGATGTGTAAAAGGACAAAGAGCAGACAAGAGGGCTCGGCGCACTACTAATACTATGTCTACTAAAGAATATGACTGCTAACCTAAGTGCAACATATTAGGTTTATCATTGCTCTCTAGTTAGTCATTCCTTGTCACTCTCTATCATCTCTGACTCACTATGACACTACACCTAGAAACCTAGTTGGCGACTTTGTATATATATTTAGTTGTACCATAGTAATAACATCAATCATCACTGCTTCAACTCTCGTCCCCGTTCTATACTTCTCTGTCCCAGTCTTCGCCTGTTGCATGGTAGCAAAGGTTCCCTCGTTCCACTGACCTCTTGATTTTTCCCTCCTCGTTTTCACTGCCCGCGTTTTACTTTAATTTTCCCTCGTCCCAGCTCTCTCTGCACACCAGCCCTGAATTTCATTCCCTGCCCCTATTTTCCTTCGTACCCTCTTACACTCTGGACATTTTTGACCTCTCCGCACTTCTCTCTGCACTACCAGTCATGGTTACCCCTGCCCGCCTTAACCCCCCTCCTGTCTTTACAGGCGCCCGCGACGGTTTCTCTGCCTTGGCCTGGCTCGTTGCGGTTAACCGCTACTTCAACCTTGCTAAGATAAGTGAGACTGAACGAACACCCCACGCTCTCTCGTACTTGGGCACGCCTGGCCCTGCCCGATGGTTTGATGGATGTGGGCTCCCTGATACTTGCAACTTCGAGACCGAGTTTACTCCTGCTTTTAAGCTAGAGTACATTCCCAACAACTTTGCGGGCTCCTGTCGACGACACCTCACCAATCTTCGCATGACCACCAACTTTTCGACCTACTTATCTACATTCAAGGAACTTTTGGGCGCCCTTCTTGGTTATGCCTCCACCGACGCTGCCAAGACCACGGTCAACGAGTTCGCCCAAACATCCTTTATCGACAACTGCCCCTTGGTTCTTCAACAGATGATCGAAGGACACATTATTCAAAACCCCAATATCACCCTCATTCAGATCTTTCAATACGCCCAAGAGATGGACCGCATTTACTCCTTCAAACCCGACACCGGCCCCAAGACCAACTCGCTCGCCATCGCCTCCGCCCCCATCATTTCTTCCTTCACCTCTTCCTCCGCTCTCTCTCAAGCCACCCCCATGGAAATCGACAACATCCAGATCGCCCTCAACAATATCACCCAACGATTTAATCGCCTAGAGAGAAACATGGGTCATAACAATAACTACAACCGCAACAACAATAACAACAACGGCCCCCGAAACAACAACAACGGTAATCCCCCTTCCCTGACCCCTCAGGAACGCGAATGGTGTAAAAACAACAATGCTTGCCGTCGCTGTCGCCAACCTGGACATTATGCAAAGGAGTGCCCCATCTACGGCGACAACAACAATACCAACCGTGGCAACAACAACAACCGCCAAGGACGATGGGTTTATCAAGTAGCCGTGGGTGATTCCCCCGAGTCGGGAAAAGCCTCCGACGATCAGGCTTAGTCCAGGACTTGATCGTCGACGTTCCCTCCCTTTCTCCTCTGGACAAAGGGAGTGTTTCCTTACCAGAGTTAAGTTACAGTTCCAAGAATAAAAATTCTGCTATCAAAAACACTCCCCCCTCTGTATCCATTATTCGCACTACCACATCCGCACCTCGTAGCCTACACAAACTCTCCTTCTCTCCTCCTCCACTCTCCCTTTTTCCCTCATCCATCCCTGCCTCGCCTCGTACTCCCTCCTCAATTGCCATCGACTCGACCACCACTGCCCCCAACACTCACTCCACCACGGTACCCTTTGACGATGAGTTACAACTCACCGACGACGTATCTGATACCTCGCCTGTTGGTCTTAGCCCATCAGAAGAAGTGGACCTGGACCCACTCTCCTCTCCTGCTGCTTTAGACCAACCCATGTCCAAGCGCAGGACCAAACGCTTGCGACACAAATCCGTCCGTCTGCACGCTTTCACGGCTGAGAAAGCCTCCCGTACACTCTTGTCGTTTATTGGTAATGTGGCTGGTGCCCCTGCGCGTATTTTAATCGATTGCGGTGCGGAAGGGAACGTCATCAGTTCTTCTTTTTGCAAACAACACTCCCTCACTCGCACTCCTGGCCCCTCCATCCCCATCATCCTTCCAAACGGTTCCTCTTCCATTTCATCATCCACCTCCACCTTTACCATCGACCGCGACCACTACTCCGACAAACTGGAAGCACTCATTTACCCCCTCTCCAACTACGACCTCATCCTTGGAAAACCCTGGCTAACGACCATCAACCCTTTCATCAACTGGCGAAACAACGACCTTCACTTCACCCACAATGGACACACTGTTCTCTGGCGCTGTCGTGGTGCCAACGCCAACTCCATCTCCGCTCGCACACAAGGGAAACTCCTCTCTCACCTTCACTTTCACTCCCTTGCTACCCAACCTGGAAACGCTGTCTACCTCGCCCTCGTCAACATCGCTAAAAAGACCAACGACAACAACAGTAATGACAACAAACCGACCTCCCCTCCACTCTCACCCGACATTCACAACATCGTCCACAACGAGTTCCCCGACGTTTTCCCTTCCTCCCTCCCCTCTGGCCTTCCCCCTGACAGAGGCGATGCAATGAAGATCGAAACTGATCCGAGCGCTGATCCCCCCTTTCGCCCTGTTATACGTCTCTCGATTGCTGAATTGGATGAACTAAGGAAGCAACTCGACGACCTACTTGGCAAAGGCTTTATCAAACCCTCTACCTCCCCTTATGGTGCCCCTGTATTGTTTGTGAAAAAGAAGGATGGTTCCTTGCGTATGTGTGTTGATTACAGAGGGTTAAACCGGATTACAAAAAAGAACAGACACCCCCTTCCCCGCATTGATGAACTTATCGACCGTTTCCGCGGGGCACGCTACTTTACCAAACTTGACCTCCTCTCCGGTTACCATCAGCAACGTATAGCAGAAGAGGACACACACAAGACAGCCTTCCGTTGCCGCTACGGCCATTTCGAATTTAATGTGGTCCCTTTCGGGTTAACGAATGCACCGGCGTCCTTCTCCAATATGATGCTACGAGTATTAGACCCTGTTCTCGACAAGTGGGTTGTTGTTTACCTCGACGACATTCTTATCTACTCGCGCACCGAGGCCGAACATCTACAACATCTCCGATCCGTCCTCACGCTCCTCCGCAAGTACGGTCTCTACGCCAAGTTGAGCAAGTGCTCCTTTATGCAGAAAGAGACCGAGTTCCTCGGCCACGTCATCTCCAAGGACGGTATCCATACGAGCGGCGGTCTCGTTCGTGCCATCCGTGAATGGCCCCGTCCCCAGAAGCAGAAAGATGTTCAGCAGTTTGTTGGTCTTGCACAGTTCTATCATCAGTACATCGCTAACTTTGCCTCGATCGCCCTACCGTTGACCGCTCTCTTAGGTGAAGGCGTTCCTTTCTCTTGGTCTCAGGAGCAGGAAGTAGCGTTTACGACTCTGAAGGAGGCCATCAGTAAAGCACCTGTTCTACGTATCTTCGACCCCGACCTTCTAACAACCGTCGAAACCGATGCCTCCGGCTTTGCTCTCGGTGCCGTTCTCTTTCAGACCGATGAGCATGGCGAGTCGCGCCCCGTCGCCTTCACCTCCCGCAAGCTGAACTCTGCCGAACGCAACTACCCAACACACGAACAGGAACTGTTGGCTGTTGTACATGCATTGAAGACATGGCGCTACTATCTGGACGGATCCCACTTCATCGTATACACCGACCATGCCACCCTCCAACACTTCCCCACTCAACCCAAACTCACCCGCCGTCAGGCCCGCTGGATGGAACTGTTGCAGGAATACAACTTCACCTTCAAGTACAAGAAAGGAGCCGACAACATTGTCCCAGATGCCCTGTCTCGCCGACCGGACCATAGAGAGATTAACACACTCTCAGTACAGCTCGACCCCAGGCTCCGGCAGCGCCTGATGGATGGTTACAAAGAGGATCACCGCCTCAAACCGATCTATGAAAGCTGCCTCCAGGGAAGTCCACCGTCTAATTACTCTCTTGTTGATGGTGTTCTTTGCATTCAACGTAATGATCTTTTACTTGTTTGTATCCCCTCGAACTCTGACCTTCGGCTTTCTCTTCTTCACGATGCACACGACTCCGCTATAGCTGGTCACTTCGGTTTCGAGAAGACGTACGGTCATCTCCACTCGCGGTTCTTCTGGCCATCTATGGCGAAGGACACCCGGCTGTATGTGCAGACCTGTGAGTCGTGCCAAAGGACTAAGCCCAGCAACCAACCACCTGCTGGCCTCCTCCAGCCCCTACCCATTCCCGATCGACCCTGGCAAACGGTGACAATGGACTTTGTCGGCCCCCTACCCAAGACCCCACGCGGCTTTGACTCCATTACGGTCTTTGTTGACAAACTCACAAAGCAAGTGCACTTTGCCCCCTGCCACACCACCGACTCCGCCTCGCAAGTTGCACGCATTTTTTTCGACCATGTTTTCCGCTTGCACGGCATGCCAACCACCATTGTCTCCGACCGCGATACCAAGTTCACGAGCCGCTTTTGGAAAGAATTGAGCCGTCTGATGGACGTCCACCTTGCCATGTCGACTGCCTTCCACCCTCAGACCGATGGCCAGACCGAGCGTGCCAACCGCACCTTTATCACCATGCTCCGTAACTTTGTCGACCAACGGCAGTCTAACTGGGACCTCTTACTTTCCGCCGCCGAATTTGCCACGAACAACGCCACCAATGCCTCCACTGGAGTCTCCCCGTTCTTCTTGAACTCCGGAGCCCATCCCAACATGCCCATGTCATTGTTGACCCCTACTCCCGGCCCCAACCCATCGGTTAACGAGTTCGTGCAATCTCGAAGCGAAGCCCTCACCCTCGCTAAGGAGTCCCTTGCTGCCGCCCAAGAACGTCAAGCAGCCAACGCCGACATCCATCGGCGAGAGCATGATTTCAAGGTTGGTGACCACGTTCTCCTTAACCTTGAGAATATCACCTTACCCTCGGACCGCACCCGCACGTCGCAGAAACTCTTGGCTCGCTTTGCCGGCCCCCACACCATTGTTGAACAGCTGTCCCCGGTCTCCTTCCGCCTTGATCTTCCACCGTCCATGAAGATTCACCCCGTCTTCCACGTCGACCGATTCCGACGCTACCAACCATCACCTGCGACGCTAGGACCAAGAACACCAGCACGGCCACCACCGGTTATCGTTGAAGACGAGGAAGAGTATGAGGTCGAGGCCATTGCAGATCATAGGAAGGTTAACAACAACATGGAGTACCTTCTACAATGGCAAGGATACCCGCGCGAGGACTGGACATGGGAACCAGAGAGTGAACTGGCACACTGTAAGGACATCCTCAACAAGTACAAGCGCGACCATGGCCTTAGGACTTAGCGGATTTTTTTTTAAGAGGGGAAGGTGCAACATATTAGGTTTATCATTGCTCTCTAGTTAGTCATTCCTTGTCACTCTCTATCATCTCTGACTCACTATGACACTACACCTAGAAACCTAGTTGGCGACTTTGTATATATATTTAGTTGTACCATAGTAATAACATCAATCATCACTGCTTCAACTCTCGTCCCCGTTCTATACTTCTCTGTCCCAGTCTTCGCCTGTTGCACCTTCTAACAACCGTCGAAACCGATGCCTCCGGCTTTGCTCTCGGTGCCGTTCTCTTTCAGACCGATGAGCATGGCGAGTCGCGCCCCGTCGCCTTCACCTCCCGCAAGCTGAACTCTGCCGAACGCAACTACCCAACACACGAACAGGAACTGTTGGCTGTTGTACATGCATTGAAGACATGGCGCTACTATCTGGACGGATCCCACTTCATCGTATACACCGACCATGCCACCCTCCAACACTTCCCCACTCAACCCAAACTCACCCGCCGTCAGGCCCGCTGGATGGAACTGTTGCAGGAATACAACTTCACCTTCAAGTACAAGAAAGGAGCCGACAACATTGTCCCAGATGCCCTGTCTCGCCGACCGGACCATAGAGAGATTAACACACTCTCAGTACAGCTCGACCCCAGGCTCCGGCAGCGCCTGATGGATGGTTACAAAGAGGATCACCGCCTCAAACCGATCTATGAAAGCTGCCTCCAGGGAAGTCCACCGTCTAATTACTCTCTTGTTGATGGTGTTCTTTGCATTCAACGTAATGATCTTTTACTTGTTTGTATCCCCTCGAACTCTGACCTTCGGCTTTCTCTTCTTCACGATGCACACGACTCCGCTATAGCTGGTCACTTCGGTTTCGAGAAGACGTACGGTCATCTCCACTCGCGGTTCTTCTGGCCATCTATGGCGAAGGACACCCGGCTGTATGTGCAGACCTGTGAGTCGTGCCAAAGGACTAAGCCCAGCAACCAACCACCTGCTGGCCTCCTCCAGCCCCTACCCATTCCCGATCGACCCTGGCAAACGGTGACAATGGACTTTGTCGGCCCCCTACCCAAGACCCCACGCGGCTTTGACTCCATTACGGTCTTTGTTGACAAACTCACAAAGCAAGTGCACTTTGCCCCCTGCCACACCACCGACTCCGCCTCGCAAGTTGCACGCATTTTTTTCGACCATGTTTTCCGCTTGCACGGCATGCCAACCACCATTGTCTCCGACCGCGATACCAAGTTCACGAGCCGCTTTTGGAAAGAATTGAGCCGTCTGATGGACGTCCACCTTGCCATGTCGACTGCCTTCCACCCTCAGACCGATGGCCAGACCGAGCGTGCCAACCGCACCCTTATCACCATGCTCCGTAACTTTGTCGACCAACGGCAGTCTAACTGGGACCTCTTACTTTCCGCCGCCGAATTTGCCACGAACAACGCCACCAATGCCTCCACTGGAGTCTCCCCGTTCTTCTTGAACTCCGGAGCCCATCCCAACATGCCCATGTCATTGTTGACCCCTACTCCCGGCCCCAACCCATCGGTTAACGAGTTCGTGCAATCTCGAAGCGAAGCCCTCACCCTCGCTAAGGAGTCCCTTGCTGCCGCCCAAGAACGTCAAGCAGCCAACGCCGACATCCATCGGCGAGAGCATGATTTCAAGGTTGGTGACCACGTTCTCCTTAACCTTGAGAATATCACCTTACCCTCGGACCGCACCCGCACGTCGCAGAAACTCTTGGCTCGCTTTGCCGGCCCCCACACCATTGTTGAACAGCTGTCCCCGGTCTCCTTCCGCCTTGATCTTCCACCGTCCATGAAGATTCACCCCGTCTTCCACGTCGACCGATTCCGACGCTACCAACCATCACCTGCGACGCTAGGACCAAGAACACCAGCACGGCCACCACCGGTTATCGTTGAAGACGAGGAAGAGTATGAGGTCGAGGCCATTGCAGATCATAGGAAGGTTAACAACAACATGGAGTACCTTCTACAATGGCAAGGATACCCGCGCGAGGACTGGACATGGGAACCAGAGAGTGAACTGGCACACTGTAAGGACATCCTCAACAAGTACAAGCGCGACCATGGCCTTAGGACTTAGCGGATTTTTTTTTAAGAGGGGAAGGTGCAACATATTAGGTTTATCATTGCTCTCTAGTTAGTCATTCCTTGTCACTCTCTATCATCTCTGACTCACTATGACACTACACCTAGAAACCTAGTTGGCGACTTTGTATATATATTTAGTTGTACCATAGTAATAACATCAATCATCACTGCTTCAACTCTCGTCCCCGTTCTATACTTCTCTGTCCCAGTCTTCGCCTGTTGCACTAAGGCATCGCCGCCACTGCCTAGCCACCACATCTTTTTGTAACAATGATAAAGGAATGCAGTGTAATGGGGGATGTAGTGTAAATGGATTAAGGGTTACAGAGCTGATTTAAATACAATATTTCTTGTGTAGGATCCATCTGGCGCTGAAAATGGAGAGTTAGGAAAGAGTGTTGGTCGTATTTGTGTTGGGTTATCGAGTATTAGAACTTTCAAGTTGTTGGGATTAGAGCATCTCGAAAGTGCCACATAGAGTTGTCCATGTGTAAAAACAGATAGGGGTAAATATATACCGGTGGTTGTTAATGTTTGTCCTTGAGCCTTATTAATAGTGAGGGCAAATGCTGGTCTGATGGGAAATTGAAGTCGGGTAAATTTGATAGGTGATGTACCGTCGTCGTTTGTTGTGAGAGGAATGCGGGATATGAGGACAATATTGTCGGTAAACGATCCAGCCAAGATTTTCGCCTCCATGACATATTTTTTAAGGTTCGTGATCTGTAGTCGCGTTCCGTTGCACATCCCTCGTTTTGTTGAGATATTGCGGAGTAGGGTAATTGGCTGTCCTACTTTTAGTGTAAGTTTGTGTGGTGGTATATAGAGGAGATGTCAAGCGTGTTGAGGAATTCTGGTGGAAAGTGAACAGCCTGATCTGGATTGATGTCCGTGTAGTCGACACTTGTGTACGTTTCAGCTTTATCTGAGTGGAACATATCGGTAGCAAGAGTGTTGATTTTGTTGATGTCAACATTTAGAGGACAGAGAATCGCTCTGTCTTCAAAAATGTCAGGGGAAAATGTTGGTAAGTCGATATCTGGAAAGGTGGTGCGTATCAACTGTTGTTCATAGCTGTCGTTGATGTTGTCTCCTGTTGGGTGAAGGATGATGTTGTCTGGTATCTTAACGTAATCGTGGTGGTTGCCATCGCTGTACATTGTCTCTGTGCCGTTGCCAATTCTGAGAAGGTAACCGATGTATGGTTGATGCTCGTCGTTGTTTCTGATCCTTAAGTTTTTGGTGAGCTTGAGGACGGTGATATGGTTCCAGATAGTTGTTGATTTTTTTAAGGATGCATTTATGACGTCGGACTCTGATCCACGTAAAACGATTGGGAGTATCTGTCGGAAGTCGCCTCCAAATACGATAACTTTGCCGCCGAACGGTATGTTTGTTGCCTCTGTCAAGTGGCGAAATGTTTTGTCGACTGCCTCAAATACTTTGTTGTGAAGCATGGGCGCCTCATCCCAAAAGACAGCTGCTGCATTGATGACGGCTTTACCAAGGATACTATTTCTGGTAAGGAAAGTTGTTGTTTTGTCGGTTATGTTGAGGGGAATGCTGAATGCTGTATGGGCTGTATGTCCTTGGTGCAAGATTATTGAGGCGATTTCTGAAGATGCGACGACTACGACCGGCCTTTGTTGATGTCCGCGTATGTACTCGATAAGAGTATTATATAAAAAGCTTTTTCCTGTTCCTCCAGGGCCGTCGATAAAAAATAGTCGCTTAAATGTCCTTGAGGAGATCGTAGCGATGATTGTGTTGAAGACAGTTGCCTGTTCAGGTGTTAACAGACGAAGGTGGATTGTTGCTAGTTGTGCATATTCCTGTACTGTTGGTTCATGGTGAGTACGATCTTGGCTGGTAGTGTTGTTCCAGGGATAATTGATAATATTGTCGTGTGTGTTGAGGCATGGTTGGGTATTTGTCGAGGCTCGATTCCATATCGTTGAGTAAACTGTTGATGTGGAAGAGTGCATTGTATCTGGCATCAATTGTGGCTTGTGGATCGTCAGGACTGTAGAGTTGACATTGTTGCGCCTTATGAAAAATATTAAATAATAGTAGAGTAATATCATCAGTAGGTGTAAAGCTAATAAAACAAAGAGCGGAATCTGTTCATCCAGGGATGGCGAGTACTTGTGTTCTTTTCGTTTATTGTGATATATATGATTATAACTCACCTTATAGAGAAAGTCGGCAGACAGGTCATTGGCATATAGAGACCAGAGCTTCTTTGGATCGGATGGGCTGCAGCAACAGAGGATCATTGCAAATAGGTATTGGAGATGTCGTGGGTGTTGTAGCTCATTTGCTTCTCTTAAGCAGTTGATCCATTCAGCATCGTTTGTCAAAAGACCCCGTGCTTGAGCGGCAGCCCAGAAAGAAGGATAGATGATGCCTTTGTACGTCCTGAGTTCCTCAAAGCCTTTAGCGCCGGTAACATGCATGAGTAGCACTTTAAGCATGTATCGTTCTCCATCCTTTGGGTGTACGGTGTACATGCGTGCTATGGTGTCGTGTCGAAGTCGTCGTTTATGCCAAGATCGGGTCTGATGATCAAAACAATAATGCTCGGGTAGTTGGTAGTAGGTGTATTGATGGGCGTTGTTGTCGTGAGCATTGAGGGTGAAATATGCCATAAGCATACTGTCGCTATTTTTGTTGACGGCATGTTCTAGTGTCGCGCCCTTTTTTTTATGGTGACCAAGTGTTGTCCTGGTAGATGCACCTGCAGTCGAATAATGCTAGGTGAGTGTCCATGCATGGGCAGCTTCAGCAGTCTCCACATTGCCTCACAGGCTGAGACGTATCTGGCGTCAATATATTCTGTTATTTCATCTCGAGCGGACGCGTTGGCAACTCCAACCTTGGAAGTTAAAAAAGAAAATATAAAGCATAATTAGATCTACTATGGTAGGTAAAGATATAACATTATTTAACGTAATAAAAAAAAAGTGAGACAATACCTTGGCGCGATCATGTCCTTTATGAACGTATTTATACAAATACTTCACAGCCTTGACTGAGTTGCAGATCTCGACATTGATATGAGCATCGTACTTACAGTGCTTAGAAAAACTGATTCAATGAATCACAGTTTTTGACATTCATCAACTTTTCTCATTCCCATCCTAACCCTCTACTCTCAAGTCTTGCTCTGTTGTTACTCTCACTCTTTCTCATTGTTCACGTGATATCTCAACCAAAATGACTTTGTAGAATCGTCATCGACATCGCTTTAAAATAAATAACTTCATTGAATCAGTTTTTCTAATTGGCCGAATCTGTTGCATGCCCTTCATCTGCAGCGGTCATCAGTACTTGATGTTGCGTCCTTTGTTCTGAATCACCATCTCCAGGCGGTCGGGCATGCTCTCGTACAGTTTGTGAAGGTACTCCGGCGGAATTCCCCTCCAGATCGCCTCCACACGTTCCCACAGCCTGTCCAGGTCCTCAGCCGCCTCTGACTGCCGATCCAACTCCTTTTTGATGTATGACCAAACGTTCTCGATGAGGTTGAGGTCGGGCGAATTAGGTGGCCAATCAAGAACCTTGATTCTGTGCCTCGCAAAAAAGTGTATGGACTTGAGTGCAGTGTGTACGCGGGCATTGTCCTGTTGAAATATGAATTTCTTGTTGTCCATGCCTAGCCAATCGCGGGACTGACGAACACGCCTTTGGAAAACGTCGAGATAGGCATCCGAATCCATATTGCCCTCGATCCAGCAAAGGTCTCCGACGCCAGAATATCCAATGCAACCCCAGACCATTATTTTCCCTCCACCGCCTTGTTGTTTCGGCCGAACTTGGTGAGGCAGGTATTGTTGTTGTTGGCGTCTGTGGTAGTAGTACTTCTTTCCGAAGGACCCAATGCGGCTGAAGATACACTCATCAGAGAACATTACGTTTTCCAATCCTCGACCCGCCAGTGATGGTGTGCTTCTGCAAATCTGAGCCTTTTTGTGATCTGTTCCCGTGTGAGATTCGGCTTGTCTGGTGCTGAGTAGGCCCTGATTCCTTCCTGATGTAGATTCTTCTGTACAGCGGTGAGGTGGACATGCTCTCCTTCGGTTGATTCAACAAATCGTTGTCCATCCTTTAGCGATGTTAAGTCGCCTTGAATGAAATGGCGCGCGAGATTCGTCCTTGTCTTTGTTGAGATTTTCCTAGGTCTGCCAGGATGAGGCTCAGGGATGTTTTCCTTTTCCTCGTTCCTGATCCTGATCGCTGATGAGACAGAGATCCGAAGGTTGCATGCAACTGCCCTGGTCGATTTTCCTTGTCGAAGCTGTTCCACAGCAGTCTCTTTAATGGATCGTGTAAGAGGTTCATGTTGATTGTTTGTTGAGCTGGGAATCGTTCGAAAGGGTAAAGAAGGAGGAGCTGAAGGTGTGTAAAGGATGAATCAGAGTGGTCACAAAACAAAAGAGCGATAATAAAGAGTGAATGGATCTCTGATGACGAATTAGAAAAATTGATTCAATTGACGTCACGATCTAGAAGATCTAAGCAATGGCCTACGCTACTTATTTTCTGATTTCGCATACGCAATACGATTAGGAGAGGGAGAGGTAGATTCCCGACGCGGTTGGAGGTTGTTTGTTGAGATGGACGCAAGAAAAGTTGATGAATGTCAAAAACGGTGATTCATTGAATCAGTTTTTCTAAGCACTGTACATTCTCATCCCATAGTCGCTATGGATATTGTCGAGATCTACAGAGATGTAACAAACACCATATGATAACTTGGACGTGAAAGGCCTCCATAGGGGGTCTTAGAGTAGGAATAAATGCTGAGATAGCTCGCGGAAATGTTCCAGCGAAAAGATGGTGAGGTTCTATGTACTGCACTTTTTTTCTTTTATCTTTGGATTTGCTGAGAAAATAAAGATTGTTACGTTAGACATGAAGTGGGTTTCCCTCTCTTGAAGTACAATACTTATTACCAAAACAATGGTCGCAAACTACCCCTTTTTTGGCCACCAATGTCTTTGCCACTGGATGTCCTTGCCACTGTTTTCATCTTGCTCACCGTGTCACCAGGAAAAAGGGTGTTCCTCAACGTGTCACGAAAAGAAAATAAAAGGGCGGCCAAAAAGAGCGTCTGTCGCCCTGCAAGATCTCGATCTGTCATGACAAAAAACATGACAGCTTCGCAAAAGAGTGTCCCATCCAGTGTAGAGAAAGGCTTATTAACATGTTGAAACACTTGGACAAGTTTTATTGAAGGGTGATTTAAATTTTTTAGCCACAAGTGAGCCACAATTATTAGCCACAAGTCGATCAGTCATGAAGGGCCCAATTTGTCCCCCAAAAGTCAAGCTATGTTCGCGTCTTGGCAAAGAGGGGCATTTTACATTAATCTTTCCATCGAAAACAACCACCGGTTCGATATATGCCCAGATGGATATGTATTTCACTTGAATAAATGCCTCTAATATCTTTATTTTCTTCTACATTTCACAACAAAAAAACAATACCCTTTACAACCCTTTCCAAGGCTACACTTACCCTATTTGCAGCTTCTTTGATCCTTCTCCTAACGCAGCAAGCCAAGGCTCATTCCTACGCCGACTGCATTGACTGGCGGTTCAAGGACCCTAAAAATCCCTCCTGGTCCGACAAGAATGGTTGCTTGCTTTGGTTATGCCCGCCGATTCCCTTTAAAGGCCAAGCCATTTGCTAAACTTGACTCCGATAGCCCCAATCGCCACTACCACAGCAGTCACAAAAAAATCCTAATCCTAACCACTCTTTGGCTTGCTCAGATGGTAAGCAGGGTGAGGAAGCAGGAGCAGATGAAACTATGGCCAATCCAATCTCAGCAGCGTATCATGGCAAAGATAAACATGGCCGTAAGACAGGTGTTCAGACTGTCTCCAAGCCCGGTGGAGAGCTCTGTATTCGCTGGCCTGCCAAGAACCATGCTATTCCTAGTGAGAAGAACCAACCTGTAACAGTTGCTTTGTCCAAGATGAATCCTCAGAAGGACCTTACACAGCTTCAGTTTTTGGATAATATTATTGCAGAACTCAACTACAAGAATTGCACCGACAAGGGCAAGGATACCGATATTTGGCCTTGTGGTTGTTGTTTTAAATTGCCTACAAAGCTGAAACCCGGAAACGTTGTTATGCAGTGGCGCTGGAAGCTTAACAGCAACGAGTTCTTTACCTCCTGTGCTGATATTAATATTGAGGGACCTTCCATCACTGCTCCAACTGTGGGTATCCCTTCCAAGACCACCTCCACCTTTCACACCCCCTCTTCAGCCCCTTCAGCCTCTCACACTCCCTCTTCAGCATCTTCAGCTCCTTCAGCCTCTCACACTCCAACTTCAGCGTCTTCAGCTCCTTCGGCCTCTCAAGCTCCAACTTCAACGTCTTCAGCTCCTTCAGCCTCTCCCACTTCCACTTCAGCCTCCCCCATTGCCATTTCATTCTAGTTTCGCCTCTCGTATTATCAATTCCATAGTGGTTGTCGATTATGTTTTTGCATTCACTTTGATGGCGGGAAGAATAAATAAAACTTTATTTCCGCTACACGCCACACTGGCATGATACAGATTGCTGAAAATAGGGTGAAATGTCTACAATACGTTTGGCGAGCGAGCAGAAGGTGGTCAGTTGTGTAAGCGGTGAAAATAGAGAATGAAACTGAATGTTTTTATGCCTTATGCCTATGCCATTTTTTCATGTAAATACCTACCCCCACTTTCTCACTTGTTGTTTCAAGCAAGCCATCCAGTCTGACCATTTTTCCAAGCAAACCATCCAGTCATACTAAGCCTTTCCTTTAGCAACACATTCTTAACTCCTATTCAATCTTTAAGTCACCATGTCCTCAAAGCAAGAAACGTTGGAAGAATTGATAAAAAATACAGAAGCCATGTATGACGGCGCTGTCAGGTCTCGAGCTACTGAAAATGAAATTGCATCTTTGAGGACCCAGCTCAGGATTATCAGGGAACGTCGCAAGCCTAACACAATGAACATCGAACGAAGAAAACAAGAGCAGACTGCGAAACTCATTGATGAGTATGAGGCCAGAGTTAAACAATTTGTAACTCCCCGCGGAAATAAACAGAGGATGTGACCCCTAAAAAACAAAAATAAATAGCTCTGCAAGTGAATGATGGACTGTTGCAAGTGAATGACGGACTGCTGCAAGTGATTGAACTCGATTCCCTCCAACTGCTTGGTGTGGCAGACAAAAAAAAAGTCCAACAGAAAAGGGTGTCTCCCGCCCTGCAAGAAAAAGGTGTGTTTGACTAGTCAGGAAAAAAAAAATCCAGCGCAAAAGCGTGGAAACAAAGCACTTGCTTCCGGTGACAATGGTGGAAACAGAGCACTTGCTTCCGGCGAAAACGGTGGAAACAACGGACGCATTTTTTGCATCCAGAAAGAAACGAACGCTTTTTTTGCGTCCAGAAAGAAACGGAAAAAGGGTGTTAGCGTTACCAAAAAAAAAAATAACGGGAAAAAGGGTGTCCCTCAGCGTGTCAAAAAAAGTAACAGCGCCACTAAAAAATATTCGCTGAGTGTTCGCCGAGTGTTCGCCGAATGCTTACCGACTGTTCGCCGAGTGCTTACCGTTTGTTCGCCGATTGTTCGCCGAGTGCTTACCGATTGTTCGCCGATTGTTCGCCGACTGTTCGCCGTTGTTCGCCAATTGTTCGCCGAGTGCTTTCCGATTGTTCGCCTCTGTCAGCCAAAAACCTTCAATGTTTTCCCTCGCGCTAACAGCCAAAAAAAATAGTCAGCAAAAAAGGGTGTCTCTCACCTTGTGCAAAAAGGTATTTTCTCGCCCTGTGGGCTCTGCACAGAGGAATCAAAAATGGCTGCCCTGTCATGAAAAAAAGGACGCCTTACGGGAAGGTGCCACGACAAAAAAAAGACAGCTAAATGGATGTTTCTCGCACTGAGAAAACTAATTCATTCTCACTGTGTGCGAGGTGCAACTTTTCGTGCTTTCATTTAATGAGATAACCAATCACGATCTTCACCTGATCGGTAATTGTAGTTTTGTTGATTTGGGTTATTTCCCCTTGTAACTTTTCTGCCAGCTGTCTTAGTTCATTGCTAACCTTCAATGAAACAGGTTTCGTCTCTTCATCCCTCATGGCCTCCACCAGCCGGCTCAAGTTTGCAACAATCCCAACCGTAGCCGTCTCTTTTGGAGAATTCTCGCGCGCTTGAAGTTCGTGCAGCGGTTGGATCACATCCGTCTTCAATATCTTCCCACGGTTGAGGAGCAGGTGGAAAACGAATGATGCAAGCTTAATGCCCGACCATGGTTTCCATTTTCCTCTTGACTTGAAGTCCCAGAGAGTGCTTAAGGTCACTGGCATGGTGCTGTAGCCGAGAAAACGTGGGTGCGCGGCTGCAAGCAACTCGTACGATGACCCTTGGTCGAACTTGGATCGCGTATGACGTTCCAAGTTGTTGTTAAGGTCTTCGTCGCCATTCTTCAGAATCCATAGGTGTGATGCTGCATGAGGGTAGAACCAGGGATTGTGAGGTCCTACGATAACCTTGCCACTTGTCACCACAACTGCCATAGTCACCAAGGCGTTCCAAGCTACCGTCCCAATGATGATCATCTGCGAGCTGTCATAAGTCAGGTTGGCCACCTTGAAGTGCCTGATGCTGTCCGGCTCTCCTAACCTCGGGATGTTGTGAGCATCCTCACTTTCACGACGCCCGTACACCTCGACCTTGAGGCAAAGAAGGACCTCATCGCCTGACTGGATCAGAAGACTTGCCAAACTCCTTGATAGTTCCTTGCCATGACCCGAGAACCGCTTGGTCCAAATTTGGTCCTTGTCTCCTAGAGCCCTGTAATCCTCGATGTTCACTAACGAACAGTAGGCGTGAGATCTGAGTACGAGCTCCAACTTCGAATCCGTAATGTCTTTTTCTGACCGGCGCTTCAAGGGACGAACGTATGCCTCCGATCCGTCACCCAATCGCTTGGAACTGCCCGCTGGAAGGTAGGCGAACACCTTTTCACCTCCTGGCAGCGTGATCACCGCTTGATCAAAATGTCGTTGACGAATCGAGCAGTTGTCGGGTGCCCGGTGTTCTTGATGAGCTGCGCGTCAAGCTCGTCGAAATCCTCTTCCTCCTCAGGCCAGGACTTGCAATCCAAAATGTGGCTTGACAGAGTCTTGGCGCTCGCCATGCTGATCTCACACACAGAGCACGACAGGGGAAAGGACAGGTCCTTGAGACTCGGACATGAAAGCAAATGGGTCTTCATTCCCTTCCGACTTTGGAATGACCTTGGACACCAAAGGCATTGAAGATGTCTAATCCGTTTTCTTGGACCATCGTGGGATTCATTGACGTGAGTTCGAAGAACCGCTTCTGTCGTTGAAAGTTGGCCACAGAGAATGCAAGTGGGGTCCTTCTTCTTCGGAGCGTCTTGATTTGACATGACAGACGGAAATAAAGGTAAATCACAGAACAATCTCAGAGTTAGCATCAGAGTTAGCATCTATTTCGGCTAACCAACCTTACAAAAATCGGCAGAACTAACCAGATAGACGGCTGTCTTGCGTCATTTCGGGAATATGAACAGTATCGACTGTTTCCTCAATGCCTTTAACAGCAACGGATGCTACAAAATCATCCACTGGAGCACCATTGACAGAGAAAGATCCTTTAAAATGCGACACAAAACAACTTGAAGGCGTCTAATGATTTCCTTATTTTTCCTTAGCAAACTTACCAGGCGAAACTGAGTAACTAAAAGATTCATCACCGATGAGAGTTTCATCCCCGACAACGGCAGAGGACTCCTTCAAAAGAGCAGAAGCAGCGGCTCCAACTGTAACGATGTTAGCCTCAATGTAACGTCAATTGAAGTATACATGGTTCTGATCATTGCTTGGAAGAACTCTTACACTCAGGATGCTGGACGAGGGAAGCGGCCAAGGTCAAACCCTCTTTGGTGAGAACTATTTTTTAAAGGAACCAAACAACAAAACCTCGTCAGGCAATGAGAGAGAGAAGGCTTTTCGTTCAAAAATTGTTCGAAAAAAACTTACACTTTGGGCAACTCAAGGCGTAGTGGTGACTTTTCAAGAACGATCTTCTGTCATTAAAAATCGTCTGGCAGTCCACGCATTTCAAGACAGGTTTCGACAACTCCCAAATCGGCGTCGCACAGCTTTTCCAGGATCCTGAGATAGGCTTGTCAACTTCTTTATGATGTTGTGAAATGTGCGTTTTTGTTGTTGGAATACTGGCAAGGAGGGAAAGAGCATTTTACTTCTACCTCCTCGCTGGCAAGATTTTTTTCTGAAGTTTTTTTCATTGCAGTGTTCGTGGACGAGAATTGAGGAAGAAGAAAAAGGGCGGGGAACAAAGTCAGGAAAGGAGAAAAGTGGGAATCAAGAGCGTTTGGTCAAACATCTTCGTTTTTGTCGTGTCTGTTTGCGGGATTATCTTGTTGGGTGGCAAACCAAATCCAGCCCCTTTTTCTCGTTTGTTTGCGGGAAAATTGGTTGGGCGCCCTTTGTTGCGGGAATATTTTTTCTCCCTCTTTCTCGAACTTGTTGCTCACATCCCTCTACTCTTTCATTCATCTTCAGGTGCACGTTTGAAAAATGTTTCAAAACACACTTTTCGAGTCCCTCCAAAAAAAATCGAGCATCATCGAGAACACCACGACTCCTTCGAGAGGCCGTACATTGCTCTGAATGGCATGATGTTCAGATTTACTAGACATCCGGACATGGAGAATAGATTCATTTGCATGTGCGGTCGTACATTTTCAGGTCTTAGATCCATTAAAGGTCATGTCGACGCAGCCTCTAAACCAGAGGTTTGCACTGTCATTAGCCAACGTTCAGTTGAGCTGGCACTAAAGGAGGAGGAGTGCTTCAATGAGAATGTTTTTATTCACTTTGTGCCTCTCTCGAAAAGCGAGCTTTTCAAAATAAAGTAGCTTTTGTCTTTCATTTCTGTTTTGTCTACCTCTTCTGCCTCTCTACATCTCTCTCCGCGGATCGCTTCTTCCATCCCTTGCTACACATGTCCTCTCTTTCACCTCTTACCATAAACACATTACCACTCCAACACAATCAAAACATGTCTCATACTACCCTCCGGAGCGCTTTGACCAAACGAAAGGCCGATGGAGATTCTTTCACCGATGGTCGAAAGAAAAATAAGCCTCTTCGCTATCGAAGGTGTTATCATCCCCACACCTTCACTTCCACCACGGCCCACTCTTCAACGTCACAAGAGCTTCTCAATTTCTACTAGCAAGGAGGACGACGCCGACCAACAACGTGACGAAACTGTCAAGACCGACCATCAACCTGACAACACTGCTGACCACACTGTCGACGCCGACCAACAAGCCATGCCTTCCTTTTCTGTCCCTGACGATCATAAAACGTTGAAGATAAAGGTCATCGACGCCACCTACATCATCCCTAACAAGATTATGGAGGTTGATTATTATGATACCGTTGCGGATCTCAAAGACCTGATCATTCTCTCATTCCTTCAGGAGATAACGCTTGACCCTCGCAGAATCCGTCTGACTTTCAATTCGCACAATGTTCGTGCTTCCACCTCGCCTCAGGGACGAAGATCGCATGGTTATTTGTGGATCCGTGAAAACACGCTACTTAAGGATTACATACTTCATACACCATGCATGAACCATGATCTTCTGTTCACACATGAAAGATTTAATTTTTGGTTCACTAAAAGTACATTCTTCACATCTTCTCCGATCCGTCCTTATTCTCCTTACATCAAACTACGTCGAGATGAGGCTGTGGTGCAAGGCCTTGAGCGTCTCCAACTGTCGTGAGTGGTACGGGAAGAACGAGACAAAGTAATCCAGTGCCTCAACCCACTTCCTCAACGACTGCGGCCACACTCGAATCGACGTCTCCTCGCTGCCGTCATCCCCTTGTGCGCGGTACAAGGGATGAGGCTGTTGTTGTTGGTGCTGGTGCTGTTGCTGGTAGTTCCCGTTATGGGTCTGCATAGTAAACCCATTCGCTCCAGTCTGATAAGGCATCCTGTCACCATTCTCCTCTTTTCCACCTGATCCCGATTGGCCCCCAGGAACAGCGGTGCCATTGCCGCATCCTGGTCCTGATCCTGACCCTGAACCACCGCTCGTCGACGCCGTTGATGTTGCGCGAGGGTCCTTCAGATATGCTGGCGACCAAATCTGGAAAATTCGGTTGCCTAGCAAGCTGCAAAACAACAGACTGGCCAGCTGGAAAAAGTTCTCCCCTGTCTTGATCGTACTGTAGTAGACCAGTTGATCGACAACGTAGTGGTACTTGAACTCGAGGTCGATCAACTTGCGCTGCGTTTCCTGTGCCTCTGCGCTCTGGTAATGGGGATGATGCGAAGGTTGGTGAAAGCCTGGAGTAGTTGCTGCCAGGGGCGACGTGCTCCGTCCCAAACCCAACATGCCGACAACAGGTCCAGAGTTTGGTGGCGAAATAAGTGTCGTCAGGCCGCTGCTCAGCAACAAAGGAGACGAGTGGGTCGATCCGGGACTGGAGCTACGGTCAGGTCCAAGTCCAATGGATGACAGGCTGAAACCATTGCTTGCGTTCGAAACCAATCCGTTGCCTGCACTCGTTGCCGAGACAGCCCCAGGGAAGCAACTGTTGCCCATGTTGACCAGGACTGCATGCGAGTTAAAGTCGCTGAGAAAGTTGACGACGTGTTGCTCAATCATACCGAAGGCATACGAGCTCTTGTACCCAGAAGACAGCTGAAAATTCGAAACGTTTCCAAAACTGAGTCGAAGTGGAATCCAGTAGTTCTCCAGAGGTCGGTTGCGGTTGTAAATGGTGATGTTTTCCTGAACGTATTTCTCCTACGATATTGAATAATTAAATGTAAATACTACGTAGACCCGCAGATATCGAGTGCAGGCGCTTGAAGCAAAAGATAAACAACTTACCCTCCTAAAGTTGTCTGCGTTTCGGAGAAGAGCTTTGGCGTTAGGGACGACGCGGATCTCGTGCTTGTCTAACCCATCGATGATCTTGTCCGGCTCTGGATACTCCAGGTTGAAGTACATCGTGTCGTTCACGATCTCGTATTCAAGAGGGATTTGGAGCAAGTTGAAGATGCTCAAGGTCCGGTAATCCTCTTTGAATGAGATCTTCCATTCGTCCGTGTTCTCGACTGATCCAGACGATTCACGGGAGAAGCGCCCTATATATTGTTAAATATTGAATATCAGTTAGTCGTACGCCATCACAACAAATTGTTAACCTCGTATATTCCGCCTGCCATTAGGTATAAGCCTTACCGATGAACGAAACGGAATCTTGCCAGTTGACGCGGACAGCAGGCATGTAGCACTCTGCAGTGAGGAGAACGACTTGCTGGTAGTCTTTGACAAGACGGCAGTTGATGTAAATCTCAACGGTCTTGAGCTCCAGCTCATCTGGGTCCCGGCTCTCGCCGCTGTCAATTGCCGCCTGTATGGCTGCAGACGGGCGAGGGAAGAAGCGGATGTAGACACGGACATGGTTCTCCGAGGGAACAGTCAACGTCTTGAACAGCTTTGCAGACGTTCGTGATGTTGAAAACAAAATCTCGGTCGTATCCGAAGGCGACAAGTTCGATTTGAACTAATCATGAAATATTTGACAAGAAAAAATCGTTAATAAATGAATCGCATAAGCAATGGTATCAAAAATCGAGAGAGAGAGAGAGAGAAAGAGAGAGATATTCAAAACTTACGGTAAACTCCATGGGGACACTCTCTCGGTTGTAGACGACCATGCTCCTGGCGGTGTACTCGGATCCATAGAAGAGATTCTTCATGTCGATCGTCGACGAGTTCTTCTGGTCGATTCCGTTCACAAACACGTCAAAAACTCTGTTGTTCGCTTCGTTGCCCTTGGCCGCTCGCCGGAGGTTCTGCCGTGCAACCACCTCCATCGTAATTCGGATCGTCTTGGTGTCACCGGGGTTGTCCACGTTCTCGATCAGCAAGTACGTCGAAAATACGTTCCGGACATTGGTGACAAATCCCAGTGTAATCGTGTGAACAGAGGACGATCCAGCCGACAGCTGCTCCTCCGAAGGTGGCTCAAGTGTTCCGTCCGGTCGGCTAATCTTGATCCAGTTCTTGTCCAATGCAGAGATCGTCTTGATCCTGTATGAAACCCTATCATATCCAGGGTTCTCCAGGACCAGTTTACGGATGACGTTAGCTGATCCCATATCCTGCTGTCCAAGATCCAGTTCGTAGCGACCGCCAAATGCCTCACCAGAGTCGATACGCTTACATCCTCGCAGCGATATGACAGGTTGCAACGCACTCGCGTCCACTTCAGTCGCCCCGGAGGACTGGGCTAAATTGGGTGAACTGCTAGTCATGCTCGCCACGGCGGGTTCCTCCAACTTGTTCTGGCGGTGGTGGGGGTCGATTCGTTCGTCCTCGATGGCTTGCTTCTTGGTGGGTTTCCGATGCTCCCGATTGTCAGACACGAGACTGATCAGAACGCGTTGCTGCTGACCCAGCTTGGAGTTCAAGTTCCGGATGTACAGTTTGATGTCCTCCGAGATAATCAGATGAGGGTCAATGAGCTCCACCACCAGCTTGAGCTGCTGGCCTGCCTCAACTACACCGCAGTTGCTGCTGTCCAGAGGTGTTACCCTGATGATCTCGGCTGCTGGATACTCCATAGGGCCCTCCAGCGTCATCTGGAACTCAAGTGGGAAGGTCATCGACAAGTTTGACACGGTGATGGTCGCTTTCTGCACGTCTGATCCCATGCCGTCTTCCGACACATCCTTGGACGAAGAAAGAGCCGCAGTCTCGGGAACGGAGAGTCGTTCGTCGTCACTGTCATCCTCGTAGTCGGATGACTGCATCAAACTCCTAAAGACGATCCTTTGAGTCGACAGCGAAAACATGGATCCTTCCACCAAGGCGCCGCGAATAAGGATATTCTGAGCAAACCGCTTGGTAGTCGTCTCCTCCTCGGCAGTCATAGGCTTTGTTGAGACCCAGAGGTTGCCAAACGTCAATCCGTCGGGTGTACAGAGGGCTGCAGTGTCACTTGGCAAACGGGAACCCTCCTTCGGGAAGGCACGGATACGGACACCGATCGATCCGCGTGAGCTGAGGGTAATACTGCCACGGAGTGGCGAGTTCGAGAAGCGGGAAAGAACGTCCAGATGCACATAGTCGATTACGTCCGGTGAAAGTGTCGCTCCAATCTCAAACTTGACGTCCTCCAGTGACTTGTTCGTGATCGAGAACCAGGCATCGCAAGGAAGAGCAGAGGACGGTAATGGATGGGTCAATGGAGGCAGCACCAGAGTGCCGTCTGTAAGTCGGTCAAATCCAAGTTCGAACTCTGTCAGAACGGCGCTCACGTTGAACACGGGTTCGTTCAGAGGATTATGGAGGTTGAGGATCCGGATGGGGAAGGTACGGCGTCCGATCTCAAAATTCTCGATCCTCCTGGGATCCAAAAGAACCTCGATTGAATCCGTGCCACGTGAGCGGATCTTCCTCTTGGTTCCAATGACGGGATAATGAGGACGAATGCCTTCCTCCTCCGTCACCGTCAAGCGAATAGGGGCCAGATCCATATAATCCTGAAGGACAAGCTCGTAAGAGAGGGGGATCTCGCTGGAGTTCTTAACCTCAAAGTTGATCTTGACCGGGTTCCACGAGTTGTAGTGACCGATTTTCCCGAGATCCGTCGACAACGGCACCACTTCGGCATAGGAAACTCCGAACGAGGACGACAATCCCAGCACCTTCATGACTTGATCCTTGACGCGATCTACAACCATCAGCGTACCCGACAGAGAGACATTTTTTCCTGACTGGAGTTGCTGAGCATCGTTGGTAGACAATTCTGGCGCAGGACAAGAGATGGCCAAATGAACCTTCTGACCAGGGACAAGTCGGATGATAGAGCCACAGACATGGAATCCGTCGATTGCCTTGTTGGCTGCTTCTGAAAGCGGTTCCGACGAAGATGGCGGACTTCCGTGCTCCCAAATAGTGTCCGCAGTGATGTCGCACAGAGGCACAAGTTCCATCACCTCGTCACCACCGTTCAACAGCTCAACCCAACGGTCGTCGACCCGAGCATCCTCCTGTCCACGTTGGGGTTGAAGTGCGACCAAGGCCCGACTCTCCTGTCCGCCAGTATCCTCATCTTCAGCAACACTAACGTAGACATCCTCCCACGACAGAGTAGGAAGGGCAAGACCCTCTCGAGGAACGCCGGGCTTGGCTTCCAGATCATCCTGCGACTCATCTACCGACATGGGACAAGTGTAGCCTGGACCGTGCAAAATCGTCGAGAGTCGACCAGGATCGACAAACAGGCGAACCTTGATGTGGATCTTTTGAGAGCAGTTGTTCTTGTTGGTCACCAAAATCGTGTCGGTAAATAGACCAGGGGTAGACGCAGTGAATCGGAAACTGATCCAGAGACGTGAACGATCAGTTGGGGCGACCTCAGATGGATCGTTGTCGTCATCGTCGTCATCGCCGTCCTTGAGCTGATCCCTGTCCATGTGGTCGTGCGTTCCAGATCTCCTAGTGTCGACCTCCCAGCCGTCCAAGATTCCGCCCGTCCGGTCCAGAATGATGTTGCCAGAGAGCGACTCAATCTGAAAGTCCAGCGGCAGACGACTGGACATGTTCTGGAGCGTGAATGACCCGTACACAGGTCGTCCTACTTCTGGCGTCCATCCAAGGTTGAGGAGTGTGTCCGAGACCGAGAGGATAGATCGGCCAATGACAGAGGTAAATTTAACTGTCTGGGATAGGACTTGAGTGAGGGTATCCTCCGTGTCCTCGACAGCAGCAGAAGCGTCTGAAATGGACACAGAAAACTTGATGCCTCCGACCAACGTACGGCACTCGCTATCTCGCTCCTGTGAGGTCGAGCTCAGACCACTAGAGGAGGTGGCCGCCCGGCGGCTCGAGTTTCCTCCAGCGATACCTCCAAGCAGGTTGGGTTGGACAGCAACCCAAACAGTGACCATGCTGCGCTTCTTCAGGAGCGTCCGGGTGACCTGACCCTTCTCCGCCTGCTCGTCAAGGTAAATCCCCACTTGCTGGGCCAAGTTGGAAGCACACGCGATGTAGACGTCGTCATCCGTGACGTTCTCGACCAAGAGCGGCGTCACTTGGGAGTACTTGCGCCCGGTGTCGACATAGCAGTGGCCAAGGTCCAGCTTCATGGACTCGTCCAGGGAAGGAAAGGCCAGATACTGAGCACGATGAGAATAGCAAGTGAAAACAAAGTCGTGCGCCGCCTGTGTGACAAGGTTGATCACCCGAAGGGAGTCCCGAAGTCGTCCAAGGTCGTGAGTCAAGTAGCCAAACATGAGCCGCTTCACCTCCTTCGGCTCCAGGGACCCAACCAGTTCATGCTCGTCCAGCACAAATCGCGAGACACTGCCATTGGCGCCGGTGTCAAGTTCAATCCGGTATGGCAAAGGACTGTCGGAGGTGTTGGACAACTTGAAATAGAAAGTGCCCTTTTGATCGAGCTCGACCTTGCCTCCGTCAAACTCTGACGGCGACAGCACAAGGTGTTCGGCTGGGGGTTCTGACTCCTGGAAGGGCGTCTCACCCTCGACATCAGCGGAGCTTAATGCCTTTTTGACGACGCTCTCTCCTACTTTGATCTCCTTGGCGACGGCAGCCTTCTTGGACGCCTTCTTAGCAACCTTGTCGTCCGCAACTGATCCAGGCGAGGTCGACGTCGGTGGCTCTTCAGCAGCATCTTCCTCGGTCGGAACCTGGGGCTCGACGGTAGCAATGAACATCACCTCGCGACAAATATCCCTGTTCTTGTGCTCGTGGACGTAGATCTTTCCTTGTAGACGGATACGTTCCTTGTCAACGATGGCATTGGAGGCATACACTGGATTATTACGCAGTGCTGTGAAGTAAGCCGAAACAGACTTGGTCTTTCCTCCCTCCAGTGTGAACACAATCGAGTGATCCGTCCGCCTGAACTTCGGCGCGTCCTTGACCGTGGGTGTGTTAGCAGGGGTAACTGAGGTTGGCGTGGTCGAAGCTGTACTCTTGGCAATAGAGTCAACAAGTGGAGAGCTGAGCTGGTCTGGTTTGAACAATTCCTGTATCTTCTCCTGAGTAGGTGTCGCATCATCTAGTGTTAGAGATTATTTTTGGTAAAATAACAAACGCGTTAGATTCTCTACGCATACAATACCACCATCAAACATGTCCTCAGTTGTTTGCTCTTTACCAGCTGGTTTGGGCGATTCCACCTTATCTTCAACACCGCCTTTCCGGAGAAGACTCAGTCGAGCAGTGACCTTCTTGACCTTGTCGTCGCGGCCCTTTCGCTTGGCAATCTTGAGTTTTT
Organism: Linnemannia hyalina; assembly: GCA_019671135.1. NCBI lineage: Eukaryota > Fungi > Mortierellomycota > Mortierellomycetes > Mortierellales > Mortierellaceae > Linnemannia > Linnemannia hyalina. The sequence continues at coordinate 1,238,675 of JAHRHY010000009.1, read as the reverse complement.
GTTCTAGGATCTCAATCTCGTCCTCCATCTCCTTGGTGACAACAGCCTGGCCAGCGGGGTCATCCTCGAGAGTAAACTCAATTTCGCCACCGAAGTGCGTTCCAGCAGCGAGCGGCATCATCTCGTGGGGGTCGACACGAACCTCAAACGTCCTGGTCTGCTTGGTCGAGTTTGTCACCGTGATTCGCTTGGATTCCGTTTTGCAATTCACAGAACATGTTCCAAAGTCGACCTCTGGACAATCGATCGAAAAATGTTTTGGCTTCCGGATGTTGGCCTTGACACTCAACACGCGGCCGCTCTCGGGGTCCTGAATATTCTCGATTGCCAGCCTCTCGTGATACAGGCCCGACAGCGACGGCTCAAAGATGAAGTCGACCTCCTTCTTGCTGTAGCCGCGGACGACACCACTCTTGCCGTTACCGAGAACAATGTCACCTGACGCAATGGATCCAGACTTGCGGATGTGGTAGAGTAACGGCTCCTTGCTGCGGTTCTGGATGACGATTGTTTTGGTCCGCTTCTCCCCCTTGTCCATGTTGCCAAAGTTAATGTTGTTCTGGCCTAGGTCCATGATACTCCTGACAAGCGACGATCGGACCATGATCTCCCGTAGAGGAATCTGGCTGAGATCCCCATCCAACAGTGGCCTAAACTGGGGGTTGTTCGCAACAGTCTCCTGGTCAAAGTCCACGAGTCTCAGATAGATGCGAGCGTCTTGGTTCTTGGGGATACCCTTGATGTGGTCGCGGAAGGTCGAAGAAGGTGTGAACAGGACAACGAGCTGATGTTCCGTTTCTGGAGGCACGCTCACCACAGAAATTGGCGCCAATTCTCCACTGGCAATGGCGTTCTGGAGCTCTCTCGTCAGCTTCATCTTCTCCTTCACGTATCTCTCCTCGTCAGCGGGCTTGTAAAATAGCATGGATCCTCCTGTTGTCGAGCTGGCGTCCATCGCTGCCAAAACACTCTCCAGCGTCCTTTCGCTTAACAACGACTGAACCTGTTGCTTGCCGTCCCCACCCGCTTGCTGCGTGGCTTCGCCCTGCAACGTCTTTGGATCCTGTAGCCGTTGGGATGTGGTGGAGATCGCGTCCGATCGTTTGGAAGAGTCTGCAATGGACACACCAGAGCTTTGTTGAGATGTGGCGTTCGAGCGAGGAGACCGGGATGACGTCTCTGTGTGGCCTGGTCCAGTAGTCTTGCCAGGCCGGTCTATCGTCGACTTGCTCTTGGGCTTTGTGGCTGGCTCCAGCAGCTCCTTCATGGTAGGGATGCGCCTAGTGATCTTTTTCACCTCTCGTGGTTTGTTGGTTGCTAGATCCAGAAAACCAGCAGAAGAGCTACCGGCACCCTGGGACACATCTCCATGGAAGAGGATCGCCTTTGCCTTTAAAGCGAGAGTCGAGGCGAGAGCTCCTCCTCCGATCGTTGCGGGAGTTCCTGATTCTGACGTCCCATTAGAGTGCTGTTCGCGTTGTTCCTGTCGTCTCTTGAACAGGGACGACTTCGAACCATCGTTAGGGGCTGCCCTTCCCGGTCCCACAATTGACAATCCACCTAATTTTGTTCCGATAATTCAAATTTGTAGTTTTAGCTACAGTGCTCTCGATTCATTATCACCCCATGTTCAAAAATAAAGCACACAGGCATTACCAGATCTTGTCATTGGAGAATGCGCAATGTTGTGAACGCCGCCTTGAGAGGTGGGTTGGATATCCTGATCGTTTGAAAGCAACCCGCTGACCTTATTCAGGTTCAGGTAATCTCGATGCTCTCGGGCACGCTCATACACGGACAGCTCTCCGCAAAGACTTGTTGTCACCTCCAAGGTCAGCCAGTTCTTGGTGAAGTTTGAGATAGTGATGGTCCGCAAGCTGATACCTCCGACGACGACGTTGCCGAAATCCAGAAAGTTGGTCCCGCCTGGATAGAGAACTCTGTAGAATAACGAATGGAAAGTGACCCGGTTCTTGTCGATATTGGTAGATCGAACCTCGATAATCTGGTCGTTCGCCCGATTCGTAAAGTTGAATAGTGTGAGCTGCTTTCTGTAATCCGGGTTGACCTTGCGCGGGTAGATGTCGAGCTTGAGTTCCGTGCTGGATTTAGGTGCCAGAGTGATGGCGCCCGATGGTGAGCAGTTGAGGACCTTGCTCTGGAAATCCAGCTGGACAACGGCTGGGATCTCTGATTGGTTCATAAGCTTGATTGGCAGCGACTTGAGTGCTCCAACGTCAGTGTCTCCAAAGTCCAACGACTTGGGCTCAAAGGTCACAAAAGATGTACATGCACGAGCCTTGCACTGAACAATCTTGCGATCCCTCTGACTGTTCTCGGAAAAGGGCACGGTCGAGGTCAGACCGCCCCAAGGAGCGTATGCGACAATGATGCGGAAGGACTTTCGCAAAAGCTTTCCTGCCTGAAAATCCTCGATGGACGAGTCACGAGCAGGGCGGTAGGAGACAATGACGGTTCTCTCTTTGCCTGGCTTGACAAACAGCTCCTCGATCCGAGTCGTTGACTGGTTGCCTCGAACTGGCGATTTTGGTGCATGGATCTGAGCTTGAATCAGCTCTTTCTCCCGCTGAGCTCCGGAAAAGGAGATGGATCGCAGGCTGGGTCGCTTCTTGTGGTTGACCAAGTTGTTCGCTGTCAAGGAGTCCTGAACGCTTGTCGTATCCGCCTCTGATTCGCCGTCATCCTCGATCCCTTCCATTGGCGGGCGTGCAAGATCTTGGCCTGCAAGATAGCTGGCGACTGTAGGGTTGATGGGGTGGACATTGTCGGGGAAAAAACCATCGGAGAGGACTGGGGATGATGGCCCAGACTCGACCAGCAAGCCTTGCTCGCGTCCTGCACGATCCCCTTTTGTTCCTGCTGAGTCGGCCACGCTGGGGGCAGACGATGTGAATCCGAGGGCGTTGGGTGACTGGGGGCCATCTTCCATCCAATCTCGAAGGCGACTCCGACTAGCTTGACCGCCCACGCTGCTGTGATCCGGATGGTCGGTATTGGCTGAGGATTCTGACCGACGGGAGCTCTCATACCAGCTGGACTGTATATCGGGATCCAGGAGAAACTTGCCCTCTTTTGACAGATCCGATGAAGGGTCAGAACCCTCTGTCGCGGCCTCGGTTTGGATGTCAAACACCACCTCTGCGCCTTCGACCTTCAAATGGATTTCCGTCGGCGTCAATCCTGTGTTGGTGAAGGTAAGCGGAAGTCGTGTCCAGACGCCCGCGCAGCAGTCACCGAAATCCATCGTACTGCCTGTCGATATTGTGAGGGTGTCCTCCCCTCTCGAGACTGCCCTCACTGCTGCATGAATAGTTGCCTCCTCAATGTTGCTGGCATCATTCAGGTTCTCGAGCAATAGGTCGAACAAAAAGTCGCCATTTTCTTTGGGTCGGAAAATAACGCGGATGCGTCGGTAGCCATAACTGAGAATCGGTTTGGACTGGACTGCATTAGAGTGTTGACCTTGCTCCTCGACATGTTCCGCTGCATCTTCTGCGCCGGTTCCACCATACGAGTCCTCGTAGTCGACAAAACGAAGCCAATTCTCTCGAGATGAGCTGCTGACATCCACTGTATTGAGTTGCCAATAGAGGGGAATCTCGCTCCGGTTCCAGATGGTAAAGTCTTTGACGTACTCCTGATTGGCGACGCAGTCTTCAAAGTTGATGCCAGTTTCGCCAATGTCGGAATAGAGAACCGATCGGCACACAGTCGAGCGAAATTTGACTGTGTGCTGGTAGTCGGCTTTGTGTGGTGCAGTGCTGGGTCCGATGGACGAACTGTTCCCGGGCTCCAGCATGCTTCCAGTCACGGTTTTTCCTCCTCCGGTATGAGTTGCTGAGGTCGTGGCTCCAGAAGAATCCGAGTTCGGGTCGGACGTGGCGTGGGTGGAGGTAGGAGATTCTGATAACTCTGATTCTGGGTATGGTTGCGTTGGGGCGTTCCCCAAAACTTTAGATCCTGCAGAGACCGTAATAATCTTGTATGCGAAAAAGAAGACTAAGCCGTTCACCTCAAAGGCATCGAAGCTATCGGTCTGTTGGTCGTTCGAGTCAAACTCCTCGGCGTCGATATTGCTGCCAGTTGCGAGTCCATTGGCCGAGATATCGCGTTGCCGGCTATCGTCATAAATCTGGACACCATCTCCAAAGGCGCTGCCATTGCCTGAGTTGTTGTTCGCTCCATCATTGGCGTTCGACGTGCCTCTCCTGTTCTTGCCCTTGGGTTCCGGTAAGAATCCGAGGATGATGTATTCGGTCTCTCCAGCAGCGACCGTGACCTCGTCGATAAGATTGACGTAATTGAAGAGTTGGTTGAATTGCAGTCCGGTTGATCCAGCCTCAGCTGCCGCGGCCGTGTTTGTCGATACGACTTGAAGCGGGCCTCCGGTTGTGTCTAGAATAAAATGTAGGATACAAAACATTCGTGTCAGTCGATCAAATAAGAGACGAGATGGGTCCAAAGGGAGCAAAGAAAGAGCATCAAGGCCAAGGGGAAGTGAATAGGAAAAAATAAAAGAAAATTGGCCAATGAAAGGAAGGCATAGCATCGACGGGCCAATCAACGTCTACTCTGAAGAGTCGAACAATGTATTTGGCTACTTCTAGAGAATGTGGTGCAATCACCACGATAACCCCAGATCATGAATAATAGGAGGAGATAACGAGGAACAACAGCGAGAACTTTTTGACGCGTGCTATGGTATGGGGATGTGGGTGTGTCTGTGTCTGTGTGTGCGTGTATGTGTGTGTGGGGATGAGGTGTTTGGACCACACAGATCATTTGAAATATGAAAATATGCGCACACTCGACTCATAGACAGCATTGGAATTCATCCCACAAATATAGAAGCCAAAGGATGCAAAACTTTTTTTTTTCTTTCATACCTGGATCGAAGGGCAAGTTTTCGTTGGTCAGCTGGAAGGAAATCTGAGGGCCAAGACTGGATCTCATTTTGACAACAATATCCGCCTGGGACGTGTTCTTGATCCCGAATCGACGCAACGAATGGAGTCCATTGAGATAGACGTTCTCCAGGACAAGTCGGCTGGGAAAGTTGACGAGTTGAAAGAGTGGAGTAGAGGCTGGTGGCATCGAGTTGCTGTGATGGAGATGGTGGTGGATATGACTCTGCGACGGCTGACTCTGCTCTGGAGTTTGCCCTCCAGCTCCTTCCTGACTTGACGACTGTCCTGATGACACAGAGGACACGGAAACAGCATGTCGTAATGAGTTGGACGAGGGAATAGGATCATGGTGTGCTTTAGAGAGATCTAATCAACATAAGGGCAGTGGGTTGGAAGGATGTCATGGTGTTAGTGAAAGGTGGCGGAGGCTTTATTTATATGCTGCGGGAGCAGTTTCCCAAGGTGTGAGATGCATGGTATTGACAAGGGCGTATTTCATACTTGTGGGGATGGCTGTAGAAGGCTGTATATCGGTGTCATCGCTGGTGGTGTTGTGGTTGTTACTGTTGTTGAGATTGCTGGTGGTGTCCTGGGGCACACTGGGATTCATGGCCGGTTAGGGGAGTCGGGTGGGTATGCCTTTTGAATGGAAGAGAGTGAGGAATGAGAAGAGATGGAGAACTGGTCAGGGCCAGGGGGAGGGAAGGAAAAGGAAGAATGAGGGGTAAAAGAAGAATAGTGTGCAATAGTAAAGAGAAAGGAGGGTAAGGACGGATGTGAATTGACACCACGAAGGGTTAAAGGAAGGAGGAAGGGACGAGGAGGAATGAGAGAGAAGGGAGGAGTGAGGGTGGAAGAAGAAGGGCAAGAGGGAAAATTAAAAAAAATAAAAGGGTCGGAGAACGAGAATAAAATTTGACTCGGGTGATGATTGATCGAATGAAGGGAGGTGATAGATGTCTCACCAGTCAGACACTGCTGACTGGACTGATAAACAACAAGGAAAGAAGCTCTCTCTGGCACTGAAGGTGGTGGCAAACAGATCCAGTCGAGTCTGCGCGGCAGGGAGAGGAGATCAGTTGGCAACGACAACGGTCCACGCAGTCTTTTTTTTTTTTATAAGTATAAAAAACACGACAGGGTGTTAGTGCAAGTCAATAAATGTAGGAGAACAGCATGGCATTTTTATTATTTGTGTCTGCTTTTCATTATTTGTCGTCTGTGTGGCCACGTCCCCGTCTTCTCCACATATTGCACACAGGAAAAAATGGTCCCCATGCCAATCAATACATCCTCGAAGGGCGAGCTTGTGCGATGGCGCACCCTTCCGTGCCACTGTACACTCGAGTGCTGCGCGCTTTGCTTTTGGTGATGGTGTCCTGCTTTCTTTTATTATTTTTAATAGTCCTTTTGGGGTGCTTTGCAGAAAGGATGCTGATGGCTAATCGATGAGCCTGGTGGTGGCGTGTGTGTCTGTGGTTGCAATGGTTGTGCACATTTGATTTGTCAGGAGTGGTTTCTTCGAAGGTAAAGGTGGCAAGTTATTGCCTCCATTGGAAAGCTGAAAGAGAGAGTGTAGAGAGGAAGAAACGCGTGTGTTGAAAGAGTGTTGTTGCAGATGAGTTAGAGTTATGAATAAGAAAGAGAGCGTGGGTGTGCGAAGAGAGTTCAAGCGGTAGAAGTGTGTCAGTTGAGAGAGAAAGGGAGAGAGCGCCTTGCTTCTTCACAGAAAGATTTTTTTGTGAGTGCTGTGGACACGGGACACGCGACCATCCATGTCCCATGCTTCTCCTTCCCTCCTTTTTTTGTTTGCGTTGTTTATTTGTTTGTTTGCTTGCTTGCTTGTTGAGTGGAGTGGGGCTGGAAGGCAGGGGGCAACTACCCTTGCAATTGTGCACCACTGAATGGTCAAACACCACACGAACAACAACACGCATAACCCTATCCCATATCCATACCGGAAAGAAAACAAAAAAAAAAAAAACAAAAAAAAAAACGCCATGACGCGTCCATTCATTGACTTTGAACATATCGCATCGTTCATCTGTGATTTATGATCATGGCGACATGTTTTTTTAATATTTGAACTTATTGACAATATCTGTCTAGGGGGGGACGTAGATTGGAGACTCAGCAAAAAAACGAGAAAGAGCAAAGAGGAGGCAGCTCGATGAACCGAAGTATCAAAACTTCATGGGGCAAGCAAGATTCGAAAGAGTCATTTCTTTGAATGAATAAAAGGAGGTGTATGTGCATGCATGGGTTAACAAGGCATAGCGAAATAAATGACATTCTCCGTCTTATCCCCAACCACCTTTTCTTATTTTTTTTGTTCGATCTGACTGCATCGATTATTGGCAATATAAACCCATGAACAGTTGAGCAAAGTGGGTCAGCTAGTGAGCGCCCCGAGCAATCAAGCAAGTATTGTTATCTTCCTAGTTCTGGCACCTTGTTACACCAATCATCATAGGCAGCCAAAAAAAAAAAAAAAAAAAGCTTCTTGGCGCAATGACCACTGAGCATCATTATTCCTTGTGACTGATGCGTGGTCAGTAGATTGTTGCCACAAGGGGCACAAGACACAAGGGAGAAGATGGAAAGTGGCTGGTTGGGCTGGCTTGACTGGATTGGACTGGACTGAATTGAACTATTGAACTGGCCCCTGAATAAAAGAAAAAAGAGCCTTTTGTGCCTGATCACTGATCACTGATCACTGCCTCCCTTGCCAATAAGGGTACCAATGAGGCAGATGTCCAGGCTAGCCTAGCCTAGCCTAGCCGGAATGGGTGACACTGGCAAGGCTGTGTGGTCTTGAGAGTATAGTCATGTTTGTTGTTGTGGTTGCTCCTGTGTCCATGGATAATGAACAAAGATTAACCAAGGAAGGAAGCAAGGAAGGGCAACCGCTTGTTCAAAAGAGAACGAGAAAAGTAGAGAAAAGAGAAGAAAGGGAGACGCGATAGAGAGAGTGTGTGTGTGTGTGTGAGAGCAGAGAAAAGTGCGCCACCGTTCTTTCTTATTCATTTTTCCATGTTCCGAGTTCTTATGATTTCATATGTGTGTGTGTGTCTTGTGTGTGTGTCCGTCCATTCATCCCCCTTTTCCTTATTTCTTTTTTCTTTTCACTTTTTTCACACTCCTCTCCTTCCTTCTCTTCTTCCTTTTCCCTTCCCATTCACTCACAATCCCCCATCATCTTCCCTTATAATTATAATACATATTCTTCTTGCTGTCGATCATCCCCCTCCCTTTCATCGACACCAGCAACAATAACAACCCACTCTCTTTCTGACTCTCACTTTAAAAAACCGGCCGCCAATGTTGAGCTCCTCTGCTCACTTCCCTTCCTCCTTCCTCGACTCCTCCAACACGTCTTCTACTGCTGCTACCACCACCACCTCTTCCTCCACCCATACCACCCCCGCTACGACTCCCTCGTCCGGTCGCCTCTCCTTCCTCGGCCCCACCAAGCGAGCCCCCTCGGACCCCTTTGTCATGAGTATCGTCGCCAACCAACAACAACAGCAACAACAACAACAACAACAACAGCAGCAGCAGCAGCAGCCTCAACACTCCCCCTCTGCTCTAGCACCACAGCTCACCCCACCCACCCCGCAGAGCTCCTTTACCCCTCCAACCACGCGGCCCCGGCAGCTCCTCCACAATGTCATCAACACCCCTCCCCCTCAAGCATCCCTTTCCCAGACCCAGCTCCATCCTCAATCCGTCCGACCACCTTCTCCTGCACAATTCCAACAGGCTGCCTCGCCACCGCCGCCACCCCCACCTCCTCCCATCACAACAACCAACCTCAACAAGGCCATGCCACCCATCCCCGCCCAAGGTTCATCACACTACCCTCCTATCCCAAAAGACCTCTCAACCTCCTCAGCAGGTGTTGCCTCCTCCTCATCCGTGAACGTCACGTCGGCAGGCGTATCCTCAGCCTCTGCCTCCGTCTCTGCCTCTTCTTCTGTGCCTAGTCCAACAACGGCCGACCGAGAGGGATCCGCCTCTCTTGCAAATCTACGAGTACGTTACTTTTGCCTTCCCTACCTTTTTTTGCTACCTTTTCTTTTCTTCTTTATTATTGTTCTTTGTCCCGCCTCTAGACAGCTAATTGAACCCATATCTCCCAATAGGCCAATGTGAGTACAATGAGTCTCACCTCCCAACAACAACCACAACCACCTCACATGGAAGGCATCTCAGCTGCGGATTGGACCATGGATAGAGTTGTCCAATGGCTTAGGGCAAGACCACCTTTTGCGTACCTGGAACCACTCTTTGTTGGTAATGAATGACTCTACCTTTTATATCAATTGATCCATCATCGGTCCAATGTCAGCAGAAATGCGATTAGCATGGCATCGTGGACACCATGGGGCCAGATCCGATGTAGCTCTCTAACATTTCGCTTTATCCTCCTTCATACCCCAACTGCAGAGCATCAAATCTACGGCATGACATTTGTTGGGCTGACAAACCCTACCCTCAAACAGTTGGACCCCAACATCTCGTACTTTCAGCGCAGGATATTACTTCGGGAGATCAAGGACTCAGTCGAAGGCACAAGGACGGCTGCCTCGGTGTCATCAATAGGTGCAGAGAACATGAACACGCCCTCGCCCGGTTCAGGATCACCTATCCTTCTTCGTCTCGGATCAGGGTCGCGACCGATGGTCATGTCACCAGGAGGTTCTGTCCACTCACCCTACGTCAATGCGTACCACGTCAACAACAGCAGCGGAAGCGTCGTCCCTCTGTCCTCTGAGCTCAGCACTGTCCGCACGTCATTCGATCAGGACCCTCAGCAGCCACTCTCAGCAAAAATACTCCGGTCTCCTACAGATGAATCCACGGGATCGGCTTCAGCAACTCCCCTGGCACTTCAACCCGCCTCCAGCCTGCCACGACTATCATTGGACGCCATAGAACCCCTCGAGGAAATAACCACGTATGAGTTCACGCAGCCTCAAACCCGGCCAAGTAATTCCCCGCGGCCCATGAGCGACCCAGATCTGAGGCTACTTCCAGGTCGGTTACCAGCGCACGTCACTATCGAAACCACGGAATTCAACCACAAGACCCCCAACATCGCACCACGTCAATCATCCATCGCCTATTCTGCCATCAATTACCGACCCAACCTGAATGTACCGCCTCAGATTGTACCCAGAGGAAGCTCCAGGGACTACTCATCAGCACATGGCTTAAACGTACCCCAGTCCAGCAGGGGTATGTCTCCCATCTCCCCTCCTTCGCCCGACGGAGGAATCCACCCTTACTCCCAGCGCCACCAGGAACCAGTGTATGGCGCCAAGGACGCACCAGGGAGCTCCAAAAATGGTCCCTCTCTCATCGAGCGACGAAACAACCCCGTTCCACATATTCAAACTCATCTCGATCCTCAAGGCAGCGCGCATTATCAGAACGGGCAGCGGCCATCCTACGACAATAGAACTGATCCTTCAAAATCAGGAGGAGGACCATATTTAGATGCGCAAGTCGTCGGCGGAACTCTTGGCTTTGGTCGCAGATCCAGCCACAAGCGGAACCACAGCAGTGCCGATGTCATCCAGTACCCTCCACTCACATCTGCGCCCCAGCCCGTGTCCTTGCCCGTGGCACCACCCAGAGTACGCGTTTATCTCCACTGTTCATTCATTTCCTGTCGTGTTACACTTTTATTAACAGCTCTGACAATTTCTTTTGTATATCTGTCCTCTTTATAGACCAAGAGCATTCAAGTCACTCTGGACAACGAAAACTTCAAGTATGTCGACATTACAGGCATTGATAATGCTGTCGTACTCAAGGAAAAGATCTTTTCTCGGATGAGAATTCTTGCGGAGAAGAACAAGTACGGCATCTTTGAGACTACGGAGCTCGGAAGTCGTAAGTGCCAAATATGAAGAACCTCAAGGTGCTCAAATCTTTTTTTTTTTTTTTTTTTTTTTTTTTTCAGTGGCAACTAAAGTTAAAAATATTATTTCAAATCCATCCTTTTCCATCATAGCCCTATTGGACGACCCATCCACGAGAGGTCCGCCCTTGAACGAGAGGCAGCTTATGGATCTAGTGCTAGACGCTGACAACAAAGGATCCGTCAAGTTTTTGGTCACGCCCATCATGCCTCTTATCCTCCCACCCGATATCGATATTTTGAACCCAAAGCGAGGTGCTATCGCTGCAACCCCGTCTCAGTCCTACAACCACATTCACAATCACGACCGAAACTCGCCCTTCCAAGGAGCATCAGCCATCGGCGTGCCTCAGCAGGACATGGCAGGATATCACCAGCGCGAACGGACGACAGACTCGAATCATCACATCTTTCAGCCAGACCCTTACCTGGCCTTTATGCAACCTGTAGATGATCTTTGGAATTCGGTTCATCCTCACCAGCCCTTCCCAGACTCAAAGCACCCCCACAATACCGGTCGTCACCCAGGGCAGGGCACAAGCAATCAGGCAAACACATCGCCTTACGGATCTTATCAGCCTCAGATGTATCGATATGTTGACAACCCCGCCCATCCACACTTCCAGGCAGATGACACCCGACGGCCTTCAATCGGTACCAACAGCGCTCGGACTTCGCCACGAGTTGGCCCCGTTATCAACACAAACTTGGCTAGGATGCAAAAATCAGGAAGCAACTCGCCCGGCATCGAGGGATCGCCTCTCAGTGGCAAGCGCACGTTACCCAGGAACCCCAACCTTTCGCTGGTTATTGGCAGTAACACGGACCAGGACGGGAAGCTAGTCAACCATTATGCCAGGACAGCTGATCGCTCAGCCTCTCCTGGCGGATCAATGGGCTACCCGCAGCAAAACCGCATGGGAACGGGTTACGACAGTGGCAGCCCTAATGCCGCCAGTTATTACAATATGACCCGGGCCAACCATCCTGGATTTGGAGACGCTCCTATGGTAGGCCATGCCAACTATGTCAACTTTGTCAACAGCAGTGGTTTACCCGCGTCGCCTTTAAGCGCTGGTGGCAAGCGGAGCTCGTACCAGCCTGCGACAAAGTACACGTCATCCCACTCCAACCTCAACTCCCCTCGTTCGATCGACGGAGGACCCACGCCCGAGCTGCATATCATGAACAACCAGGAGGAAGACGACGAGTCGGAAAACTTTTGGGGAGAGCGTCCTCCTCTGGACTTTTTGCTCGAGAACTTTGGACGGTTCTTCCAGGACCACGACTTGGATCACCCGATTATTGAGCTGCACCCACCAACGCCATTTAACGGATCGCCCATGGTACCGGCTCAAACTATTCTCGGATCCTCGGGCTCTAACCATGGCTCGTCGAGTGCGCTCAAGAGTCACGGAGTCAGCCCGGCTATGACGGACGGATGGGGTTCGAACTCAACCATGTCGTCAAGCCAGGGTTCAGTCTCGCCCCACTCTAGCTTTGCTCCTGGCTACCGCGGTAGCATTGTGCACAAAAAGTCCATCCGTATTGTCGCTCAGGAGGCCAAGGACCGATTCTCGCGGCAGTACTCTGGATCCAAGGTGATGCGACGAAAGTCGACCAAGATGTGGGGCAGTCGTTTGGCCGAGGTGATGCCCACCAACTCGATAACGCCCTCTGTCGGTCTGGGTATGCATGAGTTTGATGAGGAGCTCTCGCCCATTGCTGGGTCCCCAGCGGTCGTCACTCGAGCTTCGATCGCAGAGTTTGTCAAGGAGGCCGCCCAAGAACACCACATCTTGCCGGCGGAGCTTCCTGTCACCGAGGAACACGACTTTTTGGAATCCCAGGAGAGTTTGCCGACGTTGGGTGGCTCCACTTCTCTGATGGACGTTTCTGTACAGCAGCAGCAGCAACAACAGCAGCAACGGGTTGTCCAGGTCGAGTCAGGCAAGGTCATGGATCAATCCCGCCAGGGCATTTACCAACACCCACAGAGTGGAACCATCAAGACCTTCCAGTATCTCAAGGGAGGACTCATTGGACGAGGGTCGTTTGGAAAAGTGTATCACGCCTTCAACCTGGACACCTGTGAGATGATCGCCATCAAACAAGTCGACCTGCCGCAGACTCTCTCGGAACGCAACTGTGATCGACTCAAGACATCTGTCGAAGCACTGTTTTCAGAGATGGAGGTTCTCAAGGATCTGGATCATGAGAACATTGTCCAGTACCTTGGTTTTGCACAGAACGAGGAAACGGCCAACATCTTTTTGGAGTATGTCTCAGGAGGCTCGATTGAGTCGTGTCTCAAGCGAAGTGGACCCTTCCCAGAAGCAGTTATCCGGAGCTTTACTCGACAGATTTTGCTCGGTCTTGAGTACATTCACAGCAAGAAAATCGTCCACCGAGTAAGCATCTCCCTCCCTTTGTACCCGCACATAGAGTATACTGTTATTTATGCCTTGGCTGACTTTTCTTTGTACTCGCTGGTCTTGTAGGATATCAAAGCGGCTAATGTGCTGGTGGACGAGCAAGGAATCTGTAAGATTTCAGATTTCGGTATTTCGAAAAAGAATGCCCAGAGTCAAGGCGGATACGACGAGGATGTCGGATCATTGCAAGGATCCGTCTTCTGGTAAGTAACAGAACCCTTTACTTTTGTTTCTATCATATTCTACTAATTGACTTATAATTATTACCTCTTACCATTCATTAGGATGGCTCCTGAGATGGTGACTTCAAAGGCGTATGGTGCCAAGGTGGATATTTGGAGTTTTGGATGTCTGGTCCTGGAGATGTTTACCGGACAGCAGCCGTGGAAGGGCTTTGCACCTCAACAAGCCCTCTTCACTGTAAGTTATCATATTGTTGTCCCTATATTACTTTCCTTATTTCTATGTGAAGGTTGTCTTGTTTATTGTCATATGACTGATCCGGATCCATATTTCCCCTTTCCTTGTCATTTTTTTTTTCTTTTTGCCTTATTCTAGATCGGAAGCAGCAGTGCTCATCCACCGATCCCAGAGTCGATTTCTGAAGAAGGTCAACGGTTCCTGGGACTGTGTTTCATTACCGATGCCAACCAACGACCCACCGCTGCAGAACTCCTCCAGGACGCCTTTGCAGTACCTCCAGTCAACTTTAACTTCAACGACTATATCGAAGGAAAGATTACTGATTAAAAATGTGCGTTGTTGTTTTTCATCTTTCACGATAATGTCTCTCTGTGCCCTCTTGTTAATGATGGAACTGTTGTTTTGCTTTTATGGTCAATATGACAATAAACGCGCGGTGCCGCTGATATATAGATATTTGGTGAAGGTTTAATGAGTATGGCTATGTTACAGAATGTGTGTCGTGGCAGAGTGTGAAATAAGGAACAAAGAACAAGAGGTATACGGGATGACGAACAAAGTAAGGAGGGGGAAAAAAAAACAGTAGTATCAAAATCATGTCAAGGCAGACCATGGGGTCTCAAGCAAAATGGTCTGCCTTGCGAGAGATGTGCCACCGAACGACTTCCTCGTAAACTGTCCACGAGATTGCAGAATGAATCGACTTGCGCACTGTCCTGACAAGGATCCCGTCCAAAAATCCAATCGCACCCTCCTCCTATTTTGGGGTTATTGTTTTCGTGAAGCTGTATTAGTATCCAATTGAACAAAACTTGTGTAATAACAAATGACCTACATTTTCTCCAGGTTCAAAATCAATGGCCGTACCAGGAGCACTTTGCGTGCGGCTTGGAGGACGTTCCTGTACTCGGCAGGCTTGAGCTGCATCCTTGTCTTGAGCATATCAAAGGGATGAGTCAATGTTGTCGAGAAGAATCCGGCAGTGACACCTGCCACCATATGGATCGTAGGAGTGCTCACGTCAAAGTATGGCGACGTTGTCCGCAAATCTATAGGACACATGGTCAAACAGTTAATAATTATTAATTATTCATGGTAACATCCATGTACAAACTTGATCCTAGTAGATCCTGTCGAGGATCGCCTCCAGAAGACTTACTTCCAAGATAGGTTTTGGCCTGTTCGTAGAAGAGGACATAGAGGCCTGCCAATGGAGCGTCTCTCATGGCAGTCGCTCCAAATCCTGCCCACAGACCTACAAATGACAATGAAGGGAGGATATGTCCAACGTTAGTTCCCAACTTTCCCACGGGCATTTAGCACAATTGTTCGCCAAAGCAATTGAGGACACTATGCATACCTCGGATGCCTTCGGTTCTGAAGATCGATGTGAATGCTCCTGACATGCTCTTGTAGTTGTAAAGGTTACTCTATAACAATCGAAAACAAATATCCGATTAGCTTTCACGTAAATGCCGAATGCGCAGATCATGCGCAGCAAAAAAAAAAAAAAAAAAAAAAAGAACACACTGTTTCCGTCTATCTCCTCGACTCTCTTCAGCATACCTCGTATCGCACTTTAATGACGGTGGCAGGCATCATGACGAATCCGATAGCAGCTCGGGATGCACCTCCGGCAACCAAGTTCTCGGTGTTGCTGAGTTTAGGCAATGCGCTGCCTGAAGCGTTGTTTGTTTCTGATAGATCAGCACCGTTGTTGATCTTGCGCCGGGCAAGGAGTGTTCTTGCCTCGTTCAAGACTGTGAAATACATGGCGGCTCCCGGAACATTTCTACAACCGATTCGATTAAAAGGGAGACGGCAATTATTGTTATGACGTTTTCGATCGGATCGAAAGTGACCTTGCACAACGGAGGGGTGAACAAGGTTTCTGGGTGGGATGCATGACTGCGTGGAGTAGAAAATATCTCTGTGCTTGATTTTTCTAGGAAGAGGATCCCGAGTGGAGGAATTCTCTTTTTTCTTCGGACAATTGAGGGAGACCATCTCATTCTCATTCAATTGACTCTGGCTCTTGTCACGTATGCTGCGTGTTCGTATCATACACATTTTCTCCACACAACATTCGCCGAGTTCCTTATTTCCGAGAGCCGTGAGAAACGGTCAATGGATATCCGATCACTTAATCGGCCAAAATGAAGACGCGCGTACCTGACGATGGTGGGCGCAGTTCCGCGCCAGAGACTGAGAACTGATCCTTCCTTGACGATCCCAAACACCGTCTTCCAGATCGTGCTATAAGTCAAGGCAAGGCAGGTTGAAAGACAAAGAGGGGACGAGAATTAGTGTCTTTCGGTAAAAAATAAAATAAAACTTTAACAAAGCACTACTGCACGCGTGCGTGTGTAAACAAAAAGAAAAAAAAAAGAGGCTGGTACCTTTCCAAGGGAGCAATGGAGAGACCAGCCTGGCCGCCCTGCTTAATGAAAGCGAGGTGGGCTTGCTGCTGCTGTTGGAGACGGGTCTTGATCAGGTCGAGGGGCTGGACAAAGATGCATGCACAGAGACCCGAGACTGCTCCGCCGATCAGGTGGGTGACGGGGTCGCTTGCTTTCTGCTTGGAGGGCATGGTGTGTGTTGTGAATGCTGGTGCGTGTGTATGATTGAGAACAAGAGTGTGTGTGTGTGTGTGTGTGTGTGTGCGTGTGTGTGTTGTGGATGAGATGAAGGAAGGAAGGAGAAAGACGGGAGAGTAACAGGTTTGGTCCTTTCACGTTCGATCGAGAAACCGGCGAAGTGCAAAGTGACAAGCAGGTCGATAGGAGGAAAAAGGCCCACCCTTCGCCTTGCAAAGGGAGAAGAGAGCAAGCAGGCTCTCACTCTCCCTCACTCCTCACAAAGGCACAGAGGTCGGAACTCCCACGGAGAACTTGGAATAAAAGAGCAGTCTCAAATCCATTGAGCATGTTAAGGGGAGGTGATCAGACAATTCCCATATCCCATGAACACATGAACAAAGGGGTAGAAAGTTGTTTACAATTGAGTGGCTTAAAAAAAAGAAAAAAAAATACCTTGACTTCAAGCCAGGTTGGCAAACAAAGGGGACTCATGAACTTGTGCTTTGGTTGCAAAACTCATTACCCTTTCCTTCGTTGACTTCGACCGACACTTCTCAGGACAAACTCCCGGCACAGCTGCATACTCCAGCTTACATTGCCCTTCCCCCTTTTCTCTTCCCTCCCACCTCCCTTACCTGTCCTCTCTTCCTCACTCATACACAACTACCCTAAAGCATATCATAATGAAGTCCGACTTCAAGGCATGTCCATACCACACAACATACCCCTTACCCTCTGAACTATCTCTCTACAAACAAACAAAACTGCTGGAATAACACCCGCTACCATTTCACTTACATTCGCCTTATGTTAGTTCTCCAACCTTTGTGGAACTGTCTACAAGCAGGGAAACCTCGTCTTCACACCTGACGGCAATTCCATCCTCAGTCCAGTCGGCAACAGATTGACCGTCTTTGACCTTGTCAAGTATGTCTTCGATAGATATTGAAGCATGAAGATCGACGCCTTTAATAGCCAACCTGCCCTATACTTACCTCTTACTTTTACACAACTCTCTACAATAGCAACAAGGCTGTTACATTCCCTTACGAGAACAGGAAAAACATCGACAGGATCGCCCTCAGCCCTAATGCCACTCTCTTGATCTCTGTCGACGAAGGTGAGAGCTCAGCTCTAGACATTGGAGCATGGAACATAGACTGTGGATTCAAAGACATATCATTGGAATGCTCATTAACACGGCCGTTGCTTACTATTAGATGGTCGTGCATTGCTGGTCAACTACAATCGCCAGATTGTTCTCCACCACTTCAACTTCAAGAGCAAGGTCCACGATCTTCAGTTCAGCCCGGACGGAAAGTAAGCAGCAAACCCATTCAGAGTCACTTAGACGACTTTTGATTCGAGAAAGCTCGAGTATCTAACCGAACGGAACCCTTTTTTGCTGCGCGATAGGTACTTTGCTGTGACACATGGAAAGCAGGTTCAGCTTTGGAAGACCCCAGGATTTCACCGCGAGTTCACCCCTATTGTGCTTCACCGCGTTTACACTGGACACTACGACGAGGTCACCTGCATCACCTGGTCGCCCGACTCAAAGTACTTCCTGACCACCTCCAAGGACATGAGCGCCCGCGTCTACTCCACCAACCCCATCGAAGGATTTGTCCCCTTCACGCTCTCAGGACACAGAGATACAGTCATTGGCGCTTGGTTCTCAAAAGAGCAGGATACCATCTATACAGTCAGCAAGGATGGAGCTCTCTTCGAGTGGCGCCACCAGTTAATCAACCCTAAGGCACAGGACTCTGACTCTGAGGACGAGTCGGCCATGGAGGTCGACGATGGTCCCAAGAGGTGGTCTGCTGTTCAGAGACACTTTTTCTTCCAGGATCACGCCAAGGTCGTCTGCGCAGCCTACCACGCTCCCTCTGCCATGATGGTCGTTGGATTCTCGAACGGAGTCTTTGGAATCTGGGAGCTTCCTTCCTTCAACAACATCCACACCCTGAGGTAATAGGACGCAAGCTGCGATGGTTTAAAGGAAGATGATCGCAATGAGATACAAAATGCTTAGACAAATAATTACGACCGATACTAATCACTCTATGCACTTGTTTAATACTATGGCTCATGGTAACAGCATTTCCCAGAAGAAGATTGATTCAGTTACCATCAACAAATCAGGAGAATGGCTCGCCTTTGGTGCCTCCAAGCTTGGCCAGCTTTTGGTCTGGGAGTGGCAGTCCGAGTCGTACGTGCTGAAACAGCAGGGACACTTTTACGATATGAACTGCCTTTCATACTCTTCTGACGGACAGAGTGTAGTGACTGGAGGCGATGATGGCAAAGTCAAGGTCTGGAACACGGTCTCTGGATTCTGCTTCGTCACCTTCTCAGAACACACTTCCCGTGTCACCGCTACAGAGTTTGCAAAGAACGGACAGGTCGTCTTTTCGGCATCGTTGGATGGCACAGTCAGAGCATTCGATTTGGTGCGCTACAGAAACTTCAGGACATTCACTTCCCCCACCCCCGTTCAGTTCTCGACCTTGGCTGTTGACCCCAGTGGAGAAGTCGTTTGCGCAGGAGCCCAGAATACATTCGAGATCTACGTTTGGTCTGTCCAGACCGGCAAGTTGCTCGATATTCTTGCAGGACACACAGCACCCATCTCTGGACTCGCTTTCTCACCGACTGCTCAGTTCTTGGCCTCATCTTCGTGGGATCACTCTATTCGCACATGGGATGTCTTTGGTCGTGGAAAGTCGGTCGAGAGTTTCACACATTTGTCTGAGGTCTTGGCTCTCGCTTTCCGCCCTGATGGCAAGGAGATCTGTGGCTCGACATTGGACGGTCAACTGAGCTTCTGGGATGTGGATAATGCTCTCCAGACGAACGTCATTGACGGACGTCGCGATATCTCAGGAGGTCGCAAGGCAGAGGACAAGATCACGGCAGAGAACTCGACATCCGGCAAGCACTTCAACTCGCTCTGCTACACTGCTGACGGATCCTGCGTCATTGGAGGAGGCAACAGCAAGTACGTCTGCATCTACGACATCAAGGCCAACATCCTGGTCAAGAAGTGGCAGATCTCCAAGAACTTGTCGTTTGACGGTACTCTCGAATTCTTGAACTCGAAGAACATGACGGAGGCTGGAGCTATGGATCTGATCGACGACGATGATGACATGAGCGACCTCGAGGACCGTCAGGATAACGCCCTGCCCGGTACAAAGGATCTCTCCAAGAGGAATGTCCGCCCAGAGATCCGCACCAAGGCTGTCCGGTTCTCACCTACTGGTCGCTCCTGGGCTGCTGCTTCAACTGAGGGTCTTCTTATCTATTCGCTGGACGATACCCTCCTGTTCGACCCCTTCGATCTTGAGATTGACATTACCCCCGAAACGATCTTGGAGACCTTGGACGAGAAGGACTACTTGAAGGCACTTGTGATGGCATTCCGCCTGAACGAGCGCCAGTATATCCAGCGCTGTTATGAGGCCGTTCCTCCCTCGGACGTGCGGTTGGTCGCAAGGCAGTTGCCCTCAAAGTACTTGGAGCGTTTGATGAAGTTCATTGCAAGCTACATGGAGGATTCGCCTCATCTGGAGTTTCACTTGATCTGGTGCACCAGTCTGTTGATCAGCCACGGCAAGTACCTCAAGGACCATTCGGGCGAGTTCCTGACCGTCTTTAGGGGCTTGCAAAAAGGAGTGGGAAAACTGCACGAGGACCTTGCTAAAGTGTAAGTTGAAGCGATAATGCTGTGCTGTTTCTTTTTTTTTTCTTTCTTTGTGGGCTTGTTCCTGTTGTACATGGAAAAGTATGCTGATATCCTTTTACTTTTTGTGTATATATCTTGGATCACATAGGTGTAACGACAACACATACACGTTAGAATACCTTTTGTCGCAGGCTCAGAAGAACTAGATTGATCTATCTCCTACCTTGCCTCCACCATTTTCATCATCATCATTCATCCACATACACAGCAACTACCACCTTTAGCATTTTTCAGTCAATACAAAAAACCAAAGCACGCAACTCATCACTCCACAGGTCCTTAACAGGTGCTATGAGTGAGTGTTCGACGATGTATGCAAGGAGGAAAGGGGCAAAGAAGTAAGAGGGATTAAAGAAAGGTCAAAGAGAAAAACAGGAGTTGAGAGGTTAAAGGGGGAAGAGCATTCTGACTATGACGAGTGTTTTGCCAGAATCTACCTGTGTCTTGCCAGCAATACGACTCCTGCTGTTGTCTCCTTGACCTTTTTAGTCGCCATTCCGCTCTTGACCATATTCCTTGAAAGGTCCATAGATCCTTGGTGCATGATGCAAGTAAAAGTCATCACTAGATTGACCTCAAGCGCCCCTGCCAACGCGACAGTGGACTTTTCAAATACATGTAGCTCATAGATATCCACGTTTGGACGTGTCATTGGCTGAATGAGACGACGCGTGTGCTTCAATCATTTGTTCGCCTAGAAGCGTGTCGCGCGTAATACCCTTTCTTGCTCGTCCATGGATCAACCTGGATAGCTGCTGCTTACCATTCTTCGCACATTGCCTATCATCGTCCATTGCAACCCCTTCATTTTCTCTTGCGAGTGTCTCCCTCACCCTCTTTCTTCCTCGCCCTTTTGCGCTTGGCCGTTTTCCTCCCCTCCCTTATTCTTCCCTCCCTTCTTCTCTCCCTCTCCTTTTCACTCTGCGACCTACCATGTTTTCACAACACCAAGATCTCGCTTACTGTCTCCTTCAAAGTGTCTTTGTCTTCCCCTAGGTCAGCACTAAGGTCTTTCCCTTTCACCCTGGCTACCAATGATTACCCGTGGGCGCACCTGCAAGCCGCATCACGCCAACTGCCGATTATGCATGCACTCATAGGCACAAACAAAGGAGAGATTATTGAGCTGCAGACCCCAATCAACAATGACCCTTACGTCCTTCTCATGCCCTTGAAAAGTTCGCATGGAGATAGCAAAGATACAATTGTACCCCGCGTTTTTATTTTTGTGCGGGCTTGTGTATTGTTGGCGCCCACCATTGCCCAGAGAATGAAGTGTAATTGTGTGGTAACAGCCCCCTCGCTCTTTTTTCTTTCTCTTTTTTTTTTTCTTTCTCACTTCTTTGTTCAATTCGCTTGAATGCTCACTCCAACATCGACACTTTCTCTCCCCTCACTCCAATTCTCCCCACTTCTTCTTCCGCGCTCCCTTGCCAACCCTCTCACATTTCTTCCTGTCTTTCTTCCTTTTTTGTTTGAATTGTCTGTTGTCTACAAGTTTGCTTGTCCCTAGAACGAAGAGAGATGTTTTGTTCCTGCGGCGATAAAAAAAAATCAAACTGAACTAGAATGAAATGGTACATATCTTTTCACGTTTCCAAGACACTTCTTTATGCCTTTTTTTCGAGGTTTCTAACGATGAGTGACACCGCCCGATCCCAGTGAGTCGGCACCACAACACAATGGAGCGGAGGCGCATACCACCACGGGCACCCTTGGTTGGATGCATTCAACTCAATCTGGTGATCCTCCGGGTCTCCTTTGCAATTGATCGATATCACCACACTGTGCACCATTGGCAACAACGCTTTTGCCCGTTTTCTTTTTCTCCCGTCCACACCCATTTCTAACCCGCACCCACCACTCTCCCTTTTCCTCCGACCATTGTTCTACGCACAACAGACATAGCATCCATTGGACACAAAAACAACGCCTTCCTACGCTCACCCCCCTTCTCTGCACCCTTTTTTACTCCTTCAACATCGACTTCGCAACCAAGAGGACCCTGCGCAAATCATTATTCTGAGCCCCAAAAAGCACACACACACACACACACACCAGCATGTACGCCCATTTGACGATGAGGCGGAAAACGTCAACCTGTCTCATTACAATTGCTTTCATCACAATCGCCGCGTCTCTTCCAGTCTTCGGATCAGCATACACCATCCATCGACCATCCATCGACTATATCCACCATCAAAGTTTACTGCATACTGCAGAGTCTTCAACACAACTACATCTGCACATGTCAAAACACTTCCTTCCGTGGGATTCTATCCAACCACCACCAGTCCAACAATTACTGAAGCGGGATCCCGGCGCCACCGCCACACCTGTCACCCCTCTAGAGGACCTTGTCAAACGGCTCTTGCCAGATGCATATCACTTCCTTTTCCAATTCACGCTACGACCCGATCTACCAATCAATTCTGCTACCAACATTCATGATACGTTCCGAATCTACAACAACCAAGGGGGAAGTCCAAGAATCGCAATTGAAGGAGCGACACTCTCGGCGTTAGGAGCAGGATTGAACTATTATCTGAAGCAGGTGTGCAAGGTCGAGATGACATGGAGTGGCGACAGGTTTGACCAGCTGCCTGTAGTGCCGCCTTTGATCCCTACTGAAGCTGGAGTCGATGGCGTTGTGCGGGCCAGCTTTGTCCCGTGGCGGTATTACATGAACGTTGTTACTTTTGGATACTCATTTGCATTCTGGGACTGGAACCGTTGGCAGCGTGAACTTGGTGTGTGTTGTGTCTCTTGCACGTTCGTGATCTCACAGTTTCTCTCAGGTTCTCCAAACGTCCATCTTTTTGACATCTTAACTAACCAAGTGTTACTGTCTTCTGCATAGATTGGATGATGCTGAATGGTATCAATATGGCGTTGGCGATGGTTGGGCAGGAGTACGTCGTTCGCAAGTTCTACGAGACTCAGGGACTTTCGGACGACGACATTAGCGACTTTTTGGGAGGACCTGCATTCATGCCTTGGCAACGTATGGGCAACACACAGGGATCTTGGGCTACACAAAACGACACGACTTTTAAGAACGATTGGATCAATAGTCAATGGGTGCTGCAAGGACAGTAAGTCTAGACGTCCTTTTTGACACAACAACCCCATATCTCATTCCGTTATCGTTTGTTAACTAGAATTGATATGCTAATTGGCTTCCATCTTGACTCTCATAATAGGATCATGCAGAGGATGCAGGCGTTCAACATTACGCCGATTATGCCTGCATTCCAAGGATTTGTCCCTCGCAAACTGCCCGAAAAGTTCCCCAATGCCACGTTTGACAAGTCGTCCGTCTGGGCAGGGATGCCCAAGGAGTTCAGTCAAGTGACGTTTCTCTCCTCCACCGACGCCCTCTTCACAACTCTCTCTCAACAATTCATCCAACTCCAAAAGGAATTGTACAAGGAAAAAGGGATCGATATGGACGCCAAGTCTCAAAACTTTTACCTATTGGATCTGTACAACGAGATGATCCCGACTTGTACTACCCCGGAATGTCTCAAGGCGACTACAGGAGGCGTTATGAAGGCGTTCAAGGTTGCGGACCCCAAGGCAGTGTGGGTGATGCAGTCGTGGTTCTTGTTGAATCGGGGTCTTTGGAATGCGCCTAGGATCCAGGCGTATTTTGACGGAATTCGGGAAGTGAATAATGGGAGGGATGCATTTGTGGTGGATCTGTATGCGGATGTTGCGCCGCTTTGGACGACTACTGAGGGGTTCTATGGCATTGATTGGGGATGGAGCATGTAAGGGTTCTTCTTTCATTGTTCTTTTGGCATACTGGAGAATAACAATGGTGGCATACTAATTTCAATGCTCTAATTTCTATTTCACTTACTAGGTTGAACAATTTTGGTGGCGGACAGGGACTCTATGGTACCCTCCCTACATTGCTGACAGAACCATTCAAAGGATATCAGCAACCTGCAAAGTCGATGCGCGGAATGGGTATCACCATGGAAGGAATCAACAACAACGAGTACCTCTACCAGCTCATCTTTGACCTTCCCTGGGAATCCGTCGAAGCAACCTACCCTGCCGCCTTTGTTGCTCCTACGCCCAAACCAGGCGCGTTCTCTCTCCAGCAACAAGCACTCAACGGGCAGGCGCATCTGGAAGACTACATCAGACGACGCTACGGGCCCAACAAAACTACCCCCGCGATGCTGGAGGCCTGGACGACTCTCAGTCAGACTGTCTGGGACTGCAAGACTGGACAGATGTCTCAGTCCAAGGCAATTATTGACTTGACGCCGGCTTTGAACATGGTCAGAGGGGGGTTCATGACGAGCATCATGTTTTATGATCAGACCAAGGTCGTGGGCGCATGGAGGCAGCTGGTTGAGTCGACAGAGACTGAGGAGTCGAAGAAGAGACGGCGTCAGCATAGTTTGATCCAGGACTCGATCGAGGCTGTTATTATGGCGTCCAATGGTCGTTCTTCTGAGATACCACAGTCTCTGGATTCACCGTCACTTCTGCAGTCGTTTGCCAGTTGGGTCAGAGGTGCCTTCCAGCACACTTTAGGTCAGTTGAGACCACCATCCGCCAGCCGTCTACAAGGAGAGATAGACGAAGGAAAAATTGTGAAGGGACGACTCTCTGGTTCGGTGAAGGAGGTCAAGGCCGAGTTCGCAGGTTCAGCGTTGTCTGTTAATAGTTCTCTCCCACTGAACGTGTCGAGCTTCCAGTACGACCTGGTGGATGTGACGCGTGAGGTTCTCGTTGGTATAGTACTTCCTGGACTCCACCGCGAGCTAATCGATGCCTACAAGGCCAAGGACCTGGATCGAACGCGCGCCTGGGGACAACATGTCCTGGAAGTGATCCTCGACACCGACCGTCTCCTCTCAACCCACAGTCATTTCATGGTCGGCCCTTGGATCCGTGACGCCCGAGAGTCCGCAAAAGTTATCGCCGACTCCCCCACAGCATCCAACCCCGCAACCATGAACCAGTACCGAGACTACCTAGAGTACAATGCCCGTAACCAGATCACATGGTGGGGTCCCAATGGACAAGCCAGTCTTGCAGACTATGCGTCCAAAGAATGGGGTGGGCTTGTGAAGGAGTTTCAGTACCCACGGTGGCAGGTCTTTGTGGACCGGTTAGTAGATGCTGTGAAAAGGAGATCGACGTTGGATTATAAGACGTTTTTGGCGGATTCGTTGGAGAAGGAGGCGGGGTGGATGAAGGAGACGACTTGTCTTGGTGGGTGTTATGATGACCCTGCGTCGTCGAGTGTGGTGGTGGACGATGAGGCGACGAGCAAGTACCCGGTTGAGGCTGTGGAGGATGCTGTGTTGGTGGCACAGGATATGGTGGATAAGTGGGGACTGGTTGCTCTCCGTCTAGCCCAAACATCTAGGAAGTAGTTCCATCGACATCCTATCTATACATTCATTCTCTGGGCATTAGAATACAAAAGAAGAATGAGGTACCTTGCATGTGTATGGCAAGTAACAATTGCCCAATCTTCCCGGTGTTTCTGTTCTGAGTTTCAATGGTTGTCTCTTTGTTCGCTACAGCCCTCTCTCCTTCTCTCCCTCTCTTGCCCAACTCCTTCTCTTTGTTCTTTTCTCACCCCTCGCTTCCTTTTCCTCATTCCCACCGCCGATGCTATGACCTGGTGGAGCAGTAGCACCCCAAAGGCTTCCTTACCTTCGTCTTCCATCTCCTCTTCAGGCACACAGAAAAAGAAGACGAGGAAAAGATTTTTGTATGCCATCCCATCGGTCTTTGTCGTCATTATCACGTTCTCGGTTCTCTTCACCGTTTTCTTCTCCTACTTCTCTGTCATTCACAACGACAAACCTGCATCACTAGCAGCAGAAACAGCAGACCCCAACAAGTTACCATGGACCCCTCCCCCTTTAACACCGACAACAACAACAACAACAACAACAGCAACAACAACACCGGCATTAGACTTGCCATCGACCCATGACGCAACTTTCGTGGTCCCATTGGAAGAACTGGTGAAGCGGTTGTTGCCAAAGGCGTATCATACGCATTTCCGGTTCACACTTCGACCAGGATTGACGACCGACTCTGCGACCAACATATATGATACCTTCCGCCTCTTCAACACCAACAACGGCAGCAACAACTCAGTAGGCGCAGAAGGAAGAGGTGTAACAATCGAGGGAGTCACTCAGTCGGCGTTGGGAGCAGGATTGAACCACTATCTGAAGCATGTTTGCAAGGTCGAGATGACTTGGAGCGGCGATCGGTTTGATCAATTGCCTGTAGTGCCGCCTCTGATCCCTTCCGAGGCTGGAGTCGATGGGGTTGTGCGAGCCAGTTTTGTTCCGTGGCGGTATTACATGAACGTTGTTACTTTTGGATACTCGTTTGCATTCTGGGACTGGAACCGTTGGCAACGAGAGCTTGGTATGTAGGGATACCTTGCATGTCTTTATCATTTTACCGAGACAAATTGTTTGAACGAAACACTTAACGTCCTTCTTCTTGATCCTAAAATACTTAGACTGGATGATGTTGAATGGGATCAACATGGCGCTGGCGATGGTCGGACAGGAGCATGTGGTGCGCAAGTTTTACGAGAGCCAGGGACTTTCGAACGACGACATTAGCGACTTTTTGGGAGGACCTGCATTCATGCCCTGGCAGCGTATGGGCAACATCCAAGGCGCGTGGGCTCTTCAGGAGAACACTACTTTTAATAACGATTGGATCGAGAGTCAATGGGAGTTGCAAGGACAGTAAGTGCTTCAGGGGATTATGTACATTGCAACTGGAAATATGCGTGTTCGAGGAATTTATTTAATTGACGTTTATATTACCTCTTCTAGGATCATGCAGAGGATGCAGGCGTTCAACATTACGCCTATCATGCCCTCGTTCCAAGGATTTGTCCCTCGCAAGCTCCCCGAGAAATACCCTGACAGCAAGTTTGTTTTCGCGTCCGATTGGAATGAGATGGGAAAGTTCTCCAAAGTCACAACCATCCTGCCCACAGAACCGCTCTTCACTACCCTCTCTCAACAGTTCATCCAACTTCAACGGTCAATGTACAAGGACAAAGGGATCGATCTGGACAAAGGTGCTCTCCAAAACTATTATCTTTTGGACCTCTACAATGAGATGCAGCCTTCTTGCACGGATCCGGCATGTATTCAGGCTATCACGGCAGGAGTCATGAAGGCGATGAAGGCCGCGGACCCCAAGTCTGTCTGGGCGATGCAGGGTTGGTTTTTAATCCATGAGTATCCTTGGCAACCACCACAGAACAAGGCGTTCTTTGACGGGATCAAGGAGGTTAATGATGGACGGGATGCCTTTATGATTGATCTGTATTCTGATGTGATTCCTGTGTGGGACCATACTGATGGATTTTTTGGCACCGACTGGGGCTGGAGCATGTAAGGGAACCTCTGATTTTTCTACTCGTTTTTTTTTTTTTTTTTTTTTTTTTTTTTGACACAAGCGCTACTTTCTAACACTGCATGTTGTATCATGTTTTACAAGGTTAAACAACTTTGGCGGTGGACAAGGGCTGTATGGGACGCTACCGACACTATTGACAGAGCCATTCAAGGCATACCAACAACCCGCCAAGTCCATGCGCGGTATGGGCATCACGATGGAGGGCATCAACAACAACGAGTATCTCTACCAACTTGTCCTCGACCTTCCTTGGCAATCTATCGAAGCAACCCTACCCTCCGCATTTAACACTACGGCACCCAAACCTGGAACATACGCGTTGAAGCAACAAGGACTTGATGGACAAGTGCATTTGGAAGAGTACCTTAAGCGACGGTACGGACCCCTTCAGACTACAACTGCCATGTTGGAGGCTTGGACGACGCTCAGTCAGACGGTTTGGGATTGCAAGACCAAACAGGATTCGCAGTCCAAGACGTTCCTTGACAACGCGCCCGCGCTTGACATGGTCAAGGGAGGGTTCATGAGGACGGTCATGTGGTATGATCAGCCAAAGGTGGTAGGAGCGTGGAGGCAGTTGGTGGACGCGACCGAGACGGAGGTATCCAAGAAGAGACGGCGTCGGCATAGTGCGATTCAGGATTCGATTGAGGCTGTTATCTTGGCGTCGAATGGGCATGCCTCGGAGATCCCTTCGTCGTCATCATCGTCGACGTGGGAGTCTTTCTCGGACTGGCTCAAGGATGCGTATGAGCATACTCTTGGGCGACCCGATTCTCTGTCTGGCGGTGGTGGTGGTGGTGGTAGTGTTCGTCGCCGAGATGTTGTTGAGCCCAGAGCAGAGTCGGAATCGACTTTGCCTACGGAGTCTGAGCTCCCTCTTAATGTCTCCAGTTTCCAGTACGACTTGGTGGATGTGACGCGTGAGGTACTCGTTGGTATAGTACTTCCTGGACTCCACCGCGAGCTAGTCGATGCCTACGAGGCCAAAGACCTGGATCGAACGCGCGCCTGGGGACAACACATCCTGAACGTGATCCTCGACATCGACCGTCTCCTCTCAACCCACACCCATTTCATGGTCGGCCCTTGGATCCACGATGCCCGTGTGTCTGCCAAAATCGCAACCAACAACAACACATCGTCGACCACTACCGGATCCAGCCCAACGTCGATGAACAAGTACCGGGACTACCTTGAGTACAGTGCCCGGAACCAGGTCACATGGTGGGGACCCCATGGACAAGGTACCTTGGCAAACTATGCTTCCAAGGGGTGGGGTGGTCTCGTGAAGGAGTTTTATTACCCGCGTTGGCGCACCTTTGTCGACCACCTCGCCACTGCAGTCGAGAAGGGGAGTGAGCTGAATCAGACGAAGTATTCGGAAGAGTCTTTGGTGGATGAGATTGCGTGGGTTGGTGAGACGACTTGTTTGGGTGGTTGTTTTGAAGATGATTTAGAGGGGGTACTGGCGAGTGAACAGTTGGTGGCGGCGACAAAGAAGTATCCGATGGAGGCCGTGGAGGATAGTGTTCTTGTGGCGCAGGATTTGGTGGATCGGTGGGGGTTGATTGCTGTGCGTCTTGCTGGAGATGCCAAAGTTGTCGAGAATGGTGTTTAGCATTGAGTGAGAGGTAAATTAATAATAATAATTTGCACGCAGGAAGCAAAATCGCCCTTTTTGGATGAATGATAACAGGTTTATTTAGTAAGGGGAAGCGCGACTTTAAGAAGTAAACGAGAGGTGGTATAGTTGACAAGGAGGAAAGGGTATGTTTGTGTGTGCGAGGGTGTTTAGGCGGCATTCTTGATGATGACGCGCTCTTCGTCCTCGACAGATCCAGATCCGGCCTCTTCGGTTTGAGATCCTGCGACCTTCAACTTTTTCTGTTCCTGTTCCTGCTTGTAGAACTCGATTCCCTCTGCGCGTCCCTTTTCGACTATTTTTTCAAAGGGTTAGGGAAAAGGTAGACGGTTAGTATTTTAATGATTGAAAAATCGCAACTGCTATGGATTAAAGCAGAAGAGAGAGAGAAGAGGGCTTACCGTTGACGAAGAGGAGGAGGACGGCGGGGATGAAAAATTGGGTGGCCAAGAACCACCAGGTATGTCTCACACTCGAGCTCTGAATAATGGCTGTGCAAACAAGAGGAGCAATCCACGAAGAGCTGACACTCGACATCTCGTACAACGCAAACAACTCGTTCTCGTGTCCGAACGGAATAAATTGCGCAAAGACCACACGGTTGGAGGAATAAATGGCGCCCGAAAAGATACCAAAGAACGCGGCAAGCATGTATAACTCCCACTCTTGTTTGAGACCAATTGGGCAGCCCTCGATGAGTCCCAGGAGACAGTAGCAGGGGATGAGGCCAAAGGCGACGGTGTTGAAGATGACGACTTTTAGAGGTGAAACGCCATGACGGTTCTGGAGACGGATCCAGAATATCATTCCAAGGCCTGCGGCAATCATTTGAATGAGGGCGGCGATGATCATGGAGGAGGACTCGAGTTTGAGTTGGTCCTGGGCGATGAGGATAGCCATGCTCGAGGACGCAGCCAGACCGTCACCAAGGATGAACCATGTGCAGAGGAAATAGAACAAAGTCTTAAGACGACGCACCTTGGAGATTGTCTTCCCGATCCGGACATATCCGTACGTCGCCCAATGCGAACCCGCAGGAAGTGGAGGGAAGGTCCGTTGAACTGCATACTTGGCGTAAATGCAGACGAAAATAAAAATATAAGCACCGGCGACGATGATACAGTACCCAACAGTGACCAGATCTTCGTTGATCATGAGGAGCATGATTGCGCAGATGATTGTCAGCAGCAACCCGCCTGCGTATCCGGCAGCTGAGGAACCGCCCGAGAGGAAGGTTTGAACTTTAGTTTTGGCGTCGATGTAGGCTTCGGATGCTTCGCCTTCCTGGAGTTGGATGCGGACGACATCTGGGTGGTAGCGTGTTAGGATGGGGATGTGGGCGTCGTAAAAGTTTTGTGTTAGGCCGTTCACGATTCCCGCTTTTTATTGTTGTTCGAAGGTTGTGTCGATGGGGAAAAGACAAATGCGAGTAAAGTTTTAAGGTTAGGGGTGCGTGTTATATTTGTTCAGCTTTTCGATCGGTAAATACCAACAAAGCACATGAACAATGACCAAACGCAAAAAAAACTTACTGAAGACGAAGAGGAGGGCAGAGAGCCACCAAACAGACGGCTTAAGAGCGCCCAGAAAGATAAAACAAGCAATCACACATAACGCAGTCGAGGTGCACAACATAATCCGCTTCGACACCCGTCCATGATCCGCGAGCGCAGAAACCCCCAACGTCAACACAATCGTACACCAAACGGTCACCACGTTCGTCAAAAGCACATATGACGTTGGCGTGACATTGATCCACCCAAAAGGGACCAAACACCGATCATTCACAGGGTCATCCTCCGGACAGGGGACCGAAGGATCCGACTCGAGATGTGAGGCATTCCTAGCGATTCCTTGGACGAGGATGGGGAGGAGGAGGGAGGCACAAGAGTTTGCCCAGGAGTAGAAACCGAATCCGAAGAGGAAGAAGGACCAGAGTTCGGATTTCTTGGTGAGCTTTTCGTCAATGTGGGGTTGGAGGGTTAGGTCGTCGTTCGGGTCATTGTGGAAGAGGCGGCGACGGAGGCGGCCTATTCGGGTCTGTGGAAACTCTTGGTCCTGTGTCTTTGTGTTTGCTGTGGCTGTCGTTGTCATACTGGTTGTCGGAGGTTAACTTAATGGACTTGGGGGAGGGTATAAAGGAAAAAGGAAACAATAATTAGTTGCTCTTTGTTGGGATGTGGAAAGGATGAAGGGGATTAAGAGTCGTCAAGGGCAGACATGTACAGGGGCGGGAGTATCAAGGATGGGGGTGGGCGAAGTGTGTTCCGAGGGACAAGGGAAAAAGGAGTGGAGAAAAAAATCAGAAAGGGATTGAGGAAGCTCACTCTCTTTAAGCGCTTTTTTGTTGTTTGAGGAATTCTTTCTTGGTCAGGAAAATAAACAAGAAACAGTAGCTCGCCTCTGGTTGGACTGCAATCGGTAATGAGGTAGGAAGGAGAAGAGTACTTCGATTGCAGAGAATTCAACCGCTTTTGTTTGTTTAGGGTCAATGGTCATTGTCTATTGTTGTTGTTGTTGTTGTTGCTGTTGTTGTTGTTGTAGCGCGAAGTAGAAGAAGGACTCTTGATAAACAATGCTAAGCTAGTCGTTAAGAAAGTGAGAGGAAGACCTCACAGCAAACACATTTGGAAGATAACGAAGCGAATAAACAAGGGCACAAGGCTCAAGACATGGAATGTTGTCATTCATGGAGAAGCCAGTACTGTTCAATGACTCCAGAATGGAAGAATAAGAGTTCCAGCCCATCATCTCAACCATGAATGATTGCATGGATTGAGAGTGTCTGTTTGTTCATGTGGCTCTTTTGTGAATGGGCGCTCTCTGCTTGTTTGTTTTTGCTTGACTGACCGTGTGCTATTCGAAAGGAAAAAGAACTTGGCTCGGATCGCTTCTTTGTTTGGCATCGAATGGACACACCTGGCATTGACCTTGGGTTCCTCCCCCACAAACATTGCCTCCTTTTCTTGTGTATCCATGCATCATTTTTGTGAACAGGAACAAGAAGACAAGACAAATGGTATCTTATCCATGGTGTTTGTTTGTTGATGTTTACTCGACTTGCCATTTTTTATGCTGGTTATTCAAGAAGGAGGGGTGGCTACTCATGAAGTGATGAAGTGGGAAACTGAAGGGAATTGTCGATTTCTAATTGTTCTTCCTTCACTTCTACTCTCACACAGGACTGGCAAGGATAAGAGGTTAAACTACAAGCCTCTGTTCTTCATTCGCACAGACTACAATACTTGTTATATTGTCCACTTGCAAAGACGCTCCTGAATGACAAAGAGTTGACCCGCCCAATCAAAGAGGGAGAGTAATCTGACAAGTCAAGCAAGGGTTAGATGGTTTGGATGGTAACTCTTGTTGTTGTCCGTTGTTGGTTTTTTGGTGTAGCAGAGATCCAGTTTTGCCATGTGGTGTAGTTATTGTTTGATGTGGAGAAAGCGTGTCGGAGATTATCATTGAAAAGAGCAAGACCTTTTTTTTCTTGGGAACATTTTTCTCTACAGATTCGCCCTACTTTAGAGCAATCAATACTCTCGCCAGAAAAGATGGCTATAACTGAAGAATACTGGGTAGAAAAGTAACCTCGGAGGCTAAAACATGCTTGAACCCGGATTCTTTATTCAGAAAAAAAAAAGGAGAGAGCTCTCGGATGAGCTTACAGGTGGGAGTACCAGTCGCAATCCGCAACATCCACGCAACAATCCATGAGATGGATTGGAGAAAGACATGTCCATCTTTATATTTGCGCATTAACAGAGCGAGAGAATGATTTTCACAATTTTGAATGCCTTTCTGCATGTTTGTTTGCGGTACTTGCAGGTTTTTTTTCTCGAGACAGTGGCTACATCTCGGCTTTTTTTCTTTCTGTTTGCAATGTTTTGTCAATACTATCGAACACAGCCTTCTTTTCGAGAGAGAAAGAGAGAGAGGGCAAAGGAAAAGAAGCGAGTGTGAGATGACACGAGAGTCTATCGTGGCGCGTTCTCCCGCAAGTCACGCGTCTTGGTTCTTTTGTACAAATGAAATTGTACGAGACACAGGACTGCTTCCAGCCACGGACATTACGGCACCCTCTGACTTGCATGCTGCCATTGTCATTCAGCTTTCTTCCTTCATCACTTACTCCCGCATACAACCTCACACTACTACCTGCCATGGAATCAACAGACACAGAAACAACGGTCATACCTGAAGACAAGACAGTAACAACAAGGCAACCTGCCCGCCTGCCAACAGAGATTATCCTGCTCATCCTCATTCACCTCGACCATCACACCCTCCTCGCCGCAACTTCTTCATGTCGCCAATGGCACCTCCTCGCAAGAGACTACCGCCAGTACATCTGGAGACACCTTGCCCTCCACGACTTCTCCTTCACCGCCGCGCGAGGGCTCTGGAAACTTGACTTTCTTAAAGACAAGGACCTCCGCGCCTGTTTCCCTCCTCCTCAACGACCACAGCCGCCACCTTGCAGTAGGCCTCATCACAACCACGGACAACAAAACGCTTTGACGAAAAGAGGAAACCCAACATCTTATATACCATCATCTCCTTCCTCTGCACTCCCGTCCTTTCCGGATTCACACTCGCCAAAAACGACCAGCAGGACAGGATCTGAACTTGCCTCGATCTGTACCTCATGCTGGGCAAACCTTCAAAAGCAGACTGAAAACACAGGAATGCAGAAGAATATCTCAGAGGAACACCACACCCCCTTGAACGAGGGGTCAGGCGTTGATCCATCTCTCACAGACAATGCTCAAGGCACATCAATAACATCAGCAATATCATTGGGAGAAAACGAATGCACGGGGGAGGCACAACAGGAGACGAACAGCATGGACAACAACAACACCAAGATATCTCTGCTCTCATATGGCAATTGCGCCTCCTGCCTCCAGCGTCTAGACCGGAAAGGGAAACGGCGGGCGGATGACGACATGTCCAACAGCCAGGAATTCGCCATAAGCGACCTCCAGTGCAAAGATTACAGGTGTCCCGAGGAGCAAGACTGGAAGGCACTCTATCAGATGACAAGCAACTGGTATCGGGGAAGAGCCAAAGGATATTGCCCATTGATGCTGCCTTCCCTCACAACTCTAGCCTCGGCGACAAGGGCACTGTCGGATCGGTCTGGATTGGGGCTGGGACTAGACTCGGGATCGAACCCTGGAACAGGGACCGCTTCTGAAACTAGATCTAGAACAACGACTGGAGCAGGAAGGGCAGACGCCACCCTGCCGTCACCCTGCACGCCAGCACAGGTTGCCATCCAGAGACTGCTGAAGAAGCGAAAACCGGTGGCAGTGATTGGGCTTCAGCATGAGGGGTCATCTTTGACTGCTGTGAGCTTGGCCAAGGTACCTGTCGATCCTGGTGCAGAGAGGCAGGCGACGGAGTTATCCCGGATCCTGCTGCTGCGCTCAAATCCTCATTATCGCGAAAAGAAGAGTTCCTTGTCGTCCTCCTCCGACCAGCTAGGTTCTTCGAACGGGACCAGCATCGCTTCAACATCAGACACAAAGCCACCAAACCCCAACATCATGATGCAGGATCCAAGGAGACACGAAAATGTCTCCTTTGCCATCCGCACGGCCACACCTCCTTCAGCAACTACAACCGATGACAATGGCGTGTACGAGTCAGATGCCACCACCGAACTGGAGATGGGCCAGCAACATTCTTCGACATCATCCACATCACTACCACAGGCATCGGGACAACCAGCATTGAGCGACCTCGCCAACGATATCCTCTGTCATTACTCCTCGCCACTGCACTCGTTCCTGGTGACTGGTCATATGGACGGCATTGTTCGGCTTTGGGATCTCTCTATTCAAGAACCAGGCCGACAGTGCATTCGCTATTGGCAGACAGGACCCCGCCGTCGTGTGCTTTGTGTTGGGATGAACTCTAAAGTCGTTGTCTGTGGCAATGTGGTAAGCTATTATGACCTTAACATGATAGGTTCGGAAATCCTATTCGAAAATAATTGTTAGGAACCTTTTCGTTCTGTCGCAAATATCTAACTTCTCTTTATTTTTTTGTGAATAATTAGGACTCGACCATCTGTGTTTGGGACATTCACCCTTCGCCAGGGTCCTCTTCTTCGACTCACGGCACTATTCACACTGCTTCCTACATGACATCAAGAGCACCTCATGGCTTAGATGACTGGATCTCTGGGATTGAACACATCTGCGTAGGCGACTCGCTTGTTGCATGCTCGACCGAATTTTCAGGATCGGTGCTGGTCTTTTCGTTGGGAACAGGAAGCCTTGTCTATGAGATCCCGGGACTATACCAACCCTCCAAGATGTGCATGACGGATTTCTTCTTACTGACGGGTGGTCGCGGAACCTGGAACCAAGGCGGGACTCACAGGCGGCTCAACCAGCTTGGACAGGGTAATAATCTTCATCAAGAACAACCTCAGCAACATCATCACGCACAAGGAGGGTTCGGTTTTCAAGAACACCATGCGTACGGTGTACATGTAGGAGGACAACACTATGGACAAGACGCAGACGTTCTACGCCATCCTCAACAACAGGGCTTAGGATCGATGGAGACGGACGAGTACATGAGCTGCTGTGTCAATGTCTGGGATTTGCGTACAGGCCATCGACTGTATTCTCTCATACCGCGGTTACCCATGCGACACCTTCAACAGTCCAAGGACATTTTCTCGATCCTCAACAACCCACAATCGCGAGCTCAGAGGGAGCAGGACCAGCAGCAAGGCAAGAAACAGGCCATTCGAACCACCAGTTATTCTCCAATGATCAGCATGACGCAGCATTCCGGTCGATGGACAATGCCGCCCTCACGTACTACAACGTCGACTAATCACCACCTGCTGGACGCGTCTGACGACTTTACAAGTGGAGGCGGTGGCCGATCATCAAGTAGCAGCAGCGCTGGAAGAGACACCTATACATCAGTGTCTCCTCTTTCGCCTCAACGGCCCATCTCTGCACCATTAACGTTACTGGACATCGCTGTGACGCCGGACCATTCGACTTTGGTGGTAACGCTGTGTGAGCGATCTGGCGAGGGATTGGAGGGGGTTTACTGCTGGGACTTTGGCGGATCGCGACTGGAAGGGTACCATGAAGAGGCGCCAGATGTGTCGACGATGATCATGGACCAGAACGACCTCGAGTATCGGACAGTCGCCAATACTGTCTTGGCGGACGATCATGATGAGGACGACGACGGTTTCCTTGACGACGACACTGACCATATCTATAGCGACAGCAACGACGATGAGGACGTTCATGGCGGTGATCGGGCAGCAGATGACGACGACGATAACGACCGATATTCAAACGATAGGATCCACAATAATATGGTGATGCAGCAGGTGGACCCGACAGTGTTGAGGGATCTGCATCAGGCGAGGGTGACGGGCAAGCTGTGGATTGGGTGGAAGTTGGATGAGAGGCAGTTCTTGAGGCGCAAGGAGGGTGCTATGGCCCGTGCGAAGGCTGCAGCTGTTGCTGCTTCGCGGAAAGAAGCCAACCGGCGCTCTTATCCACAGAAACAACATCAGGGTCACCCAACAACTCAACAACACCAACCACAGCAGCCATCCTCGAGCGATCCTACTTTACTTTCATCTATGCAGCAGCTCTCGGTGAAACAGCAAGCACAAGAATAAAACCGTGTTCGCATGTGTCAAAAAGATGATTGTGCATACTGTATTAAGAATAAGGACGAGGAAAAAGACCGATGGAGGTCAACTTTTTCATGGATGCTAACCGTGCGTTGATAAAGGGCCGTTCCAGATCCAGTCTTGTGGTCTCGATCTCGATCTGGACCTCCAAAACCCTCAAATTCTTGCACACCCACCCTGTCTCTCCTTCACCAACCAAAGTGTTGCTGGCCATGATATCTCCAACTTTAAGGGTCGGCGCCACTAGAACCTCCAACAGCGGACACTGCTCCACGATCAACTCGACCATCGGACTCGTCACAAACGGACATTCACCCATATCGATCTCTTGAAGACTTGCGAAATGCCTCGCAGCCAATATGTCGATCGACTCGAGCGAAAATCCACTCCCGTGGACGTTGAGTTTCTTTAGGGGTTCACAGCCCGAGAGGACTTTTGCTATGGATGCGTCGTTGATCTGGGAGCCGCGTAAGTACAAGGTGTGGACGTTTGAAATGGGGGATAATGTTATGGCGGCGATGCGGTGAGAGAGTTCTGAGGGGGAGAGGATAGGTGGGGTAGTGGAGATGTGGTTGACGGTGGTGGTGGCGGAGGAGGAGGGGCCCCAGTCGAGGCTGATTAGGTTGGGGCACTGGCTCATCAATTGGAGTTGTTCGTAGGGTGGGAGGAGGGACATATTTGTCAGTTGGAGGTGTTCGAGTCTTGGGAATGTCAAGTCGGGAGGGCAAGGGTATCCGAGGCAGTTGACGCTATCGAATTCGAGGCGGCGGATGGTGGTGCAGCGTTGCCAGAACTGGGTGCGGTCGACGAGGTTGTATGGGAGGGTTAGGTCTGTCAGGCGGAGGCGATCCAGTGGGCGCTTTGGTATGGATGTTGTTGTTGGTGGTGGTGTCAAGGAAGAGCAAGGATGTTCGTCAAGTGCATGTAAGAGAGTGGTGACAGAGCTGGGAGGGAGACTTGTGATATGGAGTTCTTTCAGTGTTGTAGTCTGGTGGAGAGTGTGTCGAATCAACCGCGCAGCGAACCGGATCTCGAGGTCAATCATCGTCTCGTCGCAGCAGTATCCGTGGACGTGCAGTGTCTCCAATGCCGAGAATAACGGCACCACGTCTCCAGTGCTGCTCTCGTTACTATTGCTGCTAAGGTAGTTTTGATTGAGCACAGCAAGGATGCGAGAGTCGATAGGTGTCTTGACATGTAAGTGCCGAATAAACACCGTATTCTGTTGAAGTAACGAAACGGGAGGGTTCTGGAGGTTGGCTTGAGGGAACGGAGCCTTGGTCCGTGGTATTCGAGTTGGTTGGAGCTCGCTGTAAAGGTAGAGGTGTTTCCAGAGCCAGGGCTGGACGGAGGCATTCCAGGGATGGGAGAGGAGTAGACATGAGAGGAGGTCATTCCTGGAGGGGATGAGGAATTGGATGATGGCTTCTCGGATCTCTGGCATGTCGAGTGCATGTGTTCTTGTCATGTTGAGTTGGGTTGGGTGGTGAGGGTGAGAAGAAAGGAGTTAAGGAGGAAGGAAAGAGGAACAAGACGAGTGAGATGAAAAGGTAGTTTTGACAAGAAGAAGGGGGTGATAAAGAAGGGACGTGGTAAGTGTTCTTGTTCATTGTCCTTCGATAAGAGAGGAGGAGAAGGCTGCGCATGGGCAACGAGACGAGACACGCTGATGACAAACACGCGTCTCCACCATCATCAATTATCGCGACAGTTACTGAACGGATGTTGCCATCGCCCACCTCGCAGATCATATATCTCGTATCACACGCGTGGCTAGTCGTCTTTCTTCTACAGTTCAATTCGACGATCGATCTGACGCGTTTGTGATACAGTCACACAAGAGGGAACTCCGTTGCTGACA